>OX387190.1:5940480-6632822 GCA_947561395.2 Buxus sempervirens | reverse complement strand
CGCTCCTTATGGTCATTTGACCCATATACGCAGGACAAGAAGCAAACCTTCTCCAAGGAAGGGAATTCAACAAGACAGTGGATAATCTGATCTGAAAGAAATACAGGAGTCACCTTTAGAACATATTGTCATACAGTAACCATATCCTCCCCTTGATTGAACTGCCATAGTTTGCAATGAGACTCCAATGGGGGCTGACCAAAGTCTTCACTAAGTGAGAGTTCACCTCCCGAACCTTCGTTTCAATCAGACAAATACAGCATAATCTCTGTGTTACTATTAATTCCTGAACCTCCCTTTGTTTTGCAGGGTCATTGAGACCCCGAATGTTCCATGCTGCTACTTTAAGCATGGAAAAGATTACTGCTCCCCCTTCTATGAGATCCCTTTGGATCTCCATTGCTACGCTTGGTTTATGCTTGCTTCATGGCCATTTCATCTACTAGAAGTTTTGTCTTCTTTTCGAGTTTCTTTTTGGAGGATCGCCTTGGCACCTGCTCATCATTATTTCCACCAAGAGCTTCAAGGGCTTCGAACTGATTAGCACCTTCAAGTGCACTCGGGATGGAATCAGGAACAAAGGAGCTAGACGAAACATTGGATGGGCTGGAACTGGAATAAGGCAGCAATCTTCTCCTCCGGGCTGATGTTGCAGCCCTCCAAAAGAAATGCCACGACAACCCCAATGATGTTATTGCTGCTGGTCAAGAGAGAATCACTAGATCAAATCTAATCAAGGCTCTTAGGATTGAGGAAAGTCAGCTTCGCCAAAAAGCTCGCATTGCTTCGTTAAAGGATGGAGATCAGAACTCCGCTTTTTTCCACAACCATCTGATTTCTAGGAGGGCAGCAAATAAAATCTTAAGTATCTATGATGATGATGGCTCCAAGATCACTGATCCTTCTTCCATTTGCAGCATGTTCTCTGCCCACTTCTCCAAGCTCCTAGGGACGCCGACCATGGTTGACTTAAACCTATTCCCCAAGATGCCTCTCAAGCTGTCTGAAGCCCACTACCAATCTTTGGATGAGGATGTCACCAGGGAAGAGGTGACATCCACTCTCTTTGCTCTAAAGGATGACAAGGCGCCTGGCCCGGATGGTTTCACCCCGGTTTTCTTCAAGAGAGCCTGGGAGATTGTTGGCCCCGATGTGGTAGAGGCAATTCTCTCTTTTTTCCAGCATGGGAAGATTCTAAAGCAAGTGAATGCAACCTCCTTAACGTTGGTCCCTAAATGCCCAAATCCTGGTAAGGTTACAGATTTCAGACCAATTGCTTGTGTCAACACTCTCTACAAGTGCATTTCAAAGATCATAGCAAACAGATTTAAGAAGATTATTGCTGACCTTGTTGGTGACTACCAAGCAGCATTCATTCCTGGCAGATCAATAGTAGAAAACATCATCTTAACCCACGAACTGCTTCACAATTCCCACTTAAACAAAGGATCTTCTAGGTGTGCTATAAAGGTGGATCTGAGCAAGGCTTTTGATTCGGTATCGTGGGACTGTATAAGGAAGGTGTTAAATGATATGGGTTCCCACTTCGAATGATCCACTGTGTGATGGAGTGTATCTCTACGCCCTCCTACTCGATTCTGATCAATGGCCGTATGAATGGCTTCTTTCATGGTGCAAAAGGTTTAAGACAAGGTGACCCACTTTCTCCCTACATCTTCGTGCTAATCATGGAGCTTTTCAATGCTATTCTTCAGGTCACCACAAGCAAGGCCGCCTTTGAGTTCTACCCCAAATGCTCCAAGCATAAAATCAAGGTCCTCAGTTTTGCAGATGACTTAATGCTTTTCTCAAGTGGGAAACTGTGGACAGATTATTGTTAAGGTTTCTTTGGGAAGATTATTCTTTTTTTTTTTGGAAAATTGGGAAAGATTATTCTTGTTGCTGTGGGAAGATTATTCTTGTTCGTGGTGAAGTTGCTGTTCTTTCTGGCCGTGCTTCTGTTCGTTTCGGGGTTTCTCCTGTCATGACTCAGTAGTTCTTTGGCCTGGCGCTGCTTTTCTCCCGCAAGGCTTCGGACATGGATCCGAACTCTATTTTCCCGCCCTTGGGGAATCAATCCTGTCATTCGGCAGTGCCTGTGGTCGAAGGTGCTGTGCCCGCAGTGCCTGAGCATACTTCTGGTTTCAACCAGGTCTGTCCTGCTGTTACCCCTGAACCTGTGCAAGCAGTTTCTGTTTTTGGATTGGAACCTGACCAACGTAAAACGTGGTCGGCTCTCTTTCCTAATCGTGATCAGTCACGAATCAAGCTTCCCTATTTAGAGCCCCAAGTTGTCAATGGTCAAGTTTTTGTAACTCCTCCATCCCAGATAGCTGAAGAAGGTAAGAAGCTTTGGGAAGGCAGTCTCGTTGGACACTTTCTGGAGAAAAACCTGCCTTTTGCTATTGTTAGAAGCCTTGCTGTCAAGCTATGGGGCAAGTTGGGTTCGATTCAAGTTTCTGGTACAGAGAATGGTTTCTTCATTTTCAAATGTGGTTCGGTTGAAATGAAAGACAAGATTCTCCATGGTGCTCCATGGCATTTTGCTGGTAGACTGCTCATTCTGAGAGAGTGGGAACCTAACATGCAATTCATCAAGGCTCAACTCAGTAAGGTCCCAGTATGGGTTAAGTTGTTCAACATTCCTATGGAATATTGGTCTCCGGAGGGTCTAGGGGTAATCGCCAGTGGAGTTGGCCGGCCTTTGCTTCTTGATAGACAAATTGAGACAAAATCCAGATTGGGATTTGCCAAGGTTTGTGTGGAAATGCAGGTGGGCGATGCTTTCCCTGACAAGATATTCCTTAACTCTAGTGGGGATCCTTCCATTGTTAAGGATGACCTCCAAATTGATGTTGAATATACCTGGCGCCCAATGAAGTGTTCCTCTTGTCGCATTTTCGGTCATTCGGACAAGAATTGCAGCTTCGCAAAGAATGTTCAGCCTGCCCCAATTCCAGGACCAGCTTCCACCTCATTACCTGGACTTGATGCTAATGCTGCTCTTCGGGTCACTACTGAAATTGCTCATGGACAAGCTACTAATGATGCCCAAGGGGTCGT
Source organism: Buxus sempervirens (assembly GCA_947561395.2). Classification (NCBI taxonomy): domain Eukaryota; kingdom Viridiplantae; phylum Streptophyta; class Magnoliopsida; order Buxales; family Buxaceae; genus Buxus; species Buxus sempervirens. Next base: position 6,629,759 of record OX387190.1, on the reverse strand, counting down.
CTCAGAAATTGTTCTTGGACCACCTGCTGCTGTCGAAGTTGTTCATAGACCAGCTGCTGATGTTGTACTTAGGGACGTAGCTGCCGGGGTCGCATGCCAGCATGGTAGTGCTGTCAACACTCATGCGATGGAACCAGATCCGGCCATTCATGATCTGTGGTATGTGGTAAAGGCAAAAGGCAAAGAGCATGGTGCTCGTTCTCCCAGGTCTTGCCCTCTAGGAAGTGATGCTGCCTATTCTAATGAAAAGAGCTCAATTTCGTCTGAGGGCAGTTCCAGTTCCAGCCCATCCAATGTTTCGTCTAGCTCCTTTGTTCCTGATTCCATCCCGAGTGCACTTGAAGGTGCTAATCAGTTCGAAGCCCTTGAAGCTCTTGGTGGAAATAATGAAGAGCAGGTGCCAAGGCGATCCTCCAAAAAGAAACTCAAAAAGAAGACAAAATTACTAGTAGATGAAATGGCCATGAAGCAAGCAAAATCCAAGCGTAGCAATGGAGATCCAATGGGATCTCATAGAAGGGGGAGCAGTAATCTTTTCCATGCTTAAAGTAGCAGCATGGAACATTCGGGGTCTCAATGACCCTGCAAAGCAAAGGGAGGTTCAGGAATTAATAGTAACACAGAGATTATGCTGTATTTGTTTGATTGAACCGAAGGTTCGGGAGGTGAACTCTCACTTAGTGAAGACTTTGGTCAGCCCCCATTGGAGTCTCATTGCAAACTATGGCAGTTCAATCAAGGGGAGGATATGGTTACTGTATGACAATAATGTTCTAAAGGTGACTCCTGTATTTCTTTCAGATCAGATTATCCACTGTCTTGTTGAATTCCCTTCCTTGGAGAAGGTTTGCTTCTTGTCCTGCGTATATGGGTCAAATGACCATAAGGAGCGATCCTGACTTTGGCAAGACATGATTGCCAATGCCATTGATCACCCTTGGATGGTTATAGGCGACTTCAACTGTGTCCGCACTCTGATGGAGAAATGTGGGGGTAAGAGCATCAAGCGTCAACCATCCGAAGAGTTCAACAAGTGTATCCAAACTTGTGCTTTATCGGATCTGAAATATAAGGGTTTTCACCATTCTTGGAACAATAGAAGTATTGGAACAAGGAAGATCTCATGTAAGCTGGACAGAGCCCTAGTTAACAAAGGCTGGTTACTACAATTCATGGCATCTGAAGCAGATTTTCTCAACCCGGGTATCTCTGATCACTGTCCCATTATTGTAACCATCTATCCAGATCACCAGAGGGGAGCAAAGCCATTTAGATTCTTCAATCATTGGACGCTCCAAGACCAGTTTTTACCATTGGTAGCTGACGCATGGAAGATTCATGTCCCTGGGCATCCTATGTTCCGTGTTGTGAAGAAGCTTCAAAATGTAAAGAAATGCCTCAAAGCTTGGAGTAAGAGCGAAAATTTTGCCGATATCTCCGACAAAGTTCTTCTCCTCCGGGCTGATGTTGCAGCCCTCCAAAAGAAATGCCACGACAACCCCAATGATGTTATTGCTGCTGGTCAAGAGAGAATCACTAGATCAAATCTAATCAAGGCTTTTAGGATTGAGGAAAGTCAGCTTCGCCAAAAAGCTCGCATTGCTTGGTTAAAGGATGGAGATCAGAACTCCGCTTTCTTCCACAACCATCTGATATCTAGGAGGGCAGCAAATAAAATCTTAAGCATCTATGATGAAGATGGTTCCAAGATCACTGATCCTTCTTCCATTTGCAGCATGTTCTCTGCCCACTTCTCTAAGCTCCTAGGGATGCCGACCATGGTTGACTTAAACCTCTTCCCTAAGATGCCTCTCAAGCTGTCTCCAGCCCACTACCAATCTTTGGATGAGGATGTCACCAGGGAAGAGGTGACCTCCACTCTCTTTCCTCTAAAGGATGACAAGGCCCCTGGCCCTGATGGTTTCACCCCGGTTTTCTTCAAGAGAGCCTGGGAGATTGTTGGCCCCGATGTGGTAGAGGCAATTCTATCCTTTTTCCAGCATGGGAAGCTTCTAAAGCAAGTGAATGCAACCTCCTTAATGTTGGTCCCTAAATGCCCAAATCCTGGTAAGGTTACAGATTTCAGACCAATTGCTTGTGTCAACACTCTCTACAAGTGCATTTCAAAGATCATTGCAAACAGATTTAAGAAGATTATTGCTGACCTTGTTGGTGACTACCAAGCAGCATTCATTCCTGGCAGATCAATAGCAGAAAACATCATGTTAACCCACGAATTGCTTCACAATTCCCACTTAAACAAAGGATCTTCTAGGTGTGCTATAAAGGTGGATCTGAGCAAGGCTTTTGATTCGGTATCTTGGGACTGTATAAGGAAGGTGTTAAATGATATGGGGTTCCCACCTCGAATGATCCACTGGGTAATGGAGTGTATCTCTACGCCCTCCTACTCGATTCTGATCAATGGCCGAATGAATGGCTTCTTTCATGGTGCAAAAGGTTTAAGACAAGGTGACCCACTTTCTCCCTACATCTTCGTGCTAATCATGGAGCTTTTCAATGCTATTCTTCAGGTCACCACAAGCAAGGCCGCCTTTTAGTTCTACCCCAAATGCTCCAAGCATAAAATCAAGGTCCTCAGTTTTGCAGATGACTTAATGCTTTTCTCAAGTGGGAAACTAGAATCTATTGATTGCTGTATGGGGGCTCTTGAGAAACTTCAGGCTATAGCAGGCCTTAAAGTCAACAAGGACAAGACCACCCTCTTCCTTGCTGGAATGGACGAGAGCTCAAAACAATTGCTATGCACCAGATTTGGTCTCCAAGTTGGTCAGCTTCCCATCAAGTATTTAGGTCTGCCGCTCCTCTCATCCAGGCTCTCCCTAAAGGACTGTGATCCTCTTCTCACAAGGATCAAAGCCCGACTCCAATCTTGGAGCAATCGCAATCTCTCTTATGCGAGAAGGCTCACCCTCATCAACTCAGTATTGTTCTCTATCACGGTACATTGGCAATCAGTTTTCACTCTTCCCAAATCAGTCTCAAAAGCCATTCAAAAGGAATGTAGAACTTTCCTTTGGGCCGGGCAGAAATCAAATAAGAAAGTTTGTCCAATTAGTTGGAGGGTTGTTTGTGCGCCTAAGACTCAAGGAGGCCTTGGGGTCAAGTACCTACAAACATGGAATTCAGCTGCTGTCTTCAAATACATCTGGATGATCGTCAACAATTCCCCATCTTTGTGGGTTAGATGGACTCGTAGCTACCTGGTCAAGGACAGAAACTTATGGGAATTAAAGTGCCCATCGAAGTGCACTTGGATTTGGAGGAACATTTTACATGCTAGGCCGATTGCTGCAACTCTTCTAAAGGTGAAGGTTTTCAATGGCGTAGGCACATCACTTTGGTACGATAACTGGCATCCGGATGGACCAATTGTTTCAAGGCTTGGCAATCGAGTCGTGTATGACTCGGGTTTACCAATTTCTGCAGATGTAGCTTCTATCATTGAAGGTAATGATTGGTCACCTCCTCTTTCAGTTATGGCAGATTTGATGGATTTATGGAGCAAACTCTCTAGTTTACCAAAGCCTGATGCATCTCGTGAAGACAAGATTGTGTGGATAACATCAAAATCAGGTGGTTTCGACATTGCAAGCACCTACAGATTCATCCATCTTGATCGTCACCTTGTCCCTTGGAATAGGCTTGTTTGGTTCCCCCTTAACATTCCAAGACATGCATTCATTCTTTGGATGTCTCTCAATAAGGGTCTACTTACTCTTGACAAGCTTAACAAGTGGGGAACAACAAATCAGCAAACATGTATTTTATGTAGAAGGAGAACTGAGAATCTTCACCACTTGTTTTTTGAATGCAGCTACAGTTGGCAGGTATGGCACTCAATCCTCCAAGCTAACTGTCTTAAGAGAGTGAAGCGTAGATGGGACAATCTAATAGCTTGGGCAGCAAGGAAAGGTACTCCCTCAGATCCCACCACTATCATCTTTAAGTTATCATTGGGGGTAGCAGTCTATCACATCTGGAAGGAGCGGAATAGAAGGATATTCAAGAACAGCTACCTACCAGCCTCCGAGATATTTTCCTACATTCGGTTTGATGTCCAAGCACGGCTTCACCACCAGAATCTATTGACCAAAGACTCCGATCGTAATAGGAAAATTGTTGACAATTGGAGGCTCCACCATGTAATCAAATTGTCACATTCCACTATGCAGTTTGGGAGATTGTAGTTTGTTTGAACGTGGCCATCACCCACGTCCCCCTGTATTGTTTTCCCTTTTATTCTTAATATTATACCTTACTTTTTTCCAAAAAAAACCTGGAATCTATTGATTGCTGTATGGAGGCTCTTGAGAAACTTCAGGCTATAGCAGGCCTTAAAGTCAACAAGGACAAGACCACCCTCTTCCTTGCTGGAATGGACGAGAGCTCAAAACAATTGCTATGCACCAGATTTGGTCTCCAAGTTGGTCAGCTTCCCATCAAGTATTTAGGTCTGCCGCTCCTCTCATCCAGGCTCTCCCTAAAGGACTGTGATCCTCTTCTCACAAGGATCAAAGCCCGACTCCAATCTTGGAGCAATCGCAATCTCTCTTATGCGGGAAGGCTCACCCTCATCAACTCAGTATTGTTCTCTATCACGGTACATTGGCAATCAGTTTTCACTCTTCCCAAATCAGTCTCAAAAGCCATTCAAAAGGAATGTAGAACTTTCCTTTGGGCCGGGCAGAAATCAAAAGCCATTCAAACACAAGTTGAAAAAACAACAAACTAGCCCATAAATGGCTGCCAATAACACACTACACTATGCTGAACAGCCCAAGAATGACCACAAAGGACACAAGAAAAACTAGGACCAGTGCTTATGGCATGCATTCCCAACTCAAGCTCCAATTATTGATAAGCTGTCTATGTAGAGAAGAGTCAGGTAGGTACACTCGCTCTGTGTTTGCTTTGATACATACATCAGATATTATGCTTGATTTCACGGCTTGCCATGGCAGATAGCTGTTCTTGAAGATCCTGCTATTCCTTTCCCTCCAAACATGGTAAACTGTCGCCGCAAGAGATACCTTAAAGAGTGCTCGGGCTTTTTACATGACCCATTTTCAATGATGCTGCCCATTGAATAGTTTCCATCCAAGATCGGTTTACCCTGCTGACGCAATTAAGATGAAGAATATGGTTCCAGATGTGCTTAGTGTACTCACACTCAAAGAATAGGTGTGTGTGGGACTCATCTCTTTGCTGACATAGCACACAAGTGGCTTGTTGGGTAATTCCCAGTTTATAAAGACGATCACATGTAAGTAATCTTTGGTTAATAGCTAACCATAAAATAAAAGCATGCTTGGGAATGTGCTTGGGGAACCATACTAAACCGTACCATGTGCATGAGGGGCGAGGAGTGTCCAGCCTTTGATAGGCACTCTTAATGTCAAAGGAGCCTGATTTAGATGGAGTCCATGTGATTACATCCTCCACATCCGCAACTGGCTTTGGCAAAAGATCAAGCTTACCCCAAGCTTCAAGTAGATCAGGTGAAGCAGCAAGGGGAGGGTCCCAGTCTTCCTCAGTAATTATAGAACTGACCTTAGCATGCCTAGGAAGACCCGAATCATAAATCAACCGCTGTCCATAGGCAATGTATAGAGGCCCATCAGGATGCCAATTATCATACCATAGAGACGAACTCTTCCCATTATGGATCTTCTTCTTTACCAGTTGGGACATAACTTGCCTTGTTCTAAGTATCTTTCTCCATGCCTAGGAACAATTTGCTGGAATGTTGAGTGTCCAGAAGTTACGTTCCTTTATAAGGAATTTGTGCACCCATCGAACCCACAAGGAATCATGGGAAGTTAGAATTCTCCAAGTATGCTTCATCACTGCCGCTTTGTTCCAAAGGCTTAGCTTAAATAGCCCAAGGCCCCCCTCCTGGCGTGGCATGCAAACAATATCCCAGCTTATGGGACTCATTTTGTGTTTAAGCTGCGGCCCTGTCCATAGGAACTTTCTACAAACCCCTTCCAAGTCATTAATCACACCTTTGGGAATGATAAATGTGGATAACCAGTGGACCTGAATAGAGAAAAGGACAGATTTAATAAGAAGAAGCCTACCTACATATGAGAGGCACCTCCCTTTCCATGATTGGGTTTTTGCCTTCACGTGGTTAATAAGTGGCTCACAATCCCTAGACGAGAGCTTGGAGGAAATGAGAGGCAGCCCAAGGTACCTCACCGGTAGTCTTGCTAGCGGAAACCCCGTATGTAAACTCAAGTCTTCCCTTTGGGCTTCATCAATACCAGTTAGAAACATAGCACTCTTCTGTTTATTAACTTGTAGGCCTGTAAAGTCATGGAATTCATCAAGTGCTCTCAAAATGCAATCCAAGGAAGACTTATCAGCTGCGGAGAACAAGAAGAGGTCATCAGCAAAGCACAAAAGTTTTAGGCCAAGTGCTTCACATCGAGGGTGGTGAGTAAAGCCTTGAGTTGCATGCTGCAGAAGTATCCTATTGAACACCTCCATCATCATCACAAACAGATACGGTGACATGGGGTCACCTTGGCGCAGCCCTTTTGCTCCTTTAAAAAACCCCACAAGACTACCATTGATCATGATTGAATACGCAGGAGTAGAGATACATTCCATAATCCAAGCACAAAAGACATCTGGGAAGCCCATTCCAGTGAGCATTGCCTTGATACTACTCCATGAAACTGAATCATATGCCTTACGGAGATCAACCTTAAGAGCACATTTGCCATGCTGCCCCTCCAAGTGGTAATTATGAAGTAATTCATGAGTAAGGAGGACATTCTCCGCACTTCCTCGTCCAGGAATAAAGGCAGACTGATATCCACCCACAAGCTCACCCACAACCCGTTTAAGCCGATTAGCAATGATCTTGGAGATGCACTTATAAAGCGTGTTAACACAGGAGATGGGCCTAAAGTCATTCACGTTACTTGGATTCTGGCATTTAGGCACAAGAGTAATGGCTGTAGTATTCCATTGTTTGAGTAACTTTCCATCTTTGAAGAAACTAAGCACTACCTCCACAACATCATTCCCCACTATATCCCAAGCAGCCTTGAAGAACGCCGGGGTAAACCCATCCGGCCCTGGAGCTTTGTCAACCTTCAGGGAGAAGAGAGTAGATTTTATTTCTTCGCAAGTTACCTCCTCCATCAAGCTTTGTCTTTGTTCAACCGAAACGCATTGACCACCATAAGGCATTGACAAGGTGGCACCAGCAACGCCAGTACCCAATGTGTCCTGAAAATGCTAGACAATGTGATTAGCAACTTCAATTGGATCAGTTATTTTCATACCTTCATCATTCATTATGCAGTTGATCTGATTCCTTGCCCTTCTGGAGACCAAGGAATTATGGAAAAAACGTGAGTTGCTATCCCCTTTGGCCAACCAAAGTACCCTTGATTTCTGCCTGATTTGTGATTCTTCATAACAAAGACATCGGGATAACTGGTGTCTAAGACTTCTTTCTTGTTGGTACACGAGATTATTGTTGGGGTCATCATGCAGCTTCCTCTGAACAACATTTAGTTGGGATCTAAGTTCATGTACCTGTGAGGATAACTCAGCAAACTTAAGCTGCTTACTCCACTCCTTGAGCTTTGCTTTGACATTCTGGAGTCTCTTAGCTACTCTGAACATAGGCGAGCCAGTGACTTCCATTGCCCATGCATCAGTAACCAACTGTAGGAAGTCCGGATGAGAAGTCCAAAAATTAAAGAATCTAAAAGATTTTTTACCTTCCTGCCTTGGAGTGAAAATCGTGACCAATAAAGGAGAATGATCAGATATGCCAGGGGTAAGAACCTCCACTTCAGAAGGACTCAAGCTATGGAGCCATGGCAAGTTAACAAGCACTCTATCCAACCTGCAAGAAATTCTATTCTGTCCTTCACTTCGATTGCACCATGTGTGGGTCAAACCTTTGGTCTTAAGTTCAGTTAAACCGCATGCATCGATACATTGGTTAAACTCCTCAGTGGCCTTCCGATTAATGTACTTACCACCATACTTTTCACTGGAAACCCGGACACAGTTAAAGTCACCAACAACTAACCAAGGCTGTGTTGACGAAGATAGTAAGAGTTGCCGCCACAGTGAGCGCCTTTCCATCGCCTCATTTGACCCATAGATGACAGTCACAAAACACCTCTTGTGTATGCTAACCAACTCTGCCGAACAATGAATGTGCTGGTAGCTACTTTCAATCTTACTAAGCTTAATTTATTGGGAATTGAAGAGTATCCAGATACGGCCCTTAAGAGCACACTCATAGTTGGAAAGGAAATCCCAATGGGGTGATATCAGATTCTTTATAACTTGAGCATTAACCTTTCGGACTTTTGTTTCAACAATAGCCATCACACTCAGCTTCTTTGTGACCATAAGGTTTCTAATTTCAACTTGTTTCTCGGGGCTGTTAAGCCCTCTAATATTCCACATGGCTAAATTAATCATGGATTAGGAGATGGGTTGTGCCCTTCATTACTCAAACCTGAGTCATCCCTTGCTGCTATATTCTTTGCATGCTTCATTGCAATCTCATCAACTAGTAATTTCTTCTTTCTCTTGTTATGTTTCTTTTTTGAAGATGAGCTTGAACTTGGATTGATATTTGGCATACTCAGCTGATTAGGCCGCTTCTCAAGGATCTCAAATCGATTGGGTGTGGTAAGAGTCTCCAAAGGTTGACCATTTGTATCAAATCTCTCCCCAACGTCAGTTCCTTGCATGGGTACTGGAATGTTACCGATAGAATTTCCATGTATCATAAGACTATCATTCCCTTGCGGGGGTACAAGACTTCCACCAATACTAACTTGGAGTTCCTGCACAGTACTTGACTCCACCACCTCAGTGGACACAGTTTCTTTTCCTTTCCCCTTAATTAACTACTCTCCATTGCTCCATAGGAACTGCCTCTACCTCAGTAGTGTTGTGCCCTTGGTCAGGTTTATCCATAGGATCTTCATTTACCATGCTGCCTTCAGCACCTTGTGCCACACATTCTTGCACTCTTCTCCCTGTTGGCAACCACACCCGGGACACCTGTATTGTTTTCCCTTTTCTTCTTAATATTATACCTTACTTTTTTCAAAAAAAAAAAAAAAAGCACCTGGTCCTGATGGGTTTACAGCTCTTTTCTTCAAAAAGGCTTGGGACATTGTGGGAAACGACTGCATCAATGCCATTAAGAGCTTCTTTCATTCATGAAATTACTGAAGCAGGTTAATGCAACAGCAATTACCTTGGTTCCGAAGGGTGTGAATCCATCTAAGGTGGGGGATTTCAGACCAATCTCGTGTGTTAACACATTGTACAAATGCATCTCTAAAATCATGGCCAACAGAATGAAGAATGTGATCGCTAACCTCGTAGGAGACTATCAATCTGCTTTTATTCCAGGAAGGAGTATAGCAGACAACATCCTTCTCTCTCATGAGCTTCTTCATTCCTACCACTTGAAGCGGCCACACCAGAATTGCGCACTGAAAGTTGACTTAAGGAAAGCATTTGATACTGTGGCTTGGAACAGTATTGCAGCAACTCTCAAAGGTATGAATTTTCCACCCAGGTTTATTGCTTGGATTATGGAATGTGTTTCAACTCCCTCCTTCTCTCTCATGATAAATGGAAACATGGTGGGCTTCTTCCAAAGCAAGAGGGGTATTCGGCAGGGTGACCCAATCTCTCCTTATATTTTTGTTCTAATCATGGAATTGTTCTACCTGATCTTGGAGAGAAGCACTGTCCAAGGATTTAGACACCACTACAAGTGTCGAGATACCAACACCAAAATCCTTTGCTTTGCGGATGACTTATTCCTCTTTGCCCATGGTGATCCTGTATCTGTGGGATGCCTCACATCAGCCTTGCAACATTTTGAGCTAGTTTCAGGTCTTCAGGTTAACAAGGAAAAAAGCTGTATTTTTGTGAGTGGAGTTGATAATTCTCTAAGAAGCTCCCTTGCTCAAATAACTGGGTTCCAGGAGGCCACGTTACCTGTGAAATATCTTGGGTTACCCCTTGTCTCTACTAAGCTATCAAAGAGGGACTGTGAGCCACTCATAAACCATGTTAAGGCTAAAGCCCAATCTTGGAAAGGGAGATGCTTAACCTATGCAGGCAGGTTGCTTCTTGTAAAATCGATCCTTTTTTCTATCAAAGTATTCTGGCTTTCAGCATTTATCCTCCATAAGAGAGTGATCAAGGAGCTTGACACAATTTGCAATAGATTCTTATGGGCAGGACCTGACCTCAGTAAAAGGAAAATTATCCCAATTAGTTGGGATTCTGCATGCACTCCAAAAGACGAAGGGGGATTGGGCTTGTTTAACATCCGGCTTTGGAACAAAAGTGCTATTGTCAGATATGTGTGGCTCATTGCCAACCAAACCCCTAACCTGTGGGTTAAGTGGGCTACGAAGCACCTTATCAGGCAACAAATTTTTTGGGCTATAAATATCCCTCAAGGAGGATCCTGGGCATGGAAGAAGATCTTGAAAGCAAGGACAGAGGCTGCCAGGCTGATCAAGTTCAGGGTCTACAATGGTAAGAAAACGCTCGTGGTATGACAATTGGCACCCTGATGGTCCCCTTGCTGCAAAGTATGGAAACAGGATCATTTATGATGCAGGACTTCTTAAACATGACCGGGTGGAAGTGATCATTCATGATGGTCATTGGAATGTCCCTGCAGCGCTATCTATCGACCTCATGGAGATATGGAGTAGGCTACCAGAGCTACCACATTTGGATAGTAGTCGGGAGGATGTCCTCACTTGGGTTCCATCAAAATCACGGGCATTTGATGTTAGATCAGCCTACAAAGCATTGGACGCCATCAGACCCACTGTCACTTGGTACCATCTAGTATGTCATTCTTCTTATATCCCTAGATTCTCCTTCATTCTATGGATGTTGTTGTTTACCTTCATTCTTCTCCTTCATTCTCCTTCAGGTGGTCTGTTCGTGGAGTCTGTGGTGAGGAGGTGGTGGTAAGGTGTCTTCTGACGGCGAGTGGGGTTTTTTGTGGGCTACCTGTGGAGTCGTGCGCAAGGTATGATAGTTTCTGTGCATGCGAAAGGAGTTGAATCGGAGCTTGTGGGGTGGTAGTGCTACTGTTCGGAGTTCTTGCGCTGGGTGGGATCTGGTCTGGAGAAGCCGTGCTGTGCATCTCCAGACTGCTTTTGGTTCGTGAAGAAGCGGGTTCAGGTCCTCGTCCTGGGGAGTTTTGTTTCAGTCCTTTCCCTGGGAGTTGTTGTTCCTGGGATTATTGTTCACTGATCTGTGGGATTGGTTCCCTGGGAGTTGCGGATCCTGAGATTTTTGTTTTCTGGTTTTTATTACTCACTGGGATTATTGTTTCTGGCATTATCCTGGGAGTGACCACGGCTTGTTCTTTTTTTTTTTTGGAAGGTAAGTCCAAAGTGATATATTGAAAACAAGAAATGTAAAATGGCAAATCAAACAAGACAACCCAATGTGCTCCTTAATGTATCAGGGCACATGACAAAAACACACAAGAGCACGGCCTGTTCTTGTTTACCTTTGTGGGTCGCTTTCTGGTAGTCGAACATCAAAGGTGAGCTTTGGGGTGTGGCCATTGTCTTGCTTGATCGTGAAATGGACTCTCCTGCCTGAGTGGGTTTGCGATAGTGGTTTTTCTGTTACCATAGTGGTTTTCAGGCATCCCACATGGCCACAGCAGATCTTTCAGGCCAGGAGGTTTTGAATTTGGAGCTCCCACCACTTCCTAGCCAACCTGTCATCCAGGAGCCAGGTGTGTTGGCTAGGAGTAGGCCTGGCCTTGAACCTGCAGGCATTGAGCCATCAGTGGACTTATTTCCTCAGATGCCCACTGCGACGCAAAATGTGGCAGGAGCAAACCTTGCCATTTCGAGTAACTGTAATGCTGTGCCTTCTGAAACATCGTTTGGACTTAATAACCAGGGGATGGCAGGTCCCGACAAGACCTGGAACAGGCTGTTTGACCCACCAAGTTACCCAAGGGCGCAACTGCAGTTCCATAAGCCGATGGTTAGAGATGGAAAGGTGATAGTGTGCCCACCCCATGCAGTGGCAGAGGAGGGAATAAAACTTTGGCAGGGCAGCTTAGTGGGGCACTTTCTAGACAAAAGACTTCCTTTTACAGTGGTGAAAGGGCTTGTGGAGAGAATGTGGCGGAAATTTGGAAAAGTTAGTGTTTCTGCTGTGGACAATGGATTCTTTATCTTTAAGTTTGAAGATGGTAATGTGAGAACAAAAGTCTTGCAGGAGGCCCCTTGGCATCTAGCTGGGCGTCTCCCTAATATTGAAAGAATGGGAGCCGAGCATGCAATTTATTAAAACCCAGCTGAGCAAACTCCCTGTCTGGATCAAACTCTTCAATGTACCAATGGAATTTTGGACACAATAAGGGTTGAGTTTCCTTGCAAGTGGGGTGGGCAAGCCTCTCTTCTTGGATGAACACACGGAGAAGAAGACGCGGCTCTCTTATGCAAGAATATGTGTGGAGGTTGATGTGGATAATCCTTGGCCGAAAAATATATTCCTCAACACTGGAGGGAGTGAGCTTGAGGCTGGCCTTCAAATTGACGTGGAATATGATTGGAAGCCCGTGAGTTGCAGCCACTGCAAGGTCTTCGGTCATACTGAGAACAAATGTAAAGCAAACCCAGTTACACAACAATGGAGGCCAACGGGCAGAGGTGTCAACAATTTGCTGGTTGATGAAGGAAATCCAACCCCAAATGAGCACAGTGGAGTGAATCCAGGGGTAGTGACGCCCCTGGTACCTGAAGAGCCATTGGCAACTTGTACTAATGAAACGTCTGAGTGCTGGAAAACAGTAGGAGCCAAAGGAAAAGAAGTTAACGAGCATGTGATAGTGCCGGCAACAAATATCAGGGAACAAGGAGAGTGTAGCAATGTGGCCAGTGATATGCCTGAAGTGCCTCACCAGGAAATTGTGCAACGGCTAGTGGAGGAAGCAAATGAAGCTGTAACCATGGAAGGCAGCCCGAACAGGTTTGAGATATTGTCAAACGTGGACCAGCACAGCATTGATCGCACCGAGGATGTCACAAGTACAGATAATTCATCTAAAAAGAAGAATAGGAGAAAGAAAAAGATACTTGTGGATGAAGTGGCTATGAAGTTGGCCAAGAAGTCGTGTGGTCTTGAAGGCAACAAGCGAAAGCTTGATAGACAGATACCAGCTCCCTCCAAATGATCAAGTTTGCCTCATGGAATATCAGGGGACTGAATTGCCCCGCCAAACAGCAGGAATATGTTAGAGAATAACAGGTTGTCTCTTGTTTGTCTTTTTGAGACAAAGGTGAGGGCAGTTAATGCCCAAGTTGTGAAGAGCTTGATTGCTCCTCAATGGGAGCTATTATCCAATCATGATAAAGCACTTAAGGGGCGTATATGGATACTGTTTAATCCGAGGGATATCAGAATCACAAGGATCTCGGCGTTTGATCAATTCATGCATTGTGGGTGGAATTTATGGCAGATAAAAAGCGCTGTTGTATAACGTTCATTTATGCTTCTAATGATAGCAATGAAAGATCCATACTGTGGAAGGACGTGGGAAAGGAGTATACTGATCTCCCATGGCTTGTAATGGGGGATTTCAATTGTGTTAGAAAGGATGAAGAGAAGATTGGGGGCAGGAGCATAAAAGTGAGGCCAACCCAGGAGTTCAACACTTTTATTCATCACTCTCGGCTTTTTGACCTTAAGTTCAAGGGAGCATTCTATTCTTGGTCGAATCAAAGCGAAGGAACTAGAAGGATCACATGCAAGCTGGATCGTGCACTTGCCAACATTGGATGGGTTTCTGAATTTCAGCATTCCGAGGCAGAGTTCTTACACCCAGGGATTTCGGATCATTCCCCAGTGATTATATCTCTCTATCCTAAGCCTCCTCAAGGTAATAAACCCTTCAGGTTTTTCAACTTTTGGTTTGAACATGACGAATGTATGCATATTGTCAAAGAAGCATGACAGGTGCAGGTAATGGGAACCCCTATGTTTAGGGTGGTTAAGAAATTACAGCAAGTTAAAGTCAAACTTAAAGCATGGAGCAAGAGAATGAAGTTCTCAGAATTAGAAGCCAAGGTAAAGGCGGTTCGTGCTGACCTTGAACAGTGTCAAAAGGAGATCCAATCCAATCCCATGTGCCAAGAGCTACATCGAAGGGAGCAAGCCGTGAGGTATGAGCTAATGCAATTGATGAAAAATGAGGAAGCACAAGTTAGACTGAAATCTCGAGTCCTGTGGATGAAAGATGGGGATTGTAACACAGCATTTTTCCACAATCATATGGTAGCTAGAAGGGCCTTCAATAGTGTACAGAATGTTATTGACTCTGAAGGGCAGAAAGTCACTGATCCTACAAAGGTTAAGGATACCTTCGTGCAGCATTTCCAAAAGCTCCTGGGAAGCTATTCAACCACCATGCATGAGGGGTTTGATATGCCTGATTTCTATAGTAAACTGAATGAGGAGCAAACTCAAGTGCTTCAAGCTGATATCACGATGGAAGAGATCAGAAGCACCATGTTCTCCCTGAAAGATGACAAAGCGCCTGGACCAGATGGATTTACAGCTAAATTCTTTAAATGTGCATGGGCAGTAGTAGGAAATGATGTATCTGAAGCAATAAAGGACTTTTTCTCTTCGGGCAAGTTGCTCAAGCAAGTGAACTCTACCTCTCTCACATTGGTTCCCAAGTGTGGCAATCCTGAAAAGGCTAGTGACTATAGGCCTATCTCTTGTGTTAATGTAATATACAAGTGCATTTCTAAGGTATTGGCAAACAGAATTAAAGGGATCATATCTTCTTTAGTTGGGCAGTACCAGTCAGCCTTCATCCCTGGGAGGAGTATATCAGATAATATACTACTCACTCATGAGTTGATGCATAACTACCACCTACAAAGCCCACAAGCAAAATGTGCCATGAAAGTTGATCTTTGCAAGGCTTATGACTCCGTCAAGTGGGTATGTGTTAGAAGAATTCTAGCTGGAATGGGATTTCCTCCCAAGTTCACTGCATGGGTCATGGAATGCATATCAACTCCATCATTCTCACTAATGATAAAAGGAGGCCTCACAGGGTTCTTCAAAGGAACAAATGTGCTTAGGCAGGGCGATCCACTATCTCCATACCTGTTTGTGCTAGTAATGGAGATGTTTAATGTGAAACTTCAAGAAGCAACGAGAGTTGACTTCAAGTACCATCATAGATGCCAAGCTCAAAACATCAAGATGTTGTGTTTTGCTGATGACCTGTTTCTTTTTTGTCATGGGGACATGAAATCCATGCAGTGTATGCTTCAAGGTCTTGGAAAACTTGAGAAGGCAGCAGGATTGAAGGCCAATAAGGAGAAGAGCTCAATATACTTCTGTGGGGTGGAAGAGAATACGAAGATTTCAATGCTAGAGACTTCTGACCTGAAATTGGGTGAGTTACCAGTAAGGTATCTCGGATTACCACTAATTTCAACAAGATTATCGGTAAAAGACTGCCAGCCCCTTGTGGATCGAGTTCAAGCTAGGTTGCAATCATGGAAGTGTAGGAATCTTTCTTATGCAGGGAGACTCATCCTAGTAAAGTCTGTGCTTCAATCTATGCGTGTGTTCTGGATATCAAATTTTATGCTCCCAAAAGGAGTGTTGAATGAAATTGATAAAATATGCAGGTGCATCATATGGACAAGGTCAAATATGCAGGTGCTCCTTCCCGGAAATTCTGCATGTTGACCTTGGTAGCCGGTTAGTGGAAATTTCAGTGGAGTACACTTGGAAACCTCCAAAGTGTTTGCAATGCAAGGTTTACGGACATTCAGACAATACATGTCCAGCTAAACCACCTGCTGTTTGGAGGCCAACAGGTAGAATGATTGACCTCACAACATCTGAAAACATACAAGCCCTAGATGAAGAGGAGCAATGGACCATGGTGAAGAAGAAGAACAAAGATAAATCTGATCCAAATGAACAAGACGTGAGCAAGAATGAATGGATGATGATTAATTCCAAAGGTAAGGAGGTGGCTGTTGCTGCCACATCAGCCCATCCTGGAGGAAACTGGGTAGCTCTCTCTTCTCTCGCACCTAAAGAAACTCCAACACCCAGCTCAGCATTTGATGTACCTGCAGCAGTTGAAGATCACCTTGATATTGATCTGCCCGCCCCACCAAATGTGCACCTTCACGGTTGTGATCATGTTGATCTACCTGATAATCATCTTGTCACTGAAGGAGGAGGTAATCTCATGAATCGAAGCAATGATGAGTCTCCAAACAGATTCGATATTCTTGGATCTTTATCCACTGAAGCAAGTGAGGCAAGTGAAGAGTCCCACACCTCTTCTTCTAAGAAGAAGGAAAAAAGGAAAAACAAAAAGAAAATTTTGGTAGATGAAGTTGCTATGAGGGCTGCAAAAAAATGCACCACAAATATTGGCTTGGCAGGGGGCCTGGGGGAGAAGTCATCCAACCCCACTCATGATTAATTTTGCCACATGGAATATCAGGGGCCTAAACGACCCCGCAAAACAATTTGAGATCAAGAATTTGATCTCAGACCAGAATCTGAGTTTACTTTGTTTGACAGAGACTAAAGTAAGAGAGGTCAATTCCATGTTCATTAAGAGCCTGATCTGCCCACAATGGAATCTCATAACAAACTATTCTCATGCTTTGAAGGGACGTATATGGCTGCTATATCATCCCAGTTTGGTTAAGGTAACTAAGCTTTTCTCTTCCGACCAGCTCATTCATTGTCATGTGGAATTTCTCCAAATAAAGAAAAGTGCCTTCATCTCATTCATATATGGTTCAAATGACCCAAATGAACGAGGCAACTTATGGGCTGACCTCCAAAGTTGGAACACAAGATTGCCATGGGTTTTAATGGGTGACTTTAATTGTGTTCGAAGTGCTACTGAAAAAAAGGGAGGTAGGCAAATTAACTCAAGAGCTGTAGCTGAGTTCAACAATCTTATTGATACCTGTGAAATTTCAGATCTTAAGGCCA
The DNA here is from genome assembly GCA_947561395.2 of Buxus sempervirens. Taxonomy (NCBI): domain Eukaryota; kingdom Viridiplantae; phylum Streptophyta; class Magnoliopsida; order Buxales; family Buxaceae; genus Buxus; species Buxus sempervirens. The sequence goes on along the minus strand of OX387190.1, from coordinate 6,612,680 downwards.
AAGGTTTTTCCTATACTTGGAGCAATAGAAGTGAAGGAAGCAAAAGAATTTCTTGCAAGTTAGATCGAGTTCTCTCTAATGCAGGTTGGCTTCAGGAATTTGATCTATCAGAAGCTGATTTCAGACCACCAGGTATATCTGATCATTGTCCCATTGTGATAACTCTCTTTCCCCCTTGGAGAGAAGGAAGAAAGCCGTTCAGATTCTTCAATAATTGGGTTCTTCATGATGACTTCAATTCCATAGTGGCGGAGGCTTGGCAAACTCGGGTTTCAGGTAGTCCGATGTTTAGAGTTGTTAAGAAACTCCAGGCTGTTAAAGCCAAGTTCAGAGAATGGAGTAGGCAAAAGAACTTCAAGAACATTTCCCTTAAAGTCAAGGACCTACAGAATCAGCTTGCTACTTGTCAAAGGCAGCTCCATGATTCCCCAGGTAATGTAGACTATGCAATGAAGGAGAACCAAATAAGATCTGAACTTGCTCCAGCTATGAGAATTGAAGAAGCCCAACTACGAGCCAAATCGAGAGTGCAATGGCTCAAGGAAGGAGATCAAAATTCTAAGTACTTTCACAACACCCTTATTGCTAGGAGATCAACAAATTCTATCCTATGTTTGTACAATGATGAAGGTCATAAAATCTCGAACCAGGCACTTTTAAAGGAGATGTTCCTTGATCACTACAAACTTCTCCTTGGTCAGCCGAATCCCATCTCCAGTTGCCCCATTCCAAACCTATCTAGATCAGTGGATGATCCCCAATCCCAAGACCTACAAAGGGATGTGTCCTATGAAGAAATAAAGGATACTATGTTCTCATTAAAGGATGACAAGGCTCCTGGCCCCGACGGGTTCACCCCCCTTTTCTTTAAGAAAGCTTGGGATGTGGTTGGTTCAGATGTGTTAGAAGCTATTAGTAGCTTCTTTGCTGGTGGAAAACTTCTCAAGCAACTAAATACCACCTCCATTACCTTGGTACCGAAATGTGACAACCCTTCAAAGGTAACGGACTTCAGACCCATATCTTGTGTAAATACTTTGTATAAATGTATCTCCAAGATTCTTGCAAACAGATTAAAGATGGTGGTGGACAGCCTTGTTGGTGATTACCAGTCCGCATTTATTCCTGGCAGAAGCATGGCAGACAATGTACTATTAGCTCATGAACTTCTTCATAAGTACCACTCAAAGCATAGTAAGATCAATTGCACTCTAAAGGTTGATTTGAGCAAGGCATTTGACTCAATCTCTTGGACGTGCATCCAAGACACTTTGCTGAAGCTTAAGTTCCCCCACAAATTTATCACATGGATCATGGAATGCATCTCAACCCCAGCGTTCTCTCTCATGATAAACGGCAGCCTTGTTGGGTTCTTCAAAGGTGCTAAAGGGCTACGTCAGGGAGACCCTTTATCTCCTTACCTCTTCGTGTTGATCATGGAGGTTTTCTACAATGTGCTTCAGGAATCAACAAAAACCGGGTTCAGATTTCACTCAAAATGCGAGAGCTTGAATCTCAAACTGTTGAGCTTTGCTGATGACCTTCTTCTCTTCTCTCATGGGGACTTGCAATCGTTAAATTGTTTCTCATCAGCACTAGACACATTTGGTATCATCTCTGGCCTTCACGTCAATAAATCCAAGAGCCATCTCTTCATTTCTGGGCTCCTTGAATCATCAAAAGAGAGTCTTGCTGCAGCAGCCGGCTACCCCCTTGGATCCCTCCCAATAAGGTACCTTGGTGTCCCTCTTATCTCCTCCAAGCTTTCAATCAAGGATTGTGACCCTTTACTAAGAAGAGTGCGAGCAAGAACACAGTCTTGGTGCTCCAAGGCCCTCTCTTATGCAGGTAAGCTTCTCCTTGTCAAGACTGTTTTGTTCTCCTTATCTGTGCATTGGTTGTCTATATTCATTGTTCCCAAAGCAGTAACCAGGGAGCTGAATCGAATATGTAGAAATTTCCTATGGTCTGGTAACTCAGTGTCAAAGAAAATGGTCCCCATAAGCTGGGATTGGGTTTGTGAACCAAAAGAAAGTGGGGGTTTGGGGATAACCAAACTTGACATATGGAATAAGGCAGCCATCTTGAAGCATGTTTGGGCTATTACAAACAACTCTCATTCCTTATGGAGCCGTTGGATTCACTCCAATCACATCAAGAATCATAACTTCTGGGCTCTCAAGACTCCAAGTTCATGTTCCTGGACATGGAGGAAGATATTGAAGTCAAGGACCTGGGCAGTTAACTTGATCCTCAAACGTATCTACAATGGAGACTCAACCTCCCTTTGGTATGACAACTGGCACCCAGAAGGCCCCCTCCTCCATCGTTATGGCCAAAGATTGGCATATGATTCAGGTCTCCCACTTGATGCAAAGGTCTCGGCAATCATTGAAGATGATGAATGGGACGTTCCACTTTCCATTTCTGCTGATCTACTTGAAGTGTGGGGTAGACTCCATGAGTTACCAAAACCAGACACTAGCCGTGAAGACAAGACTCTTTGGGCTCCATCAAACACTGATTCATGTGATATCAAGAGTGCATACAACTCACTTGACACTCCTCGGCCTAAGGTGAGATGGATGAGATTGATATGGTTTCCAGGTAATATACCAAAACATTCCTTCATTTCATGGATGGCTTTTCATGAAAGGCTATTGACAAGAGACAAGCTAACAAGATACAGAGTCACCCAAGATACAGTATGTGTGCTATGTCGAATTCATGGAGAATCACACCAGCACCTATTCTTTGAATGTGAGTTCAGCCGCAACATATGGGAAGGTCTTTTAAGACTTTCTTGTATCAACAGAATCAATAGGCCATGGAGAGAGTTGATTGATTGGGCTTCGAATGCTTTCGTAGCACCTACAAAAACAAACTACTTGTTCAAGCTTTCCCTGGGAGCTGCAATTTACAACATATGGGCTGAAAGGAACAGACGCATCTTCAAAAACAGCTATCACCCTCATGCATGGATCCTTCACCAAATAAAATCTGAGATACAACTTAAGTGTGGGCTAGATCAAGTGGTTCTCCAAGATTCAAGTTTGAACAGGCAAATTGTTAACAATTGGGATTTACATTGGTCTTTCTTGTAATCATGATGCAACATTGAGTAGGATCTTTTGATTTTTTAGCTGGTTGGAGACTTAGTATAATCTCCTTGTGGGCTTCTGCCTCGTTTGTACTTTATTTCCTATTTTTTTATTAATGGAACTTACTTAATTTCCAAAAAAAAAAAAAGGTCAAAGAACAAGAAGAAGATTGTCCCAGTGAGCTGGGACTCGGTTTGCTCCCCGAAAGAAGTTGGAGGACTAAACCTTTTTAGTATGAATGAGTGGAACAAAGCTGCAGTGTTCAAGCACATATGGAGAATATTAGGAAGGGAGGACTGTTTGTGGATTGCTTGGGTGTATAAATGGCTTCTCAAAGGCCATAACTTCTGGGAGCTAAGTACCCCATCTTCATGTTCGTGGGCGTGGAGGAAGATCCTGAGAAATAGAAACAAAGTTCGCCCATTTGTGAAGTATATTGTTCACAATGGGAGGTGCACATCACTGTGGTACGATGATTGGCATGTGGATGGTCCTCTTATTGACAAGTATGGGCAGAGAGTGATTTATGATTCTGGTCTCCAAAAATCAGCAATGGTTGAGCAGATTGTTAACCACCAAGAATGGGACCCACCGGTTGCAGCTTCACCAGATTTGATTGAGATATGGAGCAAGCTTCACCTCATCCCCAAGCCCAATAGTAGCCTTGATGATGAGGTTACATGGACCACTTCATCGACTGGAAAGTTTGAGATGGGAGCCACATACAGAGCACTTCTACCTCAAAAGCCAGTAGTGTCTTGGTCAAAGCTGGTCTGGATCTCGCCTTGTATCCCGAGGCATTCCTTCATTCTTTGGTTTGCTGTAAAGAATGGCCTTGCAACAGTTAACAAACTCTATGATTGGGGCATTGTGGGGAGCAAAGCATGTGTCCTTTGCAGGCAGCATGAGGAGTCCATTCCCCATCTCTTTTTTGAGTGCACCTACAGTTGGAAGATATGGAAGCAGCTGCTTCAAAGGAATTGCATCCCAACGCTGAAAAGGCCTTGGGAGGACCTCATTCAATGGGCATCACGGGAGCTTATAGGACCAAGGATTGCTAATACCCTTGCTAGACTATCACTAGCAGCAAGTGTCTACCATATTTGGAAGGAGAGGAACAGATGAATATTTAAAGCAAGTTATCTTCCAGCGCAAAGAATTCACAAGCTAGTGACAACTGATATCAAGGACAAGATTGCTATGGCTAGTATCACTCCCCCTGATAGTACCAGAACAAGACAAATCCTCCATTATTGGGGGATAAAGTGGAAACCACCTAGCACTCATGCACGCCTATAGTCAGCCTTCGCTTCTTGTGTGAATGTTGGGGTTAGGGACTACTTTTGGGGACCTTGTTGAGGAATAGTCCCATGGTGCTTGGGTAGCTACCGGATGGGTTTGGGTTGCCTCATTGGGGGGCTGGTTTTGTTGTAGCTATGATTCATAGTTAAGTAGGTCGATGTGAGTGTGTTGTTGGGGATGGTCTCATCTCCTTGTGGCCATTGGCTACGGTTGTACATTCTCTACTTTCTCTTTTTATCTCTAATGGAACTTACTTATTTTCCAAAAAAAAAAAAAAAGACTACTAACCAAGGTCAGGCTTGCCAAATGGGGTCTTGTTCAACAATGTACATGTGTCCTATGTAGAGGACATAATGAGGACTCTAATCACTTATACTTTGAGTGCCCATACAGTAGTAAACTTTGGCAGCAGGTATTGTTGTGGAATGGCTTCACCAATCAAGTTAAACCATGGAACGAAACGGTGGAATGGGCTTCAAGCCGGTTTACTCGCATAAATCCATTATCCCTCATTTTTAAAGTGTCTCTTGCAGCGGTAGTGTACTTGATTTGGAGTGAAAGGAATAGAAGAGTATTTAAAAACAGCTATCTACCTCCACAAGATGTTCTCCACCATATTCGATGGGCCGTGCAAGCTAGGCTCTCTGATAAGGATCATTGCATAAAGGACACCCCAACGACTAGACAGGTGGTTCACAGCTGGGGCCTCAACTGGAAGTTTGCTTAGAAGTTTTGCACTAGTTTCTCCTTGCCACTTTGTGGTCTTGTGTCTTTTCTACTTTGTTGTGCTGTGCCCTAGTGGCCTTGGTATGTTGTGCCCTTGTCACCTTGCTGTCTTCACTAGTTTGTTGTGTTGTGCCCTAGTGGCCTTTTCTTTGTGCGTCATTGGGACGCGGCTTGAGCGGTCATTGTAATTATTTCTCTTTATTAATATACTTTGGACTTACCTTCCAAAAAAAAGAGTTGGCATAAACCACCAGCATGCAGCACCAAAATCAATACATGGAGATGGTCGCTTATCCACATGAACAGGGAATCACCAGCGGAGCACTGGGGTATCCCTCCAAACATAGGATCCTCCAGAGCAACCCAACTTGTAAAGGAAGCGCATTTGCACAAGGGAGTAACTCAACCCAAATGACATATCCCTTAGCTATCTAGCCAAAACTATAGATCCATAACTAGCTATGCCCACTAGACACCAAAAATCCCTAAGGACTAAGATTTCTGTAAGTAATAATGCCTAGCGGCATATAAAGGTTAAATCTGTAATTTCTCTCAATATCGGGATAATTGGGTCTGAAATTCTGATCTGGGAATCCTTTATATAGTAATTTGGTTGTCAATATAAATTTACATGTCTCTTAGTTATTCATTCCAAATTTATAAGTCTATTTATCACAAAACTTAGATTTTCGCCTTATTTACAAAACTCGGCAACTAATACCCTAAATGCTTCTCGATTTTTATTTCTCTGTAAAACAAGTAATTGGTAATTTATTTTGGTCTTAAAACATCTTAATTAATGATTAACATTGGTTAAAATAGTTTAGAATTGAATCAGGGATTAAATTTGCAAAAATTGGATTTTTCTACACTGAGCGCTCAAGATTGCCTAGGATCGCTCAGGCGGTCTAGGGTCAGTGGTAGTTCAAAAATCAGCGCTGACGACAAATCAGTTAACATCCGACGACGGTCAAACTTTTTCAACGAGCGCCTAGGAACGCCGAGGATCGCTGAGCACAGTAAGCTCGGTGGTCGACAGAAAAGGTCAAAACAGTGTATAGAAATCTGATTTTTCATGTTCTAATCAATACTAACATACATATAAGATCACTATCATGCTAAATACATATAAATACAACACTAAAACATGCAACACGAATCAATTAATCTCAAGAACACAAAACGAACGAAAAACTTGTGCTACCTACCTCTGTTCGATCGTTTCCTCTCCTTCTCTATGAACAATAACAAGCACTAACATGAATCACTCCTTTGGGATGAAACAGAACCAGGGCAACCCTCTCCTTCTCTCTATTTCTCTTCTTTTTCTCCTTTTCTTCTTCTCTGGTCGCTGGTCGCTCTTGGTTGTGTGACTGCTCCTTGCGGCTGTTGAATACGAACACAATACAGCTTTAGGTATTCAACTCGTATGCTATTAGGTATTTTAGCTTATTTATATACCCTCATTCCCACGCATCTCACATGCATCAGACTTCACACACTCGCCCAATCACAATACATCTAAATTAAAATATCGGTCATACAACGATATCCTACGATCAGACGGTCGGATCTGCGCCCAACTCTGGATCTCTACTAATTACGATATCACGTACATTAATAAATTATTTCTATCAATTAAAACCCTCAATAATATTAATTATTAATTTATTTTTATATTTAGGAAAATTCGGGGTCTTACAACTCGGACCCAGCTTCATTGAGTTTGCTCTCCAGGAAATGTTGAATATTAGAAGCATTTCGGATAACATCCTTCTCACTCATGAGCTTGTGCATAACTATCATCTGAAATTTGGACCGCCCAAAGGAGCTTTGAAAGTTGATCTCAGCAAGGCATTTGATTCTGTTAAGTGGACATGCATCATCTCCATTCTCAAGGAAATCGGGTTTCCTCCAAAATTTATCTTGTGGATCCAAGAATGCATTTGCTCCCCCTCCTTTTCTATTATGCTTAATGGCTGCCTTCATGGCTTCTTCAAAGGGACGAATGGCTTACGGCAGGGTGACCCCTTGTCACCCTACCTCTTTGTCTTGATAATAGAGCTCTTCTACAGGCACTTAGAGGCTAGTACCCAGATGAATTTCCAGCACCACACCAGATGCAAGGAGCCCAACATTAAGATGCTTAGCTTTGCTGATGACATTATCATATTTAGTCAAGGCGATATCAAGTCCTTGGAATGCATTTCTACAGCGCTTGCCAAGCTACATGAAGCATCCGGCCTCCAAATAAATCGGGACAAGAGCTTGCTATTCCTTAGTGGAATGGAAGATAGATGCAAGGAGGAAATTGCAGCAAGATCAGGGTTTCAATTGGGGCAGTTACCGATCAAATACCTTGGCCTGCCTCTCATTACTTCTAGGCTCTCTTTCAAAGATTGTACCCCCCTCATCGACAAAATCCATGCTAAGCTTCAATCGTGGCGGTGCAGGTACCTTTCTTATGCAGGTCGACTTTTGCTCCTCAAGTCAGTGATCCAACCTGCTTGTGTTTTTTGGTTCTCATCTTTTATCCTGTCAAAAGGTGTTATAAACGAGATTGACAAAAGTTGTAGGCACTTCTTATGGTCGGGAACAAAACAAAAGATGAAGATGGTTCCAGTATGCTGGGATGTCGTTTGCACTCCTAAGGACTTAGGAGGTCTGGGCCTTTTCAACCTAAGAGCCTGGAACAAGGCAGCAATTTGCAAGCTTACATGGAGAATCATTAACAAAGAACAAAGCCTGTGGACACAATGGGTGGTCAAGCACTTACTCAAAGGAAAGAACTTCTGGTCCGTTAAAGCTCCATCGAATTGCTCTTGGGTTTGGAGGAAGATTTTGAGTGGCAGGGAATCAGTCTTACCATTCGTAAAGCACAAGATCCGCAATGGGAAGAGTACGGCCCTTTGGCATGACAACTGGCACCCGGAAGGTCCACTACTAAGCAAATATGGTAGGAGGGCTATCTATGACTCTGGCCTCCATGAAGATGACATGGTAAGCCGAATCATTGATGGTCATCGATGGGATGTGCCTCCATCTCGTTCTGCTGATTTGATAGAAATCTGGGGGAAGCTTCCTCTTCTGCCATCCCCGGATAGTGAGCTTGATGATATAGTGACGTGGGAACCATCAAGAACGGGAAACTTCGTAATGGGGGACACTTATCGAGCTATGATTGTCCAGCAGCACGCACCACTATGGACGAAGCTTACCTGGTTCCACTTGTGCATCCCTAGGCACTCCTTCATCCTTTGGTTGGCCATAAAGCATTCACTCGCAACACGGGATACACTTCAGGCAAGAGGTATCATCCAATCCAACTCATGTATACTTTGCAGATCTGAAAGGGAATCCCACACCCACTTGTTTTTTAGATGCAACTATAGCTGGAAAATTTGGAGACGTGTACTCCAAATGAACGGCCTTAGTTCAATTCATAGGCCTTGGGATAATCTCATCACATGGGCTTCGTCCAAGTTTTTGGGATCTTCTCTCTTGAAATCTTTGTTCAAGCTATCCTTAGGAGCTGTTGTCTACCACATTTGGAAGGAGAGGAACAGAAGAATCTTCAAAGCCAGTTATCTTCCGGCTCTAAAGGTACTAAAGTTCATAACACAAGATGTTAAAGACAGGTTGCAAGGAGAGAAGCTCTCAGTCATTGATTCCAGCAAAGCAAGGCAGATCTTGAGCTCTTGGGATGAAACAAATACATGGGGCGTTGCATGGCTTTAGTAGTTATGATCAGCATTGGTTTCTCTTGTTTGTATTAGCATTGGTCTCTCTTGTTGGCATTGGTTACCATTGGTTTCTCTTGTTTCTGTAGCATCATTGAGTAGGACCTTTTGTCTTTCTGTTTGGAGGAGATATCTCTAATCTCCTTGGTGGCTCTTGCCTGTATGTACATTATTTCCCATCTCTTTCACTCATTAATGGAACTTACTTAATTTCCAAAAAAAAAAATAATTCTCACCACCCAGATGGCTACCAAGAAGTTTATGAAAATGCTTGATGAACAATCTCTTAACTTCCTCAAATTGAGTAAGTTTTTCCCCTTGATCATTATAAATACTGTTGATTCTATTGAAAGCTCTCTTGCTATTGATTGAGTGGTGGAAAAAGGCTGAGTTATTGTCACCTGTTTGAAGCCACTGTATCCTCGATTTTTGTCTTAGTTGTTCCTCATGGATGCGGTATAGGTTGGCTATCTGCTGTCTCAACTCCTTCTCTTTTGATGCCAGCAAAGTATTTGTTGGGTTTGAGTCAAGAGACTTCTGGCAGGATCCCAATTCAGATTGTAGGTCAAGCATCATGCCATTAACATTGAGAAATTTCTGCTTGCTCCATGATCTTAACTTAGACTTGAGAACCTTAAGCTTACTCACTAGTCAAAACATTGGGGAACCATTGATAATGATTGACCATTCTTCCCTCACAATTGGCAAGAAGTCATGTTCCCTTACCCAATTGTTGAAGAATCTGAAAGGCTTTGGTCCTTTGTCTTAGTTGTTCCTCATGGATGCGGTATTGGTTTTTTGGAGTATATCTGGAGTGTTTGTTTCTAGTTTAGTTTTTTGGTTCTCTTGTACTTGAGCCTGTTTTTTTGATGATGCCCATGTATCAGTGTTTTGTATAGGTCTTGTTATGGCAGGTTGCCCGCAAGGATGGCAGCTGCCTTGTCCTTTCCCGTGTTTGCGGAGAGTCTTCTCTTGTGTCTTATCTCCATTGTACATTTTTCTTTAATATACCTTTTCGCTTACCATCAAAAAAAAAAATCTGCTGTCTCAACTCCTTCTCTTTCGATGCCAGCAAAGTATCTGTTGGGTTTGAGTCAAGAGACTTCTGGCAGGATCCCAATTCAGATTGTAGGTTTGCATCATGCCATTAACATTGAGAAATTTCTGCTTGTTCCATGATCTTAACTTAGACTTGAGAGCCTTAAGCTTACTCACTAGTTGAAACATTGGGGAACCATTGATAATGATTGACCATTCTTCCCTCACAATTTGCAAGAAGTCATGTTCCCTTACCCAATTGTTTTTTTTTTTGGAAAGTAAGTAAGTGATTCATTCAATGATAAAAGTATGTACAAAACACATCAAGGTGACAATAGTCCACCTTAGACAGAGGACGCCTCTTGGCCGGAGCCTAAGCATCATTCATTCATGCATCCCCACACGAGATCCAAGATCCAGAACACAAACAAAATACAATAAAAACTAAACACGTGCATGATAAAGGGAAGGTTGCCACCTTATCTCCCACTTGTCCAAAACTTTTCTTGCCTGGTCATACTCAGTAGGTTGGATACTAAGTGTTGCACCCATATCCTTTATATCGGCCATCACCACGGAGTAGACTTTTTGTGCTGGCAAGTAGCTTGCTTTAAATATTCGTCTATTTCTCTCCTTCCAAATATGGTAAACACTTGCTGCAAGTGACACTCTAGCAAGAGTTTTTTCTAGACTTTTCCCTGCAAAGTGATGAGCTGCCCATTGAATGAGATTCTCCCAAGGCCGGTTCAATGCCGTGACTTCATTCTTTTGTAATAGTTGTTTCCATATCTTCCAACTATATGTGCATTCAAAGAAAAGATGTGGAATGGTCTCCACCTGTAACCTGCAAAGAACACATGTGTTGCTCCTCACAATGCCCCATTCATGAAGCTTGTTAACTGTAGCAAGGCCATTCATGATTGCTAGCCATAGTATGAAAGAATGCCTCGGAATGCAAGGGTTGGACCAAACCAGCTTTGACCATGCAACAACTGGCCTATGAACAAGTAATGCTCTGTACGTTTCTCCCATTGCAAACTTTCCAGATTTTGAAGTACTCCATGAGATGATGTCTTCAAGGCTGCTGTTTGGCCTTGGAAGAAGGTCAAGCTTGTTCCATATCTCAATCAAGTCAGCTGACACTGCCACTGGTGGATCCCAATCTTGTTGATGAATAATTTCTTCAACCATTGCTGTTCTTGAGAGTCCAGAATCATAGATTGCTCTCTGCCCATACTTTTCAATAAGGGGACCATCCACATGCCAATTATCATACCATAGTGAAGTACTTTTCCCATTGTGAACACTATGCTTTACAAATGGGCGTGCTTGAGCTCGGTTTCTCAAGATCTTTCTCCATGCCCATGAACATGAAGGGATACTAACCGCCCAGAAGTTATGGCCTTTAAGTAGCCATTTGTGCACCCATGCAGTCCATAAGCTGTCCTCACGTGCCACTACTCTCCATATGTGCTTGAAGATGGCAGCTTTGTTCCATTCGTACATACTGAAGAGGTTCAGTCCTCCAGCCTCTTTCGGGGCACAAACTGCAGTCCAGCTCACAGGGACAATTTTCCTCTTGTGCTTTGACCCTGTCCACAAAAACCATCTACAAACTTTGTCAATTTCTTTCAATACTCCCTTAGGGAGCATAAAATTTGATATCCAGAAAAGGCATATGGATTGAAGCACCGATTTTACAAGTAAGAGTCTCCCGGCATATGACAAATTTCTACATTTCCATGATTGCAACCTAGCTTGGACTCGGTGAATCAGGGGTTCACAGTCTTTTGCAGCTAACCTTGTTGACACGAGTGGAAGCCCCAGGTACCTTACAGGAAGTTCTCCTTCAACAAGGCCTGACCTTTCCAGCATTGAGTGCTTTGTGTCTTCCTTAACCCCACAAAAGTAGATGGAGCTCTTTTCTTTGTTGGTTTTCAGTCCTGCCGCCATCTCAAGTTTCCCAAGGCCTTGGAGCATACACTGCAGTGACATCATATCCCCATGGCAAAATAAGAACAAGTCATCAGCAAAGCATAACATTTTGATATTTTGAGTTTGGCATCTGTGGTGAAACTTGAAGTCAACATCCGTTACTTCCTTAATCTGCATGTTGAACATCTCCATGACTAGCACAAACAGATACGGGGAGAGAGGATCACCTTGTCTAATCCCATTAGTTCCTTTAAAGAATCCATTCAAGCCTCCATTAATCATTAATGAGAAGGAAGGGGTGGATATGCATTCCATCACCCACTCTATAAACCTTGTGGGGAATCTCATAGCACTTAGGATTCTTCTTACACACTTCCACTTCACCGAGTCATATGCCTTGCAAAGGTCAATTTTCATGGCACACTTGGCATGTGGGCTTGGTAAGTGGTAATTGTGCATCAGCTCATGAGTAAGTAGAATATTGTCTGATATACTTCTCCCAGGGATGAAGGCTGACTGGTATTGTCCAACTACTGTTGATATAACCCTCTTAAGTCTGTTTGCCAAAATCTTTGCCATGCACTTATAAATAACATTAACACATGAGATAGGTCGATAATCACTTGCCTTTTCAGGATTTCTGCATTTCGGTACCAGTGTCACCACCGTTGAGTTCAGTTGCTTGAGCATCTTGCCTGAGGAGAAGAAGTCCCTTATTGCCTCAGAAACATCTTTCCCCACTACTACCCATGCCCTCTTAAAGAATTTTGCTGTAAAACCGTCCGGACCAGGAGCCTTGTCATCTTTGAGGGAAAACATGGTATTTTTGATCTCTTCCATCGTGACATCTGCCTGTATCTCTTGGATCTGCTCTTCATTAAGCTTTTTATCAAATTCAGGCATGGCAATCTCCTCATGAGTGTGGAGTTCGTGACTGAGAGTTCATGACTGTGGAGTTCGCGACTGTGGAGTGTTCGTGAGACTTCGTGGATTGTGGAGAGTTCATGACTGTGGAGTGTTCGTGACTGTGGAGAGTTCTGTTGCTGTGAAACTTTTGCAAGGCTTCGTGAGCAAGGTTCCTGTGTTGAAGGCTTTCTGGTCGTCGGTGTTCGTGGATGTCCGTGACTGTTTGTGAGCAGCATTCGTGATTTATCTGTGCGTGGACTGCGGATTCCGGTTCTCCCGTTCGTGGATTATTGGATTATTGTTATTCTTTTCATTTTGGTGGATTACTGTTTGTGGGTCATTGAGGATCTCAGTTCGTGGATTCATTTCTGCCCGTGGTTCCAGAAGTGTGTTCGTGTTCCTGTCTCTGTCGGCGTTCCGGAATTTTGTTCGGAATCTTTGCTCGTGTTCCGGAAGTTCTTGTTGGAGTGACCGTGGAAGTTCTTGTTCATTGCCATTCCGGAAGTCCCTTCGTGGGTTCCGGAAGTTCCTGTCTCTATCGGCGTTCCGGAAGTGCTTGTTGTTCGTGTTCCTGTCTCCGTCAGCGTTCCGAAAATCTGTTCGGAAATTTGTTTGTCTTCCGGAAGTTCTCGTTGGTCCTGCCTGTGCTCCTCGGCTCTAGACTGCAGGTCGTTGGTCCTGCCTGTGCTCGTTCATTGCCATTCCGGTAGTTCTCGTTGGTCTTGCCTGTGCTCGTTCATTGCCATTCCGGTAGTTCCCCATCTAGAGGTGATGGTAACCATGGAGCCTCTAGTGACGGTGTTGGTGTTGTCTCCACATCCCCCAACCCATCTGTTGGTTGCATGGACTATGATGCTCTTGGACGTCCCAATCATAGCAATGGTAGCATGGCTCATGGCGAGATCAATGATGCCACTCCATTGCCCGAGCCCCAAGAGGTTAGTAAGGGCTCTCTTGATGCAATTCCCGGCTTGCACCATAACAAATTCACTATTCTCAACCTTGTTGAGGACACTGACAGCCCGTCCCCAACTCCTCCTGGCAGCAGTAGCCAAAGTAAGGCTAAAAAGAAAAAGAAGAGAGGCATACTTGTGGACGAGATTGCCATGAGAGATGCAAAGATGAAGGCTTCTTCTAAGCCCTTGCAGCTCAATGCAAGTGACAGTGCTCCTCATAACCTTGCTCTCCATGATTAGTTGGGCCATGTGGAACGTGAGAGGGTTGAACGACCCTGCCAAGCAACTTGAGGTTAGGAACCTCATTGTCAAAGATAAGCTATCTTTGTTTTGTATGATTGAGACCAGAGTAAGACAGATAAATATGACCTCTGTCCTTGCAAACATTTGTCCCCAATGGGGCTCATTACACAACTACTCAAGTGCTCTTAAAGGACGGATATGGGTATGTTGGGATCCAACCAAGCTTCAAGTGCATCCAATATTCATCTCTGATCAGGTTATCCATTGCCAGATTGTTTTTGCTGAGTCACTCAAGCAATGCCAAGCTTCCTTTGTATATGCTTCGAACAACTACCTAACTAGAAGATCCTTATGGTATGATCTCCGCCTGTATTCCTCCCCTCAGCCATGGGTGGTGATGGGGGACTTTAATTGTGTTCGCTTCTCCAGTGAGAAGATTGGAGGTAATCGTATCCACACACAGGCTTCTAAGGACCTGAATTCTTTTATTGATGATGGCTCTTTACTTGACCTCAAGCAAAAAGGTTTCCTTCATACTTGGAGCAATAGCAGCTCAGGAAGCAGTTTGATTTTGTGTAAGTTGGACAGAGTCTTGGTTAATCTTCCATGTATGCAGGAATTTCCAGCTGCAGAAGTTGATTTCCTCCCTCCAAATATCTCGGACCACTGCCCTGCCCTTATCAACATATTTCCTGATGTCTTTTATGGCCCTAGACCGTTCAAGTTCTTTAATTTTTGGTGCAAGCATGTTGAGTTCCTTCCTATAGTTGCTGATGCATGGTCTGCTCATTTTGCTGGTTCCCCCATGTTCTCACTGGTGCAGAAACTTAAGGCGGTTAAGGCCGCTCTTAAGGTATGGAGCAAGGACAAGTTCAGGGATTTGGACCATAGACTCAAGGTGTACAGGGATGAGTTGCATTCCTGCCAGGTGGACTTATTTGCCAACCCAAGCAATGCCAGCTTGGCGACCAAAGGGAAACTTCTATCTCAGAAACTGGCTAGGGCAGCAGCAGACGTTGAGGCTCAAGTAAGGCAGAAATCTCGTATCCAGTGGCTTGCTGAAGGGGACGCAAATACAGCTTTCTTCCATAAAGCAATGTTATCTAGAAGGGCGCATAATAAGATCCTTTCAATCTATGATGATAGCGCAAGGAAGGTTACTGATTGGGGTGAAGTTAAGAGCATATTCGTGGCTCACTACAGTGCACTTTTGGGTGGTAATCATATGGCTGGTAGTACTCCTACATTTGACCACCTCATATCTAGGAAGCTTGATGATCTTCAGGTCAGTGAGCTTAGTAAGGAGATTGCTGATCAAGAGATCAAGGATGTGATGTTTAAACTCAAGGATAACAAGGCGCCGGGACCGGATGGTTTTACTCCTTTGTTCTTCAAGGAAGCTTGGCATATTGTGGGCAAGGACACTACTGTGGCAATCAGAAGTTTCTTCGACTCAGGGATGCTTCTAAGGCAGCTAAACAACACCATCATCACCCTTATTCCCAAGTGTGCCAACCCTTCTATCATTGGTGACTATCGTCCCATTTCTTGTGTCAATACAGTCTACAAGTGCATCTCCAAGTTATTGGCCAATAGACTTCGGAAGGTTATTGCAGACCTCGTTGGGGACTATCAAAGTGCCTTCATTCCTGGAAGGAAGATTTCTGACAATATCCTAATCACTCAAGACCTCCTTCATAACTACCATCTTAATCATGGTAGTCCAAGGTGTGCCATCAAGGTTGATATCATGAAAGCTTTTGACTCCGTCAAGTGGGATATGTTACCGCCCTTGTTGAGAGCTATGCGGGTTCCAGAAATCTTCATTAAGTGGGTAATGGCGTGCATCTCGACTCCTTCTTTTTCTCTAAACATGAATGGTGTTTTGGCAGGTTTTTTTCAAGGAACAAGAGGGTTGAGGCAAGGAGACCCTTTGTCCCCTTATCTCTTTGTTCTTGTTATGGAGTTGTTCCACGCTATTCTTGCTAAGAACTCCCCACAAGGCTTCCATTTCCATCCAAAGTGTGCCAAGCTAGGCTTGAGGGCGTTGTGTTTTGCGGATGATCTTATGGTTTTCTCTAAAGGGGATGTCCTGTCTATCAATACTATTTTTGCTAGCTTTGAGGAGTTTGGTGGCTTCTCAGGCCTCTGCATGAACAGATCCAAAACTAAGATTTTCTTTTGTGGGGTTCCTACTGACATCCAGCAGCTTGTCACTACTACTTATGAAGTGGAGATGGGTAACTTGCCGGTCAAGTACTTGGGCGTCCCCCTTCTATCTTCAAAGCTGAAGGTGGCTGATTGTGAACCTCTTATCCTCAAAATCAAAGCTAGGATTCAATCCTGGAAGGCCAGATCCTTGTCTTATGCAGGGCGAGTCCAATTGGTAAGAGCTGTCCTATTCTCTACTGCTGTTCACTGGCTCACTACCTTCTTGCTTCCAAAGCAGGTTCTATATGAGATTGAAAGACTTTGTAGGCGGTTCCTCTGGTCTGGCCCTGATCTCACTAAGAAAATTGTTCCCATCAAATGGAGTGCTGTTTGCGCCCCTAAGGATGAGGGGGGCGTGGGAATCCTGGATATTCACTTGTGGAACAAAGCTGCAATCACTAAATATCTTTGGCGTATAGCTACTGCTGACAAATCATTATGGTTTTCCTGGGTTTCTGAGACTGCCTTGAAGGGTAGGAGCATTTGGCAATTACAGGTTCCCTCTCAACCTTCATGGATCTGGCGCAAGATTCTCAACTTGATCATTAAGGTTACAGTTAGAGATGGTAGAAGCTCATCCTTATGGTTCGACAACTGGCACCCATTTGGTTCCTTGTTTAGCAAATATGGTGAACGGATCATCTACGACTCCGGTCTATCTAAAGATGCTAAGGTCTCCTCCATTGTGCTCGGTGAAGAATGGGATCCTCCTGTTGCTCAATCCCATGATCTCTTGGAAGTATGGGACGGCCTATGTCACCTTCCCAAGCCCAACTCCGCTCTCCCTGATAAGGTAACCTGGATTCCTCTTGCTGCTTCTCAGTTCTCCTTGAAGAGTGCCTATCATGTGCTCAGGTCTCAAGGCCCAAAGATCCCTTGGTCGTGCTTGGTATGGTTCTCGGATCACATTCCCCGACATGCCTTCATCTTGTGGCTTGCCTTGAATAATAAGCTCCTTACCCAAGATGTGCTGCAGCAACGTCATGTCTTAAACTCCTCATGTGTCTTTTGCCGATCAAGCAATGAGGACCTCAATCACTTACTTTTCTCTTGTGTCTACTCTAGTTCCATTTGGAGGACGGTGATGAGCTACAATAATGTTCATAGAACTCCTACTTCTTGGAACCAAACTGTCCTATGGGCTTCTCATAGCTTGGTGGGTAAAAGTATTATTGCTTGGTTGACAAGAACTTCTTTGGCTGCCATGGTTTACCACATATGGCGGGAGCGAAATAGACGGATTTTCCAAAACAAGGAAATGGTCTATACTGACTTGGTCTCCCTCATCCTTATGGACGTCAAAGGGAAAGCAGCGGGTTTGAAGCAAGTGGTCAAGGACACTCCACGTAATAGATCTATTTGCCATTTATGGGGCCTTAATGTAAACTTCCTTTGATTGCTTTTGTCTCCTTAGGTTTCATGGTGATAGATTAGCATGGGAACTGGTTCACTAAGTTAGCCTAGTTGTTTTCTCACTCTACTCAGGGTTGGGGCCCTTGTATTTGTATGCCTTGCTTTAAGGCACTGGTTGGTTTAAACCAGGATGCCACTTCATTGTAAATTTCTGTTTCATTAATACACTTTGGACTTACCTTCCAAAAAAAAAAAAATCTCCTCATGAGTGGTAGCAATAACATTACCCAGTAGCCTTCGGAAATGCTGCACAAACACGTCCTTAACTCCCATAAAATCAGTAACTTTCTGCCCTTCATCATCATACACACTTTGAATGCTATTGAATGCCCTCCGTGCTATCAGATTATTGTGGAAAAAAGGAGTATT
Organism: Buxus sempervirens; assembly: GCA_947561395.2. Taxonomy (NCBI): domain Eukaryota; kingdom Viridiplantae; phylum Streptophyta; class Magnoliopsida; order Buxales; family Buxaceae; genus Buxus; species Buxus sempervirens. Next base: position 6,594,740 of record OX387190.1, on the reverse strand, counting down.
GAGGTCCCCTTCTCTCATCCAAAGAATACGAGATTTCTGTCTCACCTGTGATTCCTCATCTTTCATCAACTGCATTAGCTCACATCTTAGAGATCGCTCTCTCCTATGGAGCTCTTGACATGTGGGTCTAGATTGAATCTCCTTCTGGCAGCACTCAAGATCACCACGAGTGGACTTGACCTTTTCCTCTAAGAGTGAGAATTTCATGCTCTTGCTCCATGCCTTAAGTCTGACTTTTACTTGCTGTAATTTCTTCACCACTGTAAGTTCATGCTCTTGCTCCAATTGTTGAAGAATCTGAAAGGCTTTGGTCCTTTGTGTTCGGCATTGCCAATGGTTATCAAGCAAGGGCTGTGATCAGATATACCAGGTTGTTTGAAGTTTGCTTTTAAGTCTAGAAATTGGTGGAACCAATCTTGATTGACGAGAGCCTGGTCAAGCTTGCATGCAATCATTCCTGTCCCCATGCTGCTATTGCTCCAAGTTAGGATGTTTCCCTTGAATTTTAACTCAAAAAGGAAGGCTACATCTATGAAGCTATTAATGTCCTGCATTATTGAGGTTTTTGGCAACTTCCCTCCATGTTTCTCTGCTGCATTTCTTACACAATGAAAGTCGCCAACTACCAACCAAGGTCCTGAATTTTTAAAGTGGAGCAAGTCCACCCATAGCTGCTTTCTCATGATGTAATCATTGTGATCAGAGAAAAAAGAGATATTGCAGCTCTGACCTTGATCCCACTGAACAAAACACTGCACAAGCTGATCTGAAGTGAATACTGCCTTTACATTGATTATTGCAGGGTTCCAACAAACAAGGATTCTGCCTTTGAGAGTCGATTGATAGTTATCAATGCAATTCCACTGAGGGCAGATATGAGCTAGCGTATTAAGCTTATTGACTTGCCTCACTTTGGTTTCCAAGTTTCCCATAATAAAAATTTTGTTATCCTTAATGAAATCCCTACATGCTTTTGTTTTTCAGGGTCATTGAGACCCCTTATGTTCCAACCTGCTATATTAATCATAGAGAAGGAGGGATGATACTATTGGAGCCTTAACTCTCACCATTTTTTTTTTGGAAGATAAGTCCAAATGTATTAATGATAGAAAGATATATACAATGATATGCCCAAACAGGTTGAGGCCAACCAAAGCCCCTTGGAGAAGGGAGGCATTACAAGACCAAACAGTGGGCATACCCACCTAAACCATGAGACAAATCAGAAAATGACCCAAATGGGAACAAAGCTGTCAAACTAAACAAGAGAGACAGATTACAAGAAAGGCAGTAAGCTCAACATCCTAAGCGCCAGTTTAAGCCCCAGCAATCAACCACTTGCCTGCTTCTTGGAGAATCTGGGATCATAAGGTTCCTATTTTCCAATCTGGATTGCACGTCCCACTTTATATGTTGCATGACAACATGTGGAGGCAAGTAGCTAGTCTTGAACACACGTCTATTACGTTCCATCCAGATGTGATAAACAGCAGCTCCCAGTGAGACTCTTGCTATTGGCAAAGTTGGGTCAACCCCCACAAATCTGGTTTGCGCCCATTCAATAGTTTGAGGCCATGATCTGGGATGATAGGAGAATCCATTCCATGAGAGTACCTGTTGCCATATGGCTTTGCTGTATGTGCAAGAGAAAAAGAGATGGTTAATGTTCTCAACTTCGCATCTACAAAGAACACATACTTGATGACAAATGATCCCCCATTTTGCTAGCCTTTCCTTAGTTAAAAGCTTCTGGTGGATAGCTAACCATAGCATAAAGGAATGTTTGGGGATTGAAGGAGACGACCAAACCAAGTGAACCCAAGGTACAGTGGGCCGAGATGCATCCATAGTCGTGTAAGCGCTCTTTATGTCAAAAATACCTGAGTTGGTTGGAGCCCATAATGCTACATCATCTCGATTGATATCAAGAGGAGGTAGATGAGATAAACCGGCCCAAATGTCCATTAAGTCGATCGTCACAGCAGCAGGTACATTCCATTGACCATCTTCTACAATCATGGCATTTTTGGGAAGTCCAGAGTCATAGATAATTCTGGTGCCAAACTTTGTAACTAAAGGCCCCTGTGGGTGCCAGTTGTCATACCATAGGAGTGTTGATCTTCCATTATACACCCTCTTTTTGATAAGACGGGCAGCTATAGGCCTTGCTTTCAAGATTTTTTTCCATGCCCAAGAGCCTCCAGGTGGGATTGGCATGTCCCAGAAGATGTGATGTCTGATTAGGTGATGGTGAGCCCACTTAGCCCATAAATGGGGAGCTTGCGTAGCAATAAGCCACACATATCTTAGAATAGCACTTTTGTTCCAGATCTGCAGATTGAACAAACCAAGGCCACCCTCATGCTTTGGAGAGCATGCAAGGTCCCAACTAATTGGAACAATTTTTTTTGAGCATAACTGGGGGCCGGACCAAAGAAATCTCATGCATATAGATTCAAGTTCCTTAAGAACTCTTTTAGGAAGAATGAAGGATGTGAGCCAGTGAACATTAATGGAAAAGAGAACGGATTTAACAAGGGCTAACCTGCTGGCATAGGAGAGGGACCTACCCTTCCAAGATTGCGCTTTTGCTTTGACATGGTTGATGAGTGGGTCACAGTCTCTTTTTGATAGTCTTGACGAAATCAATGGTAGACCCAAATACTTCACTGGAAGTGTAGCCAATTGGAATCCTGTTGCCACAATAAGACTATTCACTGTGTCATCATCGACTCCTGCAACAAACAAGCAACTTTTGAGCCTATTGACACAAAGGCCCGAGAGGAGCTCAAATTCTTTAAGTGCAACCATTAATCGGGTAACCGATGATGTATCACCATGAGAGAACAAGAACAAATCATCTGCGAAGCAAAGTATCTTAGTATTAGTTCCTTGGCATCTGGGGTGATACTTAAAGCTGTGTGATGTGCTTCTTTCCACAACCATGTACAAGAGTTCCATCACGAGGACAAAAAGATACGGTGACATTGGGTCTCCCTGTCTGATCCCTTTCTTGCTTTGGAAGAAGCCCTCCATGCTGCCATTGATCAAGAGAGAGAAGGAGGGAGTGGTCACACATTCCATAATCCAACTAGTGAACTTCAAGGGAAAATTCATGCCTTGCATAACTGCCTTGATAGTACTCCAAGCGATAGTGTCAAAAGCCTTTCGCAAATCCACTTTAAGGGCACACTTCTTCTGAGGCTTCGTTAAATGATAGTTATGAAGGAGTTCATGAGAAAGCAAGACATTGTCTGCGATAGTTCTGCCCGGGATAAACGCAGACTGGTAATCACCAACTAGATCAAAGATAACTCCCTTCAACCTGTTTGCCAAAATTTTGGAGATGCATTTGTATAAAGTGAATGGGCCTAAAGTCCTCCACCTTGCTAGGATTCATACCTTTAGGGATTAGTGTAATGGCCGTACAGTTCATTTGCTTCAAAAGTTTGCCTGAAGAGAAGAAGTCACTTATAGCTTTCATACAGTCCTCCCCCACAATCTCCCAAGCCCTCTTAAAGAAAAGAGGTGTGAAACCATCAGGCCCAGGGGCTTTGTTGTCCTTGAGAGAGAAAAGTGTTGCTTTAATTTCATCATTAGAAACATCAAGCTCAAGCTGCTGTTGTTGACTTGAATTGAGTTTACGCATAAACTCCGGAAGATGTACCCCGTCATCACAGCTAGTAAGCTGGTCATGGCCAAGCAGATGATGGTAGTGGTTCAGGAGCATTTGCTTTATGATCAGTGGATCATCTTCCTTGGATCCATCATCCCTGTACAAGCTCAAAATGCTGTTTCTCGCTCTTCTTGCCATGAGCGAATGGTGAAAGAAAGTTGTATTAGCATCACCCTCCTTTATCCATTGGATCCTGGATTTTTGCCTGGTTTGTGCTTCTTCATCCTTGAGGGCTTGTCTCAATGCCTCCATAGTATCTTTCTCTGCTCTTGCAAGGGCAATGTTAGACGGATAGAGTTGAAGCTGTTTTTGGCAATCCTCTAGAGTACGTCTAAGCTGTTGGATTTGCATAGATAATTGGGAGAAATGCTTTTGACGACTCCATGCTTTGAGCTTCAGCTTCACGGCCTTAAGCTTATTTACGACTTGAAACATAGGGGAGCCTTTCACTTTAATTTTCCAAGCATCAGCAACAAGAGGCAGAAAATCATCATGATCCACCCAGAAATTAAAAAATCTGAAGGGTCTAGATGATGAAGAAATAGCTGGGTACAACGCCACCACAATAGGGCTATGATCAGAAATAATAGGTGGTAGCACCTCAGCTTCAGATAAAGTGAACTCGTGAAGCCAAGCCAAGTTGACAAGAGCTCGATCAAGCCTGCATGCAATTCTTCTAGTGCCCTCACTACGGTTACTCCAAGAATGAATAAAACCTTTGAATTTCATGTCTGTGCAACCCACATCATCAATGTGCCCTCACCATGCCTAGCCTTTGCCACCCTCATTGCTCGCTCATCCACCAGTAATTTCTTCTTGAGCTTTTTCTTTTTCTTCTTCAAGCTACTAGAGTCTTCTTGAAGTGCCTGAGGTTGGATCGATTCATTAAGGAGATTGAAGTTGTTTGGGGTTGCAAAGTCCTCAACCACCGAAAGGCCAAAAGCCAATGGCTCGATAGAGACAACCATTTCCGGAGGAATTTCTCCAATTTCAGTCAATTTTGCCACTACCATATATCCCTGCAGTCAGACCTACGCCAAACTCCTGATCTCCGCTATCAAAATCCTTCAATAAAACCCTCATCTCCTCAACTTAAGGCTCCTAGTCAACTATAATTACCATTATGCTCTTATTCCACTTATTAAGCTATAATTATCATTGTTAATAGGCAATCTACACCCAACTTAAGCCTATCATCATTTCTCAAGTCTAATAATAATTTAATTAATTTATTTAATTATTTATCAATAATTAATATGAATTGACCAAAATACCCCTCTGTTGATAATTTCATATCTACCCGTTGGATTTCTTCTAAAATTTCCAAATATATTATCATAGTATTCTTGGCTATAATACATACTGTAATTAATTTCTTATTCCTTAATTCTTTCTAGGTTTATTTAACTTATTTTTCCAATTCCTCAGCCTCAATCTGATATTGAGTCGACCATACCTCTTTCACAGCAAGGGACCACTTTAGAGATTGTTTCGGAGCCTGGTCTGCAGCCTTGTGATCCAAACTTGGTTGATGTTGTTGATGAAGTAATTACTGTTACCCCCAACAGATTTGAACCTCTTGTCCAAAACAGTCAAGAGCCTAAAAGGAGCTCATCGTCCTCCAAGAAAAATAAGAAGAAAAAGAGAATCCTAGTTGACGAAGTGGCCATGAAGCATGCTAAAAGCAATCCAGTGGGTAAAAGCCTGGAATTAAGAGTTGGGGTGGGGGTGATCATGTGAATCATGTTTAATATTGCCCTTGCAATGTGGATCATGCCGTACACCCCGAAAAGCAAATGGAAGTTCGAAATCTTATGTTATCCAAGAAGTTAAGTCTTTTGGCAGTTGTAGAGACTAAGGTGAGGCAAGTTAATGCCCAAATTGTGAAAAGCCTCATAACCACTCATTGGGAGCTCATTACCAACTATGACCAAGCTTTGAAGGGTCGCATTTGGGTCTTGTTTCACCCTTCAGAAGTTAAAATTAATAAGTTGGACACTAGTGACCAACTTATCCACTGCTATGCAAATTTTTTGTGAATGCATAAAGCATGCTTCATCACCTTTGTTTATGGTTCGAATGACGCCTTGGAGAGAAGGCATTTGTGGCGGCAATTGCAAAGATACTCAACACCCCATCCATGGATGCTTGTAGGGGATTTTAACTGTGTTAGATCAGCTAATGAAAAGTCAGGAGGGCAACACATAAACAAATGTGCCACTGAGGAATTCAATGATTGTATTGATGCTTGTCAATTGGTGGAGCTCAAATCCAAAGGATTCTTCTTCACATGGTCTAACCAAGGGGAAGGCCAAAGACGAATATCTTGCAGATTGGACCGTGCTCTTGTTAACTTGCCATGGCTTAGAGATCCTACCTCCTCAAAAGTTGAGGTACTTAATCCAGGCGTCTCTGACCATTGCCCATTGTTGATTTCGATTTTTCCCCAATGGCAGCAAGGTAAAAAACCTTTCAAAATTTTCAACTTCTGGACTGCTAGATCAGATTTTTATCCACTTGTCAAGGAGGCATGGGAAGTTGAGGTGAATGGCTCACCAATGTTTCGAGTCGCTAAGAAGCTTCAAGCTGTAAAATTGAAGCTCAAGGGATGGAGTAAGCAAATGAAATTTGCTGAGTTATCATCACAGGTGCAGGAAGCCAGATCCAAGCTTGCTATTCTGCAAAAAACCATTCATGATGATCCCCAAAATGTAGCCCTAATGCAACAGGAGAGCACTTTGAAGAGGCACTTCCACTCTTTACTAAGGCTTGAGGAGTCTCAACTCAAACAAAAATCAAGGGTTCAATGGTTGGCGGAGGGTGACAAGAATTCCACTTTCTTTCACAATGCATTGATATCTAGAAGAGCAGCGAACAGTTTCTCATGTATCATGACAGAGGACGGTACCAAAATCACTGATCACAAAGAGATTTCCCAGCATATTGTCAAGTACTTCCAAGAATCCTTGGGGTCGGTTGTTGAGCAGAACTACCATGACATGCCCACGTTCTCCAAAGTTTTATCCGAGGAACATAAATGTTGTTTGATGGAGGAGGTTAAAGCGGAAGAAATCAAGTCCACACTATTTTCTTTAAAGGAAGATAAAGCGCCAAGTCCAGATGGCTTTACTCCTGCCTTCTTTAAAAGTTGTTGGGAGATAGTTGGAGATGATGTTTTGGAGGCAATCATAAGTTTCTTCAAGGAAGGCAAGCTTTTTAAGCAATGGAATACTTCAGTCATATCATTGGTGCCTAAGTGCCGTAACCCAAGCAAGGTTGCTGATTATCGGCCTATCTCGTGTGTCAATACCTTGTACAAATGCATTGCCAAGATAATTGCTAATCGGCTTAAGGGAGTTGTTGGGGAAATTGTTGGGAGCTACCAATCAGCCTTCATTCCAGGTAGAGGTGTAGCTGAAAATGTTCTTCTTACCCATGAGTTACTTCACAACTATCATTTGAATGGGTCTCATATGAAATGTGCACTCAAGGTTGATATTCGTAAAGCCTTTGACTCGGTATCCTGGAGCAGCATTAGACAAATGTTGCATGCACTTCAATTTCCGGCCAATATTATTTCATGGATCATGGAGTGTGTTACCACCCCAGCCTTCTCCATTATGATCAATGGTAGCTTGTGTGGTTTCTTCAAAGGTACAAAAGGTCTACGGCAAGGTGATCCTATGTCTCCCTACTTATTTGTCTTGGTAATGGAAGTTTTCAATATGGTGTTAAAGGAGCATACCAATCAAGGCTTCACCCACCACCATAGATGTGAGGCCATTGACATCAAGCTCCTTTGCTTTGCAGATGACTTGTTCATCTTTTCTAAGGCTGACAACTCCTCCTTACAATGTATTCTCAAAGCACTTGATGACTTCCATGAGTTAACAGGACTATATGTCAATAAAGCCAAGAGTGCCATGTATCTAAGTGGTGTGGATGAGGACCAGAAACTTGACCTAAGTTCCATGGCTGGATTTCCTATTGGGGAGCTGCCGGTTAAGTACCTTGGGCTACCTCTTTTCACTTCTAAGCTCACAAGGCGGGATTGTGAACCACTCATTAATCAAATCAAAGCAAGAACTCAATCTTGGAAAGGTAGAGCTCTTTTTTTTTTTTTTTTTTGGAAAATAAGTCCAAGTAATATATTAAAGAAAGATATTTACAATAAAGAGTGAAAACGAAGTTGAAAACCAACAATAACAAGAATGACCCCACAAAGAACACAAGAGAAAATAGGTCTAGTGCTTATGGCATGCATTCCCAACTCAAGCTCCAATTGTTGATAAGCTGTCTATGTAGAGAAGAGTCAGGTAGGTACACTCGCTCTGTGTTGGCCTTGATACATACATCAGATATTATGCTTGATTTCACGACTTGCCATGGCAGATAGCTGTTCTTGAAGATCTTGCTATTCCTTTCCCTCCAAACATGGTACACTATCGCCGCAAGAGATCTTAAAGAGTGCTCGGGCTTTTACATGACCCACTTTCAATGATGCTGCCCATTGAATAGTTTCCATCCAAGATCGGTTTACCTTGTTCAAGCAATTAAGATGAAGAATATGGTTCCAGATTTGCTTAGTGTACTCACACTCAAAGAATAGGTGTGTGTGGGACTCATCCCTTTGCCGGCATAGCACACAAGTGGCTTGTTGGGTAATTCCCAGTTTATAAAGACGATCACATGTAAGTAATCTTTGGTTAATAGCTAACCACAAAGTAAAAGCATGCTTGGGAATGTGCTTGGGGAACCATACTAAACCATACCATATGCATGAGGGGCGAGGACTGTCAAGCCTTTGATATGCACTCTTAATGTCAAAGAAGCCTGATTTTGATGGAGTCCAAGTGATTACATCCTCCACATCCACAACTGGCTTTGGCAAAAGATCAAGCTTACCCCAAGCTTCAAGTAGATCAGGTGAAGCAGCAAGGGGAGGATCCCAGTCTTCCTCAGTAATTATAGAGCTGACCTTAGCATGCCTAGGAAGACCTGAATCATAAATCAACCGCTGTCCATAGGCAATGTATAGAGGCCCATCAGGATGCCAATTATTATTTTTTTTTTTGGAAAGTAAGTAAGATTTCCATTAGTGAAGGTAACAACTGTACAAGACCAAGGTGGGCATACCCACCTAACAATGAAACAGATTACATTAAAACAACCCTACGGGGAACAATGCTACTGCAAATATGAACCCAAAACAAAGAAATTACAGTGCACGGTGGTGGATGATCCCCTCAAGTCCCCAATGATATGCAAGCTCCCTGTTGCTGGGCGTATCAATGATAGGAAAGTTGGCAGCGTATAGCTTGAGATTGATATCACGAATGATAAATGTCATTAAGTTATCCTGCAGAAGGTAGTTGTTGGTGAAGACCCTTATATTTCTCTCACCCCAAATATGGTAAATGACAGCTGCCATAGAAAGCTTGAGAAGGGTTGATGAGAAACCTTTACCAGTCGCCTTGTGATGCACCCAGTCGATTGTATCCTTCCATGACCTATTAGATAGCCTGATGCAATTTTTAGAGAGAACATCCTTCCAAATTCTCTTGGTGTAGACAAATGCAAAAAAGAGGTGGTCATGGGTCTCCACATCCTTTCTACAAAATATACAGGTAGCTTGGTTGATAGCTCCCCATTTGAGTAACCTTTCCTTGGTTAACAACTTTTCATGGATAGCTAACCAAAGGATGAAAGAGTGTTTTGGGATAGGTAGACGGTGCCAAACCAATGAGTGCCAAGGAACGTCGGGTTTAACCTCAAGGAGAGAGGTGTAGGCAGAGAGCATTGTAAACATACCCGATTTTGATGGTAACCATGTTGTTTGATCTTCTCTTGAACTGTCCAGACCGGGTAGATCTTGAAGTCTTTGCCAAGCTTCAATAAGGTCCATGGATATAGATAAGGGCACATCCCAATCGTTGCCAGAGATAATTGCTTCCACCTTGGCATTAACTGGAAGCCCAGAGTCATAAATGAGTCGTTCACCATAAGCAACCACCAATGGGCCAACCGGATGCCAGTTATCATACCATAGAGAAGTACCGCGGCCATTGAAGACCCTCTTCTTAATAAGTGCATGTGCTGCTGGTCTTATTTTCAATATTTTCTTCCAAGCCCATGAAGAGTGAGATGGAGGGTTAATAGCCCAGAAACTTCGGTCCTTGATGAGGTTAGTGTGGACCCAATTAGTCCATAAGTTTTGTGCTCCCGTTGTAATCATCCAGCAGTACCTTAACATGGCAACTTTGTTCCAAGTGTGTAGCTTGAAGAGACCAAGTCCACCCTCCTTATAAGGTGAGCATGCTATTTCCCACTTGATGGGAATAATCTTCTTTCTCATGTCGGGTCCTTTCCAAAGAAAATTTCTGCAAAGCTTTTCGAGCTCTCTAATAACCTTCATTGGGAGCATGAAAGCCGATAACCAATAAATCTTGATGGAGAAGAGGACGGATTTCACCAAGGCGAGGCGGCCAGCATAGGAAAGGTGGCGTCCCTTCCAAGCTTGAGTAGTAGCAGCAATCCGGTTAAGAAGGGGCTTACACTCCGTAGGAGTCAATTTCGAAGATACCAATGGCAACCCCAAGTAGGTAGCTGGTAGAGCACCAAGAGAGAAACCCGAGCAAGAGGATAAAGCTTGCTTCAACTGGCTATCAGTACCACTAACATACATTAATGTCTTGCTTTTGTTGACATGGAGACCTGAAATAAGCTGGAATTTGCACAAAGCATCAGAGAAGCAATTAATGGAGTTGCAATCGGCCTTGGAAAAAAGGAAGAGGTCATCAGCGAAGCATAGAGAAGAGATGCCTAGTTTCTTGCACTTGGCATGGAAAGAAAACCCTTGCTGCGTGCTATGCTTCAAAATCATAGTAAATAACTCCATAACGAGAACAAAAAGGTAAGGCGACAATGGATCGCCTTGTCTAAGGCCGCGGGAACTTTGGTAGAAACCAAATAAGCTTCCATTAATGAGCAAGGAGAAGGATGGTGTAGATATGCACTCCATTATCCACTTGGTGAAGCTTTGTGGGAAATTCATGTGATGCAAGATGGAAGAAATACAGCCCCATTCCACCATGTCAAAAGCTTTCCTCAAGTCCACCTTAATTGCACAGTTTGCAACACCAGACCGAAGATGATAGCCATGTAACAACTCATGCGTAAGCAAAACATTGTCCATAATACTCCTTCCCGGGATGAAGGCAGTTTGGTTGTCCCCCACAAGGTCACCAATGACATGCTTGAACCTGTTTGCCAAAATTTTCGATATGCACTTATAAACTGTATTGACACATGAGATCGGTCTGAAGTCGCATACCTTAGAAGGGTTAAGGCACTTAGGGACAAGAGTAATAGAAGAGTGATTCAGTTGCTTGAGGAGCTTGCCCGAACTGAAGAAACTCAATATGGCTTTCACTGTATCTGTCCCCACAATGGACCATGCTTTTTTAAAGAAAGCGGGTGTAAAGCCATCAGTATCTTTCTCCATAGAGACGAACTCTTCCCATTATGGATCTTCTTCTTGACCAGTTGAGACATAACTTGCCTTGTTCTAAGTATCTTTCTCCATGCCCAAGAACAATTTGCTGGAATGTTGAGTGTCCAGAAGTTACGTTCCTTTATAAGGAATTTGTGCACCCACCGAACCCACAAGGAATCATGGGAAGTCAGAATTCTCCAAGCATGCTTCATCACTGCCGCTTTTTTTTTTTTGGAAAGTAAGAAAGATTCCATTAAGAAGAAAAAGCAGGAGCGAAGCATATACAAGCAAGAGGTGGGCATACCCACCAACAAACGAAGAAGCATTCAGATTCTTTCTAGAGAAACATGAAACAATAAACCAAAGAAAAGAAATCCGAACACAACATTAGGTAAAGTTACACTTAAGGTCCCAGTTGAAGGCAATCTGCCTATGGTAAGCACTGTCCCTGAGAACAAACTGACGTCTAGCAAGTCTGTATGAGATATCCTGAATAATAAACTTACACACCTCGTGCTCAGGCAAGGCAGAGTTCTTGAAAACTCTACGATTCCTTTCACACCATATGTGGTACACAGCTGCGGATAAAGAGAGCCTTCTTAGGAGATGAAGAGCGGACTTGGTGCACCATGAGGTACCGTCCTCAACAATGAGGTTCCACGGGGGTATTGGGTTAGAGGCATTAAGACCATTCTTGTTCAAAAGAAATCTCCAAATATGAGAGCTGTAATCGCATTGGAAGTAAAGGTGGGAGGTTGATTCATTACCTTTACAGCAAAGCACGCAAATCACATTTTGAATGGTACCCCATCTGAGAAGCCTATCCTTAGTGAGTAGAGCATTCCTTATGGCAAGCCATGTCACAAACGCATGCCTGGGTATATTACATGAAAACCATAATAACCTTGCCCAAGGTCGGCTAATCTCCAACGCTTTGTAAGTGGTTTTGATACTGAACAGTCCAGTGTGAGAGAGGGTCCAGATAACCCTGTCTTCCATGCAAGGGTTAGGCCTTGGCAGATCCTGAAGTCTTGCCCAAACGTCAATCAGGTCCAAGGAAGTAGCAATGGGGGAATCCCATTCACCACTGATGATAAGATCTTGGACCGTAGCATCATCTGGGAATCCTGAATCATAGATCAATCTCCTGCCAAATCTTACAACTACCAAGAGGATGCCAATGATCATACCAAATTGAGGTACTTCTCCCATTGTTAATTATATGCTTTGTATATCTGGCCACAATATCTCTCTGCTTAAGAGTTTTCCTCCAAACCCAAGAAGCTGTGGAAGGGATCGGTATTTTCCAAAAGTTTCTTCCACGAAGAAGGTTGCAATTAACCCAGGAGACCCACAGATTGGCAGCTTTACTTCCCACAAGCCAAGCTTGTCTTAACACAGCACACTTGTTCCATAGGTGAATGTTCAAGACGCCCAAACCTCCTTGGTCGATAGGCGAACAGACATGGTCCCATCTGACCTTAGAAATCTTAGCATCTTGGCCATTTCCAGACCATAAGAAGTGCCTGCAAATTTTCTCCATCTTGTAGAGAACTTCCTTGGGAAGAATGTAGACAGACATCCAATACACTGCAATAGAGAACAAGACTGATTTGACCAACAATAGGCGACCAACATATGACAGATGCCTACCTTGCCAAGACTGGGTGCGAGATGTAAGCTTTTTGGAGAAGTGGCTCACAATCACTAGTAGTCAAACGAGAAGAAATGAGGGGCAGCCCCAAATACTTAACAGGTAGATGACCTTCCATGAAACCCAGGGTCTGCAGGATATCATATTTCACGTTGTCAGTAATGCCGGCCAAGAACACGACACTTTTCTCCTTATTAACAAGCAAACCGGATAACCTGCCAAAATGTGCAAGAGCTGAGGATACACAGTTAATGGAATCGATGTCTCCATGAGAGAAAACAAAAAGGTCATCAGCAAAGCAAAGTTGCTTAATAGCCGGCTCAATGCACTTAGGATGAGGCCTGAAAATCACAGCTGTCTTATCCTTCAAAGCCTTGTCAAATAGCTCCATAACTAGGACAAATAAGTATGGCGAAATGGGGTCACCTTGCCTGAGGCCCTTGCCCCCTTGAAGAAACCCTCCATACTACCATTGATCATAACTGAAAATGATGTGGTAGAGACACATTCCATGACCCAAGAAATAAATCGAGGTGGGAACTTGAAACCTTTGAGAACCTCTTCAACACAATGCCAATCAATGGAGTCGAAGGCTTTCTTTAAGTCAACCTTTAGTGCACATCTGGGAGAACCCTTATTGAGGTGGTAGTTTCTGAGGAGCTCATGGGTTAAGAGAATATTGTCCACCATCCTTCTATCAGGAATGAAGGCCGACTGGTGCATGCCAACCAAGGAATCAATTACAGCTTTAAACCTGTTGGCCAAGATCTTTGAAATGCACTTATATATAGTGTTAACACAGGATATGGGGCGATAATCAGAGATTATAGAAGGCTTACCCTTCTTAGGCACAAGATTGATTAAGGAGTGATTCACCTGCTTCAAAAGTTTTCCTGAGGAAAAGAAGGATTGAATGGCATTTGTGACATCTTTCCCAACAAGGTCCCATGCTTTCTTTAAAAATGCTGGGGTGTAACCATCGGGACCTGGTGCCTTCTCATCCTTGAGAGAGAACATTGTGGACTTGATCTCATCCTCCGTGACGGCTGCTTGCAACATTTGAATCTGGTCATGGCTAAGGAAACGGTCAAAATTAGCCTCAAAGGGCTCAAGAGAGGAATCCTTCTCACCCAACAAACTAGAGAAGTGTGAAACAATGTGCTGCCTTATCTGTGCTTGGTCAGTAAGTTCCCTGCCATTATGGTCAAGCAATTTGGATATGGAATTGTAGGCACGTCTGAAGATAACAGAATTGAAGAAGAACTTAGTATTCCGGTCTCCCTCTTTCAACCACTGAATTCTGGATTTCTGCTGGTATTGAGCTTCCTCAATACGCAAGAGATCTGCCAAGTCCTTTCTGAGCTTCCCTTCAATGGAAGAGAGGTGGGAATCTGAAGGGTTAGAATGCAAGGCCTTCTGACAAAGCTCAAGCTTGTCCCGAACATCAACAACTTTGCTTGAAGCTTGGGCAAATTGCTTCTGCCTACTCCACTCCTTCAAGCTGAGTTTTAATTTCTTAAGCTTGGTGCTAAGTTGAAACATGGGTTTACCAGCAACCGGCGTTCTCCAGACATCAGCAACCAAGGGTAGGAACTCATCTGAGGAAGTCCAGAAATTAAAGAACTTAAAAGGTCTATTGCTCTTCATCACTGCCGCTTTGTTCCAAAGGCTTAGCTTAAATAGCCCAAGGCCCCCCTCCTGGCGTGGCATGCAAACAATATCCCAGCTTATTGGATTCATTTTGTGCTTAAGCTGCGGCCCTGTCCAAAGGAACTTTCTACAAATCCCTTCCAAGTCATTAATCACACCTTTGGGAATGATAAATGTGGATAACCAGTGGACCTGAATAGAGAAAAGGACAGATTTTATAAGAAGAAGCCTACCTGCATATGAGAGGCACCTCCCTTTCCATGATTGGGTTTTTGCCTTCACATGGTTGATAAGTGGCTCACAATCCCTGGATGAAAGCTTGGAGGAGATGAGAGGCAGCCCAAGGTACTTCACCGGTAATCTTGCTAGCGGAAACCCCGTATGCAAACTCAAGTCTTCCCTTTGGGCTTCATCAATACCAGTTAGAAACATAGCACTCTTCTGTTTATTAACTTGTAGGCCTGTGAAGTCATGGAATTCATCAAGTGCTCTCAAAATACAATCCAAGGAGGACTTATCAGCTGCGGAGAACAAGAAAAGGTCATCAGCAAAGCACAAAAGTTTCAGGCCAAGTGCTTCACATCGAGGATGGTGAGTAAAGCCTTGACTTGCATGCTTTTTTTTTTTTTTCTTTTTGGAAAATAAGAAAGATTCCATTAAAAGAGAAAGCAAAGGGGAACATGTACAAGCAAAGGGTGGGCATACCCACCAAACAGAGCAAGGGCAATCAGCTCCTTACTGAAGAAACATGATAAACAAGCTCACAAGGAAGGCAACCCCAGCACAAGAGAATTAAGAAAAGTTACAATTAAGCTCCCAATTCTGGGCTATCTGCCTATGAAAAGCATTGTCCTTGAGGACGAAGAGACGACCAGCAAGCCTGTAAGCAATGTCCTGCATGATAAACTTACATACTTCCTCTTCAGGCAAGGCCGAGTTCTTAAAAACTCTACGATTCCTCTCACACCAGATGTGGTACACAGCAGCAGACAAGGAGAGCCTTCTTAAGAGGTGAATAGTGGATTTGGAGCACCAAGAGGTACCAGTCTCAACAATGAGATTCCACGTGGGGATAGGGTGAGAGGCGTTAAGTCCATTCTTGCTCAAGAGGAATCTCCAAATGTGAGAACTGAAGGCACATTGGAAAAAAAGATGGGAAATTGATTCATTACCTTGACGACAAAACACACACACGGCATTTTGTATGATACCCCAATTGAGAAGTCTGTCCTTAGTAGGGAGTGCTCTCCTTATGGCTAGCCATGTCACAAATGCATGCCTAGGAATATTGCATGAAAACCAGATTAAACTCGCCCAAGGAATTAAAGGTCGACTAACCTCCAAAGCTTGACTTGCATGCTGAAGAAGCATCCTATTAAACACCTCCATCATCATCACGAACAAATAAGGTGACATGGGGTCACCTTGGCACAGCCCTTTTGCTCCTTTAAAAAACCCCACAAGACTACCATTGATCATGATTGAATACGCAGGAGTAGAGATACATTCCAGCTGCGGTAGGTTGGTATCTATACCATGATCAGAAGGAAGAGTAAGAGGCTCGGCCTGCTCCTAAGTGTTCCCTTCAATAATAATTCCATCCAGAAGTTCTGAGATATAAGAATAGATGAGAAACGTCTTCCTGTTGGCCTCCACTCCATAGCCCTTACCTTAGAGCATCTAGTTTCAGAGTGTCCAAAGACATCACAAACCTTGCATTTGATAGGTTTCCAACCAAACTCAGTACGAATGACTGAGGTAGCATTCTCAATTCCATGTTGCACGTATATTTTATCTGGGAAGGTGCACTGGGTATCCACTTTGACACAGACGCGAGCAAAGCTCAGCTTGGAACGTTTTTCTGTCATCTCATCAAGATACAGCGGTTTACCAATGCCGCTAGCAATGAAGCTTAACCCCATAGGTGTCCAAAATTCAAGAGGAATGTTGAACAACTTCACCCATATTGGAACCTTAGATAGTTGGGATTTTTCGAGCAAGAGATTTGGCTCCCATTCTTTGAAGACCATCAGACGACCAGCCATGTACCAGGGACCCTGGTGGAGAACCTTGTCTCTGACTAAGGATGACGAAAATCTCAGGACAAAGAAGCCATTATCGATGCTAAAAATGTCCACTTTCCCCCACATCTTAAGAGCCAAGCTTTTGATAACATTCAGAGGAAGGCTTCTGTCCAAGAAATACCCAATAAGACAGCCCTTCCAAACGTCAATACCTTGATTAATAACCTCTAGAGGAGGAGTAACCATTACTTTGCCGTCAACAATCCTTGGGGCAAAAAATGATAATTTGTCTTTATCAGAAATCTCAGAATGGAAAAGATCAGACCAGGACTTTCCTTTCTTATTATGGCTCGAATACAGTGCAACCTGTTGAACAGATGTGTCGCCCAAACAAGGTTCTGGGACGCTGCAATGCTCCTGCAATACAAAGCCGAACTGATCAGCTGTGGTTCCGCTGGAACTCTGACCCAAGTCAACGCTAGCAGGAGAAGAACACAATGGCGGGAACATATCAAAAGAAGATCGGCGATCAGAAACATGGCTAAAGATCGGCTCGTCAACAACGTGCCGATTAATTGATACGCCTGCCGGAGTAGATGCCGCACACTAGTCGGCTCGGCAGGCCGACCAGAAGAAGGCAGCAGAGAAACCATCTCAGATAAGGTTCAGAAACGCCATCGACCCAACCACGACCAATCCGAGCACAGCAAGAAGCACCCACAACCCAACCACGAGCAAGAAGCTTTTCAAAATAGCCTCCACAAATGAAATCACCGCAAAACAATAACCTTCACAAAACGATAATCTGCCAAACTGAAAAACGATAATCTGCCCAAACTTCACGAAACGATAATCTGCCCAAACGATAATCTGCCCAACGAAAACCTTCACAAAACGATAATCTGCCCAAACTTCACGAAACGGAGCCAAATCTCCACGAAGAACTCCGCAAGCCGGACCAAAAAGACGGGGCGCCAACTCGAACACAAGCACCACTCGGAACGGAGACTCCGCACGCTGGCAGAGCTCCTAAACGAACCAAGCAACCACGATACCGGCGAGCGCAATCCCGAACCAGAGCCCAAAGCTTGCACAACCTGAACAAACCACCTGCCAAACTAGAACCAAAGCGCAGACCAGCTAGTTCCGACGCTTCCCGATAATCATTGTAGCACCACAGCAACCAGGGGGTGGAACCATGCAACCGCGAATAGAAACCCACTACAGCTGAACAGAAGCCCGCGGCCACGAACAGAAACCCACGGCCACGGACAGAACCCCACAGCAACAGAAAATACACGGCCACCAACTGAAAGCTCACGACCACGAACTGAAACTCACTGCTGCGGAAAAACTCACGACCACGACCACGAATTGAAACCCACATCCCAAATGAGCCCTCCACGAACAGGAACCCCAGGCCACGAACAGAACAACTGAAACCCCAAGAGAGAGAGAAAGCGAGAGAGCTGATAAAGCTGGTCGACAAGATAGTTCAAGATGATCAATGGAATGTTCCTGCTGCTATGACGATTGACTTAATGGACATTTGGGGCAGCTTATCTGACCTACCTCCTCTTGATAACAATCGGGATGATGTAACATTATGGGCTCCAACCAATTCAGGTATTTTTGACATAAAGAGCGCTTACAAGGCTATGGATGCATCTTGGCCTACTGCACCTTGGGTTCACTTGGTTTGGTCGTCTCCTTCAATCCCCAAGCATTCCTTTGTGCTATGGTTAGCTATCCACCAGAAGCTTTTAACTAAGGAAAGACTAGCAAATTAGGGGATCATTCGTCATCAAGTATGTGTTCTTTGTAGATGTGAAACTGAGAATATTAACCATCTCTTTTTCTCTTGCACATACAGCAAAGCCATATGGCAGCAGGTTCTCTTATGGAATGGCTTCTCCTATCATCCTAGATCATGGCCTCAAACTATTGAGTGGGCGCAAACCAGGTTTGTGGGGGTTGACCCAACATTGCCAATAGCAAGAGTCTCACTAGGAGCTGCTGTTTACCACATTTGGATAGAACGAAATAGACGTGTGTTCAAGACTAGCTACTTGCCTCCACATATTGTCATGTAGCATATAAAGTGGGATGTGCAATCCAGATTGGCAGATAGGAAACTTATGATTCAAGATTCTCCAAGAAGCAACCATGTAAAAGCTAAGGCTCAAGCATGGAAGGGGAGATGCTTAACTTATGCGGGCAGATTACTTCTTGTGAAATCGGTTCTCTTCTCCATCAAGGTTCACTGGTTAACAGCTTTTATTCTTCCCAAGAGGGTGATCAAGGACTTGGAAATAATTTGTAATAGATTCCTTTGGGCAGGTCCTGCTCTTAGCAAAAGGAAAATCATTCCAATTAGTTGGAATTCAGTATGTGCTCCGAAACATGAAGGGGGACTTGGCCTACTTAACCTTAGCCTTTGGAATAAAAGTGCAGTTTTCAGATATGTTTGGCTTATTGCTAATCAGACCCCTACCTTGTGGGTTCGATGGGCTACAAAGCACTTAATCAGGAATAAGTGTTTTTGGTCTATGAATATCCCATCTGGCGGATCTTGGGCATGGAAAAAAATCTTGAAAGCACGGGCTGAAGCAGCAAGGCTAATTAGGTACAGAGTCTACAATGGAAAGAAAACTCTCTTGTGGTATGACAATTGGCATCCTGAAGGACCTCTAGCTCCCAAGTATGGTACCAGGATCATTTATGATGCAGGTCTCCTTAAGCATGACCACGTCGAAGTGATTATTCACAATAGCCAATGGAATGTCCCTGTTGCTTTAACTATGGACCTCATGGAAATTTGGAGGATGCTCCCCGAGCTCCCGCAGTTGGATAGTGGCCGAGAAGACGTCATCTCATGGGTGCCTTCTAAATCAGGTACTTTTGATGTTAAATCGGCCTACAAAGCCTTGGATCTTAATAGACCTACTGTGCCTTGGTATCATCTGGTATGGCATTCCTTCTCTATCCCTAGATTTTCCTTTATTCTATGGATGTTGATGCATCAAAGACTACTAACCAAGGATAGGCTCGCCAAATGGGGCGTCATTCAGCAAAGTGCTTGTGTCCTATGTAAAGAGCATGATGAAGACTCCAATCATCTTTATTTTGAATGTACCTACAGCAACAAAGTTTGGCAGCAGGTGTTGATATGGAATGGCTTTAGTAACCAAGCCAAGCCGTGGCTGGAAACATTGGAATGGGCGGGAACCCGGTTTGTCGACACTAACCCGCTTTCCCCCATTTTCAAGGTCTCTCTTGCAGCAGTAGTGTACCTCATTTGGAGTGAAAGAAATAGAAGAGTTTTCAAAAACAGTTACCTCCCTCCAGAAGATGTCCTTCATCATATTCGATGGGCTATGCAAGCTAGACTTTCAGACAAGGACCATATGATAAAGGACACTCCAAGGACTAGACAGGTGGTTAGCAATTGGGGGCTCAATTGGAAGTTCTACTAGGAGTATTGCCTCTTTCTTTTGTCTTGTGGACATTAGTTGTCCTGTGTCTGTATTCATGTACTTTGTTATTTTTCTGTATTGTTGGGTTGCTACTCATGTGCGTCTTTGTGACGTAGTTGAGCTGCCTCTGTAAATATCTCTTTCTTTAATGAATTTTGGACTTACTTTCCACAAAAAAAAAAAAGTTGTTGATTGTTGGGGTATAAACTGGCGTTTCGGATGTTGAGCTTACTGCCTCTCATTGTTGCATGGATTAACCTTTGGTTGATCCCCCACGTTTGACTTGCATCTTTTCTTTGATGTATCTTTTTGTCATTATGACAGTATTAGTGTAGTCCACTGTATGACAGTAATAGTGTAGTCCACTGTATGTTTTGGTGATACCTATGTTTTAGGTTCACGTTCCTTGTACAAAATTTTCACATCCATTAATATACTTTTGGCTTAATTTCCAAAAAAAAAAATCTTTCAGATTTGCCATTTTTCTCCCCTTATTATGGTTGAGTTGACGGCTGAGGTGACTCAGCCGCCCACTCGGGCGAATCAAGCTTCTCCAATTATGTATTTTTTATTCATCTTAATTAACTTAATTAAGACATTTTAAACTTTGACTAATTTGTCCCTGGGACTGTTTTGCTCATACCTTCCCCATCCAGCCCCGATTCCTGCAAACTTAATTGCGTTGGAACCGTGTTGGGATTCTCTACTCATTGGGATAGGGTATGGCAATCAATTTATGCTTGGGCTAAAAGTCACATTTTGCTCCTTAGGGTTTTGGCCTTTCTTTTAGGATTTTGCCTTTTAAGAGGGGTGCAAAAATGAGGTGCTTATAGATATGATACACATGGCATTACCTTCAGGTAGAGCAACCACCTCCATTGATGTATTGCAATCAGTTGTGTCCACCATGCCAAATTGGCTACCTTCCATTTCAAATATTGAGTTTGAAACTAGGGGTCCTGAATTCTACATAGCATTTTCACTACTACTACTCGCCTTAAATCTTGAATGTTGCAACCCTTTCTAACAACTTTCCCCACTCAGAGCTACATTACAAGGTATGAATTTTCCAACAAGGTTTATTGGATGGCTAATGGAATGTATAACAACTCCATCTTTTTGCATATTTATTTTTCCTCATCATGGAACTTTTTTATATGGTCCTCCAAAATAGTACTGTCCATGGTTTCAAATATCATTTTAGGTGTCAAGGGACGAGTACAAAACTACTTTGTTTTGCGGATGATCTATTCATGTTCTCTCATGGGGATATTCAGTCAGTTAGTTGCATGATGGCAGCATTGGAAAAGTTTGGAAGAATATCAGGGTTGCAGGTAAATAAATTGAAAAGTTGCATGTTCTTGAGTGGTTGTGATGCTACTTTGGTTGGTCAATTGGTTGAGGTAACTGGTTTCACAGTGGCGTCCTTGCCAGTAAAATATCTTGGACTACCTCTTTTGTCCACAAAATTGTCCAAAGCTGATTGTGATCCTCTCATAAACCGTATAAGAGCCAAAGCACAAGGATGGAAAGGGAGGTGTTTGTCGTATGCTGGGAGGCTTTTACTTGTAAAATCTGTGTTGTTCTCCATCAAAGTGCATTGGTTAACAGTTTTTATCCTACCAAAGGTGGTTATTATGGAGCTGGAGCTAATATGTAGGAGGTTTCTATGGACCGGTCCTGATCTCAACCACAAAAAGATAATCCCAATCAGTTGGGAAGTCGCATGTGCACCAAAAAGGGAAGGAGGGCTTGGTCTATTCAACCTTCAATTGTGGAACAAGGCTGCTATAATCAGGTACGTATGGCTTATAGCTAGTTGTACTCCTAACTTGTGGGTTAAATGGGTACAGAAGCATCTCATACGACATCACAACTTCTGGTTTATGAAAGTTCCAAATGGTGCATCTTGGGTGTGGAAAAAAGTGTTAAAAGCAAGGGGAGTTGCTTGCCCTCTCATTAAAAAAAGGGTATTTAATGGAAGATCTACTTCTCTATGGTTTGACAATTGGCACCTAGTAGGTCCATTGGTTGCAAGGTGCGGAACAAGAATTATCTATGATACAGGGCTACCTGAGCACACGTGTGTGGATAGGATCATACAAAATGATGAATGGAGCACCCCCAGTGGCGGTTTCAATGGATCTGATTAATATATGGAGGAGACTACCTGAACTGCCTAGCCTTGATAGCAGCCAGGAGGATAGCACTTTATGGATGCCAACGAACACTACCATATTTGACATCAAATCGGCTTACTCGGCTCTTGACTTGCATCGAGGTAATGTTCCTTGATATCACTTAGTGTGGTTTCCACTATCTATACCCAGACATTATTTTATACTTTGGATAGCAATTCATCAAAGATTATTAACTAGAGAGAGACTTTCAAAGTGGGGTATCATACAGCAGCAAGTATGTGTCCTATGTAGAGAACATGATGAGAACCAGGATCACTTATTTTTTGAGTGCAATTTCAGCAAACACATTTGGCAGCAGGTGTTAGCTTTAAATGGTTTTATGTACCAAAGAAAGAGCTAGTCCGATAGTATTGTATGGGCACAAAGAAAGTTCGTCAACTCAAATCCCATTAGAATCATTGCTAGCTTTAAATGGACACTTGGAGCAGCTGTGTATCACATTTGGAGTGAGAGGAATCGGCGCATCTTCAAGAACAGCTACTTACCTCCTGAAGTCATATTGAGTCATATACATACGGATGTTCTAACCAGGTTATGTAACAAGGATTTTATGGTCAAAGATTAACCAAGAAACAGAAGAATTGTGAGTGACTGGGAGCTTAACTGGAAGCTTGGAACATAGGTGGGATGTCCTTCCTTAGCGATACTTTTGATCTGATTCTTATTGTTTTGTTGAGTTTCCTTCTCCTCTTAGTATTGTCCTTATAGGATTTTTAGTGTCGATTTGCACGCATAGAATGCAGCTGCATGTTTTTTCTTCTTGTTGTGTGTGCGGGTTTCCTCCCCCGTTGAAAACCTCAGTGTACATCTTTATTTATTATTAATATACTTTTTGGCTTACCATCCGGAAAAAAAAAAAAAAAAACTTTCCCCACTCACAGTGGCCTTTGCTTTACCTTTAACGACTTGCCAATTATTCTATGCAGCCTCTTCACCGAACTTCTGAGCCTTGTTATCTAGTATGTTAGCTTGGGTATCAGCTTCTAGCGCTTGCTTTGGTCTCCATTATTTATGTGGTCTATGAGGACACTTGTGCTCGAAGTGGCCAAACAACATACAATTGGGGCACACATTTGGTTTCCAGGTAAATTCAACTCCAATTTCCTCTCTACGGTCTCCAAGGTTCAAGAGAATTTTTTCTGGGTATGTACAATTTGCATCAATCTCTATACACACTCGGGTGAAGGCAAGCTTCTCATGGTTCTCTGTTGCTTCATCCATGTACATCAACTTACCAATACCACTGGCTATATAACTCATTCCTCTTGGAGTCCAAAATTCAGTAGGAACATTAAACAATTTTACCCATAATGGAACCCTCTTTAGCTCCTTCTTCAAGCACATCTTGGGTTCCCACTCTTTAAGTACAAGCAATTTCCCTCCAACGTGCCATGGGTTTAGTTCCAAGACCTTGTCCATTACCGAAGAAGAAGAGAATTTGAAGAAGTAAAACCCATTAGCAGCTGATGAGACTTGAACATTTCCTTCTCTAGACCAATTCTTTTCAACAAAAGTATTGATGTAATTGAAGGGAAGTATTTTGTTGAGAAAATGGTTGACGAGGAAGTTTTTCTAGGCTTGGAATCCTTCTTCTGCAACATCTTCAGGTGGAGAGACCACTGCTACTCCATCTTCAACATGAGGTTTATAGAAAGACAGCCTCGCATGTGACTTGCCACATTGCTACTCCATGGTCTTATTTGTCTTGGTATTCCATTATGCTTCAATATTTCCTTCCATATAACTCCAGTGTAGCAGCACTTGAAGAACAAATGTTGAGTGGACTCTCTTTCTAGTTGGCAGAAAATACATTTGGACGTGGTGATGATCCCCAATTTGCATAATTTGTCTTGTGTGAGTAGTCTGTCCATGATTGCCAACCAGGTTATTGCATGCCAAGGGGTGTTCTTGTTGAACCAATTCAGTTGCTTCCAAGCCACTAATGGCCGTGGACTTCTTAGTGCATGATATGTTTCTTTGATCGAAAACATACCTAATTTACTAGGTTCCCATGAGACCCTATCGTCCTTGTTCATGTTTGGTTTTGGAATGTCCAGTAGGTATTCCCATGCCTCTTGTAGATCCATCAAATTTGATACCGGTAGCTCCCATTCATTCCCATGGAGTATTTCACTCACTTTTGGTGTGCTTCTAAGACCTGAATCATAGATTATTCTATCACCGAATTTCTGTGCAAGCGGTCCACATGATAACCAACCATCATACCACAACCAAGTATTGCTTCCATTCCCTACTACATGCCTTGTTAGTGGTTGTGCAGCTCCTCTTGCCTTTAAAATTTTCCTCCAAGACTAGGTGCAGCTGTTAGGGACTTTTAATCTCCAGAAGTTCCTTCCCTTGATAAGATTGCATTGCACCCTATAAAACCCTGAATTTTTTAATATAATAATATAATAAATAAAATCTAATTATCGGAAAAATAAGTTTTTTTTTTGGAAAGTAAGTCCAAAGTTTGTATTAATAAACAAATATCTACAATGACGTCCAAACAAGGTAAAGCAAACCAAGCCTCATGCTAATGAGGCAATCAACCATACAAAGAAAACACAAATGAGAAATGAGGCTAAGGGGTGAACTCCCAATTCAAATCCCAATTAGAGATGAGTTGGCGATGAAGTGAGTTATCCGGAAGCTTGACTCGTTCCAGATTTGCTTTGTCACGAACATCTGATATGATTGTTGTAACCAAGACCTGCCACGGCATGTAGATATTTTTGAAGACCTGGCGATTTCTTTCCCTCCAAAGGTGATAAACTATGGCTGCTAGAGAAAAGTTGAATAACATCCGAGCTTGTGGGCTAGCCACTTGCAAAGATGAAGCCCATTGTATTATTTGTAGCCAAGACCGCTGTGCTCTACTCACACAATTGTTGGAAAGGATGCGATTCCAAGTGTGAGAGCTATAGTGGCAAGCAAAGAACAGATGAGAGTGAGACTCATCTGTGCATCTACATAGCACGCATGAGGCTTGGTCGATAATATGGAGCTTGTGTAGACGGTCCCGGGTGAGAAGTCTTTGGTTGACAACTAGCCATAAGACAAATGCATGCTTTGGTATGTGATTTGGAAACCACACCAAACTATACCAATGAACTTGCACACGGATAGTGTCAAGACTTTTATAAGCACTGCTGATATCAAACATACTTGAGTTGGTGGGGATCCAAGTCAACACATCTTCACTATCTGGCATTGGATTCTTTAGCAGATGGAGCTTACTCCACACCTCGATTAGGTCAGGAGATGATGCTAAGGGAGGGTCCCAATTGTGTCCTAAGATAATGCTACTAACTGTGGCTCGGGTGGAGAGGCCCGAATCATAGATTAGACGATAACCATACCTGCTAAATAGGGGACCTTCAGGGTGCCAATTATCATTCCATAGGGAAGTATACATACCATTGTGTATTTTCTTCTTCACCAAGTGAGCCACATCTTGTCTTGTTCTAAGAATCTTTCTCCATGCCCAAGCGCTAGTTGCTGGTATATTAAGATTCCAGAAATTGCGGTCCTTGACCAAGTACTTGTGAACCCATTGCACCCACAAGGAGTCCTCATTCCTCAGGATTCGCCATATATGCTTCATGGTTGCAGCTTTGTTCCATTTGCAAAGCTTGAAGAGACCAAGTCCACCTTCCTTTCGTGGCATGCAAACAATATCCCAACTGATAGGAGTCATTTTCTTTTTGAGATCTGGCCCTGCCCATAGAAATCTCCTAATAATAGTTTCCAATTCAGAAAGAACACCTTTGGGAATGATGAAGGTAGTCAGCCAATGAACTTTGATAGAAAAGAGCACCGACTTTATGAGGAATAACCTACCAGCCCATGTCTGAACCTTCACCATGCCTGAACTTTCCCATGTACCTTCACCACGCCTGAACTCTCCCATGTACCTTCACCACGCCTGAACTTTCACCACCGCCTGAACCTTCACCATGCCTGAACCTTCATCTCTGCCATGAACCTTTTCCTCATCCGTGTACCTTTTGCCTGAACCTCCACCTTATCACCCATACCTTCTCATCTCCTGAACCTTTGCCTGAACCCTCGCCCGACCTGCTGCTTGTGCCTTCGTTCCAGTTGTGCCTTGTTCTTGCTCGAGCCTGTTCGTGACCTCGTATTTTGTTCTTGCTCGTGCCTGTTTAGACGAAGGTTCGTGCCTGCTCGTGATATCTTGTTCGTGTCTGTTCGTAGCTGGTTCGAAGTTTGTTCGTGACTGTTTGAAGATTGTTCGTGTTTGTTCGAAGTTTGCTTGCTCGCCGCTACTCTTCTGCCCGGCGTTCTATTCTGCTCGGCGTTACTCTTCTGCTTTGCGTTCGTGCTTGCTCGTGTTCTTCGAACGTTCGTCTTCTGTCCGGCGCTATTCTTCTGCTCGGCATTCGTGCCTGCTCGTGATTTCGAGCGTTATTCTGCTCAGCGTTAATCTGCTCGGAACTATTCTGCTCGGCGTTATTCTGCTCCGGATTATTCTGCTCGCCGTTATTCTGCTCGTGGCTTCGAGCGTTTCCTGCTTGGCGTTATTATTCTGTGCCTCCCGTGTTTGCCGGTTGCTCGAAGACTGTTTCTGGATCCTTGCTCGTGATTGTCCGTGAATCTCCTGTTCGTGTCTGTTCGGTGGTCTTCTCGGGGACTGTTCGTGGTTTCTGCTTGGAGTTGTTTTGAAGCCGCCTGTTCGTGCTGCTTCTGCCCGGAGCTCACGATCCTGTTATCAAGTTTCTGCTCCGGTTCCCGACGTGAAGTCTGTTTGAGCTGCTTCTGTGGAGCCTCCTGTCGCTCGGGTTGAACTGGTTCTATCCGGGTGATGCTGGCGCGTCCGACACTCGATGAACCCGATTGACCCGAACCAAACTATTTTCCCATCTTCAGATTTCCCGCCCTTGGTTGAGCCTGCAGTCCCAGCTGACCCTGGCAGTATGCTCCTGTCCTCTGACTGCCTGCAACCTGAGATGCTCAGGCCTTCGTCTCAGCCTGAGCTCCTCAGGTCTTCCTCAACAGCTGCTGCCCCCTGCCACAACGAGGTTGTTGCTGGTCTGCTCAGTCCTGCTCCTTGTCAATACGAGGATCCTGTTGCTGCTGGGCTTCCCAAGACTTCCTCCCCTCTGGCTGCTGCTACCAGGCTGATCTCTAGTGCTGCTGTTGCTGCTCAGCTGCCTAGGTCCTTCTCCCTTGCAAACGAAAATGCAGGCTCTCCTAATGCACCTGCGGCAAACAGTATGGATAATGCATGGTCGTCTTTGTTCCGCTCAAAGGTGGAGCTGAAGACCAAGCTTACTTACCATAACCCTGACATAGCTAATGGCCGGATCATAGTCAAACCTCCTCCTGAGGTTGCGGCAGAAGGGGTCAGAATTTGGAGTGAGTGTTTGGTTGGTTATTTCTTGGACAAAAAGCTCCCGCTGCCGGTGGTGAGAAGTCTTGTGAATCGGTTATGGGGTAAGATGGGAGCTGTTCATACGGCAGAGGTTGGAGATGGTTTTTTTATCTTCACATTTGCAAGTGCCCAGATGAGGGAAAAGGTTATTCAGGCGGCTCCATGGTATCTTGCTGGTCGATTATTGATACTTAGAAAGTGGGAACCGGGTATTCAAATGTTGAAATCTCAGATGGGAAAAGTTCCTATTTGGATAAAATTTTTCAATGTACCAATGGAGTATTGGACATCCTCCGGTTTGAGTTATATTGCTAGTGGTATTGGCAAACCACTTTGGATGGATGAACCTACGGAAAAAAAGGCAGAAGCTTCAATATGCTTGTGTTTGTGTTGAGGTTGAGAGAGAGGAGTCGCAGCTGCTGTGTACCATATATGGAGAGAGAGGAACCGTCGGATCTTCACAAACTCTTATGTACCTTGGCAACTTGTTGAGGCCAACATAGTTGCTGATGTTCAAGACAAAGCAAATCTTGATCGAGTGATGCTCCCAGATTCACCACTACATCGTCACCTAGTCACTAGTTGGAACCTTAAGTGGGATCTTGTGTAATGTTTGGTTGTGTTCCATGCATGCATGTTGTGAGCCTCAATGTTATAAGGGGCATGTTTTCCTTGGTTTTTTTGGTTTGAGCCTTATCTTGTAAATATTTTTCCTTATTAATATCACTTGGACTTACCTTCCAAAAAAAAAAAAATGCTCCTTTCCTTCAAGCATCCTCCTGAGTGCCCTTGATGAGGAGCTGGAAATTGAGGTTCAGTACGATTGGAAGCCTCAAAAGTGTGGCACTTGTAAGGTTTTTGGTCATTCTGATGCCAAGTGTTCTAAGGTGTCCCGGGTGTGGGTGCCAACAGGGAGAAGAGTGCAAGAATGTGTGGCACAAGGTGCTGAAGGCAGCATGGTTAATGAAGATCCTATGGATAAACCGGACCAAGGGCACAACACTACTGAGGCAGAGGCAGTTCCTATGGAGCAATGGAGAGTCTGTTTACCATTTCTAGAGATTATCATTTCTAGTGATTATCATTTCTGGAGATTATCGTTTCTTCCGCCACTCAGCTCTTGAGCCTCGAGGTCCTCTAGCCGATCTCTCAGGCTTCCTGGGGTACCCAATCTCGGTCTTCCTTACGGGCGTTGGTTACTGCTTGGTTGGTGGAGATCCGTCTGTGGGGACTTTGCTGGAGGTAGTGTGGTGCTCAGATTCCGGTAGTTCTCAGATTCCGGTGGTGCTCAGATTCCGGTGGGGGTTCGACCATGCCGAACATTGAGGTTTCAACTTCAAACTTTGATTTCCCGCCTCTGAGTCTGCAGGCTCAGACCATGTCTGCAGCTACGAATCAGGCTGGCAGCTCTTGTATTAACAGGATGCAGACTGAAGTTTCCATTCCTAGTAATGGGACACTTTCTACTCCTGCGTTTGCCACTTCCAAGGAGGGGTCGAAGGCTTGGTCCTCGCTGTTCAGTCAGAAATCGTCAGCTTCAACAAGACTTCACTTCTACCCACCTCAGTTTGAGGAGGATAGGATTGTCATCTCCCCTCCAACTGAAGTTGCTGAGGAGGGATCTAAGCTATGGGAGGGTAGCTTAGTTGGCTACTTCTTGGACAGAGGTTTGCCTTTTCCGATTCTTAAAAAACTGGTGGACAAGATGTGGGGCAGAACTGGTGAAGTCCAGATTTCCCTTGTTGGGAAACATTTCTACATATTCCGAT
Source organism: Buxus sempervirens (assembly GCA_947561395.2). NCBI lineage: Eukaryota > Viridiplantae > Streptophyta > Magnoliopsida > Buxales > Buxaceae > Buxus > Buxus sempervirens. Next base: position 6,565,400 of record OX387190.1, on the reverse strand, counting down.
TCTCAAATCTGGATACCCGTAACAGAGTCATGCAGCAGGCTCCTTGGCATTTTGCAGGTAAACTCATGATCCTTCAGGATTGGAAACCGAACATGCAAATGCTAAAATCTAAGCTTTCATCTGTTCCGGTGTGGGTTAAGTTGCACAATGTCCCGATTGAATACTGGACCCCGGCTGGCTTAGTTTCTTGGCGAGTGGGGTTGGCAAGCCATTATATCTGGATGAGGCGACGGAGAACAAGTCACGCCTTAACTTTGCAAGAGTGTGTGTTGAGGTGGACGTGGAATGCTCATTCCCGACTACCTTGTTTCTTAAAGCACAAGGTCTGGAGAGTGAGGTCATAGAGATAGCGGTGGAGTATGACTGGAAGCCGGACAAGTGTGACCTTTGCAAGGCATTTGGGCATACTATAGCGAGATGTTCCTTTGCTCCAAAGAAGAAATGGGTGCCTACGGGGAGAAGATCTCAAGAAGATCAGGTAACAGTGGACGTTCAAGACTTGACTGCAGAAGGTGGGGATAACAGAAATGTGGAGGATCCAATTCGTTCTTCTGAGGTGGGTCAAATTCGAGCGTCTGTGCAAGATCAAGCTCAAAGTGAATGGACGGTAATCTCTAAAGACAAGCGACAGGTGACTGATATAGCTGATATTCAGGCGTCGAAGGACAAGTTTGATCTTGGGGTGTCGGGTCGCATGAGGACTAAACCTAGAGGGGTTAGTGATCCGGCGAGTGGAGCTAATGAAAATTGTTCTGAGCATGGTAGTTCTTCGAGACCATCAGTGCCTTCGGGCTTGGTGGAGCCTGAACAGAATGGAAGTGATAGCAGGTGTAATAATGAAGAGAACCAGGCACTGGCGTCGTCAATTTCGCCAACGGACACTGACTCCATGGTTTGTAGCCCGAACCAGTTCAAGGCACTTGAAAATAATTCTTTACTTGAGATGGTTGATTCATCCTCTGGGAGTGGGGGGAAAAAATCTAAAACTAAGAGAAGGAAGAAAGGGATACTGCTTGTGGATGAAATAGCCATGAAGGAGGCTAGGAAGGGCATGGCTTACAAGCATGCTGTTGGTTCCTCTCACACTTAATACCCTTATGATTAAGTGGGCAGTTTGGAATGTAAGAGGGTTGAATGACCCTGCAAAACAATGTGAGGTGAGATCTCTTATTCAGAAATATAAGCTTAACCTGATATGTCTGGTGGAGACTAAAGTTAGGTGTGATAATAAGGCGCCGGTGATGGCTACTATTTGTCTAACATGGAGCTTGATTGATAACTATGCTAAGGCATTAAAAGGCAGAATTTGGGTATGCTGGAACCCAAATGAAATGGTTGTTAGGCCATGTTTTGTTTCGGACCAATTGATTCACTGTCAAGTAGGGCTTTTATCATCTCAAAAAACATGTTTGGCTTCCTTTGTTTATGCATGTGACGACTTCAGAATGAGGAGATCGCTGTGGCATGATATCAAGAACTCAAGTTCGGGATGTCCTTGGATTATAGCGGGTGATTTTAACTGTGTTCGTAGCTCCCAAGAGAAGAGTGGGGGAAAGCCTATCAACTTGAAGGCCACTAAAGAGTTTAATGAGCTCATTGATTATTGCTGCCTGTCTGACATGAACTACAAGGGACCAATCCATACATGGAGTAACAAAAGCCCAGGTACGAACCATATTCAATGTAAGCTGGATAGGGTGTTGGTTAACCATGAGTGGTTGCAGGCGTTCCCAAACTCTGAAGCAGATTACATCCCGCCTGGAATATCGGATCATAGTGCAGCGATCATTTCTTCAATCCAGTCTTTCGGTTCAGGGCCCAAACCATTTAAGTTCTTCAACTTTTGGTGTTACCATGCTGAATTTCTTCCACTGGTGGAGCAAGCTTGGGCAATTCAGGTGAGAGGCTCTCCAATGTTTTGTCTTGTGAAGAAATTGAGATCTGTAAAGGGTATCCTTAAAGAATGGAGTAGGAAGGCGTTCCCAAACTTGGAAGGTCAGGTGCAGGATATCAGAAAGGAGCTTGAGACGTGCCAAAGGAGTCTAGCATCTAATCCCCAGGATTTGTCCTCTAGGACAAAGGAGAGAGAGCTATCCTCTAAGCTCATTGTAGCCGACAGAAACTTAGAAGCTCAAATGAAACAAAAGAGCCGGGTTAGATGGTTACGTGAAGGCGACTCTAACACTCACTTTTTTCATGCGTCCTTAATCAGTAACAGAGCAAATAATAGAATCCTTTCAGTGCATGATGAGATGGGGGGGAAAATTGTGGAATAGAAGCAGGTGCAAAAGGCGTTTGAGGATTTCTATGTACGTCTGCTGGGTACTTGTGATCAGAATAACTGGCATCCGACGGACGTTAATCAGTATATCTTGAGAAGGCTGGACACGGACTCCTCGCTGGGACTTGTCAAGGAAATCACAGATGAGGAAATTAAAGCAACATTATTTGGGCTCAAACATGATAAGGCTCCTGGGCCGGATGGGTTTACCTCTTTGTTTTTCAGGAAAGCTTGGCATATAGTGGGCAAAGACACAATCATGGCAATTAAGAGCTTCTTTTCCGAGGGGCGTCTTTTGAAGCAACTAAATGCAACGCTCCTTACAATGGTCCCCAAGAGTAAGAATGCCTCCTCTGTTGCGGATTACAGACCGATTGCATGTGTGAACACAGTGTATAAGTGCATTGCAAAAATTATAGCGAATAGACTCAAGAGTGTTGTGGATGATCTAGTTGGGGAGCTCCAAACTGCCTTTATCCCTGGGAGGAAGATGGTTGATAACATTCTTATTGCCCAGGAGGTACTCCTCAACTACCATAGACAAAAGGGTCCTGCTAGATGTGCATTGAAGTTAGATATTAAGAAAGCTTTTGACTCAGTGAATTGGGATCTCCTACCCCCTCTATTGAAGGCAATGAATGTGCCTGACAAATTCATTGGGTGGATCATGGAGTGTGTAACAACTCCGGCATTCTCTCTGGTTCTTAATGGAGGATTGGTTGGGTTTTTTAAAGGGAAGAGGGGCCTTAGACAGGGGGATCCCTTATCCCCCTATCTCTTTGTTATGATCATGGAGCTCTTTATGGGAATTCTGGCGGCTTCTTCTCATTCCGGTGCTTGCTTCCACCCGAAGTGCAGTAAGACAGGAGTAAGAGCTTTATGCTTTGCAGATGATGTGCTTATATTCTCTAGACCGGACTCCAGGTCACTTGATGCTATCTTTAAAGCACTTGAGTTGTTTGGTGACTTATCGGGGCTCAGAATTAACCCTGCTAAGAGCCAGCTTTTTATGTGCGCCACTTCATTGGAGGTACAGTCCCAAATTGTTGACAGATATGGGGTGGCATTGGGCTCGCTTCCAGTTACTTACTTGGGGGTACCAATCATATCCGCAAGATTAAAACCTGTGGACTGTGAGCCTCTCTTCTTGAAGCTTAAAAGCCGAATTCAAGTGTGGAAGGCAAGATTCTTGTCCTATGCAGGGAGAGTTGAATTGATCAAATCTGTTCTTTTTGCCACAGCAGTCCACTGGTTGTCTGTCTTTCTCTTGCCCAAGAGGGTGTTGGAGGAGATTGATAAGCTATGTAGGAACTTCTTGTGGTGTGGTACAGAGTCTCGACGAAGGATCACTCCTATGGCTTGGGCAACCATTTGCACGCCAAAGATTGAAGGTGGGCTCGGAATTATTAACATTCATCATTGGAACAAAGCTGCGCTTAGTAGATACATTTGGAGAATTGTTTCGGATGATAAGTCCCCTTGGGTGCTATGGATGAAAACAAATAACATGAGGAATAAGTCTCTTTGGCAAGTCAAGAGACCAGCTTCAGCTACTTGGGCATGGCGCAAGATCCTGAAATTAAGAAATGAAGTCTCACGCTTTATCACGTTTAAGATTGGAGATGGCAATCGTACATCTCTATGGTTTGACAACTGGGTTTTTGATCAATCTCTTCATGCCAGGTATGGGGACCGAATTATTTATGACTCTGGCCTTCCTAGTGATGCAAAGGTTGCTGCGATTATTAATGGTGATCATTGGGACATCCCACTCGCCTCTTATGATCTGATAGAGGTGAGTCATAAGGTTCACTAAGCAATACAGCTGGATCTTACGAAGGAGGACCAAGCCCTATGGACGCCTTCCTCCTCTGGTAAGTTCTCTATCAAAGACACTTACAATGTTCTCCGTCCGCATGGAAGCAAGGTGGCTTGGTGGGATCTAGTTTGGTTTGAGGGCAATATCCCTAGGCAGGCGTTCTGCTTATGGTTAGCCATCCACAAAAGGTTGCTCACTCAGGATCTTCTCCTTGGCCTTAATATTGTAAGCTCCTCTCAATGTCCGTTGTGTAGGTTGCATAGTGAGGAGCTTGACCACCTGTTTTTCGGATGCATCTATTCCCATCACATATGGGAAGAGACGACGAAACGGAATTGCACCGCATGGTTTCCTGCTGCATGGAGTAACACTATTGATTGGGCTGCAACAAGGTACCGGGGGAAAAGGATGGTTGATAAATTAAGGAAAGTTTCTATGGCGGCTGTGGTCTACCATCTTTGGAGGGAACGGAACAGAAGGCTCTTCCAAAATAAGGCATTGCCTCCTCATGAGCTGGATCAAGGTGTGATTATGGACATTAGGCGCAGATTTCCATGGGATGAGAGGGTAGTCAATGGATGCCTAGACACCACACGTGTCTACAATAACTGGGGTATAACGCCAACACCACTATAGACGGTGTCTCCTTTCTAAGTGACTATTTGTGGGGTATCTAGTGTCTTTCCTTTAGCTTGTTACCTTGCTTTGTTTGTTTGCTGTTAGTGGCATAGTGGGGTCTTTCCCTTTGTTTGGGGCTCATTTTGTACATTATCATGTTTCTAATATATTCTTTGGACTTACCTTCCAAAAAAAAATAAGGATCCAATGAGGGGAAATCAAACTCTTCACCACTTGGGCATTAATGTGTCGAACCTTAGTCTCCAAAATAGCAACAATACTAACCTTCTTGGACGAAATCAAATTACGAATTTCCATTTGCTTTTCGGGGTTATTAAGACCCCTAATATTCCATACAGCAATATTAATCATAGAGATATATCAGCCCCTCCTCCATTTCCCTCCTTTGACCCCAGGACTTTTTCCACTGAAGAATTCTTGGCATGCTTCATCGCCACTTCATCAAGAAGGATTCTATTTTTCTTTTTATTCCTCTTCTTGGAAGAGGAACTCCCTTTGGAACCGTACTTGTCATGGTTGAGAAGTTCAAACCTGTTTGGAGAGATTGAAATAGCTTCTTCCGTTACTTGAACATAGTTTCCAGATGGCACCTTAGGTACCCACTCACTAGCCAAATCATTCCCATGCATGGAATCTTCCACAAAAGCTTGAATATTCTGTTGTGCTTCCTCCGTCTCCCCTACAATAACGTCCTTGCCCTTCCGATTGGTGATCTTCCACAACCCATCAGGAGCGGCATTGTCACTTACAACATTGGTTTCATTGGTTTCATTGTGACCATCATCATGTAGACCAGCAGCATTGTCACTTACCTCATGAAGACCAATAACATTGGTTTCATTGTGTCCAGCAACATTGTCACTTACCTCATGAAGACCAGCAGCATTGGTTTCATTGTGTCTAGCAGCACCATGAGAACCTTGAGTTTCTGAGAATATCCGCCCTGTACGAACCCACTTCTTCAAGACCGAGGGACAATTGGCTTTAGAATGACCAAAGATGGAGCAAGCATGACATTTCTGGGGTTTCCAAGAATATTCAATCTCAATTTCGAGTTCCTTTTCAGGTGTAGCTAAGAAGATGCTATTTGGAAAAACGCAATCAGTGTCAACTTCAACACAAACGCGTGCAAATTGAAGCTTCAACCTCTTCTCCGTTGGTTCATCTAGCCATAAGGGCCTTCCCATGCCACTTGCAATGTAGCTCAAACCAGCTGGTGACCAGTATTCCATGGGCACATTGTGAAGCTTTATCCAAACTGGAACTTTCCTTAGCTGAGATTTAACCATCTGCGTATTAGGTTCCCAATGCTTGAGAATGAGAAGTCTTCCCCCAAGATGCCACGGAGCAGCATGGAGTATCTTATCCCCCATCTGAGTGTTTGCAAATGAGAAGATGAAGAAGCCGTCACCCACTTCAGCAGTTCGAACTGATCCTAGCTTCCCCCATAAACGGTCAACCAAACTCTTCACAACAGCAATGGGGAGTTTTTTATCCAGGAAGTGGCCCACAAGAGACTCATCCCAGATTTTTGCACCTCTGTAGCCACCTCCGGAGGGGGCTTGACTGTTATTTTGCCATCAACAATGTCAGGTAAGAAATAGTCCAGCTTCTGTCTTACCTGGGAGCCAGGTGCAAAGAAGCTAGACCATGCTGAATTTGGAGAAACAGAAGGAAGGACAGGCCCCGCAGGTCTAACAGCAGTACCCAAAATAGAATTTGTGGCAGTGGAAGAAGGGCAGCTAGAGTCAACCGAGCCCTGCACAGCAGGAACCTCTGACGAAGCAGGCTCAGCTAGTGCAGCTTTCGCAGAAGTTCCCAGGGGCGGGAAGACTTCGTTTGAAGCAATCTCCATCCCAACCTCCGGCAAACGACGTACAGATGGCCGGAAACCGGTGACTGGCCTCAGAGATAAACCATTCTTCAAACGATTGCCAAATAGAATCACGGCAGGACCCTTAGTTTACCAATATCACGAGCAGGCGAGTGCAGATGCTCGCGGACAGAGCTGATGCTCGCAAACGTGGACAGAGATGAACACGAACAGCGATGAAGCACAACTTGCTTCGACTTGATATGGATTGTTCGCGAACAGTGGGATGGCTCAACCTGATACGGCACCGGCGCTCATGGGCAGAGATCACACGAGCAATGATAGTCGCGAACGAACAGACGAACGCCTTCAGAAGATGGATGATGAATTCACGAACAAAAGCAAAAACCCAGTCAAACCACGGGGAGCCCACGAACGAACACGACGAGATGGTTCCTGAACACAAGCAGGTGGTTGCTCACGAACACGAACAGACAGTCCACGAACACGAACAGATGTTTCACGAACACGAACTCACGAACAGGAACTCAAGAACACGAACATGAACACGAACTCACGAACACGAACAGATGGTTCACTAACAGATGATTGATTAACTGAATAACAGATGTTTGCTTGACGAACAGATGGCTCACGAACTCACGAACACGAACAGATGTTGCTTCTAGACTTGCTGTTCATAGAACCATGATACCCACGAACAGAAGCAATGAACCATGCAAACAGCAGACAGGTCACGAACGATGGTTCACCACACAGCAGATGAACCTTGCACCATGCACACAGCAGATGAATCACCACACGAACTCATGAACTCACGAACTCACGAACACAGCAGATGCTTTGGGGATAGAGAACAATATTGAATTGATGAGGGTGAGCCTTCCCGCATAAGAGAGGTTGCGATTGCTCCATGAATGGAGTCGGGCTTTGATTCTTGTGAGAAGAGGATCACAATCCTTTAGGGATGGCCTGGATGAGAGGAGTGGCAGACCTAAATACTTGATGGGAAGATGTCCAACTTGGAGACCGAACCTGGTGCAAAGCATTTTTTTTTTTTGGAAGGTAAGTCCAAATGATATTAATAAAAAGATATTTACAATGATGAAAGATACAAGATGAGAACACCAAAAGAACCCATATAAGGGCTAACAAAGCCTACACTAGTAGCCAAAATATAATATCTAACTCACTCTACCACCAAGAATGTGGAGACAGCTGCCTAGCGTAGAAGTTCCCATCGTAAGTTCCAATTACTGACGAGTTGCCTATGGATAGGTGAATCCGGTATACTTACCCTCTCCGTATTTGCTTTGACACAAACATCCGAAATTGCCATTGCCTTCACAACTTGCCATGGCATATAGCTATTCTTGAATATCCGTCTATTCCTCTCCTTCCATATATGGTACACCATAGCTGCTAGGGACAACTTGAATAACGCTCGGGCTTTGGCATGCCCCACTTGAATTGATGCTACCCACTGAATGACTTCCATCCATGTTCGGCTTGACCTGTTCAAACAATTAAGATGAAGAATAGCATTCCATATGTGCTTAGTATACTCACACTCAAAGAATAAGTGTGTGTGCGACTCATCACTTTGCCGACAGAGCACACAAGTAGCTTGTTGAACAATTCCCAACTTACGTAATCGATCACGAGTAAGAAGCCTTTGATTAATAGCTAACCATATGCTGAAGGCATGTTTGGGAATGTGATTTGGAAACCATACCAGATCATGCCAAATCACTGTAGGCCGTTGATTGTGAAGGCTTTTTGGTAGGCACTTTTGATATCAAACATACCTGATTTTGAAGGCACCCAAGTCATAACATCCTCCCCATCCGCAACTGGCTTCGGTAGGTGATCAAGTTTGGCCCAAACCTCAAGTAAGTCCGGAGATGCAGCAATGGGAGAGTCCCAATCATCATCTGTGATTATACTACTCACCTTTGCTTGTCTTGAAAGGCCGGAATCATATATCAGTCGCTGCCCATACACAGTGTACAACGGTCCATCCGGGTGCCAATTATCATACCACAAGGAAGTAAGCTTTCCATTACGAATCTTCTTCTTAACCAATTGGATCATTACTTGTCTTGTTCTAAGAATCTTCCTCCAAGCCCAAGAACAGTTTGCTGGGATGTTAAGATTCCAGAAGTTACGATCCTTTATGAGGAATTTTTGCACCCACCGAACCCACAAAGACTCATGTGAAACCAGGAGTCTCCATGTATGCTTCATTATAGCAGCTTTGTTCCATGTGCATAGGTTGAACAGCCCAAGACCCCCCTCCTTCCGTGGCATGCGAACAATATCCCAGCTTATTGGGTTCATTTTATGCTTAAGCTGCGGCCCTGTCCAAAGAAACCTTCTACATATCTTTTCCAACTCATTAATCACACCTTTGGGGATGATAAATGTGGACAACCAATGAACCTTAATAGAGAAGAGAACTGCTTTAATAAGAAGGAGTCTACCTGCATAGGAAAGACACCTTCCTTTCCACGATTGAGTTCTTGCCTTAACTCGGTTGATCAGTGGCTCACAATCCCTCCTTGAAAGCTTGGAGGTAAGAAGAGGCAAGCCAAGGTACTTCACCGGCAGCTTCGCAAGAGAAAACCCCATGTGCACACTCAACTCTCTCTGCTGGTCGTCACTGACACCACTTAGAAACATCAAGCTTTTTTGCTTGTTTACTTCCAAACCTGTCAAGTTATGAAAATCATCAAGTGCCCTCACTATACAATCCAAGGATGCCTTATCAGCTGCGGAGAACATAAAGAGATCATCAGCAAAACACAAAAGCTTAAGCCCAATTGCTTCACATTTAAAATGATGCTTAAATCCTTGGCATGTATTTTGCAACAGCACCCTGTTGAAAACCTCCATCATCATCACAAACAAGTAGGGTGATATGGGGTCCCCTTGCCGCAACCCCTTTGCTCCTTTAAAGAACCCCACAAGGCTGCCATTAAGCATAATCGAATATGTTGGAGTGGAGATACACTCCATAATCCAATTGGCAAAAACATCTGGAAATCCCATTCCATGAAGCATTGCTTTAATGCTACCCCATGAGACCGAATCATAGGCCTTACGGAGGTCAACCTTAAGAGCACACTTGCTGTGCGGCCCATCCAAGTGGTAGTTATGGAGCAATTCGTGTGTAAGGAGCACATTCTCTGCACTACCTCTTCCAGGGATGAAGGCAGATTGATAATCACCCACATGATCACCAACAACCCGTTTAAGCCGATTGGCTATAATTTTGGAAATACATTTATACAGTGTATTAACACACGATATTGGTCTAAAGTCAGATACCTTACTTGGATTGTGGCATTTAGGCACAAGTGTGATGGCCGAAGTGTTCCATTGTTTCAGTAGTTTCCCATCTTTAAAAAAACTCAGAATTGCTTCCACTACCTCACTCCCCACGATGTCCCAACCTGCCTTGAAAAATGCTGGAGTAAATCCGTCCGGCCCTGGAGCTTTGTCATTCTTCAAGGAGAAGAGAGTGGTTTTTACCTCTTCACCGGTTACCTCCACCATCAAGTCTCTACCTTGGTCATTAGATACCCGAGCATGGAATGAAGGCATATTCAATGAGCTGACCATGGAACCCGTACCTAGCATGCCCGGGAAATACTGCACAATATGGGTAGATACTGCAATCGGATCAACCAGTTTTGTACCTTCATCATCCACGATGCAGGAGATTGTATTTGTTGCCCTTCTCGAGACCAAGGAGTTATGGAAAAACGTTGAATTGCTATCTTCCTCTGCCAACCATTGGATTCTTGATTTCTGTCTGAGCTGGGATTCCTCATACTGAAGACTAACAGATAACTGGTGTCTCAGGTTACTTTCTTGTTGAAACAATATGTGGCTTTGAGGATCATCATGGAGCCTCACCTGTACAGCAGCAAGTTGTGTCCTGAGTTCACGAACCCGCATGGAGATATCTGCAAATTTCAGTTGCTTACTCCACTGCTTGAGCTTTGTCTTGACAACCTGAAGTTTCTTTGCTACTCTGAACATTGGGGAACCAACCACTTCCACTGCCCACGCATCTGCAACAAGGCGAAGGAAATCCGGGTGGCTAGACCAAAAATTAAAAAACCTGAAAGGCTTCTTACCTTGTTGAGGTTGGTGGAAGATTGAAACCAATAGAGGGGAGTGATTTGAAATCCCAGGATTAAGTACCTCCACTTCCGAGGGGCTTAGGCTATTGAGCCAAGGCAAATTAACAAGAGCTCTATCCAACCTGCAAGAGATTCTGTTGTGACCTTCACTACGGTTGCACCATGTATGAGAGAACCCTTTAGCTTTAAGCTCAACTAAACCACAAGCATCAATGCATTGATTAAACTCATCGGTAACCCTTTGATTGATACCCTTACCCCCATACTTTTCATCTGAGGCTCGAACACAATTGAAATCCCCAATAACTAGCCAAGGTTGTGTCGAAGAAGCTAGGATTAAATGCCTCCATAACAGACGCCTCTCCAAAGCCTCATTCGACCCATAGATAACAGTCAAAAAACAACTCTTGTGTATGCTATTGAATTCCACCGAACAGTGAATGTGCTGGTTGCTACTATCCACCTTATTAATTTTAATATCCATGGGGTTATAGATTATCCAAATATGGCCTTTAAGAGCACAATCATAATTAGAGATGAGCTCCCAATGGGGGGAGATCAAATTCTTAACAACTTGAGCATTAACCTGTCTCACCTTTGTTTCAACTATAGCCATCATACTCAACTTCTTTGAAGCCATAAGATTTCTAATTTCAAGCTGCTTCTCAGGGCTATTCAGTCCCCTAATGTTCCACATAGCTATGTTTATCATGGATTAGAAGGTGGCTGCATCTCCCCCTTGCTCAAAACTGAGTCCACAATCCCTGTACTGTTTTTTGCATGTTTCATTGCAATTTCATCAACTAACAACTTCTTCTTTCTCTTATGCTTCTTCTTAGAAGATGAACTTGCAGGCCAGCTTTGGTTGATCCCATGCACTTGTTGGTCAAGAACTTCAAACCGATTTGGAGAAATTTCGATATTCTCAGAAGGTTGTGACATAAACGTGTTTCTTTCCTCAATACTATTATTTATTTCTTCTCCATCAGTACCTTGTTGGGCTGCTTGAGAGTCACCAATACAATTCGGCTGTTCATTCACTCTACTCGGTTCCCCCACATCAGCACTCCCGTTTATTTGCCCTGCATGGTCATCAATTCCCCATCGCTCCTTCGGTTCAGATATGTCCTCACCGGTTTGGTGACTTGGTTCCTAGCTGTCCACATGACCATCATTCACTATGTTGTCTTTATCCCTGTTAGTATCAACGCCTTGCACAATTCTACCTGTAGGCACCCATATCCGAGACACTTTAGGACATTTGGCATCGGAGTGTCCAAAAAGTTTGCAAGCTGTACATTTTTGGGGCTTCCAATCGTATTCCACTTCAATTTCCAGCTCTTCCTCTTGGGTACTCAAGAGTATGGTGGTCGGGAAGGTGCATTCAGTATCAACTTCAACACACACACGCGCATACTGTAGCTTTAGTCTTTTTTCAGTAGGTTCATCAAGCCAAAGTGGTCGACCAACACCACTTGCAATATAGCTAAGCCCAAGAGAAGACCAATATTCCATTGGTACTTTATAAAGTTTGACCCATATAGGAACTTTACCCATTTGAGACTTCACCATTTGCATACCCGGTTCCCATTGTCTGAGGATCATCAAACGACCAGCTATGTGCCAAGGTGCCGCCTGAAGCACCTTCTCCCTCATCTGAGAGCTTGCAAACGAGAAGATGAAGAAACCATCTCCTACCTCCGCTGTCTGAACAGATCCCATTTTCCCCAAAAGACGGTTAACAATACTTCTCATCACTGCTAACGGCAGTTTTCTGTCAAGGAAATGGCCTACAAGGCACTCACTCCACATCCTTGCCCCTTCAACAGCAACCTCAGGAGGAGGTCTCACTGTAACTCTACCATTTTCAGTGACAGGTTTGTGAAATTGTAGCTTAGTCTTGACGTTGGGGTCCGAGAACAAAGACGTCCAAGCATTATTCGTGCCTCCCTCTGCAGTCGCTTTATCATTTGGGCAGCAAGCATTACCCAAATTGGATAGCCCAATATCCGAGTGTGTACCTGCATACCGTTCTTTTGAAGCAATACTGTTGTCTGCAGGAACTTTATCCTGCAGACAACTTATATTACCCGAAATGGATAACCCACTCCCGAAACCAGCAACAGAGCTCCCAACCATAGCAACAAGGCTGCTTTCGGCAGGTCTATCAACCGGGTCATCCGCTGGAGTGACAGCTACGGTGTCAGGAGCACCCAGGTGAGGGAAATCAACATTCGAAAATTTCGCCATGGCGGCAGCAGCAGCACCAGCGAAGAAGATGATCAGCCACCACTGTCGAGAGCCCAGCAACCCAGTAGCAGTCAAGAATCCAGGCGAGCGCACCCAGCAGCATCCACGAGCAGCACCACCAAGGAGAACCCAACAACAGGCGCGAGAGCAGGTGAACCCTGCAACCCACTATCAAGCACCGATACAAACCCAACCAGACGAAAGCAGCAACAAGGAAGAAACGGATGCGGCCAGACAGAACGCAGCACACCCTGCTCGAATGCGGCCAAGTACATGCACAACGCACCCAGCACCGACTATGACAGCACCGTCCAGCCCAGCCAGCCACCCTGAAGCCACGATAACACTAGCGACCACCACCACGAGCAGCACTCGCACAAACAGCACTGACAAACTTGCTTGCTTGCTAACACCAACCACTGCACGACGAACCCAAAGCCACGAACCACCTTCCACTAGCACGAAACCGAACACTGCAAACAGTCCTCCAAACCGCAACAATCACGCCAAAGCCACCCCTCGACGCCCAAGCAAACAAGCTCACGAACCACACCCAGAAGCGAGGACGCTCGGACAACACTAGCCAAAGAAGCGAGGTCACCGGCGAACACACAGAACCGACAGCCTTGCCTGCTTGCTAACACACCGACCACTGCACCACGAACCCAAAAAAACGAACCACCCTTCCACTAGAATGAAACCGAACACTGCAGACAGGCCTCCAAACCGCAGCAAACCCACCAATGCCACCTCACGATGTCCATGCAAACTCTTTTTTTTTTTTGGAAAGTAAGAAAGTATGAATTGATAGAGAATAATTACAATGAAGGTACAAAAACAAGGTGGAAGAACCCACCAAAGCCTAGAGGCTTACAAAGCAAGAACAAAAGGATAACTAGCCCTAGTAAATGGTTAGGAAGCTACAAAACAAAGTTTACATTAAATCCCCACCTCTCCATGAACGCCCTATTAGATGGGCTGTCCTTCATGACTAAGTTCTCACCAGCGACTTTGTGAAACACGTCATCCTTTATGCGCTTGGCAATCAGCTCCCTTGGCAAAAACATGTTTTGGAATCTTCGCCTATTTCTTTCAAGCCATAGATTGTAAACGGTGGCAGCAAGCGCCACCCGTTTAATTTTTGCCTTCACCCTTTTACCTTTGAACTTGTGGGACGCCCAAGTTACCTCCTCTCTCCATGGCTTAATAATGTGGTTAAAGCCAAGTAACCACAGCACCTGCTCCCAAATGTACTTACTGTAATGACATTCAAAAAACAGATGTGATATGGATTCTTGGTTACCTTGACAGAAGATACACTTTGAACGGGTAAGGATGCCAAGTTGGCACAATCGATCTTGGGTTAGAAGTCGCTCCTTGATCGCAAGCCAAGTGATAAACGCATGTCTAGGAATGTTACTTGCAAACCATATGAGCTTGTCCCACGAAACCACTGGAGATGGTGCTGGTGACATTTGACAGATGCTTCTGTAAGTATCCTTGATAGTGAATATGTTGCCATTTGTTGGCAGCCAAAAGAAAGTATCCGAGCGAGTGGCATCCGGCTTGGGAATATGCTGTAATTGCTGCCATGCTTCCATTAATTGGTGAGAGGTCGAAGGTGGAATACACCAGTCATTGCCAGAAATAATCTCTTCAACTCTTGCATCATGGCCAAGGCCCGAGTCATAAATAATACGATTCCCATATCTCGTGATCAAAGGGCCACAAGGGAGCCAATTGTCATGCCACAACCAAGTAGACTTGCCATCATGGACCACTTGCTTGGAAAGTTGAAGAGCAAGCGGTCTAGCTTTGAGGATCTTCCTCCAGCCCCAAGAACAGGAGTTGGGGAGCTTTAAAGACCAGAAATTTCTGTTCTTGATTAGGAATTTTTGCACCCACTGAACCCATAGTGAAGGAGCAGAAGACATGAGAAGCCATACCTTCTTTAGCGTTGCTGCCGTATTCCAGACATCAATGTTCTTGAGGCCCAGACCCCCCACCTCTTTTGGTGTGCAGATTTGCTTCCAGCTTATGAGCTCGATTTTGTGCCTCTTATCATTACCACCCCAAAGAAAAGCTGAGCATAACTTGTTAATCTGCCTTATCACACTCTTGGGAAACAAGAAAGATGATAACCAATGTATTTGTGTGGCAAACAAAACTGATTGGACAAGCTGTAAGCGTCCAGCATAAGATAAAATATTTCTCTTCCAAGACTGAATTCTAGATCGTATCTTGAGCACCAACTCCTCACAATCATGCTTGGACAATTTTTTAGTGACAAGAGACAAACCCAAATACCTCACCGGGAGTTGTCCTTGACTGAAGCGAGAAGCACTTAGGATAGATGTTATGACATCTTGAGGAACCCCACTGAAGAACACCTGGCTTTTATTTTCATTGCAAGCCAAGCCTGTAATATCGTACACCTGCTTTAGAGCTTGCAACAATGTGGAGACAGACTGCAACTCTCCTTTTGAAAATAAGAACATATCATCTGCAAAGCACACCACATTCAATCTCATTTCGGCACATCTAGGATGGAAGTGGAACCCAGTTTGCGTATGCTTCTGGATTATGCCAACAATCAGCTCCATGACCAAGACAAACAAATAAGGTGACAAAGGATCACCTTGCCTCAGCCCCTTTGCACCTTTGAAGAAGCCCTCAGGACTACCATTCATTACAACAGAGAAGGATGTAGTGGTGATGCATTCTTGGATCCAAGATATGAAAACTGGGGGGAAATGCATACATTGAAGAATAGCAGGGATGATGCTCCAATTGACGGAATCAAACGCCTTTCTCAAGTCAACTTTGAGAGCACACTTTGGCTGCCTACTATCCAAGTGATAATTGTGGACGAGCTCATGGACTAGCAAAATGTTATCGGATATGCTTCTGCCCGGTATAAACGCCGATTGGTACTCGCCCACCAAGTCATCAATAACCAGCTTCAGTCTATTTGCCAAGATTTTTGCAATGCACTTATAAATGGTATTGACACAAGAGATGGGACGAAAGTCCCCCATACGAGTAGGATTATGTACCTTAGGAATGAGGGTGATGAAGGAGTGGTTCATTTGCTTGAGAAGCTTGGCGGACTGAAAGAAACTCTTAATGGCCCTTACAACATCACTGCCAACAACATGCCATGCCGCTTTGAAGAATTTAGATGTGTATCCATCGGGTCCTGGAGATTTATCTTCATTGATATTAAAAAGAACATTCTTTATCTCCTCTTCCTCCACAGGCTTTTCAAGAGCAACCCATTGGGAGTCAGCAAGTCTTTTGCGGATGAAATCTTGGATATCCGCACTCATAATACCAGTGGTGCCACGGCAAGTACCAAGGATATTGCAAAAATGATCCGAGAACAGCCTTCTAACTTGGGCTTGATCATCAACCCTGGTGCCCTGGTCAGTATAGATGCTGTTTATTCTATTGAAAGCCCTTCTGCTAATGACAGACCGATGAAAGAAAGCAGTATTGCTGTCCCCCGCCTTGAGCCATTGTAATCTAGACTTCTGCCTCAGCTGTTCTTCATGAGCTCTAGCTAAACTCCCAATCCGCCGCTTCAAATCCCTTTCATTGGCCGCAAGAGTCAAGTCAAGTGGATGAGAATCAAGGGCTTTCTGGCAAGTGGAAAGCTCGTTGTGCGCGCGTGGGAAACGCGGCACGGGGTGATTCGGAGTCGCCACCGCCTGATGGGGTGCAGGCGGACACCTGGGTGCCTAATCCTGTCTATTAGGGCTTTTGGTCTGCGGCTTGAGATTCTAAGTCTGTTCTCGGTTGTGGTCCGGGGAAGTCCGTAGACACCCCGGTCCACCCCGTCGGATGACGGGTCCCGTGGGTTCCTTGGTTTGAGTCAGCTTTACATTGGTCTTACCTGATTCCTAATCCGATATGCAATTTGGTTAAGTCTGGAGGGACCACCTGAGTGGTGTGGGTCCCTTTAATTGCTTTTATCTTGTTTAATTAGGTGATCTGGGTCTGGTTGGGTGGGCCCTGTTGGAAGGCCCACGGTATCCTTGGTGGGCTTAGTGAAGCCCGTGTACCCTTGTGGACCTCAGTCTAGCCTGAGAGGTCCTTTGGGCTTTGGTTAGTTCAACAGATTTTACTTTAAGTTAAGCTTTGGAGATTAAGTGTTTTTCATGCACAAGTGGGCCGGACTGGTTTGTGGGCCCCTAAGGTGGGCCCACATGGTGGCCAAGTATTTTTATTAGATTTATCTTTTTAATCTGCCAAAGTGAGCTGGACACTGGGCTTGGGGCCCGTAGTCCAAATCTGGGCTTGTAAGCCCAAGTTACCAGAAATTAGGGTTTGCACCCTTCCTTGGTTCGGTTGGTGGGCTTTGGCGGGCCCGGTAGGCCCTTGCCCTTGGTCTCGGCCAAATCACGCAATTCATGCATCAATTTCACATAACAAAGCTCGGGTGGGCCGCATTGGGTTTGGCCCGCCCGGTTCAAATTGTTCATTTTACTTAAGTTATTTAATGGCATGCTTTGGTGTTTATTGGGCTGGGTGGGCCCCGTTGGAGGGCCCACTAGAAGTCAAGTTGGACCGGGGGTCCAAGTCCCACATTGGGTTTCCGGGTGACTCAGAAACCCTATTGGTTTATTCGGTTCGGAAATGGCATTCACATCTAGCAATAATTACAAAAAAACACAAGATGGACACTCTGTCAGAAAAAAAACTGGCTCATTGTGCTGGGTCCAAGGGGAGGTACCCGGGGGCCCTGTGGGTAAAGGGTATTTTTGGAATTTTCAAAAAAAATAACAATTCGGCCTGTTTTGGACCTGGCGCTCACCTCCTGAGGTGAGCGCCAGGATCCGGGCAAAATTTTGACCTGGCGCTCACCCGATACCAGGTGAGCGCGAGCTGGGCGGGAGGTGAGCGCGAGATGGGCGCGAGAAGGGCGCCAGAATTTCACTTGGTTTTAGGTGGGCGCGAGCTGAGCGCCAGGTGGGCGCCAGCTCGGCCGGAAGTGAGGTGAAAGGGGCGCCCACCTCCTAGGTGAGCGCCAGGTGGGCGCCAGATGGGCGGCAGGTCACTGCAATTTTCAACTCTGTTTTTTTGAGATATCCATCTCTAGCCGATTTTTTTCGGTTTGTAACTGTTCCACTAGCCTCCTAACATGCTCAGAACACCTCCCAACTAATTTTGGATTTAATCTAACTACATTTTATTTCAAGCTTTTTAAAACCCAGAAAACTTACAATGCAACCATGCATTCAAAATACTTCACGAATAACCTGCCCAGAACACTTCCCCGGGCTTCGACCACTCCCCAAAACATACTTAAACTGGCATTCAAATTAATCTAAACATGCTTCATGTTTCATCCCACAGCCCAAAATCTCTTAAAAGAAGAAAAAATAAACCCGATAAAAAAAACACACAGGTACAGATGCATCAACAGCTTAAAAAAAGGGGGGTGATGGGGGCATGCTCAAGGGTGCACAAGCAACAAACAGCATGTTAGCAAGTCCAGCAATGTAAAAAAAAAACAACAAGAAAACACCATGCAGACATACATGCACTTTCCTCCCTCGACTGGACCTCCGAGCCGGCACATTAGCATCCGAAGAAGGAAGAGAGGAGGGGGGTTTACAGGGATACATCAGAGGAGTTAAATGAGGAGCTGGTCCTTACAGGAGTGCCGGGTACCCCATGAGCACTCATAGGAGCAACAAAACCCTTGTCTTCTTCACGGGGTCGTGCATGAGGTCTCCCCTACCCTGGAGACCTCCATGTCACCCAAAATGGGGAGCAACAGAATGCGTAGCAAGGGAAGGAAACACACCAGTTACGATGACATGCATACGACTCCCATTTTTATACATGTAAACAAGTGCGAAACATTACCTGGAGTTCCTGAGTTCTGGTGCAAAGCGGCGGCTTCTCCTTGAGGTGGCACGAGCGCTGGAACTCTCCTCTCTTGCACCTCCAACAGCAACCGACCTTCGTTTGTTTGCGTGAGGATGACGGAGATGCAGACTGGGGGGTGTTGGCTCAAGGTGGGGAGCTTGGGGAGGCCGAAGCCACTGAGACCGGTAGGGTTCGGGTGGGGGAGAGAGCTTGGGCACGGCACCTAGAGCTAACCAAAACTCCCTCTTCGAAAAATCCTTTCACCCAAAATTTTTCAGCACTTAGCATTTTTTTCGAAAATCTCCCAACCCCTTTGCGCGAAATGCCGCGCGGCTTATATAAGAGAGAAAAAAGGGGGTGCCTCTCACCTTGGCGCCCAGCTCAAGGTGGGCGCAAACCCGCTCGCCACGTCCGCGCGAGCGGCATAATGATGAAAATCATTTAATGTCGCCGCTCGCCGGACGTAAAAATCTAAAAATTCGGATTTAGTCCCTGGCAATTTTTGATTTAATCCGATATTCTCGGATTTTCACGAATTTAGTCCCTGGGATATTTCGTATGTTTGGATATTTATGGATTTAATCCCCGAGATATTTTCCTGCGCAACTCGCCACGTGTGCAGCTTTTTGCCACGTGCGCAGATTGCCGGTTTTGCTGCCCGGGAATTTCGTCAGCTCATATTTCCTTCATCCGGACTCCGATTTGGGCAAACTTAGTTTCATTAGAATCGTATCGGAGCCCTCCATCCCATGACCTAGGGGTAGGCCTCTGGATCGGATTTTAGCAGAAAGTCAACTTTTGGCTCTGCTCAAGTTTGACCGCCCGCAGAACCTTCATCCGAACCCCGATTCCTGCAAACTCAGTTGCGTTGGAACCGTGTCGAGATTCTCCATCCAATGATATAAAGCTAGGTACTTGGCACAGAATTCGAGGAAAAGTCAACTCTTGGCTTTTCCTTAAGTTTGACCGCCCGCCGAACCTTCATCCGGACCCCGATTCCTGCAAACTCAGTTGCGTTGGAACCGTGTCGAGATTCTCTATCCAATGGCATAAAGCGAGGTGGCCAATTTTCACTTGATCAAAAAGTCAACTTTTCACCCCTTAGGGTTTGACTTTCTGTCCAGGGTTTGTATTTTTGGTTTTTTTCTGGGAGCGCAAAAATGAGGTGCTTACACTCGGATTGTAGATCTAAAAGTTTCCCATTCATGTTCTTGAGCTTAGAATTACTCCATTCACGAAGCTTGAGTTTCAAATGCTTTAACTTATAGACAAGTTGAAACATCGGAGTACCTGAAACCGGAACAGTCCAAGCTTCGCTCACTAGATTTAGGAAATCTGGTTCCGAAGCCCAGTTGTTGAAGAACTTAAAGGGTTTTGCTCCCCTTTGCTGCCTTGTGCCAATATTGACAATGCATGGGCTATGATCAGAAATTCCGGGTTGGAGAAAGTCAGCTTCAGAATCTAAGAACTCCTTAATCCATTCATAGTTGACCAAAGCATGATCCAATTTACAGGCAATTCTTTCACTCCCCAAGCTGCAGTTACTCCAGGATAGGTTGCTTCCTTTGTATTTCAACTCAAATAAGGAGTTGCTTTCAATGCAAGCTTTAAAGTCCTGCATAGGACCTGATTTCGGCCTCCTTCCACCTACTTTCTCCCCTGCTATCTTAACACAATTCATGTCACCAATGACAAGCCACGGTTCTGAAGTTCTTAGTGAATTCAAGTCCGCCCAAAGTTGCCTCCTCAAGATATAATCATTGTGACCGTAAACAAAGGAGATGAAACACTTGCTTTGATCCCATTGAAGAGCACAGTGAATAAGTTGGTCAGATTTGAACACAGGCGTAACATGTACAATGTTTGGATTCCAGCATAGAATAATTCTTCCCTTGATCGCTGAGCAGTAATTGGCTACATAGTTCTAGAGAGGGCAAATTCTTGCTATAATAGAAGTAGTGTTGACCGATCTGATCTTTGTTTCAAGTAAACCTACCACACCAATACCTTTAGTTTCCAAAAAATCCCGTACTATCTTTTGCTTCCCTGGGTCGTTTAGACCCCTAAGATTCCAAGATGCAACTTTAATCATGGAGAACATTGGTGGGATCGACCTCACTACTCAAACCTGATTTTGCAGCCTTGGCCTGTTTCATGGCAATTTCATCAACCAATATGACCTTCTTGGACTTGCGTTTGGATTTTTTCCTTGATGAGGTGACCGACTTCTTCACACTAAAATCTTCTGCCAGTGGTTCAAATTGGTTGCCACTCACCCAAGCACTCCCATCGTTACAAGAATTGTCCCTCGACTCAGGACTAGTGACATTCGGATCAACATATGTGTTATTATCATCGTGGCATGAGGAAATCTGGTGAGGGCCATCGCTGCACGTGCGCCCGCTGCTTTCACCAATCATTGGGTCAACCCTCGCGAGTGGAGGAGTGCAGGGAGAAGCCGAACCTGCAGGGGAAGGCTCCATGCATACCTGCTTCCCTTTTGCTGTAACAGTAGTCCAGTCCATGGTGGAGGCGCCAGTGGATTATGGAACATCATCCACACGTTCTTGTGCATGAGCGGCAGCAGTATTAGGAACATCGTCTTGCTGTTGCATAATCAGATTGTTGTTTTGATCAACCATGAAGGATCTACCCGTAGGCACCCATTCCTTGGGCGGCATCTTGATACATTTGCTGTCCGCATGCCCAAAAGACTTGCAATGACTGCAGATGGCTGGTTTCCACTCGTACTCAACTTCCACCTCAATGACATTCTCAATTCCATTCCCATCACCTTGGAGATTCATAAACAAACTTGCTGGGAACTGACAATCAACATCAATTTCCACACATATTCGTGCATAGGATAATCTGGATCTCTTCTCTGTGGCCTCATCCAGGTAAAGCGGATTGCCTACCCCACTTGCCAAGAAGCTTAACCCCACCGGAGTCCAATACTCCATGGGTACATTGAACAATTTAATCCATATTGGGAGCTTAGATAATGTTGATTTCTGCAGCTGCATATTAGGCTTCCATTCTTGCAAAACCATAAGCCTTCCAGCGAAATGCCATGGAGCTTGTTGAAGCACTTTCTCCCTTACCAATTCATTACTAAATCTGAAGATGTAGAAGTCTTTGCCTGCTGCTGAGACCTGAACATCGCCGAGTTTGCCCCACAATTTTGCAGCCAAGCTTCTAACAACGGGAAAGGGGAGCTGCCTATCAATGAAGTGGCCAACCAGGCTACCACTCCACAGTCGGATGCCCTCTTGAGCCACACTCAGAGGTGGGGCAATCACAACTCGTCCTTCTTCAAGAGATGGTGGGAAATACTGTAGCTTCAATCTGGATGAGGATCGCTGACTAAAGAGGGCAGACCATGCATTAGTGCCATTGGGAGGACCATTAGGAGGACCATGAGGACTGTGGGTGGAGATCACGTTATGGTTAGGAGCCAGCTCAGCTGTAGCAGCAACATTAGAAACCGGCCTGAGCAAATCTGCACCAGAAGCAAGGGGAGAGGAAGTCCTGAGCAACTCAGGAGCAGCAGCTACCTCGGAATGACTAGGGGCAGCACTGGCGGATGAAGGAGCAGCAGCAACTACCTCGTTTTGGCAAGGAGCAGCATCAGCAGAGACAGGCTTCGCGAGCAGAGCACGAAGCAAGCTCACGAACCGCACCCAGTGGCAAGAGAGCTCCGAACACCCTTGCCGAAGAAGCGAGGTCACCGGCGAATGCCGGCGAGCGAGCAGAGAACACGAGCACCTCACCTTACCTTCACAAACACGAGGGTGGTTTTGTCCTTGTTGAGCTCTCGTCCATTCCAGCAAGGAAGAGGGTGGTTTTATCCTTGTTGACTTTAAGACCTGATATAACCTGAAGCTTCTCAAGCGCCTCCATACAGCATTCAATAGATTCCAGTTTCCCACTTGAGAAAAGCATTAGGTCATCTGCAAAACTGAGGACTTTAATTTTATGTTTGGAGCATTTGGGGTAGAACTCAAAGGCAGCCTTGCTTGTGGTAACCTGAAGAATAGCACTAAAAAGCTCCATGATTAGCACAAAGATGTAGGGTGAAAGTGGGTCACCTTGTCTTAAACCTTTTGCACCATGAAAGAAGCCATTCATTCGGCCATTGATCAAAATCGAGTAGGAGGGTGTAGAAATACACTCCATTACCCAGTGGATCATTTGAGGTGGAAACCCCATATCGTTTAACACCTTCCTTACACAGTCCCAAGACACCGAATCAAAAGCCTTGCTTAGATCCACTTTTATAGCACACCTAGGGGATCCTTTGTTTAAGTGGGAATTGTGAAGCAATTCATGAGTTAACATGATGTTTTCTGCTATTGATCTGCCAGGAATGAATGCTGCTTGGTAGTCACCAACAAGGTCAGCAATAATCTTCTTAAATCTGTTTGCAATGATTTTTGAAATGCACTTGTAGAGAGTGTTAACACAAGCAATAGGTCTGAAATCTGTAACCTTACCAGGATTTGGGCACTTAGGGACCAACGTTAAGGAGGTTGCATTCACTTGCTTGAGAAGCTTCCCATGCTGGAAGAAAGATAGAATTGCCTCTACCACATCGGGGCCTACAATCTCCCAGGCTCTCTTGAAGAAAGCCGGGGTGAAACCATCAGGGCCAGGCGCCTTATCATCCTTTAGAGCAAAGAGAGTTGAGATCACCTCTTCCCTGGTGACATCTTCATCCATAGTTTGGTAGTGGGCATCAGACAGCTTTAGAGGCATCTTGGGGAAGAGGTTTAAGTCAACCTTGGACGGGATCCCCAGGAGCTTAGAAAAGTGGGCAATGAACATGCTGCAAATGGATGAAGGATCAGAAATCATGGAGCCATCTTCATAAAAACTACTTAAGATTCTATTTGCTGCCCTCCTAGATATCAGTTGGTTGTGGAAAAAAGCGGAGTTTTGATCTCCTTCCTTTAACCAAGCAATGCGAACTTTTTGGGCAAGCTTAAGGGCAATTCTCTCAAATATCAGCTAAGGTGGAAGATCTTAAGGGCAAGCTTGAACAATGTCAAGCACAGCTGCAAGCCTTTCCTACTGATACGCAGCTTGCAGTCACGGAGGGTATTATTCGAAGGGACCTTGCTACTCTCTTAAGAGTTGAAGAATCTCAAATTAGACAAAAGTCTCGGATCCAGTGGCTTAAGGAAGGGGACCAAGGTACGAAATTCTTCTATAATTCCATGGTTTTCAGGCGTGCCACTAACTCCATTCTCAAGATCCAGGATGACATGGGTTTGGAACTCAGTTCTCAGCATCACATTCGGAAGCATATTGTTGAGCATTTCGCCAAGTTGTTGGGTGTAAGTGACTCACACTTGATTCCTTTTGAGCCTTCATTTAACAGGTGTCTTACCTATGATCAGATCCAAAAGTTGCAGTCAGATATTACTGATGCTGAGATTAAGTCAACTATGTTCTCTCTTAAGGATGACAAGGCTCCTGGTCCTGACGGCTACACGGCCGCCTTCTTTAAGTGTTCTTGGGACTTGGTGGGGAAAGACGTTTCTGCTGCTATCAAATCATTCTTCACCTCTGGGAAACTCCTTAAACAGGTGAACCATGCCATCATCACTCTTGTTCCTAAATGCTCTAAGCCGTCCAGAGTTAATGAGTTTAGACCCATATCCTGTGTCAACATCATCTATAAATGTATTTCCAAGATTCTTGCTAACAGGTTCAAGGAAGTTATTGAAGGTTTGGTTGGACAGCATCAATCGGCCTTCATTCCGGGTAGAAGGCTTGTGGACAATGTGCTTATCACTCATGAACTATTCCGGAATTATCACCTTGACAAGGGCACTCCAAGGTGTGCTCTCAAGATTGACATTAGAAAGGCCTTCGACTCAGTGGATTGGAAGTGCCTGGAAGAGGTGCTCAAGGGCTTCAGGTTCCCTCCTCGTTTTATCTCATGGGTTATGGAATGTGTCAGATCCACCTCCTACTCTATTATGATTAATGGCAGCATGGAAGGGTTCTTCAAGGGTGCCAAAGGGCTTCGACAAGGCGATCCTATGTCTCCCTATCTGTTCGTCTTAGTCATGGAATTATTTGATAAGGTACTCAATGACAGCACATCAGCCCATTTCAAACCCCACCCCAAATGTGCACAGCCCCTTATCAAGCAGCTCTGTTTCGCTGATGACCTCCTTATCTTTTCGCATGGGGATCTCAGGTCAGTTCAATGCATTAGTTCTGCTCTTGATCTCTTTAGCAGGATGTCTGGGCTTCATGTTAACAGGGACAAGAGTGCTTTATTTACTGCTGCTATTCCAACTCATGTGAAGAATAACATCATCACGCTGTTGGGCTTTACGGAGGGACATCTTCCGATTCGATATTTGGGTGTCCCACTCATTTCCACTAGGCTATATGCTCGGGATTGTGAGCCACTAATCCAAAAACTGGTAGCCAGAACTGCTTCATGGCAAGGGCGGCACCTGTCTTACGCAGGTCGGTTGGTACTGGTTAAATCTGTTCTATTCTCTATTGCTGTCTATTGGTTGTCTATATTCATCTTGCCCAAGGAAGTTATCTACAAGATTGAGAGAATATGCAGAAATTTCATCTGGTCAGGCACAAGTCAAGACATCAAAATCAGCAAAGTTAGATGGGACCAGATCTGTTCACCTAAGGACCAGGGTGGGCTGGGTGTTTTGAACATACAGCTCTGGAATAGATGTGCCATATTAAGGCAAGTCTGGCTCGTGGGTAGCAAGGCTGAAAACCTTTGGGTTTCTTGGGTTACCACCAACCTTCTCCGAGGCCGTAACTTCTGGAATGTTCCTATCCCCTCCACTGCCTCCTGGGTATGGAGGAAAATTCTCAAGCAAAGGAACTCTGCTACCACCTTCATAAAGCATTCCATTCACAACGGAAGGAAATCCTCATTGTGGTATGATAATTGGCATCCCCTTGGCCCACTTCTCCCAAGGTTTGGTAGAAGATTGATCTATGACTCTGGACTTCCGAATGATGCCTTAGTCCACGACATTATTTGTGATTCTGATTGGGACACTCCAGTGGCGACTTCTTTTGATCTGATGGAAGTTTGGTCTATGCTCCAGGTTTTACCTCGGCCTAAGCCTGATGAGAATGACCGCATTATTTGGACCCTCTCTCCTTCTGGTACTTATGAGACACATAGCACATACAAAGCCCTGGAAGCTGCACATCCCAATGTCCCTTGGTCGAAATTGGTATGGTTCCCTTCCAATATTCCTAGACATGCCTTCATCCTATGGCTAGCAATCAGGAACGCCCTCCTCACCAAAGATAGGCTCGCCAGATGGGGTATTCTCCAAAGCCCGGTATGTGTTCTATGCCGTAAGACCAATGAATCCATTGAGCACCTTTTCTTCCGTTGTGACTATAGCAACCTCATATGGAAACACTTTATAAAGAAGAATTGCTTGAATTCGGCTTATGCATCAGCTTCATGGAGTTCCATCATCCAACTTGTCTCTTGCGCTTGGAATGCCAAGACACCTGTACATCTGTTAAGATGCCTTTCTTTAGGTGCTGCCGTCTATCACATTTGGTGTGAACGGAACCGTAGGATTTTCAAGAATTCAGCCTTACCCAAGGACGAAATCTGCAAGCTTATTGAGCTGGACATCTCCTATAGAGTGGAGGGTTTATTGATGCCACTGAAGGACAACGACTTCCACAGGAAAGTTGCACTCCAATGGAATATCAACTTCCTTTTTTGTTAACCTTTAGCATGGTCTGGTTCGTTTTGTTGGTGTTGTTGGTGTTGTTGGTGTTGGTGTTGTATTCACATGGATGCTTTAGCATGGTTTCATTTGTTTTGTTGTGGTTCATTGTGCACTTGGATGCCTGGTGCTATGTAATGTCCTAGTGGACTTCTTTTCTTCTTTGTACATTCTCCCTCCTTTCTAATGGAATCTTACCTTTTCCAAAAAAAAAAAATGCGAACTTTTTGGCGAAGCTGTCCTTCCTCAATTCTAAGAGCCTTGATTAGATTTGATCTAGAGAATCTCTCTTGACCAGCAGAAATAACATCATTGGGGTTGTCGTGGCATTTCTTTTGAAGGGCCGCAACATCAGCCTGGAGCAGAAGAACTTTGTCAGAGATATCAGCAAAGTTTTCACTCTTACTCCATGCTTTGAGGCATTTCTTAACATTCTGAAGCTTCTTCACAACACGGAACATAGGATGCCTAGGGACGTGAACCTTCCATGCGTCAGCTACCAATGGTAAAAACTGGTCATGGAGCGTCCAATGATTAAAGAATCTAAATGGCTTTGCTCCCTTCTGATGATCTGGATAGATGGTTACAATAATGGGACAATGATAAAAAATACCCGGGTTGAGAAAATCTGCTTCAGAGGCCATGAATTGCATTAGCCAGCCTTTATTAACTAGAGCTCTATCCAGTTTACATGTGATCTTCCTTGTTCCAATACTTCTATTGCTCCAAGAATGATAAAAACCCTTATACTTCAGATCCAATAAAGCACATGTTTGGATACACTTGTTAAACTCCTCGGATGGTTGCCGTTTGATGCTCTTGCCACCACATTTCTCCAACGGATTTCGGACACAGTTAAAGTCACCTATAACCATCCAAGGGTGATCAATAGCATTGGCAATCATGTCTTGCCAAAGTAAGGAACGCTCCTTATGGTCATTTGACCCATATACATAGGACAAGAAGCAGACCTTCTCCAAGGAAGGGAATTCAACAAGACAGTGGATAATTTGATCTGAAAGAAATACTGGAGTCACCTTTAGTACATTATTGTCATACAGTAACCATATCCTCCCCTTGATTGAACTGCCATGGTTAGCAATGAGGCTCCAATGGGGGTT
This sequence comes from Buxus sempervirens, assembly GCA_947561395.2. Lineage (NCBI taxonomy): Eukaryota > Viridiplantae > Streptophyta > Magnoliopsida > Buxales > Buxaceae > Buxus > Buxus sempervirens. Next base: position 6,537,677 of record OX387190.1, on the reverse strand, counting down.
GACCAAGGTCTTCAATAAGTGAGAGTTCACCTCCCGAACCTTCGTTTCAATCAAACAAATGCAACATAATCTCTGTGTTACTATTAATTCCTGAGCCTCCCTTTGTTTTGCAGGGTCATTGAGACCCCGAATGTTCCATGCTGCTACTTTAAGCATGGAAAAGATTACTGTTCCCCCTTCTATGAGATCCCTTAGGATCTCCATTACTACTCTTGGTTTTTGCTTGCTTCATGGCCATTTCATCTACTAATAATTTTGTCTTCTTTTTGAGTTTCTTTTTGGAGGATCGCCTTGGCACCTGCTCCTCATTATTTCCAACAAGAGCTTCAAGAGCTTCGAATTGATTAACACCTTCAAGTGCACTCGGTATGGAGCTGCCCTCAGACGGAAATGAGCTCTTTCCATTAGAGACATAATCGTCACTGCCTTGAGGAGATGACCTGGGAGATCGAGCCCATGCTCTTTGCCTTTTGCTTTTACCACATGGCATAAATCTTGGTTGGCTGGATCTGGTTCCTTCTCTTGAACGTCATCAGCACTACCATGCTGGCGATTAACCACGGTAGTTACATCCCTATGAACGACATCAGCAGCTGGTCCCTGAACAACATCGTCATCAGCAGCTGGTCCATGAACAATTTCTGTAACGACCCATTGAGCATCATTAGCAGCTGGTCCATGAACAATTTCTGTAACGACCCGTTGAGCATCATTAGCAGCTGGTCCAGGAATTGGGGTGGCATTAGCATCATTAGCAGCTGGTCCTGGATTTGGGGCAGGCTGAGCACTCTTTGCAAAGCTGCAATGCGTGTCCAAATGACCGAAAATACGACAAAAGGAACACTTCAATGGGCGCTAGGTATATTCGACATAAATTTGAAGGTCATCCTTGACATAGGATCCCCACTAGAGTTTAGGAATATCTTGTCAGGGTACACATCGTCTACATGCATTTCCACACAAACCTTGGCGAATCCCAATCTGGATTTAGTCTCAATTTGTCTATCAAGAAGAAGAGGTCGTCCAACTCCACTGGAAATTATCCCTAGACCCTCCGGAGACCAATATTCCATAGGAATGTTGAATAACTTAACCCATACTGGAACCTTACTAAGTTGAGCCTTGATGAATTGCATGTTAGGTTCCCACTCTCTTAGAATGAGTAATCTGCCAGCAAAATGCCATGGAGCACCATGGAGGATCTTGTCTTTCATTTCAACCGAACCACATTTGAAAATGAAGAACCCATTGTCTGTACCAGACACTTGTATCGAACCCATCTTGCCCCACAGCTTTATGGCAAGGCTTCTAACAACAGCAAAAGGCAAGGTTTTCTCCAAAAAGTGACCAACGAGACTGCCTTCCCAAAGTTTCTTTCCTTCTTCAGCTATCACTACTTGGGGCTCTAAATAAGGGAGCTTGGTTCGAGACTGATCCCGATTAGGAAAGAGAGCCGACCACGTTTTACGTTGGTCAGGCTCCATTCTGAAAACATAAACTTCTTGCACAGGCGGTCCACCTACAATTACAGGCTCAGAGGTAACTGCAGGATAGACCTGGTTCAAACCAGAAATATGCCCAGGCACTGCAGACACTACACCTTCGGCCACAGGCACTGCTGTATGACAGGTTTGATTCCCCAAGGGCGGGAAAAGAGAATTCGGATCCATGTCCGAAGCCCTGCCGAAGAACACCAACACCAAGCCAAAGAACTACCGAGACATGGCGAGAGAGAGACGAAGGCCTTCACACGCCGAAGAAACTCAGAGACATGAACCCAACACAGGTCTGGACGAATGTCAACAAACCTAGGTCAGATGCTTCGAATCCGAACGGCAGAAAACCGAACGCTGCTCACGAACGACGTACCCAAATGAACACTAATCTTCACCACGAATAGTAATAATCTTCCCACAGTAATCCGAAATAGAAATCCTTAACAATAATAATCTTCCCATAGTAATCCGCAGCAATAATCTTCAGCTCGAACGAACTCAAACTCACGACCAGAAGAGGACAAACCCGAAACAGAAATCCTTAATAATAATCTTCCCACAAAAATCCGCAACATCCAACAGAAAGCCTTAATGATAATCTTCACCACAAACGATAATAGGCTAAAGCATGCAGACGCCACACCCCCAAATGTCCCAAGCACTTGCAGATGAGCACTCACGAAGAGACACTCAGTCACAAACACACCAGGTAGCCTAGCTTGCTTGTTCACGATAGCACGAACATTGCCCATGAACAGACCTTGCAGATGAGGACCCACGAAGTGACGCTTAGTCACGAACACCACCAGGAACAGTCACAAATCGGCAGCACGAACACCACTAGGAACAGTCACGAACACCACCAGCAACCAGGGGCAGTAACCAGGAACAGTCACAAACCGGCACAAACAGCAACCAGTAACCACGAACAGTAAACCAGGAACAGTCACAAATAGCAACCAGCAACCACGAACATCAGCGACACAATAGTACGAACCTTGCCCACGAACAGATTTTGCTCACTGCAAGAGATGCAAACCTTGAGCATCCACGAACAAATGCTAGCTGCTCCTTCACGTCTGCTCCTTCAAGAACACTTGGCCACGAGCAGATCTTGCTCACAAGCTAGATCACCTACGAACAAAGATGCTCACGAATAGGAGCACGAACTTGGACACACACGAACAGGAGCACGAACATAAAACAAAGGTGGAGATGGATAAGGAAGTGGAGATGGAGATGGAGGTGGAGCTGGAGGTGGAGGTTAAAGGAGATGGGGATGAAGGTTAAGCCACCTGTGGAGATGGAGGTTCGATGGAGATGGAGGTTCAGTGGAGATGGAGGTTCGGTGGGGATGGAGGTTCAGTCAAAAGAACTTTCAGCCTGAGTCATAAATCAACCGATAACCATATCTGTTGAACAAGGGGCCAGCCGGATGCTAATTGTCATACCACAAGGAGGTGCTTAAGTCATTATGAATCTTCTTTTTTATGAAGTGAACCATTCCCTGCCTCAACTTAAGGTCTTCCTCCATGCCCAAGATGAATTACCTAGAAGGTTTAAAGTCCAGAAATTACGATCCTTAACAAGGTAGCTATGGACCCATCTAACCCATAAGGAATTGCCCATAGACAGAACTTTCCATGCATGCTTCATTGTTGCAGCTCTATTCCATGTACTTAGGTGGAAAAGTCCAAGTCCTCCCTCCTTTTTTGGAGCACATATGATTTTCCAGCTTATGGGGTTCATCTTGCGCCTAAGATCGGGCCCCGACCACAAAAATCTCTTGGATATCCTCTCCAAATCTAATATAACTTTTTTGGGAATAATGAAGGTGGAGAGCCAATGTGCCTTGATGGAGAACAAGACAGCCTTGATGAGAGTTAACTTACCCGCATAAGAGAGGCTTCTACCCTTCCAGGATTGGGTCTTCAACTTAACTTGGTTGATAAGCGGTTCACAATCCTTCCAAGAGAGCTTAGAGGTAAAAAGAGGGAGGCCAAGATACTTAACTGGCAAATCACCAAGGGGAATACCTGAGAATGATCAGCCTTGGTGCCTTGGTCCACACCACTAAGGAACATGGAGCTTTTCTGCTTGTTTAGTTGTACGCCTGTCAATTGCTGGAAATCATGGAGAGAGTTAAGGGTGCACTGCAAAGAACTAGTGTCAGCCTTACAGAAAATGAAAAGATCATCTGTAAAGCACAGCATCTTAAGGCCTATAGTCTCACATCTATGGTGGTAGGCAAAACCTTGATTAGTGCTCCTCTGCAATATCATATGAAACACTTCCATGACCAATACAAAAAGGTAGGGTGATATGGGATCCCCTTGTCGCAAAACTTTTGCTCCCTTGAAGAAACCAGAAAGAGAACCCTTTAGCATGATGGAGAAGGATGGCATGGTCACACATTCCATTATCCAATTTACAAACTTCATTGGGAAATGTACAGCAATCAGCATTTCCCTGATGCTCTTCCATGACACGAAATCAAAAGCTTTACGGATATCGATTTTGAGGGCACATTTCTCATGCGGGCCATGTAGGTGGTAGTTGTGTAAAAGCTCATGGGCAAGAAGAACATTTTCAGCAATACATCTCCCTGGAATGCATGCAGACTGATAGCTCCCAACAATATCACCAACAACCCTTTTGAACCTATTGGCAATTATTTTTTAGATGCATTTATAGAGGGTGTTAACACATGAGATTGGCTTGATAGGACGATAGGGAGGTGGTGCTCGTGGTGGTGCTCGTGGTGCTCGGGAGGTGGTGCTCGTGGTGGTGCTCGTGAGGTGTGCTCGTGGTGGTGCTCGTGAGGTGGTGCTCGTGGTGCTCGGGAGGTGGTGCTCGGGAGGTGGTGCTCGTGGTGCTCGTGGTGGTGCTCGTGAGGTGGTGCTCGTGAGGCCGTTGTTCTGCCGGCCATCTTTTCGAGTTCGTGGAGGTCCCGGTCACGTCTTTCTTCGTTTGTGTGAAGCAAGGTTCGTGTTCCTGGAGGTCCCGTTCTTTCGGGAAGCTTTGGATTAAGCTGGGTTTCGGTTCTATTGCTCGTTATTGTGCACGTTGGTTTCGCGAAGGAGCTATTGTTCGGGTTGGAGCAGGTTTATCGTTCGGTCTATCGTTCTGTGAAGCTTATCGTGGAGACTGCCTGCGAAATCCATCGTTTCTGCAGACTATTTGCTCGTTATCGTTTTGTGAAGATATTCTTGGGCTTCCTGATTATCGTTATCGTTTCTGAAGATTATTGCTCGTGGCTTCCTGGTTTTCTTTGTGGGCGTCTTGTTTGTGGGATTTCTGGCTTCTGCAGTGGCTTGTGGTGAAGAGGGGTTTCTGTTCGTGTTGCGGAGTTGCCATCCGGCCAGGCCTCTTGCAGCTCCTGTGATGCAAGACTACTCTATTACTGGTTAGTGGGTGCTGTGCGTGATGGGTTCCCAGGTTCGTCTGCATGGTGACTTGGGACCCTTGCTCCCCTCTTCGGTTGCCGGCGTTGCAGCGTCCATGACTGCTGGTGTGCCGATTAATCGGCCTGGAACTCTAGATCGGCGATTGGATACAAATTCGGATTTCCCGCCCCTCTGCTCTTCTGTCCATACAGCCTTAGGCCAGGCCCCTGGCGCTGCTCTCGTTGACCCTTTGGGACCTGCCACGGTTTCTACTTCCTCTCTTTCTGTCCTGCCAAGCGAGAAAGGAACTCTGAACTCTTCCATGAATGGAAAGGCCTGGACGGATCTATTTCCCAGAGGGTTTGCTGACAAACCCAAGCTTTCGTTCTTTTTGAGCCCTCTATGGTCGATGGCAGGATCATTATCTCTCCACCTGCAGAGATTGTCGAGCAAGGCAGTCTCCTATGGAAGGACTGTCTCATTGGCTACTTCCTTGACAGAAGCCTTCCTCTTAATGTTGTGTGCCGATTGGCTGCCAAACTGTGGGGACATGTTGAGATTACCAGTTATGGCACTGGTTTCTTCATCCTCAAGTTCTCTTCTTCGGCAGTCAGAGACAAAGTTCTCAAGCAGGGCCCGTGGTACATGGCAGGACGCTTGATGATCATTAGAGAATGGGAAGATAACCTCATGTTAGAGAAAACCCAGCTCTCCAAGATTCCCATATGGATAAAAATGCACAATGTTCCCCTTCAGCTTTGGTCCCCTAACGGCCTTAGCTTTATTGCTAGTGGTGTTGGGAAACCACTCTTCTTGGACGAGATGACTGAAAATCGAACCAAATTAAACTTCGCCAGGGTATGTGTTGAGGTCGACACGAGGTGCTCATTTCCTGATAAGGTTTACCTTCAATGTGGAGGAGGTAGCTTGGAGTCGGAGATCATGATTGAATATGGTTGGAAGCCGGTTAGATGCCAAGTCTGTAATGTCTTTGGGCATGCTGTGAATAGATGTTCTAAGGTCCGGGCCACTGAATGGAGACCCACTGGACGAACCTTCAATTCCATCTCTGAAGTCTCTGAACTTCCGGCAGGGGTTATTTCCGAACAAGCTGCTCCTATCCCAGAAATTACTTCCGAGACAAGTATGTCTCAAGACGTGCTTGCTAATGTTGAACCTATCCCGGATGCTGCTATTATTCATAGCACTGTTGAACCTTTCCCAATGGCTGATCATAATGGTGTTCCTGATCACACTACTGCTAACCCTCACACTGCATGGCATCACATGTCTAAAGGTAAAGTTATCTTGGTTGAGAATTCTGAGTTCGTGGACCTCATCAAAACCCACTGCAGCGACCCCAACTGTTTGGCTGAGCCGAACCAATTGCACGCTAAGGACACCACTGTTACCTCCCCGGAGGTTCTCTCTCCCCTTCTCGGTATGGAGGGGCATGTTGCCACACCAAACAATTTTGACCTCTTGCGGGACCTTCTTGATTCCGGAATGGGGCCGATGACTTTATCTAAGAAGCAACGAAAGAAGTTCAGGAAAAGGCTTTTAGTGGATGAGGTTGCAATGAAGGCTGCCCGTAGTGCTCATTCAGCTCCAGGTGCCACCTGTAGTGACTCTTCTCCTTCTTCTTACCCCCATGATCAAGATCGCTGCCTGGAACATTAGGGGGTTGAACGACCCCTCCAAGCAGAGGGAAGTCAAGGCTTTAATCGCTTCCCAGAGATTGTCCCTGCTATGCCTTGTTGAGACAAAAGTCCGAAAGATCAACTTCGACTTCGTCAAGAACCTGATTTGTCCCAATTGGAGATGGGTGGCAAATTATGACCATGCTCTTAAGGGCCGCATTCTGATCTGTTTTGACCCATCCGTCATATCTCTTCACAGGATCCACGAATCTCATCAAATCATCCACTGTTGGGTTGATTTCCTTACCTTGGGTAAATCCAGTTTCATCTCCTTCATCTATGGGGATAATGATGGTTTGGAACGAAGATCCTTATGGAGAAGTCTGCGCTTAAATTCAGTTGACCGGCCATGGCTGCTCCTTGGTGATTTTAACTGTGTTCGGAAGGCTTCTGAGAAGATAGGTGGCAACCGTATTAGTCCAACCCTGGTTCATGATTTTAATTCATGTGTTGAAGACTGCTATCTGATCGAAATGAACTTCAAAGGCTTTGTGCACACTTGGAGCAACATGAGTGCTGGTCAAAGTCGGATATCCTGTAAGCCAGACCGTGTATTAGTTAATCTTGCCTGGATTAGTCAATTTCATCCTTCTGAGACGGAATTCCTTGCCCAAGGCATATCAGATCACTGCCCATCTGTTGTCACCATATGTTCCGATAGTATCAAAGACAACCGGCCTTTTAAGTTTTTTAACTTCTGGACCACCAAGGACGACTTCTTGCCTATGGTGTCTGATGTCTGGAGGCATCAAATGCCTGGCACACCAATGTTCCAACTTGTTTCCAAGCTCAAAAAGTTGAAAGTTCGCCTGAAGGAATGGAGCAAACTGAATCAATTTTCTCAAATATCGGCTAAAGTGGAAGATCTTAAGGGCAAGCTTGAACAATGTCAAACACAGCTACAAGCCTCTCCTACTGATAGGCAGCTTGCAGTCATGGAGGGTAATATTCGAAGGGACCTTGCTACTCTCTTAAGAGTTGAAGAATCTCAAATTAGACAAAAGTCTCGGATCCAATGGCTTAAGGAGGGGGATCAAGGTACGAAATTCTTCTATAATTCCATGGTTTTCAGGCGTGCCACTAACTCCATTCTCAAGATCCAGGATGACATGGGTATGGAACTCAGTTCTCAGCATCACATTCGGAAGCATATTGTTGAGCATTTCGCCAAGTTGTTAGGTGTGAGTGACCTACACTTGATGCCTTTTGAGCCTTCATTTAACAGGTGCCTTACCTATGATCAGATCCAAAAGTTGCAGTCCGATATTACTGATGACGAGATTAAGTCAACTATGTTCTCTCTTAAGGACGACAAGGCACCTGGCCCTGACGGCTTCACGGCCGCCTTCTTCAAGTGTTCTTGGGACTTGGTGGGGAAAGACGTATCTGCTGCTATCAAATCTTTCTTCACTTCTGGGAAACTCCTTAAACAGGTGAACCATGCCATCATCACTCTTGTTCCTAAATGCTCTAAGCCGTCCAGAGTTAATGAGTTTAGACCCATATCTTGTGTCAACATCATTTATAAATGTATTTCCAAGATACTTGCCAACAGGATTAAGGAAGTTATAGCAGGTTTGGTTGGACAGCATCAATCGGCCTTCATTCCGGGTAGAAGGCTTGTGGACAATGTGCTTATCACTCATGAACTATTCCGGAATTATCACCTTGACAAGGGCACTCCAAGGTGTGCTCTCAAGATTGACATTAGAAAGGCCTTCGACTCAGTGGACTGGAAGTGCTTGGAAGAGGTACTCAAGGGTTTCAGGTTCCCTCATCGTTTTATCTCATGGGTCATGGAATGTGTCAGATCTACCTCCTACTCTATTATGATTAATGGCAGCATGGAAGGGTTCTTCAAGGGTGCCAAGGGGCTTAGACAAGGCGATCCTATGTCACCTTATCTGTTTGTCTTAGTCATGGAATTATTTGATAAGGTATTGAATGAAAGCACATCAGCCCACTTCAAGCCTCACCCCAAATGTGCCCAGCCCCTTATCAAGCAGCTCTGTTTCGCTGATGACCTCCTTATCTTTGCACATGGGGATCTCAGGTCAGTACAATGCATTAGTTCTGCTCTTGATCTCTTTAGCAGGATGTCTGGGCTTCATGTTAACATGGACAAAAGTGCTTTATTCACTGCTGCTATTCCAACTCATGTGAAGAATAACATCACCTCGTTGTTGGGCTTTACGGAGGGACACCTTCCGATTAGATATTTGGGAGTGCCACTCATATCCACTAGGCTGTATGCTCGGGATTGTGAGCCATTAATCCCAAAACTGGTAGCCAGAACTGCTTCATGGCAAGGGCGACACCTATCTTATGCAGGTCGGTTGGTACTGGTTAAATCTGTTTTATTCTCTATTGCCGTCTATTGGTTGTCTATCTTCATCTTGCCCAAGGAAGTTATCTACAAGATTGAGAGAATATGCAGAAATTTCATCTGGTCAGGCTCTAGTCAAGACACCAAAATCAGCAAAGTTAGATGGGACCAGATCTGCTCACCTAAGGATCAAGGTGGGCTGGGTGTCTTGAACATACAGCTTTGGAATAGATGCGCCATATTAAGACAAGTCTGGCTCGTGGGTAGCAAGGCTGGAAACCTTTGGGTTTCTTGGGTTACGACTAACCTTCTCCGAGGCCGTAACTTCTGGAATGTTCCTATCCCATCCACTGCTTCTTGGGTATGGAGGAAAATTCTCAAGCAAAGGAACTCTGCTACCACCTTCATAAAGCACTCCATTCACAACGGAAGGAACTCCTCATTGTGGCATGATAATTGGCATCCCCTTGGTCCCCTTCTCCCAAGGTTTGGTAGAAGATTGATTTATGACTCTGGACTTCCGGATGATGCCTTAGTCCACGACATTATTTGTGATTCTGATTGGGACACTCCAGTTGCGACTTCATTTGATCTGATGGAAGTTTGGTCTAGGCTCCAGGTCTTACCAAAAGGCCTAAGCCTGATGAGAATGACCGCATTATTTGGACCCTCTCTCCTTCTGGCACTTATGAGACTCACAGCACATACAAAGCCCTGGAAGCTGCACATCCCAATGTTCCTTGGTCGAAATTGGTGTGGTTCCCTTCCAATATCCCTAGACATGCCTTCATCCTATGGCTAGCAATCAGGAAAGCCCTTCTCACCAAAGACAGGCTCGTCAGATGGGGTATTCTCCAAAGCCCGGTATGTGTTCTATGCCGTAAGACCAATGAATCCATTGAGCACCTTTTTTTCCGTTGTGACTACAGCAACTTCATATGGAAACATTTTATAAAGAAGAATTGCTTGAACTCGGCTTATGCATCAGCTTCATGGAGTTCCATCATCCAACTAGTTTCTTGCGCTTGGAATGCCAAGACGCCTATACATCTGTTAAGACGTCTTTCTTTAGGTGCTGTTGTCTATCACATTTGGTGTGAACGAAACCGCAGGATTTTCAAGAACTCAGCCTTACCAAAGGATGAAATCTGCAAACTTATTGAGCTGGACATCTCCTATAGAGTTGACGGTCTATCGATGCCATTGAAGGACAACGACATCCACAGGAAAGTTGCACTCCAATGGAATATCAACTTCCTTTTTTGTTAATCTTTTAGCATGGTCTGGTTCGTTTTTGTATTGGTGTTGCATGCACATGGAAGCTTTAGCACGGTTTCATCCGTTCTGTCTTGGTTCAATGTGCACTTGGATGCCTGGTGCTATGTAATGTGCTAGTGGACTACCACTTCTTCTTTGTACATTCTCCCTTTTTCTAATGGAATCTTACTTTTTCCAAAAAAAAAAAAACCTTACTTGGATTGGGGCATTTGGGCATTAGAGAAATGGCTGTGGTGTTCCACTGCTTCAGCAAGCTTCCATCTTTTTTTTTTTTTTGGAAATTAAGTCCAATTGTATTAAAGTAAATACCAAATTACAAAGATAAGGGCAGCAACTAGGTACCATTAGGCACCCCTACACAAGGCATAGATGTGGAAACTAGAAAGCAAAAGAAGAGCCCCAAGGACATGGGGACCACCGAGAACAAGGCAAGCTTCCATCTTTGAAAAAACTAAGGATTGCCTCCACTATGTCTCCACCAATGATTTCCCAACACTTCTTGAAGAAGAGGGGAGTAAAGCCGTCGGGGCCTGGAGCTTTATCATCCTTTAATGCGAAGAGCGTGGCCTTGACTTCCTCATGGGTAACCTCCTCCAGCAGCTGAGATTGATGCTCATGAGATAAGGTTGAGTGAAAGGAGGGCATAGCATGGTGGCTGCTGACCTCAGCCGAACTCAACAAAGCTTCAAAGTGCTTGATAATGTGGTCTGAAACCTCCCTTTGCTTGACCTCAGCCCAACACTTTGGACTTATTTTCCAAAAAAAAAAAATGTGGTCTGAAACCTCCCTTTGCTTGGTTAGTATAAGGCCATCTTCAATGAAAATTGTTGAGATGTTGTTGGCCCTTCTTGCTTTCAAGGTATTGTGAAAGAAAGTGGAGTTATTATTGCCCTCCGCCAACCATTGGACTCTAGATTTTTGCCTGAGTTGGGATTCCTCACATCTTAATAGAAAAGATAATTGCTGCCTTAAGGAGTTTTGTTGATGCACAAGGTTGGCATTCTAGGGATCATCGTGCAAACCCACCTGAACCTTTTCAAGACGTAGCCTTACCTGATGGACTTGGGAAGAAACTTGAGCAAAATTCATACGTTTGCTCCAGTCTTTAAGCTTATTCTTCACGGCCAATAGCTTCTTAGAAACCCGAAACATTGGAGAGCCAAATACTTGTGTGCTCTAGGCCTCCTCAACAAGAGAGAGAAAGTCCAGCCTCTGAACCCAAAAATTAAAAAACCTGAAAGGTTTCTTACCTTGGTTCCATGGGGAGAACAGTGAGACTAAGAGTGGAGAGTGATCTGAAATGCTTGGGCTCAAAACTTGAACTTCAGATGGATCCATGGAGTGAAGCCATGCAAGATTGACAAGGACATGGTCAAGCCTGCATGGGATTCGTCTTTGTCCCTCACTCTGATTTGCCCATGTAAAAAATAACCCTTTATATTTGAGCTCAAGAACTTCACAAGCGTCAATGCAATCGTTAAATTCCTCCGTATTTTCGTGGTTAATCTGCTTGCCTCCCATATTTTCAGTCGAAGATCGGACACTATTAAAATCCCCCATGAGTATCCATGGTTGCGAAGATGAGAGCATGGGGAGTTGCCTCCATAAAAATCTCTGCTCAGTTGCATCATTGGAACCATAGAAAACTGTGAGGGAACAAGCTTTTTGTGAACTTACCATCTCAACATGACAATGAGCAAACTGGTCACTACTATCCAGCTTCGCTAGTCTAATCTCAACAAGATTGTACAAAATCCAGATACGGCCCTTCAATGTGCTTACATAGTTGGCAATAATTTCCCAGTTGGGAGCAATCATATTCTTCACAACTTGAGCATTGATGCTCCTAATTTTTGTTTCAAAAACAGCAATCATAGACAAATTTTTTACTCTTATCAAATTACGAACTTCCATTTGCTTTTCGGAACCATTGAGGCCCCTGATATTCCACATTGAGAAATTGATCATAGGGCGGAATGACCTGCCTCACCTTTGTTCCCTTCCAGTCGCATATCCATGGCTATCTCATCCATGAGCAGTTTCTTCTTCTTCTTGTTCTTCCTACGTGAAAAGGAAGAGCTTTGCTTATCAAATTCTGGCATTACAAACCTGTTAGGGGTGATGGTGATGGCGGTCTCCAGCAAAGGCGGCAAGCTTACTTGGTCAAGGACTTGCTGATGTCAACCACGGCCTCCTGTAGAGGAGAATTCATGTCAACAAAAATTGTTTCCAAAGGCGTCTTGAGATTATTCTGGCACCGATTGTTGTCGCCCAGGTCCTCTTCATTGGATGTGTCTTTGTTTGGAAGACTATTGGCAGCAAAGGGGCATGTCCATCCCCCACTCAAAGCACTATTCTGTAGCTTATCATTAGGTGCATCACGAACTCCAATTGGCTCCTCAACTTCAACATACACTACATGCTTGCCTTTGGATTTAACCTTGGTCCAACTATCGAGAGAAGCTCCCTGGGACTCCCTTTCATTTTACTCATCCTCCTTCAAAGTAGCTGTAGGTGAGGTAGTACAAGCGCCACTTGAGTTAGCGGCTGTAGTGAACCTGTTTTCGTCGTTACCATCCTTGATAATTCTCCCAGTAGGCACCCAAGCTTTGGGGGGAGCTTTAGCACAGCGTCCTTCCAGGTGTCCAAAGACCCGACAATGGCTACACTTCACCGGCTTCCACTCATATTCAACATCAAGGTAAGCTCTCGCCCAATAAACAACTCAATAACCCTCAACGGTCATAATTAGCTCTCGTCCAATATGTTCCAATTGATGCTCCAAAGGGGTTGCCTTTAGTCGCACCTTTGCCAAGGTAAGCTTTTCCCTAACATCATGAATAACATGGTTAGTGACCACTTGGTGCGGTAGGTAGCTATTGTTGAATGTCCTCCGGTTCCTTTCCCTCCATATGTTATAAATTGTTGCTGCAAAAGATAACTTCATTGCTATGTGCTGAAATGATTTACCTGCAAAATGCTACCCCAACCACTCTAGGTTGTCTTGCTACGAATGGTCCACTTGTTAGGCACAATTTAACCTTAACAATTGAAGCCAAACATTATGGTTGTACTCACATTGGAAGAACAAGTGGTGTTGGGTTCATTGTACCTTCTACACAGGACACAAGTAGCTGATGGTATGACATTCCACTCCACCAACTGGTCCTTGGTCAGAAGCCTTCCATGAATTGCCACCCAAGCAATGAATGAATGTCGTGGAATCGCTAATGGGTGCCAAATAAGTGTGCTCCAAGGAACTTGCTGCCGTTCCCCCTCCATGAACTGATAACTCCTAATGTCATAGTTTCCAGATTTAGAAGGTACCCAAATGGGCATGTCATTCCTTCCTTGATCAAGGTCAGGTAGTTCATGTAGTCTTTCCCATACCTCAAGCAGGTCTATAGTGATTGTAGGGGGGGGGGGGGGGGGTGCGATCCCACTCGCCATCCTTGATAATGGTATCCACCATTGCACCTGCACCAAGCCCTGAGTCATAGATAATCCGGTTCCCAAATCTATTAAATAGAGGCCCCAAAGGGTGCCAATGATCAAACCATATATGGGAAATTATTGCTTTTGAGAGAATGGGAGCCGAAGATATCATTGAAGCATCAGGAATTAAATAAAGTGCCAATTTGGATTAAGATGTTCAATATTCCTATTGAGTATTGGACCACCATAGGAATGAGCTATTTGGCTAGTGGAGTTGGTAGGCCACTATTCATGGATGAAGCCACTGAAACAGATCAAAGTCTTGGTTGCCTTCAAAGTCTTTTATCTTCTCTATCAAGAGTACTTATGAAGCTCTTACTCCTTCCCAACTTGTGGTATCATGGAAGCACTTGATTTGGTACTTTGGTAGCATCCCTCGTCATTCATTTTATCCTTTGGATGGCGATCAACGCCGGTCTCCTTACTCAAGACCGTCTCTAGTGACTACATATTGTCTCTTCTTCAACTTGCGTTTTTGCTTTCAGCCTATGGAGACTCTTGACCATCTCTTCTTCCAATGCAGCTTCTCTTCTGCACTATGGCTGATGATATCTAGGCTAAGCTGCCAGGTTTATTCTGCAAATTGTTGGGATGCTACTATATCATGGGTCGTGTATTCCTTTCATGGACAAGGAGTCATTGCTAAGATAAATAAGCTTTCCTTTGTTGCCATTGTCTACCACATATGGCTTGAGAGAAACAGGCAGATTTTCCAAAAGAAAGCTACTACAATGGAAGTTCTAAAAGACTCAATTATGAACGATATCCAGCTAAAATTGGCATCTCAAGAAGTGATACTTATTGATAGCCTGCTTCATTGAGAGATTTCCCAAAATTGGCGCATTGAACCTGTGTTTATTTTGTAAATTTTGATTACTTGTTTATGCGTAGGTCTTACGTATAGGACTTGTGTAGGCTTAATTTGGGAGTTTTGCTAGCTTCATGTGTCCCGTGGGACTTGTGTACATTCTCCATACATATATAATACTTCTATCTTACTTTCCAACAAAAAAAAACAAAAAAAAGAGATCAAAATTATCCTTTGCCAGGGTGTGTGTTGAAATTGACAATAAGTCTGATTTCCCTCAATCAATCAAATTAAATATGGGGGATAGAATGGAAGTGTAACACCCCGGTTCCGGGTCCAATTCCCAAAACCCAAGATGTTATGGTAAGCAACAAAAGCAACTAAAATATGGAATAATTTATAACTTTTTCTAATTTTATAATCAGAGTAAAAGCGAAAACTTGAATTCAAATTCTCTTTATTAATCAATAATTATAATATAAAAGGATTTCAATTATATAAGCAATCCTACATCTATATAGACTACCCAGCTACAACTAGCCCACAACTTGACGTCCTCACCAAGAGTACCTGAAAAATGGGAGAAACCGGAGTGAGAATAAATATCAACAAGTTGCAAGGTGCATGCATGAAATCAGTCCATGTTTATATAAAATAAGTCATGAGGCGTACAATTAAACCAACGGCAACATCAACAAGGATAATTCCAAAGTTTAAATCCAATCCCATTATTACTATCAAAGCCTTGACAACCAACGATCTCCAGTGTTTTGGCATGATCTAGTATGGTTTCCAAATCACATCCCCAAACATGCCTTCAGCATGTGGTTAGCTATCAACCAAAGACTTCTTTTTTTTTTTTTTAAAGGTAAGTTAAAGTTGCATCTTGGAATCTTAGGGGTCTAAACGACCCAGGGAAGCAAAAGATAGTACGGGATTTTTTGGAAACTAAAGGTATTGGTGTGGTAGGTTTACTTGAAACAAAGATCAGATCGGTCAACACTACTTCTATTATAGCAAGAATTTGCCCTCTCTGGAACTATGTAGCCAATTACTGCTCAGCGATCAAGGGAAGAATTATTCTATGCTGGAATCCAAACATTGTACATGTTACGCCTGTGTTCAAATCTGACCAACTTATTCACTGTGCTCTTCAATGGGATCAAAGCAATTGTTTCATCTCCTTTGTTTACGGTCACAATGATTATATCTTGAGGAGGCAACTTTGGGCGGACTTGAATTCACTAAGAACTTCAGAACCGTGGCTTGTCATTGGTGACATGAATTGTGTTAAGATAGCAGGGGAGAAAGTAGGTGTAAGGAGGCCGAAAACAGGTCCTATGCAGGACTTTAATGCTTGCATTGAAAGCAACTCCTTATTTGAGTTGAAATACAAAGGAAGCAACCTATCCTGGGGTAACTGCAGCTTGGGGAGTGAAAGAATTGCCTGTAAATTGGATCATGCTTTGGTCAACTATGAATGGATTAAGGAGTTCTTAGATTCTGAAGCTGACTTTCTCCAACCTGGAATTTCTGATCATAGCCCATGCATTGTCAATATTGGCACAAGGCAGCAAAGGGGAGCAAGACCCTTTAAGTTCTTCAACAACTGGGCTTCGGAACCAGATTTCCTAAATCTAGTGAGAGAAGCTTGGACTGTTCCGGTTTCAGGTACTCCGATGTTTCAACTTGTCTATAAGTTAAAGCATTTGAAACTCAAGCTTCATGAATGGAGTAATTCTAAGTTCAAGAACATGAATGGGAAACTTTTAGATCTGCAATCCGAGCTTTCCACTTGCCAGAAAGCCCTTGATTCTCATCCACTCGACTTGACTCTTGCGGCCAATGAAAGGGATTTGAAGCGGCGGATTGGGAGTTTAGCTAGAGCTCATGAAGAACAGCTGAGGCAGAAGTCTAGATTACAATGGCTCAAGGCGGGGGACAGCAATACTGCTTTCTTTCATCGGTCTGTCATTAGCAGAAGGGCTTTCAATAGAATAAACAGCATCTATACTGACCAGGGCACCAGGGTTGATGATCAAGCCCAAGTTAGAAGGCTGTTCTCGGACCATTTTTGCAATATCCTTGGTACTTGCCGTGGCACCACTGGTATTATGAGTGCGGATATCCAGGATTTCATCCACAAAAGACTTGCTGACTCCCAATGGGTTGCTCTTGAAAAGCCTGTGGAGGAAGAGGAGATAAAGAATGTTCTTTTTAATATCAATGAAGATAAATCTCCAGGACCCGATGGATACACATCAAAATTCTTCAAAGCGGCATGGCATGTTGTTGGCAGTGATGTTGTAAGGGCCATTAAGAGTTTCTTTCAGTCCGCCAAGCTTCTCAAGCAAATGAACCACTCCTTCATCACCCTCATTCCTAAGGTACATAATCCTACTCGTATGGGGGACTTTCGTCCCATCTCTTGTGTCAATACCATTTATAAGTGCATTGCAAAAATCTTGGCAAATAGACTGAAGCTGGTTATTGATGACTTGGTGGGTGAGTACCAATCGGCGTTTATACCGGGCAGAAGCATATCCGATAACATTTTGCTAGTCCATGAGCTCGTCCACAACTATCACTTGGATAGTAGGCAGCCAAAGTGTGCTCTCAAAGTTGACTTGAGAAAGGCGTTTGATTCCGTCAATTGGAGCATCATCCCTGCTATTCTTCAATGTATGCATTTCCCCCCAGTTTTCATATCTTGGATCCAAGAATGCATCACCACTACATCCTTCTCTGTTGTTATGAATGGTAGTCCTGAGGGCTTCTTCAAAGGTGCAAAGGGGCTGAGGCAAGGTGACCCTTTGTCACCTTATTTGTTTGTCCTGGTCATGGAGCTGATTGTTGGCATCATCCAGAAGCATACGCAAACTGGGTTCCACTTCCATCCTAGATGTGCCGAAATGAGATTGAATGTGGTGTGCTTTGCAGATGATATGTTCTTATTTTCAAAAGGAGAGCTGCAGTCTGTCTCCACATTGTTGCAAGCTCTAAAGCAGGTGTACGATATTACAGGCTTGGCTTGCAATGAAAACAAAAGCCAGGTGTTCTTCAGTGGGGTTCCTCAAGATGTCATAACATCTATCCTAAGTGCTTCACGCTTCAGTCAAGGACAACTCCCGGTGAGGTATTTGGGTTTGCCTCTTGTCACTAAAAAATTGTCCAAGCATGATTGTGAGGAGTTGGTGCTCAAGATACGATCTAGAATTCAGTCTTGGAAGAGAAATATTTTATCTTATGCTGGACGCTTACAGCTTGTCCAATCAGTTTTTTTTGCCACACAAATACATTGGTTATCATCTTTCTTGCTTCCCAAGAGTGTGATAAGGCAGATTAACAAGTTATGCTCAGCTTTTCTTTGGGGTGGTAATGACTTAAGGCACAAAATCGAGCTCATAAGCTGGAAGCAAATCTGCACACCAAAAGAGGTGGGGGGTCTGGGCCTCAAGAACATTGATGTTTGGAATACGGCAGCAACGCTAAAGAAGGTATGGCTTCTCATGTCTTCTGCTCCTTCACTATGGGTTCAGTGGGTGCAAAAATTCCTAATCAAGAACAGAAATTTCTGGTCTTTAAAGCTCCTCAACTCCTGTTCTTGGGGCTGGAGGAAGATCCTCAAAGCTAGACCGCTTGCTCTTCAACTTTCCAAGCAAGTGGTCCATGATGGCAAGTCTACTTGGTTGTGGCATGACAATTGGCTCCCTTGTGGCCCTTTGATCACGAGATATGGGAATCGTATTATTTATGATTCGGGCCTTGGCCATGATGCAAGAGTTGAAGAGATTATTTCTGGCAACGACTGGTGTATTCCACCTTCGACCTCTCACCAATTAATGGAAGCATGGCAGCAACTACAGCATATTCCCAAGCCGGATGGCACCCGCTCGGATACTTTCTTTTGGCTGCCAACAAATGGCAACATATTCACTATCAAGGATACTTACAGAAGCATCTGTCAAATGTCACCAGCACCATCTCCAGTGGTTTCGTGGGACAAGCTCATATGGTTTGCAAGTAACATTCCTAGACATGCGTTTATCACTTGGCTTGCGATCAAGGAGCGACTTCTAACCCAAGATCGATTGTGCCAACTTGGCATCCTTACCCGTTCCAAGTGTATCTTTTGTCAAGGTAACCAAGAATCCATATCACATCTGTTTTTTGAATGTCATTACAGTAAGTACATTTGGGAGCAGGTGCTGTGGTTACTTGGCTTCAACCACATTATTAAGCCATGGAGAGAGGAGGTAACTTGGGCGTCCCACAAGTTCAAAGGTAAAAGGGTGAAGGCAAAAATTAAACGGGTGGCGCTTGCTGCCACCGTTTACAATCTATGGCTTGAAAGAAATAGGCGAAGATTCCAAAACACGTTTTTGCCAAGGGAGCTGATTGCCAAGCGCATAAAGGATGACGTGTTCCACAAATTTGCTGGTGAGAACTTAGTCATGAAGGACAGCCCATCTAATAGGGCGTTCATGGAGAGGTGGGGATTCAATGTAAACTTTGTTTTGTAGCTTCCTAACCATCTATTAGGGCTAGTTATCCTTTTGTTCTTGCTTTGTAAGCCTCTAGGCTTTGGTGGGTTCTTCCACCTTGTTTTTGTACCTTCATTGTAATTATTCTCTATCAATTCACACTTTCTTACTTTCCAAAAAAAAAAAGTTAAAAATAGATTAAAAGATGCGAAGAATGTACATAAGAAGAACGTCACCCTTCACCGGGGTACACGTACCAAACCAACACTCACAGATACAGAGTGACAACCACAAACCATCCCAAAATACACAAACCCATATATATGAGAGACACTAAGAACAAAATGCTATCCTCTTGACGCCATAGGCGCTAAAACCAGCAGATCCCAATTGTGGAGGAGATGATGATCACGTGGGTTGTTCTGGACATGTACCTTGCTATGCTTCATCTTTTGTCTAATGTCATGCACAATATGCTTGAGTACCTCATGGTGGGGGAGGTAACTATTTTTGAATGTTCTCCGGTTCCTTTCGATCCAGATGTTGTAGATAGCAGCTGCAAATGATAACTTCACAAGTACCTGTCTAAGATATGTCCCGGCACACGTGTTCCCAAGCCATTCAATAATGCTAGACCACGATCTAGTAACCTTTTTTTTTGGAAGGTAAGTCCAAAGTGATATATTAAAATAAAGATATGTACAATGACAAATCAAACAAGACAACCCAATGTGCTCCTTAATGTATCAGGGCACATGACAAGAACACACAAGAGCACAAGAGAATACAAGGTTACCCAATCATCACCTTACAAGATCCCACTCTAAGTCCCACCTATCAACAAGATGGCGGTGGATGGGGGAGTCAGGTAGAGCCACACGCTTCAAGTTTGCTTTGCCTCTAACATCCAAAGCGATTAGCGATCCCAAATCTTCCCATGGCATATAACAATTTCTGAACACCCTTCTGTTTCTTTCCCTCCAGATGTGGTAGACACTTGCTGCAAAAGAAAGCTTGAAAATGAGGGTGGCATGTGGGCTACCAAGCTTCAAAGATGCAGCCCATTGCACAACATCCACCCAAGTATGATGTAGCCTTGCAACTCCATTATTCCCCAAAACATGGTTCCACACATGGGCACTATAAGTACACTCAAAGAATAAGTGTGAGTGAGACTCGTCATGTGCTCTATAGAACACGCATGAAGGGTTGTTAACAATACCCTTATTATGCAACCGGTCCTTGGTTAGCAACCTTTGGTTCACAGCCAGCCATAGTATAAAAGCATGCTTAGGGATGTGTTTAGAGAACCAAATGAGTCCATACCAAGCCACTTGGCTCCCATGTGTATCAAGGTGCTTATAAGCCACTCTGCAAGTGATACTTGTGGAGCATCACTCGATCAATATTTGCTTCACCTCCATCTCCGGCCATGACCTTCACCTCCATCTCCGGCCATCCATCTCCTTGACCTCCACCTGACCTCCACATCCGTTTGACCACCATCTCCTTCTCCCTCTCCGACCCATCTCATCCCTTTCTTTCAACCATCTCCTTCTCCCTCGCATTTTCCCTTTGCCTAAGCCTTTCGTGACTGTTCGTTGTTTTCTCTCCGGCATCTCCGGGGCTGTTCTGGCATCTCCGAGACTGTTCTCTCTCCGGCATCTCCGTGAGCAAGATCTGCTCGTGGCCATGAATCTTGCTTGAGTTAAAGAATCTCCTGCTTCGTGGTTTCTGCTCGCACCCCGTGCTTATTCGTGGCTTCTTGGTTCGTGGCTTTCTGGTTTGTGGTTGTTGTTCGTGGCTTCGTAAAGCTGCCCACCTGGTGCTGTTTGTGAGTTTCCCAAAAGTGCTGTTCGTGTGCTGTTGTGTCCAGTTCGTAAGCAAGTCGAGCAAGATTCCTGGTCGCCATCCATCTCCGACCATCTTCGGTTTGCTGGCATTGTTCTGCTGCGGTTGTTCGGTGGTCTGGATTGCCTGCGCTGTTCTGCTGCTGTCGTTCGGTGGTTTGGTTTGTCGTTCGGTCATTCGGTTCCAACGCCGGCATTGTTCTGCTGCTGCTGCTGTTTGTTCGCCGGTGGTTATTGTCTTCAGTTCGCCGGTGGTTAGTGGTCTACTGCTGTCTTCGTTCTGCTGCCGGTGGTTTTCTGTCTTCAGTTCGCCGGCATTGTTCGTGACTGTTGTGGTGCGTGGGATCTCCACTGTACGTGGGATCCTTCGGTGATTATCGGTGATTATCGTGCGTGGGATCTCCACTGTCTTCGTTCTGCTGTCGGTGGTGTTCTGTCTTCAGTTCGTCGGCATCCTTCGGTGATTATCGTGCGTGGGATTTCCACTGTACGGGGATTTCTGGCCATTGAACTGAAGCTCCTGTGCGTGGGTTCTCTGTGCGCGCTTTCTGTTCGTGGAATTAATGTGCGTGGATTACTGTTCGTGGACTCGTGGATTTGTGGATTCGTGGATTCGTGGAACTCAAGCTCCTGTACGTTGGTTTACTGTATGTGGGATTATTGTTCTGGATTATTTGTTCGGGATTACTGTTCGGGGCCTCTGTTCGTCGCTTATTTGTTCGGGATTACTGTTCGGGGCCTCTGTTCGTCGCTTACTGTTCGTGGATTACTGTGTGGGATTTCTGTTCGTCTCTTACTGTTCGTCTCTTGCTGGGCGTGGGATTTCTGTTCGTGATTTCTAGCGATTGAATTGAAGCTCCTTTCCGGGAAGCCCATGTTCGTCTACGGTTCATTATTGGAGCCTGGAGCTACTGTTCGATTGATTTCCTGGAACTGAAGCTATTGTTCATCGACTACTGATTTTCTGTTCGTTGATTATCATTCTGAGGGTTTCCAGATAGCGTCCGGTGGCTTTCCGGTTTAAGGCTTTGGCCCCCTTGCCCTATCATCAACTCGACTATGATCTCTTCGCCTCCAGGAATCTCTGACTCCCCTTTGGTTGAGTCAACATACGCTGCTTTTGCCAGATCTGCAGCTTGTCAGTCTGCCTTTGGATCAGAAGAGCCAGAAGGCGCTTCTGGTAGTATGCGGCCTGGAACTTCTTTCTCAAGGGAGCCGTTTTTTTCCTCTTCTGGGACTTCTTTCTCTTGCCGTGAATTTCCGCCATTGGGGTGCTCTGTAGTGCCTGCTGTAGCTGCTGCGGTTGGCCAGGCTCCTTTATCAGAGGCTTACACACCTGCTGTTGTTGCCAATTCGGGTGTCGCTGTTGCTGTAGCCTCTGAGCTTGCCATTTCGGGTACTCCCAGAAACCTATGCATCAATGCATCGCCTACTGCTTCCGTGGATAAGCCCCCTCCTCCTGCTGTTTGCATGGAATTGGCATCACCTTCTACTCGATTGGAAAAGGCACCCCCTTCTGAGCATACCATTTCGGGCAGCCCAAGCAACGTGGGCTGCAATGTTCCTCCCATGGATAACACTTGGGCAGCTTTATTCAGTGCTCCTCCTAATGCAAAATCAAAGCTGCACTACCATGCACCGGATGTTGCTAATGGCTCGGTTATTGTGAAACCCCCTCCTGAGGTGGCTGCAGAAGGTGCCAAAATGTGGAGTAAATGCTTGGTGGGCCACTTCCTTGACAAGAAACTCCCACTAGCTGTAGTGAAGAGCATTGTTAACAAATTATGGGGAAAATTGGGGTCCGTCCAAGTGGCTGAGGTTGGGGATGGCTTCTTCATCTTCTCATTTGCTAGCTCCCAAGTGAGAGACAAGGTGCTGCATGCTGCTCCTTGGCACTTGGCGGGCCGTCTATTGATCTTAAGAAGATGGGAACCAAACATGCAAATGATCAAATCACAGCTGGGGAAGGTTCCTATCTGGGTTAAGTTCTTCAGCATTCCAATGGAGTATTGGACCCCAAGTGGACTCAGTTATATTGCAAGTGGAGTCGGCAGACCGCTATGGCTTGATGAGCCAACTGAGAAAAGAACCAAATTGCACTATGCCCGTATCTGTGTTGAGGTGGACACCGATTGCACTTATCCATCATCTATTCGCTTAAGTACCCTTGAGGAGGAGCTGGACATTGACATTGATTATGAGTGGAAGCCACAAAAGTGTAATGCATGCAAGGTATTTGGTCACTTAGAGCCTAAATGTACTAACACAACTAAAGCTTGGGTGCCCACAGGGAGAATACTTAATGATGATCCACATGTGGAGGAAAGTGTTGATAAGGTGCATGTTGAGGCAAACCAAGCTCAAGTTCAAGAAGACACAGTTGTACCTGATCCGGTTGAGCAATGGGTGATAGTTGACCGCAAAGGAAAATCCAGCGAACTCCATCATCAAGCTTCTACTACTCCACCTGCAGTGCCCCATCATAGGGGCGAGCCTAGTAATTCCACGGACCAGCAGCATGTTATGGAGCCTATAACCCAACAAGGAAATGATGGCAATTGTGTAGATCTCCCACCTGAACCAATGCCAATTGCTGTAGCTTCTCCAGAAGGCCATGACCCCATCCTAGTAACCCCAAACAGATTTGATTTGCTTGAGCAGTTGCAGCAGTCGTGTAAAGGCAATGTGCCCTCCAAATCATCATCTAAGAAGAAGCATAAGAGAAAAAAACAGCTTTTGGTTGATGAGATTGCAATGAAGCATGCAAAGGGCTATAAACATGTTGACTCAGTTCTGAGCAAGGACGGCAGCCAAGAACTTTCCCATGATTAATATAGCAATGTGGAACATTAGGGGTTTGAAAAGCCCCGACAAACAGTGTGAGATAAGGAGTCTTATAACAATGAAAAAGCTTAGTGCGTTAGCTATTGTGGAAACCAAGGTGAGACAGGTGAATGCCCAGCTCGTCAAGAACTTAATTTCTCCTCATTGGGAACTTATTACCAACTATGATTGTGCTCTCAAAGGACGCATTTGGATACTTTTTAATCCTCATGAAATAAGGATTTCCAAAGTTCAAAGTAGCAATCAACATATCCACTGCTTGGCAGAGATCATTAGTGTAAACAAGAGCTGTTTCTTGACTGTTGTGTATGGATCGAATGAGGCGTTGGAAAGGCGCCAACTGTGGAGACACCTAATAATATCCTCTTCAACACAGCCATGGATAATTTTGGGTGATTTTAATTGTGTTAGAACTTCAGACGAGAAGCATGGGGGCAACCATATCAACACAAGAGCTACAGAGGATTTCAATGATTGTGTGGATGCATGTGGCCTAGTTGAGCTAAGGGCCAAAGGGTTCTCTCATACATGGTGTAACCGGAGTGAAGGCCAGCAAAGAATAGCATGTAGATTTTTTTTTTTTTTTTTTTTGGAAACTTGGGGTATCCGGGCCAGCTTGCGCGCACCACGACTAATCCCCAAGGGCTTGTGCAGTCCCCCCGTCCCACACAAACCGGGTAATTACCAGGCCAAAGGCCCTGGGGGTAGCCCCAAAGAATTGATAGCACCTGAGAAGTTTTGAACCTGAGACCTTGGAGGGAGCATACCCCCAGGCCCCAAGCCTTGACCACTAGGCCAACCCTTTGGAGTGCTGGTCAACCTCCCCTGGCATGCTAGCTTCAGCCCTTCTGAGGTTGAAGTTATTAATCCTGGCATCTCGGATCACTCTCCCTTATTGGTCACAATCTTCCCTCAAAGGCAACAAGGTAAGAAACCTTTTAGATTCTTTAACTTTTGGGCCTCTCACCCGGATTTTCTTCAGCTTGTTGATGAGGCATGGTCAGTGGACGTTTCTGGTACCCCAATGTACAAAGTGACAAAGAAGTTGCAATCAGTCAAAGCCAAGCTAAGGGAATGGAGCAAGAGATTGAAATTTGCAGATATAACTTCGCAGGTTCATGAGTTGAGGACACATCTAGCTGAAGTTCAGAAGTGCTTGCATGATGACCCACATAGTAGTGCCTTGTTCCATCAAGAGAAATCCCTCAGGCACCAATTATCTCTAAGCCTTTGCCAAGAAGAGTCCCAACTAAGGCAGAAATCACGGGTGCAATGGCTTGCGGAAGGTGATAGGAATTCGGCTTTCTTCCATAACTCCTTGATCTCTAGAAGGGCAGCCAATACAGTATCTAGTATAATGACTGATGAGGGGCAGAAATTGTGTGACCCAACTGAGGTGTCCAACCACATTATACAGTATTTTCAGACCACCTTAGGGGTAAGGCACGATAATAGCACAATGGAGATGCCTGAGTTTGATTCACGAGTAACTGTTGAGCAAGGGGAGAGCTTGAAGGAGGAGGTAACTTCTGAAGAGGTAAAAGCTACTCTCTTTTCCTTGAAAGATGACAAGGCCCCAGGACCAGATGGGTTCACCCCGGCATTCTTTAAGAAAGCGTGGGATATTGTGGGAAATGACGTCGTCCAAGCAATTCTAAGTTTCTTCACTTCTGGCAAGTTGTTAAAGCAATGGAACACTTCGGCTATTACTCTGGTGCCCAAATGCCACAATCCAAGTAAGGTTTCGGATTTCAGACCAATCTCTTGTGTTAATACTCTCTACAAATGTATCTCTAAGATTTTAGCTAACCGGCTGAAGAGAGTGGTTGGGGACCTGGTGGGTGACTATCAGTCGGCCTTCATACCACGAAGATGTAGTGCAGAAAATGTTCTCCTCACTCATGAATTACTCCACAATTACCACTTGGGTAGCATCCACAAAAAATGTGCATTGAAAGTGGACCTTCGCAAAGCCTTTGATTCCATCTCTTGGAGTAGTATCAAGAAAATGCTCATTGGAATGGGATTTCCAACCCGCTTTGTCACTTGGATTATGGAGTGTGTATCTACACCAGCTTTTTCAGTTATGATCAATGGCTGCCTCATGGGTTTCTTTAAGGGAGCAAGAGGTCTTCGCCAGGGTGATCCTATGTCACCTTATTTGTTTGTGATGATGATGGAGGTCTTCAATATGGTCCTACAGCAACATACACTCCGGGGCTTCTCCTACCACTTTAGATGTGAAGCAGTAGGCCTGAAACTTCTATGCTTTGCAGATGATCTCTTCCTTTTCTGTGCTGCTAATAAAGACTCATTGGATTGCTTGAAGAAAGCTCTCCACGACTTCCAAAGTCTTACAGGTTTGCATGTGAATAATCAAAAGAGTGCCATGTTCTTAAGTGGGGTTGATGAGAACCACCAGGAAGAATTGAGCCTATACACAGGTTTTCCCCTTGGCAAGCTACCGGTGAAATATCTTGGACTTCCCCTACTCTCTACAAAGCTCACTCGAAGAGACTGTGAACCTCTCATCAACCAAATCAAGATGAAGGCACAATCATGGAAGGGAAGATGCCTCTCGTATGCGGGTAAACTCTTGCTCATTAAAGCTGTTCTCTTTTCTATCAAAGTCCATTGGATGTCATCTTTTATCTTACCTAAAGGAGTGATTGATGAGCTTGGAAAGATATGTAGAAGATTCCTTTGGACAGGGCCGCAGCTCAAGCATAAAATGAATCCCATAAGTTGGGATGTAGTTTGCACGCCACGCAAGGAGGGGGGCCTTGGGTTGTTTAACCTATGCACATGGAACAAAGCTGCCACCATGAATCACGCATGGAAGATTCTCTCCTCCCATGACTCCCTATGGGTTAGATGGGTGCACAAGTACCTTGTAAAGGACCGCAATTTCTGGACTCTTAACATACCATCAATTTGCTCTTGGGCATGGAGAAAAGTACTTCGAACACGGTCTTATATGGCTTTGCAGGTTAAGAGGAAGATTCATAGTGGCCAACAAACATCGTTATGGTATGACAACTGGCATCCTGATGGTCCTTTGTACTCAACCTATGGCCAACGACTTATTTATGATTTTGGGCTTCCAAGCAACGCCAAGGTAAGTGCTATTATTGCAGGAGATGATTGGGACCCACCAGTTGCTGTGTCCCCTGATTTGCTTGAGGTATGGGACAAACTTGACCAGCTTCCCAAGCCAATAGCTGATATTGATGATGTTTTGCTTTGGGTACCTTCAAAGACAGGGTTCTTTAGCATCAGTACTGCCTACCAAAGCTTACAAGTTCGAAGGGCCTCAGTTGTGTGGCATGACTTGGTATGGTTCCACAACCACATCCCAAAACATGCTTTCCTTTTGTGGCTGGCCATAAACCAAAGGCTTCTCACATGTGATCGGCTTCATAGAATGGGAATTGTGCAACACCCCAAGTGTGTCTTCTGTAGACGAAGAGAGGAATCTCACGATCATCTATTTTTTGATTGTGATTACTCTAGGGAAATCTGGAGTCGTATCATGTCACTTAATTGTGTTCACAGTCCAACCCAGCCTTGGAGGCACCTTGTGCAATGGATTGCAACACTTCGGGTGGGAAATGCCAAAGCACGTTCACTTCTCCATCTTTCATTGGCAGCCGCGGTGTACCATATTTGGAGAGAAAGAAATAGGCGGATCTTCCAAAATTCCTATCTTCCATGGCAAGTACTTGAGAACGCTATCATCTCTGACATTCATACAAAAGCCAATATGGATCGAGTGCGACTACCAGACACACCTTTTCATAGGCAGCTCGTGAGCAACTGGAGATTGGCATGGGAACTGGTTCACTAAGCTAGTCTAGTTGTACTTGCTTTCATTAGGTGTTTTTGTCTACCACATTTGCTTCTACCCACGGTTGGGGCTCTTGTATTTGTTTGTCTTGCTTTAAGGCACTGGTTGGTTTAAACCAGGATGGCACCTCATTGTAAATTTCTATTTCATTAATACACTTTGGACTTACCTTCCAAAAAAAAAAAAAAAAAAAAAAGGTGCTTATAAGCACTAGAAATGTCAAAAGTACCTGATTTTGAAGGAGTCCACACTACTACATCATCTTGTTCAGGTGATGGGTGAGGCAGCTCATCAAGCCTACTCCAGACTTCAATTAAATTTGGAGATGCAGCTACAGGAGGATCCCATGTATAACCAGAGATTATGCTGCTAACCATGGCATGACGTGTGAGACCAGAGTCATAGATCAACCGATTACCATACTTACTGAAAAGGGGCCCCTCCGGATGCCAATTATCGTACCACAAGGAGGTGCTCAAACCATTATAGATCTTCCATTTTATTAGGTGAGCCATTCCATACCGCAACTTAAGAATCTTCCTCCATGCCCATGAAGAGTTAGTAGGCACATTTAAAGTCCAGAAATTCCGGTCTTTAATAAGATACCTGTGTACCCATCTAACCCAAAGGGAGCTGCCAGCAACCAGAATTTTCCATATATGCTTCATTGTTGCTGCTTTGTTCCATGTATTTAAGTGGAGTAACCCAAGGCCACCCTCCTTTTTTGGAGCACAAATGATTTTCCAGCTAATGGGGTTCATTTTCCGTTTAAGATCAGGTCCCGACCATAGAAACCTCCTGGAAATCTTTTCCAATTCTAGAATAACTCCTTTAGGGATGATGAAAGAAGAGAGCCAATGAACCTTGATAGAGAACAAGACAGCTTTAATGAGAGTAAGCTTACCCGCATAGGAGAGGCAACGTCCCTTCCAAGATTGAGCCTTAGACTTAACTTGGTTAATGAGGGGTTCACAATCTCTCCTTGATAGCTTGGAAGTAAAGAGAGGGAGTCCAAGATACCTAACTGGCAGATCTCCATGAGGAATTCCTGAGAAGGTACTAAGCTCAATTTTCATGGCATGGTCCACACCACTGAGATATATGGAACTCTTCTGCTTGTTTAAAGGAAGCCCCGTGAGTTGTTGGAACTCATGGAGGGAGTTGAGAATGCACTGCAAGGAGGAAATGTCAGCCTTAGAGAAAATAAATAGATCGTCTGTAAAGCATAGCAACTTAAGGCCTATGGCCTCACATCTGTAGTGATACATAAAACCATGGGTAGTGTTCCGCTGCAGTATCATATGAAACTTAGTGTTCCGCTGCAGTATCATATGGGTAGTGGTGGGGGTCAAATGACCTTGGTCTGATGTTTTTGAGCCTCCTTGAAGCAACTTAGTTGTTGGAGCAGCTTCTTCCCCACACCAACAGCAAGCCTCCAAGTTCTCTCCTTGAACGAAGATGAAGAAGGAAAAGAGAGAAGAAGAATACACCCATGCCTGAACCCCCATCTTCACCCCCATGCCTGAACCCCCATGCCTGAACCTCCATCTGAACCCCCTGAAACCTCCATCTCCTCCACCTTCATGCCTGAACCTCCATCTTCACCTCCATGCCTGAACCTTGCCGTCTTCGCCTGAACCTTGCCTAAGCATCCATCTCCTCCACCTCCATCTCCACCCTCATCTTCTCCTCCATCTCCTCATCCATCTTTTTCTGCTCGTCCACCATCACCTTGTCCATTTTCCCAGCAAGATGGGTTCGTGAGCTTCCTCTGATGTGTTCGTGACTGTTTGTGGCCAAGCAAGTTTCTGGTTTGTGTATCTATTCGAGATTCTGTTCGTGAAGTGTTCGTGACTGTTTGTGGCCAAGCAAGCAAGTTTCTGGTTCGTGTATCTATTCTCGTCCGTGGCCTATTCGTGTTCAGATCTGGTGGTTGTCTCCTTCCTGCTCCACCAGTTTTGGTTCATCATTTGTCCGCGCATGCCCTTGGTTCTCCTGTTCGTGCTCTTCTTTGCTTGCTCGTGGTTTTCCTGCTCGCCATTTTCTGTTCGTGGCTCCGGCTTGTGGGTATTCTGATCGTGGGTATTCTGTTCGGGACCTGGTCCGGGATAAGTTATTATTGTTCGTGGATTTCTTCTAGTTCGTCATCTCTGCTTTGTGCGTAGCAAGACTATTGTTCGGGAGTAACAAGTTTACTGTTCGTGGTACCTGGAGATTTCCGTCCGTGGATTATCGTTTCTGGGGAACTGTTTGTGGCTCTCGCTTGTGGCTATTCTTCACTCTGGTAGTCGCTATTCTGGTCGTGTATTTCGTTGCTGTTCGTGGTGAAGCCTAGCTGTGGTTGTTGCTTGTAGCTTCCTGTTCGCTTCTGTTCGTTGCTTCTGTTCGTGGACTTCTGTTCATTGCTGCGTGATTTATGCTTCTGGATTTCTGTTCGTGAGTTCTCTGTGGGTCTATTGTTCGTTGTGGACTTCTGTTCGTTGTGGCTATTGTTCGTGGTATTATTGTCTGGGGTTATTATTCGAGGTACTATTGTTCGGGGATTCCTGGTTATCTGTTCATGGCCTTTATTATTCCAGGTTATTGTACGTGGTTACCTGGTTTTCGTGGTTATCTGGTTTCTGGTGATTGTTCGTGGTCCTTTATTGTTCCTGTTATTGTTCGTGGTTATCCGGTTTGCTCGTGGTTATCTGGTTATCTGGTTTGTTCGTGGTTATCTGGTTTTCTGCTCGTGGTATTGTCCCTGGCTATTGTTCGTGGTTATTTGTGGATTCTGCTTGTTCATGTACACCTGACTATTGGTGTCTTTCCGGCATACTGTTCCGGCGAAGCTTGGCTAACTTGTTCCTGTGCTTATGGCTAACGTTTCAAACGTTGATTTCCCGCCGTTAGTGTGCCCTGCAGCACCTGTTACGTCTGCAGTGGTTGACCAACACGCACCTGCTGTGTCTACAGCTATTGCATCCGAAAATGCCACACATTATGTCTGCAACTACTGCCTCTGAGTAGGTTACCATTTCGGGTATTCCCAGCAGTCCAAGCAGCAAAAGTTCTTCTGGTATTTGCACGGTTAGGGATTCTTTCACTGTTGTGCCAGATAAACTTGCCCACAGTCCTCCAAACCTGGGCAACAGTGTCCCTTCGGTGGACAGCAATTGGGCAGCTTTATTCAGCTCGCCCCCTAATGCCCAGTCCAAGCTTCAATACCACACGCCTGTTATTGCTAATGGTACCATTACTGTGAAGCCACCTCCTGAGGTGGCTGCAGAAGGTGCTAAAATGTGGAGTGAATGCCTGGTGGGGCATTTCCTTGACAAGAAACTCCCACTGTCAGTAGTAAGGAGCATTGTCAACAAGTTGTGGGGGAAATTGGGGTCTATCCAGGTTGCTGAGGTGGGTGACGGATTCTTCATCTTTTCGTTTGGTAACTCACAAATGAGAGATAAAGTACTGCATGCAGCTCCTTGGCACCTGTCTGGTCGTTTGATGATTTTAAGGAAATGGGAACCAAATATGCAAATGGTTAAATCGCAATTGGGGAAAGTTCCAATCTGGGTTAAGTTCTTCAACGTACCAATGGAATATTGGACGCCATGTGGTTTAAGCTATATTGCAAGTGGAGTAGGTAAGCCACTTTGTCTTGATGAACCAACCGAGAAGAGAACCAAGTTGCAATATGCACGTATTTGCATTGAGGTTGACACTGATTGCACCTATCCAACAACTGTTCGCTTGAGTACCCGGGAGGAGGAGCTTGACATTGATATTGAATATGATTGGAAACCCCAAAAGTGCAATGCATGCAAGGTATTTGGCCACTTAGAGACTAAGTGCCCTAGTAAAACCAAGGTTTGGGTTCCCACCAGGCGAATGCTAAATGATGCTGAGGAGAATGCTAATCAAGAGCCTGTTGTGGACATCCAACCTCAAGAAGCCAGTATAACTCCTTCTGAACCGGTTGATTTGGTTGAGCCGTGGAAGACAGTTGACCGCAATGGGAAATCCATTGAACAGCCTATTGCTATGGAAAACCCATCTACAGCACTCTTTGAAGGTGAGCCAAGCACATCTGACCAGCAACATGGGTTAGGAAGTGCAACCCACCACGAAAAGGATGGTCCCTTACCTTGCTCCATGGAGATCGCTGTAACACCTCCAGAAGTCCACGAGCCCATATCAATCACCCCTAATCGATTTGATTTGCTTGAGCAGCAGCAGAATTTAGGAAGTGCAACCCCTACATCATCCTCCAAGAAGAAACATAAGAAAAAGAAGCAACTGCTGGTTGATGAGATTGCAATGAAACATGCAAAGGGTCCCAAACATGTTGGCTCGGATTTGAGCAAGGAAAAGATGCACCCACTTCCTCATGATTAATATTGCAATGTGGAACATTAGGGGTTTAAACAACCCCGACAAACAGTGTGAGGTCAAAAATCTCATAGCAATGAAAAAACTCAGCATGTTGGCTATTGTGGAAACTAAAGTGAGGCAGGTGAATTCTCAGCTTGTCAAGAATTTGATAGCCCCCCATTGGGAGCTTATAACTAACTATGACTGTGCCCTTAAAG
Organism: Buxus sempervirens; assembly: GCA_947561395.2. Lineage (NCBI taxonomy): Eukaryota > Viridiplantae > Streptophyta > Magnoliopsida > Buxales > Buxaceae > Buxus > Buxus sempervirens. Next base: position 6,505,592 of record OX387190.1, on the reverse strand, counting down.
GCCGCATTTGGATAGTTTTTAATTCACAGGAAATAAGGATTTCCAAAGTCCAAAGTAGCAACCAACATATTCACTGCTCAGCTGAGATCCTTAGCATGGGCAAGAATTGCTTCTTAACTGTTGTCTACGGTTCCAATGAGGCACTTGAGAGGAGACTCTTGTGGAGACACTTACTTGTATCCTCATCTTCCCATCCATGGCTGGTTATGGGGGACTTCAACTGTGTTCGTGCTTCAGCAGAGAAGTATGGTGGTAAGCACATTAACCTAAGCTCTACAGAGGAGTTCAATGACTGTATTGATTCATGTGGCCTTGTTGAATTAAAGGCCAAGGGTTTTTCTCACACATGGTCCAACCAGAGTGAAGGACAACGAAGAATATCGTGTAGGCTAGATAGGGTGCTGGTGAACATACCTTGGCTCAACCACTTGTCTCCATCTGAAGCTGAGGTCCTTAATCCTGGTATATCTGATCACTCTCCCATAATGATCTCAATCTTCCCACAAAGGCAGCAAGGTAAAAAAACCATTTAGATTCTTCAATTTCTGGACTTCTCACCCGGATTTTCTTCAGATCGTTACTGAGGCATGGGTAATAGAGGTACCTGGTTCTCCAATGTTCAGAGTGGCTAAAAAGTTACAATCAGTAAAAGCCAAGCTTCGGGAATGGAGCAAACGGCTAAGATTTGCAGATATATCTTCACAGGTCCAAGCATTGAGGACGCAATTAGCTGATATTCAGAAAAGGTTGCATGATAATCCACAAAGCAATATGTTGTTCCAACAAGAAAGCAATCTCAGACGTCAGCTCTCAACATGTCTACACCTTGAGGAAGCCCAACTCATGCAAAAATCAAGAGTACAATGGCTTGCTGAAGGGGATCGGAGGATCGGAATTCAGCCTTCTTTCACAATTCTTTGATTACAAGAAGAGCAACAAATACAATCACCTGTATTATGAATGATGAGGGGCAAAAACTGATTGATTCAACTGAGGTATCCAACCATATTATCCGCTATTTTCAGAACATGTTGGGGGCTAACCATGACACCAGCTCAATGCCCATGCCTGAATTTAGTACTTATCTATCTGCTGAGCAAAGGACGAATTTAGAGAAGGATATAACTGCTAATGAGGTGAAGGTTACTCTATTTTCCTTGAAGGATGGCAAGGCTCCAAGTCCAGATGGGTTTACTCCGGCATTCTTCAAGAAAGCATGGGATATTGTGGGAAGTGATGTAGTTCAAGCAATTCTAAGTTTCTTCAAATCTGGAAGATTGTTAAAGCAGTGGAACACTTCGGCTATCACCCTTGTACCAAAGTGCACCAACCCGAATAAGGTTACTGACTTCAGGCCCATCTCATGTGTCAATACACTCTACAAATGCATCTCTAAAATTCTTGCCAACCGACTGAAGAGTGTTGTGGGTGAGCTCGTGGGCAGCTACCAATCGGCATTTCTTCCAGCTAGAGGAAGTGCAGAAAACGTGCTCCTCACTCATGAGTTATTGCATAATTACCATCTACCCACCAACCACAAAAAATGCGCCCTAAAGGTTGATCTTCGTAAGGCTTTTGATTCTATTTCATGGAGAAGTATTGAGGACATGCTCAATGCCATGGGGTTCCCAAGCACCTTCACTGCCTGGATCATGGAGTGTGTGTCTACCCCAGCATTTTCGATCATGCTTAATGGAAGTTTGGTGAGTTTCTTCAAGGGTGCAAATGGGTTGCGCCAAGGAGATCCCATGTCACCATATTTATTCGTTATGGCAATGGAGGTGTTTAACGGCTCCTAATCCAGAATACTCATCATGGGTTTACTCACCATCATCGATGTGAAGCAATGGGTCTTAAACTCCTATGTTTTGCTGATGACCTCTTCGTGTTCTCTGCTGCTGATAAGTCCTCGTTGGGGTGCATCCAGAAGGCTCTACATGACTTCCAAACACTCACAGGTTTGCAAGTCAACAATATGAAAAGTTCCATGTTCCTAAGTGGAGTTCCTGAGGAACAACAGAAGGAGCTGAGTATGCAAATGGGGTTCTCTCTTGGCACCCTTCCGGTGAAGTATCTTGGGCTTCCTCTCTTCACCTCCAAGCTCTCACGGCGAGACTGTGAGCCACTCATATCTCGAATCAAAGAGAAAGCACAATCATGGAAGGGCAGATGTCTCTCGTATGCAGGTAAGCTTTTGCTCATTAAAGCAGTTCTCTTCTCTATAAAAGTGCACTGGTTGTCAACTTTTATCCTTCCAAAAGGAGTGATTGATGAGCTGGAAAAGATTTGTAGAAGATTCCTTTGGACAGGACCACAATTAAAGCACAAAATGAACCCAATCAGTTGGGATGTGGTGTGCACCTCCCGCAAGGAGGGTGGCCTGGGGCTCTTCAAGCTCTACTCTTGGAACAAAGCAGCAATCATGAAACATGCATGGAGAGTCCTAACGTCACATGACTCTTTGTGGGTTCGGTGGGTACATAATTACCTCATCAAGGGCCGCAACTTTTGGATACTTAACATACCAGCAAGCTGCTCATGGGCTTGGAGGAAAGTCCTCCAAGCAAGGTCCTCAATGGCCTTGTTGGTCAAGAAGAAAATACACAATGGAGAACAAACTTCACTATGGTATGATAACTGGCACCCCGATGGTCCTTTGTTCCCAAAATATGGCCAGCGTCTCATATACGACTCAGGTCTCCAATGCCATGCCAAGGTAAGTGCAATAATATCAGGAGATGAATGGGATCCACCGGTTGCTGTGACATTGGATTTGATTGAAGTATGGGGGAAACTTGATCGAATGCCCAAGCCATGCTGTGATATTGATGATATCTTCACATGGACGCCATCCAAAACAGGTGCCTTCAACATCAGTAGTGCATATCAAAGCTTACAAGTCCCCAAACCATTGGCAACATGGCACGACCTGGTATGGTTTCATAACCACATCCCGAAGCATGCTTTTACTTTGTGGTTAGCCATTAATCAAAGACTGCTCACATGTGACCGGCTGCACAGAATGGGAATTGTCCAACAGGCCAAGTGTGTCCTATGTAGGCGAGGTGATGAATCCCATGAGCACCTTTTCTTTGATTGCACCTACACCAAAGAAATTTGGAACCATATGTTGCTGCTAAACTGTGTGACCAGATTAAACAGACCTTGGAGGGATCTAATACAATGGATATCTTCACTTAGAGTGGGTGATTTCAAGGCTCGGCAGCTTCTCTACCTATCTCTTGCAGCTACGGTGTACCACGTGTGGAGGGAAAGAAACCGGAGAATTTTCAAGAATGCATACCCGCCCCAGCAAGTTCTTACAGATAGCATTATCTTTGATGTACAAGGAAAAGCCAATATGGCACGGACCCGTATCCTTGACACCCCTACTCACAGGCAGCTCATCAACAATTGGCGATTATCTTGGGAGCTATACTTGTAACCCCATGATCATGCTACATGTTCTATCTTGTTAAAGTGTTTTTGTTGTAATGTACCTACTGGTACTTGCATGTCTTATGCCTCATTGTAAATATCCTTTTCTCATTAATACAATTTGGACTTACCTTCCAAAAAAAAAAAAATCATATGAAAAATCTCCATCACCAGCACAAAAAGGTATGGAGACATAGGATCACCCTGCCGTAGCCCTTTAGCTCCCTTAAAGAAACCACAGAGAGAACCGTTTATCATCACTGAAAAAGTTGGAGTAGTTACACACTCCAATATCCAGCTAACAAACTTACTTGGGAATTGTAAGACATGCAACATCTCCCTAATGCACTTCCATGAGATCGAGTCGAAAGCTTTACGAATGTCCACTTTGAGAGCACATTTTCTATGAGGACCATGCAGGTGATAGTTATGTAATAATTCATGGGCAAGAAGCACATTTTCAGAGATACCCCTCCCTGGGATGAAAGCTGATTGATAATTTCCAACAATATCACCAACAATTCTTTTGAGCCTATTTGCAATGATTTTTGAAATGCACTTGTAAAGGGTATTGACACATGAAATAGGCCTATAGTCGGAAACCTTACTTGGGCTGGGGCATTTTGGCACAAGGGAAATAGCTGTGGTGTTCCACTTTTTTTTTTGGAAGGTAAGTCCAAAGTGTATTAATGAAATAGAAATTTACAATGAGGTGCCATCCTGGTTTAAACCAACCAGTGCCTTAAAGTAAGACAAACAAATACAAGAGCCCCAATCGTGGGTAGAAGCAAATGTGGTAGACAACAACACCTAATGAAAGCAAGTACAACTAGACTAGCTTAGTGAACCAGTTCCCATGCCAATCTCCAGTTGCTCACGAGCTGCCTATGAAAAGGTGTGTCTGGTAGTCGCACTCGATCCATATTGGCTTTTGTATGAATGTCAGAGATGATAGCGTTCTCAAGTACTTGCCATGGAAGATAGGAATTTTGGAAGATCCGCCTATTTCTTTCTCTCCAAATATGGTACACCGTGGCTGCCAATGAAAGATGGAGAAGTGAACGTGCTTTGGCATTTCCCACCCGAAGTGTTGCAATCCATTGCACAAGGTCCCTCCAAGGCTGGGTTGGACTGTGAACACAATTAAGTGACATGATACGACTCCAGATTTCCCTAGAGTAATCACAATCAAAAAATAGATGATCGTGAGATTCCTCTCTTCGTCTACAGAAGACACACTTGGGGTGTTGCACAATTCCCATTCTATGAAGCCGATCACATGTGAGAAGCCTTTGGTTTATGGCCAGCCACAAAAGGAAAGCATGTTTTGGGATGTGGTTGTGGAACCATACCAAGTCATGCCACACAACTGAGGCCCTTCGAACTTGTAAGCTTTGGTAGGCAGTACTGATGCTAAAGAACCCTGTCTTTGAAGGTACCCAAAGCAAAACATCATCAATATCAGCTATTGGCTTGGGAAGCTGGTCAAGTTTGTCCCATACCTCAAGCAAATCAGGGGACACAGCAACTGGTGGGTCCCAATCATCTCCTGCAATAATAGCACTTACCTTGGCGTTGCTTGGAAGCCCAGAATCATAAATAAGTCGTTGGCCATAGGTTGAGTACAAAGGACCATCAGGATGCCAGTTGTCATACCATAACGATGTTTGTTGGCCACTATGAATCTTCCTCTTAACCTGCAAAGCCATATAAGACCGTGTTCGAAGTACTTTTCTCCATGCCCAAGAGCAAATTGATGGTATGTTAAGAGTCCAGAAATTGCGGTCCTTTACAAGGTACTTGTGCACCCATCTAACCCATAGGGAGTCATGGGAGGAGAGAATCTTCCATGCGTGATTCATGGTGGCAGCTTTGTTCCATGTGCATAGGTTAAACAACCCAAGGCCCCCCTCCTTGCGTGGCGTGCAAACTACATCCCAACTTATGGGATTCATTTTATGCTTGAGCTGCGGCCCTGTCCAAAGGAATCTTCTACATATCTTTCCAAGCTCATCAATCACTCCTTTAGGTAAGATAAAAGATGACATCCAATGGACTTTGATAGAAAAGAGAACAGCTTTAATGAGCAAGAGTTTACCCACATACGAGAGGCATCTTCCCTTCCATGATTGTGCCTTCATCTTGATTTGGTTGATGAGAGGTTCACAGTCTCTTCGAGTGAGCTTTGTAGAGAGTAGGGGAAGTCCAAGATATTTCACCGGTAGCTTGCCAAGGGGAAAACCTGTGTATAGGCTCAATTCTTCTTGGTGGTTCTCATCAACCCCACTTAAGAACATGGCACTCTTTTGATTATTCACATGCAAACCTGTAAGACTTTGGAAGTCGTGGAGAGCTTTCTTCAAGCAATCCAATGAGTCTTTATTAGCAGCACAGAAAAGGAAGAGATCATCTGCAAAGCATAGAAGTTTCAGGCCTACTGCTTCACATCTAAAGTGGTAGGAGAAGCCCCGGAGTGTATGTTGCTGTAGGACCATATTGAAGACCTCCATCATCATCACAAACAAATAAGGTGACATAGGATCACCCTGGCGAAGACCTCTTGCTCCCTTAAAGAAACCCATGAGGCAGCCATTGATCATAACTGAAAAAGCTGGTGTAGATACACACTCCATAATCCAAGTGACAAAGCGGGTTGGAAATCCCATTCCAATGAGCATTTTCTTGATACTACTCCAAGAGATGGAATCAAAGGCTTTGCGAAGGTCCACTTTCAATGCACATTTTTTGTGGATGCTACCCAAGTGGTAATTGTGGAGTAATTCATGAGTGAGGAGAACATTTTCTGCACTACATCTTCGTGGTATGAAGGCCGACTGATAGTCACCCACCAGGTCCCCAACCACTCTCTTCAGCCGGTTAGCTAAAATCTTAGAGATACATTTGTAGAGAGTATTAACACAAGAGATTGGTCTGAAATCAGAAACCTTACTTGGATTGTGGCATTTGGGCACCAGAGTAATAGCCGAAGTGTTCCATTGCTTTAACAACTTGCCAGAAGTGAAGAAACTTAGAATTGCTTGGACGACGTCATTTCCCACAATATCCCACGCTTTCTTAAAGAATGCCGGGGTGAACCCATCTGGTCCTGGGGCTGTGGTGTTCCACTGTTTCAGCAAGGATCCATCTTTGAAAAAACTTAGAACCGCTTCCAGTGTGTCCTCACCCACAATATCCCAGCACCTCTTGAAAAAGTGAGGTGTAAAGCCGTCAGGGCCAGGAGCCTTATCATCTTTTAATGAGAATAGCGTGGCTTTAACTTCTTCTCGAGTAACCTCCTCCTCAAGCTGGCTTTTCTGGTCTTGGGTAAGACATGTGGAGAAGGAAGGTATGCCATCAAGGTGACAATTCTCAGCTGTACCCAAGCTGTCTTGAAAGTGCTTGACAATGTGATCCGAAACATCCTTTTGCTTGATCAGCTTGTGGCCTTCTTCAGTAAAAATGCTAGAGAAATTATTAAGGGCTCTTCTTGATTTCAAGGCATTATGAAAGAAAGTGGAGTTGCTATCACCTTCTGCCAACCATTGAACCCTTGACTTTTGTCTGAGTTGAGATTCTTCACATCTTAACAAGTGGTAAAGTTGTTGCCTTAGGGAGGTCTGGAGATGAGCAAGGGTGGCATTGTGAGGTTCATCATGCAATTGCTTCTGGACCTGTTCAAGACGTAGCCTAGCATGATGGACATGAGATGAGATGTGAGCAAAATTCAATCGAGTACTCCATTCCTTGAGTTTAAGCTTGACTGCTTGAAGCTTCTTGGAAATTCGAAACATTGGGGAGCCAAGCACTTCTATTTTCCAAGCTTCCTCAACTAAAGGAAGGAACTCCGGCCTTTGAGCCCAAAAGTTAAAGAATCTAAATGGCTTCTTACCTTGCTTCCAATCAAAGAAAATTGATACCAGCAGTGGGGAGTGATCGGATATGCCCGGATTCATGATTTGCACTTCAGATGGGTACATGGTGTGGTGCCAAGGTAGATTGACAAGAACACGATCCAACCTGCATGTGATACAACTTTGCCCCTCACTTTGATTCGCCCATGTATAAAATAAGCCTTTAGATTTGAGCTCAACAACTTCGCATTCATCAATGCACTCATTAAACTCGTCTGTGGCACCATGGTTAATCTGTTTACCCCCTAACTTTTCTGAAGCAGATCGCACGTAGTTAAAATCACCCATGAGTATCCATGGTTGCGTAGGAGCAAGTGGAGGAAGCTGTCTCCACAATAGCCTCCGCTCAGCGGCATCATTTGCACCATAAACAACCGTAAGGTAACAGTTCACGTGCTTGTTGAGCATCTCCACAAAGCAATGCACAAACTGGTCACTACCATCCACCTTCCTTAATCGGATTTCATTAGGATTAAATACTATCCAAATACGCCCCTTTAGAGCACTATCATAGTTTGTAACAAGTTCCCAAGTTGGAGCAATCATGTCCTTTATAAACGCAGCATTTTTTTTTTTGGAAGTTAAGAAGGTACGATTAAATAAAAAGGGGTATGTACAAAGCAGATGGTAGGCATACCCACCAAGTACAGCAAGGAGCAACCACGCTCAAACTAAAGTAAACACCATACAATCAAGCCTAAGAGAAGCTAATACTGAAGAAGCCGCTCATCCTTACAAAAAAATACAATTTAGCTCCCATTTCAGCATAACCTGCCTATGATAATTGTTATCACTAAGCACTAATGGAGTACCTGCCACTCTGTTGTGGATGTCTTGGTATATGAACTTACAAATCTCCTCTTCAGGCAATGCAGAGTTCTTAAATACCCTTCGGTTTCTCTCACACCATATGTGATACACAGCAGCAGACAACGACAAGCGCCTTAAAAGATGCAAAGGAGATTTAGAGCACCATGCTCGTGCACCATACGCAACCATATGATCCCAAGTAAGAATAGGAGCCGTAGTGTTAAGACCGTTCCTGATCATAAGAGTTCTCCATACCTGTCTACCATAGTCACACTGGAAAAAAAGGTGTTCAATGGTTTCATTATACGTGCGACAGAAGACACATACCGCATTACGTATGATACCCCACCTGTTGAGCCTGTCTTTAGTCAGGAGAGCTCTTTTGATTGCAAGCCATGTCACGAATGAATGCTTGGGAATGTTAGTTGAAAACCAAACCAATCTCGCCCAAGCAACGGAGGCCCGACTAGTCTCCAAGGCTTTATAGGTGCTGCTGATGCTGTAGGTTCCAGTGCTAGAGGGAGTCCAAGTGATCCTGTCATCCATATCCGGGTTAGGCCTTGGAAGGTCAGATAGCCTCGCCCATACCTCAATCAAATCAAATGAGGTAGCAATAGGTCTATCCCAATCGGCATTGGATAGAAGCTCATGAGCCAACGCATCATCAGATAGTCCTGAATCATAAATCAATCTCCTACCATACCTGGGCGCCAAAGGGCCAAGAGGATGCCAATTATCATACCAGATTGAGGTGCTCCTCCCATTGTTGACAGTATGCTTTGTGAATCTGGAAGCGATATTCCTTTGCCTAAGTGTTTTCCTCCATACCCAAGAAGCCGTGGAGGGGACTGGAACACTCCAAAAATTCCTTCCTCTAAGCAAATTAGTATTGACCCATGATACCCACAGGTTATCTGCCTTGCTACCCACTAGCCAAGCTTGTCTTAAGACTGCACACTTGTTCCAAAGATGAAGATTCAAGACTCCAAGACCACCTTTGTCTATAGGGGAGCAAACCTGATCCCACTTAACCTTACATATCTTGGCTTCTTGGCTACATCCAGCCCATAAGAAATGCCGGCAAATTTTCTCCATTTTGTAGATTACTTCCTTTGGCAAAATATAAACAGACATCCAGAAAACAGCTAAAGAGAACAAGACTGACTTAACCAGCAAAAGGCGTCCTGCATAGGATAAATACCTTCCTTGCCATGACTGGGTCCTAGCCAAAAGTCTTTGGATAAGAGGGTCACAATCCCTGGCAGTAAGACGAGTAGAGATAAGAGGCAGCCCTAAGTACTTCACAGGAATGTGCCCTTCATTGAACCCCAAAACCTGTAGTAATTCAGTCTTCACCTGTGCTGAGATGCCTGACATGAAAACCGCACTCTTCTCCTTATTGACAGATAACCCGGATAACCTGCCAAAGTGGGATAGTGCACTAGAAACACATAAGATAGAGCTAATGTCCCCATGAGAGAAGACGAAAAGGTCGTCAGCAAAGCATAGTTGCCTGATAGAAGGCTGGGAGCATTTGGGATGAGGCCTGAAATTCTCAACTGTCTTGTCCTTTAGAATCTTATCAAATAATTCCATGACTAAGACAAATAGATAAGGGGAAATAGGATCGCCTTGTCTAAGGCCCTTACCCCCTTTGAAGAACCCTTCCATGCTGCCATTAATCATGATTGAGAAGGAAGGAGTAGTGACGCATGCCATAACCCAAGAGATAAACCGAGACGGAAATCTAAAACCTTTCAATACCTTTTCCACACAACGCCAATCAATGGAATCAAAAGCTCTTCTGATGTCAATCTTGAGGGCACACCGAGGGGGTCCTTTGTTAAGATGGTAGTTTCTAAACAGTTCATGTGTTAACAAGATATTGTCTACCATCCTACGACCAGGGATGAAAGCTGATTGATGCATGCCTACCAAGTGCCCAATTACGGTCTTGAATCTGTTGGCTAGGATTTTCGAGATGCATTTATAAATGGTGTTGACACACGATATGGGACGATAATCAGAGATCGTGGAAGGCTTACCTTTTTTGGGGACAAGGCTGATGAGAGAGTGATTGACCTGCTTGAGTAACTTCCCATATAAAAAGAAAGATTTTATGGCAGCTGTGACATCTTTTCCAACAATATCCCATGCCTTCTTAAAGAAAGCCGGGGTAAAGCCATCAGGACCTGGAGCCTTCTCATCTTTGAGCATAAACATTGTTGACTTAATCTCTTCATCAGTGATATCTGATTGTAGCACTTGAATCTGATCCGGGGCAAGGAAAGTATCAAAATCAACTTCGAAGGGATCCAAAGAACCATCCCCCCTACCCAACAAATTATCATAGTGGGAAACAATATGCTTCTTAATCTGAATTTGATCAGAGATTTCGCTTCCATTGGTGTCAAGCAGCTTTGTTATAGAATTGTGAGCTCTTCTGAAGATCAAGGAGTTAAAGAAGAATTTAGAGTTTTGATCACCCTCCTTCATCCACTGTATTCTAGATTTCTGCTTATATTGGGCTTCTTCAACTCTTAATAAACCCGCAAGGTCTCTTCTCAACTTCCCTTCAATGATAGGCAAGTGTGGGTCTGCAGGATTAACTTGTAATGCCTTCTGACAATGCTCTAGCTTGCCTCTAACTTCAATGGCTTTGGCAGAAGCAAGAGAGAATTGTTTCCTCATGCTCCACTCTTTCAAGCGAACTTTCAAAAGCTTGAGCTTGGAAGTAAGCTGAAACATTGGTTTGCCTACTATTGGAGCCCTCCACACATCAGCAACCAAAGGAAGAAAGTCTTCACTCGTGGCCCAAAAGTTAAAAAACTTAAATGGCCTATTGAGCTTTAGCACTTCAGGTTCAAGTGTGACCAAAACGGGACTGTGATCAGAAATTCCTGGGGTCAAAAATTCAACCTCAGAATGGTTGAACTGTGCAATTCAAGCAATATTAACCAAAACCCGATCCAGCTTGCATGAGATACGTCTGGCGCCAGCACTCATATTGCTCCAGGTGTGGGTGAAGCCTTTATAGTTCATTTCAAGCAAATAGCAGTCATTTATACATGAATTGAACTCGTGGGTTGCAACTGAATTTAACTTTTTACCTCCCACCTTCTCAGAATCCTTCCTGACACAATTAAAGTCACCAATTAGGAGCCACGGCCTGTCCACAAAACAAAGTCTCAAGCTTCTCCAAAGTGCTTTCCTTTCCATAGCATCGTTATCCCCATAGATGAAGGACATGTACGCTGATTTGCCCGGGCCTTGAAGCTCAACCCAGCAATGGATTATTTGATGAGATTCGTAGACCTTAGAAATAGAGACACTCATAGGGTCATAACAAACCCAAATGCGTCCTTTTAACGCATGATCATAGTTTGTGATACAACTCCAGTGGGGACATATGATATTCTTGATAAAGGCAGCATTCACCCTTCTAACTTTGGTCTCCACCAAACACAAAATGTTTAATCTTTGAGAGAATAAGAGATTCTTGACTTCCCGTTGCTTTGAGGGATCATTTAGACCCCTTATATTCCATGCAGCAACTTTGATCATATGGAGAACAAGTGATCATTAGGACCTCCAAAGGTACTACCTGATCCAATGGTGACCGAATTTTTTCCATTCCTAGCTTCCTTCATGGCGATCTCATCCACCAACAGTCTCTTCCTAATTTTCTTACGTTGCTTCTTTGAAAGAGAGCTGGTGCTCAAGCCCATGTTCGGTTCCTCACCTAGGACCTCAAATTGGTTTGCATTTGTTTCAATAGTAGCATGGCTTTCACAAGTCGTAGGACTCATCATGCGCTGAAACCCAGGATTCACCCCTTGAACCTGCTCGAGATTGGTGGGAGGGCTGCTGTCCTCCACCATAATTTCCTTGCCTTTGGATAATTTGCTCCACCCCATTATTTGTTCATCATGTTGAATGTGCTTCATGGTATCACTAGGTGCATCCAACGGCTCCATATTATCTGGATTAGATGGGACAAGTTCATGTGCAGCCAAGTCAGACCCGACGTGCTCTTGTTCAGTAGGATCCAACGTTACTTCAAGAGTTTCCATTTCCTCGATACTTCCTTCCGGCAATTCTGAGACATCATGAACAGAAGAGAACACTCTTCCAGTTGGCCTCCACTCTCTGGCCCTCACCTTAGAACAACGAGAAGCGGCATGACCAAACACATGGCAAACATTGCATTTGACTGGCTTCCAGCCATATTCAGTGGTGATAACTGATTCGGGTACACTATCCTCTTCGTGCTGGATATAAATTTTGTCCGGGTAAGCACACTTGGTATCCACTTCCACACAAACTCGAGCAAAACTCAATTTGGAACGGTTCTCTGTCATCTTATCCAGGAATAGAGGCTTGCCAATCCCACTAGCCACAATACTGAGCCCTGATGGAGTCCATAGCTGGAGTGGCACATTAAAAAATTTAACCCAGATTGGGACTTTCGATAATTGGGATTTCTCCAGCTGTAGATTAGGTTCCCATTCTTTGATGACCAGCAATCTGCCTGCCATGTACCAAGGTCCTTGGTTGAGGACCTTGTCTCTAAGCAGGGAGGAGGCAAACCGAAGAATGTAGAACCCATTCTCAATGTTGATAACCTCAACCTTGCCCCACATCTTAGCAGCAAGGTTTTTGATAGTGTTAAGAGGGAGACTTCTGTCCAAAAAATAGCCAACTAGGCAGCCTTTCCAAATGTCCACCCCTTGGTTAATCACGTCCTTGGGTGGAGTAACCACAACTCGTCCTTCAACAATCCTTGGTTCAACATAGGTAAGCTTGGTTTTATCCGCCAGCTCACTTTGGAATAAGGTGGACCAAGACATACCACTTCGGGTAGAACTGGACTTCTCGGCATTGCAACTCAGCGAAGCAGCACAAAAATGGGAATCAGTCGCTCTGCCCTGATGCAGCAGGTCAGAGCCAACCTGGGCAGCGGCAATCCCGCTGCTGGTCTGGTCATTGCTCGCACAGGAAGCAGGGAGCAAAGGCGGGAAGTGAGTCTCAAATAAGGTTCGGCGATCAGGGCTCTCGTGAGAAGTCCTCGGCACACTGACTTGCCGATTATTTGTTTCAGAAGCAATAGACGGAGCTGAGGAACCTGGACGCCGGGAATGTGGAGCCGCTTCGGCCAGTGAATCAGGCATAACATGAGAACCCATGTCCAGGTTTCCCGGAGCAAAAACTTCGGACATAACCCACCTTCAGACAGGACCTTCAGGCAAAGCCAGACAAACTATATCAACCATTCAAAAAAACCACAAACTGTCTGAAACCACGAACTATTGCGAACTGAACCACGAACGTCGGATACTTCACGAAACTGTAAGCTGAACCCACGACTAATCTGAACTGCGAACTGTGACTGAAACCACGAACTGTAATCTGGAACCGCGGACTGAGATATGAAACCACAAGCTGTAATCTGAGCCCCCGAATAAACTGCGAACAACGAGCTGTACTCTGGTAATCAGAACCAACTGCAAACAACAATCTGAAACCACACTAAACTGCGAACAACAATCTGAAACCAAACTGTAATCTGAGCCCTCGAATAAACTGCGAACAACGATCTGTACTCTGATAAACTGCGAACAACAATCTGAAACCAACTGCAATCTGAAACCACGATCTGTTGTCTGGTAACTGAGAACCACGAGCAAGTGACCAAGCTAAACCCACGAATAATCTGGAACCACGACCCACGAACCAAGAAAAACCACGAATAATCTGAAACTGCGAACACTCTGATAAACGGAAATCTAAGAACCACGAACAATCCGGTGCGAATAATCCGGTGCGAATAATCAGAGCCACGAACAATCTTCCCGAACTTATCCTCGAACGATAATCTCCACCGAACACAGGGCCACGAGGAAAGACCGTAAACGTAAACTATCACGAACAAAGCACATGAACAGAAAAGCTCCACGACCAAAGCTTCGGTCACGAACACGAACAAAGCCTCAGTTGCTACGACCAGATCCAAAGCCCAACCTCCAAAGCTTCGGTTGCTTCAGCTGCAGTAACCAGATTCTTCAGGTGGGATAGGAACTTCAGATGTTTCACAAACACCGAATCAGCAAAAGCACAAGAACAGAACAGCTCCACGTCAAGGCCCAAAGCCTCAGTTGCTGCGACCAGATCCAAAGCAACAGATGCTACGGATGCTACAAACCAAGCACATAAACAAACCACAGGAACTTCGGATGCTACAGATGCGATAACCAGATTCTTCCGATGCAACAAGAATAGATGCTATAACCAGACAAATGGATGCTATAAACGCAGCATTCATTTGTCTGACTTTCGTTTCCACAATAGCAAGTAGACATAGATTATTCGAACTTATCAAATGGCAAAATTGATCATGGATTGGGGTGGGCATCATCACCGCTACTCAGAACCTTTGTAACAGGTTGTCTATTAGCATGCTTCATAGCAATCTCATCCACGAGTAGCTTCTTCTTCTTTTTATTCTTCTTTCGAGATGAGGACGAAGATGAGTTCACATGATGGACTTCATTATCCATATCGGCCAGTTCAAACCAATTGGGAGTAATGGATATGGGATCATGCTACGTGAATATGGGATCTTGTTGCAAAGGAGGTGAGGGATGCGTGCCACTCTTCTCTACCATTTCTGTAGTTATTCTTACTTGACAATTATCATGATGCTCTCTACCATTCCATTCAAGTGAAGCAGCTCATGCCAAATTGCTTCGCTATATTCACACTCGAAGAAAAGGTGGTGTTGTGTTTCAATCTGCTGCCTACAAGAAATGCAGGCACTTCTTGTGGGCTGGTTCCTCCCAAGAGGCTAAGATATGTAAGGTCAAATGGGATCATGTTTGCTCCCCCACTGATCAAGGTGGTTTGGGGATCTTGAACCTCCACCTATGGAATAAGTGCGCCATCTTAAGACAAGCATGGCTTGTTGGAAGTAGGGCTAACAACCTGTGGGTCTCTTGGGTTAATGCCAACCTACTTAGAGGTAGAAGTTTTTGGGCTGTACAAATCCCTTCCACTGCTTCTTGGGTATGGAGGAAAATACTTAAGCAGAGAGATGTCGCTTCCAGATACACTAAGCACCGGATTAACAATGGGAGAAGCACTTCATTATGGTATGATAATTGGCATCCATTTGGTCCTCTAGCTCCAACGTTTGGTAGGAGACTAATTTATGACTCGGGTCTTCCTGAAAGTGCTTTGGTCCAAGATGTTATAAATGGCGATGCTTGGGACACTTCGATTGCCTCTTTCTTCGACTTGGCTGAAGTGTGGGAAAGAATTCAAGATCTTCCAACGCCTAATTCAGACTTAGAAGATCGGATCACTTGGACCCTCTTCCAGTCTGGTAACTATAGCACTAGTGCAACCTACAAAGCTATGGAAGCTTTGCGGTCCTCAGTTCCTTGGGCTCGGCTTATTTGGTTCTCTCTCAACATTCCAAGGCACGCGTTTGTGATTCGAAACGCACTCCTCACCAAGGATAGACTCCTGAGATGGGGCACCATTCAAAATGCGGTATGTGTTCTATGCCGTAAATGCAATGAATCTGTCCACCACCTCTTTTTCCATTGTGATTACAGCAAGCACATCTGGAGCTTTCTTTTGGGTATGAATGGTCTCAATGTCTCGGCCCCCATCCCCCCCTGGAACCTTATTGTTGAGGCTGGTGCTAGATCATGGTGCTCCACTTCCCCTCTTCACCTCCTAAGGCGCCTGTCTCTGTCTGCAGCTGTGTACCACATATGGTGTGAGAGAAATCGCAGGGTCTTCAAAAATGCAGCTCTACCTGAAGAGGAGATCTGTAAGGTTATCACTCAAGACATCACGTACAGAGTCAATGGCTTTCCACTTGTCCTTAAGGACAACAGTTATCATAGGCAGATTATGTTGAATTGGGACCTTCATTGTCGGTTCATCTAATGTTTAGCTTCACCATTGCTCTTGGGGGTCTTGGGTGTCTTGTTATGTTCATTTCTTTGTAGCAGGGTGTTACTAGCTCCTTGCTCTGTTCAGTGGGTATGCCCACTTGCTGCTTGTACATATTTCCTTTTTGCTCATTAATGGAACTTTCTTAACTTCCAAAAAAAAAAATCTGCTGCCTACATAAGAGACATGTAGCCGTTTGTATAACCCCCCATTCAAAGAGTTGATTCTTGGTTAAGAGTCTACCTCTGATCGCCATCCATGAGATGAAAGAATGACGTGGGATTGCCATGCTATGCCATATGAGTTTGCTCCACTTAACCTGCTGTCCACTCCCACTAAGAGCCTTATATGCACTCTTAATATCATATGCTCCTGATTGTGCTGGAACCCATATGACTTGATCATCATTATGAGGGTCAGGTTTTAGTAGCTCTTGAAGTCTTTCCCAAATTTCCATTAGGTCCATAGTCACTGATGGTGGCACATCCCAATCCGTATTTGTAATAATGCTACTAACAGTGGCATTGAGAGGTATGCCCGAGTCATAGCTCACTCTCCTTCCGAACCTCCTGTAAAGTGGGCCCATAGGGTGCCAATTATCAAACCACAATGACGTATCCCTTCCATTATTGATACTTTTTCTAATAAGCGGAGCCGCTATATTTCTGAGCTTTAACATTTTCCTCCACACCCATGACCCTCTAGCTGGAATTTTTAACTCCCAGAAGTTTCTGTCCTTGACAAGGTACGATCTCACCCATTTCAACCATAGGTTCGATGCCCCACTCACCACTAACCATATGAGTCTCAAAATGGCACTTTTATTCCACACATGTAACTTCACGAACCCCAAACCACCCTCTTCCTTTGGCGTGCATACCACATCCCAACTCACAGGAATGACCTTTCTCTTCATTTCAGGCCCTGCCCATAAGAAGTCTCTGCATATTTTCTCCAACTCATGGATCACCTTCTTAGGTATGCTGAAGACCGAAAGCCAATAAACTTGAATGCCAAACAACACTGCCTTCACCAAAGTCATCCGCCCTGCATATGATAACGCCCTTCCTTTCCATGATTGTGTCTTCGACCTGACATTATTAATCAGCGGCTCACAATCATGCGCTGATAGTCTAGTGGAAATAAGAGGAAGTCCCAAATATCGTATTGGCAGCTGCTCTAACTGAAATCCCATTTGGGTGGCAATCGCATGCTTCTTCTCCTCCTCCACTCCACTTACAAAAATACTGCTCTTCTCGCTATTTACCTGGAGGCCTGCCAAACTATTTAACCTTCGTAATGCTGCAAGAAGACAATGGATTGAAGACGCATCAGCATGTGCAAACATAATCAGGTCATCCGCGAAGCACAGATGCTTAATATCCTGTTGCTCACATCTAGCATGATGAGTAAACCCTACTCTCGTCTCCTCTTTGATGAGCATGTTGAACAACTCCATTGTCAACACAAACAATTATGGAGAGATTGGATCTCCTTGGCCGACCCCCCTGGCACTAGGGAAGAATCCAACCATACTCCCATTTATTATTAGAGAGAATCTGGGTGTAGAAATACACTGTTCAATCCAGTTGATAAAAATGCTTGGAAAATTCATACCTCGAAGGATTGAAAGAATACACCTCCATGAGACTGTGTCAAAAGCTTTCCTTAAGTCAACTTTGACAGCCACCTTCTCTTTATTGCTTGGTACATGATAATTGTGAAGTAATTCATGCGATAACAATATATTGTCCACAATATTCCTTCCCGGCACAAATGCTGATTGGTATTCACCCACCAGATTCCCAATCACCCTCTTCATTTGGTTAGCTATGATTTTAGCAATGCATTTATAGATAGTATTGACGCATGAAATCGGTTTAAAATCACTTACCTTAGATGGGTTTCTGCACTTTGGAATAAGTGAGATTGATGTGCAATTAATCTGCTTTAGCATTCTCCCACTCATGAAGAAGGTTTGAATAGCTTTCACCACATCACCACCGACGATGCACCATGCTTTTTTAAAGAACAAAGGGGTAAACCCATCCGGGCCAGGAGCTTTATCATCCTTCAAATCAAATAGCGTAGCCTTTATTTCTCCTTCATTAACTACGTCAATCATGACACTTGCTTGCTCGTCACTTAACTTCCGATCAAATTCCGGCATCCGACCCCCCACCTGATCCGTTACTCCCATTGAGTTCTGAAGTACTTTAGAATTGTGCTTTGAACCAATTCTGGGTCCGTCACCCTCCTACCATGCTCATCATCAATGCTGTAAATATTGTTCCTAGACCTTCTAGAGGCAATTGTATTATGGAAAAAACCTGAGTTTTGATCTCCTTCCTTAAGCCATTGAATTCTGGATTTCTGTCTAAGCTGTGCTTCTTCAATTCTAAGAGCATCCGATAGCTTGATTTGAATTTGGGAATTGTCCAACAAGCTACTTGTGTACTTTGTCGGCAAAGTGATGAGTCACACACACACCTATTCTTTGAGTGTGAGTATGCTAAGCATATATGGCATGATATCCTTCACCTCAATTGTTTGAACAGGTCAAACCGAACATGGGTGGAATTAATTCAATGGGCAGCAACAATTCAAGTGGGGCATGCCAAAGCCCGAGCATTGTTCAAGTTGTCTATAGTAGCTATGGTGTATCATATATGGGGGGAAAGGAATAGA
Organism: Buxus sempervirens; assembly: GCA_947561395.2. NCBI lineage: Eukaryota > Viridiplantae > Streptophyta > Magnoliopsida > Buxales > Buxaceae > Buxus > Buxus sempervirens. The sequence continues at coordinate 6,486,783 of OX387190.1, read as the reverse complement.
CGGATTTTCAAGAACAGTTACATGCCATGGCAACTTGTGAAGGCCAGGGTCATTTCTGATGTATGGGTAAAAGCAAATTTGGAGCGGGTGAGTATACTGGATTCTCCTATCCATAGACAACTCGTCAACAACTGGAATATGCAATGGGAGCTTTTATGTTAGGTAGTAGACCTCATTTCCATTGATGTAGTGTGTGCAATATTGATCTCATTTGTTCGCCTGTGTAGGTTAGGTTTGATTTTGTTTTGGGCTTATGCTGCCCTTAAAGTGTATCCACTCACTGTATTTATCCTTTCTTTTTTTTTTTTTTTTTTTTTTTTTTTTGGAAGTTAAGAAAGTTCCATTAATAAGTAAAATAAATGTACATCAACTGCCTTAGCTAAGGCTCACCTCAACCAAAGTGAGATCAAGACTGCCCACTTTTACAAGAAACAAGGCGAACATTCCACCTTAAATGAAAATCAAAAAAGTACATCACAGACCCCCCTACCCACCATTATAGCCTGAATGATGGAACAATGCCCCAGTTACCACATACTTCTCTATTCAATGGGGTGTCTTTCAACTTACTTTGAGAGACCCCATATTTCCCTCTGATGTCTTCCACAATAAGAGTTGTTAAGTTCTCAGTTGGGATTGCCTTGTTTTGGAAGATACGTCTGTTTCTTTCTCTCCAAACATGGTACATGGTTGCTGCCAAGGAAGCCTTTTTAATTCTTGCTGTGAGACTTTTACCTTTCAGATTTCTCATGGCCCAGTTCAACTCCGCCTCCCAAAGCAAAGGATATCGACTAATACAGCTTTTTCTAAGGATATCTGTCCAAATCTTTTGAGAATAAGGGCACCCAAAGAACAAGTGGTCCAAATCTTCAGGGCTTGTTTGGCAAAGAACACATTTGGAGTGGCTTATAACATTGCGTCTAACCAACAACTCTTGAGTAAGTAGTCTTCGCTGAACCGCCATCCAAAGGATAAATGCATGCCTTGGGATGTTGTTGGAATACCATACCAAATCTGCCCATGGAACGTGTGGACTAGGTACTCTCATGCTTTGATAAGCTTCCTTGATGTTGTAGGTGCCGGAGGAGGATGGTAGCCACCACACAATATCTCTCTTAGATGAATCTGGTCTTGGAATGGCAGTGAGCTGATCCCATACTTCATCAAGTTCATGGGTAATAACTAGGGGAGGCTCCCAATGATCACCTTCAATTATTGAGGACACCTTTGCATTCAAGGTAAGACCCGAGTCATAGACAATCCTACTCCCATATCTCTGAATTATGGAGCCCCTTGGGAGCCAATTATCAAACCACAGCCATGTACTTTCTCCATTGCCAATACGGTATTGGAGCTGCTGGAAGAAGTGGTTTCTTTGCTTCAAGATTTTCCTCCATATCCAAGTGGAACTTGCTGGTTGGGCCATTTGCCATATGCTTTTTCCTTTTAGTTGATTATGCTTTATCCATTCATACCACAAGGATCCATCAGCTATGACAATTCTCCACAAATATTGAGTTATGGCTGCGGTATTCCACAGGTTTAAGTTGAACAAACCTAACCCGCCCTCCTCTTTTGGCTGGCAAATGTGACTCCAGCTAATAGGTACCATTTTCTTCTTCATATCCGGGCCTGACCAAAGGAAACACCTGCATATTCTTTCCATATCAAGGATAATTCTTTTTGGCAAAGTAAAAGATGTCAACCAATATACCGAGGTGGAAAAGAGAACCGATTTGATAAGTTGCACTCTACCGGCATATGATAGTGTTCTTGCTTTCCATGCTTGTACCTTGGAATTCATTCTTTGAATAAGTACCTCACAATCCTTTGCTGTAAGTCTTGTTGTAATGAGGGGAAGGCCCAAATATCTTATGGGCAAGGAGCCAAGAGGAACTTGACAGCTTTCCAAAATCTGAGTTTGAGTTGCAATAGGAATAGCACTACAAAAGAGCTGGCTTTTACCTTTATTAATCCTTAGCCCCGCTAACTTCCCAAACTCCTGTAAGCACCTGAAGATGTACTGGATCGATTGGAGATCACCACTAGAGAAGATCATTAAGTCATCAGCAAAACAAAGCGCCTTGATTCCTTGCTTGCGGCATTTGGGGTGGTACTTGAAGTCTTGATTTTCATTTTTCTGCAAAATACCGAAGAATAACTCCATGACAAGCACAAAAAGGTAGGGGGATAAGGGGTCACCTTGTCTAAGACCTCTTGCTCCCTTGAAGAACCCAACAAGACTACCATTCATGTTCAACGAGTAACTTGGGGTAGAGACACATTCCATAACCCACTGTATGAACTTTGGAGGAAACTTCATTGCTTGGAGTATCATAGGCAGCACGCTCCAATCAACGGAGTCATAGGCCTTCATTATGTCTATCTTGATTGTGCATCTTGGTCTACCCTTGTTGAGGTGGTAATTGTGGAGAAGATGTTGGGAAAGCATGACATTATCTGATATACGCCTCCCAGGGACGAAAGCACTTTGATATGGGCCTACAAGATCATCAATGACTTTCTTAAGCCTATTTGCCACGATCTTCGAAATACACTTGTAAACAGTGTTTACATAAGAGATAGGCCTGTAATCACCCACTTGTGATGAATTAGCACTCTTGGGCACAAGAGTAATAACAGTGTTGTTCATTTGCTTCAAGAGTTTACCATCCCTAAAGAAACTTTTAATTGCAGCCACCACATCATCACCAACAATGTGCCATGCCTTCTTGAAGAATCGTGGGGTGAAACCATCAGGACCTGGAGCCTTGTCCTCTTTAAGATTGAACATGGTAGTTTTGATTTCCTCCTCCGTAACCTCTTTTATGAGCTCATTCTCACTTTCCGGGTTAATACTTCTTTGGAAATATTCCGAGATAACCTGTTGACTTGCTGCTTCTTGGGAGGGAGCCGTCCCCAATAGGGAAATGTAATGCTGCTCAAACATGTTCTTGATGACGTTCATATCAGTTATCATATTACCATTCTCATCATGGGCACTTATAATCCGATTGCTTGCCTGACGGCCAAGCATAGATCTGTGGAAGAACTTTGTGTTTGTATCACCCTCTTGAAGCCATTGTACCCTTGATTTTTGTCTAACCTGTGCTTCAACCCTCAAGGAGGCAGTAACAAGGCTTCTGGCTAAGACCTTCTCCTTATGACTCAGCTCCACGCTAAGTGGGTTATCAAATAGTTGCTGTTGGCATTCTTGCAGCTCTTTTCTGATGTTATGTACCTGAATATCAAGGTTCTGAAAATGAACCTTGCTCCACTCTCTCAACTTTTGTTTAGTTAGCATCAGCTTCTTAGTGAGACGGAACATAGGTGAGCCATGTACCTGAGAGCTCCACACTCCAGCCACCGTGGGTAGGAAATCATCGTGGTTTGCCCAGAAGTTAAAGAACTTAAAAGGCTTCGGTCCGAAGTAGATCTTCTCAAAGATAGAAAGAATGGAGGGGCTATGATCAGATATACCTGGAGCAAGGAACTCAGAGTCAGATAGAGGAAACTCTTGTAACCATGCATGGTTCACAAGCACCCGGTCGAGTTTACAAGTGATCAACCTGTTGCCATCAGCCTTATTGCTCCAAGTATGTGCAAAACCTTTATACTTTAGGTCCATCAGCATGCAATCATCAATGAGCAAGTTGAAGTCATCCACCGCACTCTTAATAATTGGTTGTCCCCCAAGCTTCTCAGTAGAGTTTCTTACACAGTTAAAATCCCCCACCATGATCCAAGGACCAACTGGGATTAGGCTTCTAATATCATGCCAAAGAGCCTTCCTGACCATATAATTGTTGGAAGCATAGATGAAGGAAAACGTGCATTGTTTCTGAGACTTGAGAAAGATAGCTTGGCAGTGCAGTAGCTGGTCAGATACAAAAGTTGGGTGTATAGCCACTTCAAACGGATCCCAACAGACCCAAATCCTTCCATTTAAAGCTTTCGAGTAGTTCCCTTCAGTTTTCCACAAAGGGCATAATGAAGCAAGAATACCTGCCATATTGACTTGTCTGACTCTAGTTTCCAAAATGCAGATAAGGTTAAGGTTGTGTTGTCTAATGAGGGATTTAACCTCAAATTGTTTCGCAGGGTCATTAAGACCTCTTATGTTCCACGTGGCACACTTAATCATGACAAGTGGAGGTTCAAGTTTGTCTTCGCCCCTACAACAAGGGTAGGTAATGAAGTCTTCCGTCTAGCCTCTTTCATAGCTATTTCATCAACCAACAAAGGGCCTTTCTTCTTCTTCTTACTTTTCTTTGATCTATCTTCACTCCCAGATGAGGAAGCCTCAACCATTGTCTCTTCATTTAGTACTTCAAATCGGTTAGGGCTTTGAAGCAGTTTATCTTCTAGAAGAGATGATTTAAGAACACTTGGGGCAAGTTCCACCATCGAATTACCAAGCTCAGATGAGTTGGAGCAAGGGTTGGTGGGAATTATGGCCGATTCCTCACTTGGTGAGACATTTGTGATTGCTGGGGATTCCACACTCTCTGCATGGTCAAGAACACATGTTGAGGTTTCCTTAACTGTGGTAGTAGCCGGGTTCTGAACAATGGCAGGGCCCTGACAATGGTCCAGGTCATTATCACCAACAATTGCTTCCTTGCCTTTAGAAGATACCTTTCTCCATTCTTCCTTCTTACCATCCCTGGATCTGGTAACCTTCGCATGGTTCTCAACATGAACATCGTTATTTGGTACATCTCCAGGGACCACTTTTTCGGCAGCCTTCAACTTGCTGCATTGTTGATCCGAGTGGCCAAACACCTTACACTTGAGACACTTGATAGGCTTCCATGCATATTCCACATCGATTTTAAGGGCCTCATGAACTGAGTTCGAAGAGTTCAAGTAGACAACTTCAGGAAGTGAGTCATCCACCCCAATCTCAACACATATACGTGCAAAGGATAATCTGGATTTCGATTCCGTTTGACTATCTAAGAACAGGGGTCTTCCTACTCCACTTGCCAAGTAGCTTAGACCGTCATGCGTCCAAAACTCCATAGGGACGTTGTGCAACTTAATCCACACAGGCACCTTGCTGAGTTGAGTCTTTACAAGTTGCATATTTGGTTCCCACTGCTTTAAAACCAAGAGCCTACCCGCTAGGTGCCAAGGGGACTCCTGAAGGATTCGATCACGCATATTATCATTCTCACACCGGAAAAGAAAGAAACCATTCTCCAAACCAGATACCTGAACTGAACCATACTTCCTCCAAATTTTCTCAACAAGGCTCTTAACCGCAGAATAAGGGAGTTTTTTGTCAAGAAAATGTCCCACAATACTACCTTCCCATTGACGTATACCTTCATTTGCAATAGCCGGAGGAGGAGATATCACCACTTTCCCATCGATAAGTTGAGGAGAGAAATACTTCAGTTTTGGTTTAGATGAGACGTGGGTGTCAAACAAAGTGGACCAAGCCTTATCCGGTTTTGCCACCTCGGGTGCCTTAGGTAACTCAGCATCTCCAGATTCGACAAGTAGCAGCGGGTCATCAGCATTGCTTCCCCTTTGTTCACCGGATGTCAACAAAGGCTGCTTGTTTAATAGCCAGCTAGGTATAGAGGCTGTAGACTTTCTTGCAGCAGAACCCACAGGTCCGAGAATAGAAGCCTCAGCTCCAGACCCTCTACTTACTTCATTCATGCTGCCTCCTTGTCTACAAATAGTCAACAAAGGCTGCATATTACTTGAAGAAGAAATCTGCTCATTGGCTCCAGCCTGAACCTGTATTTTGTCCAGACCCTCAACAGCTTCAGTAGGACGTAGGTCAGAGGTGGCAGCAGCGCCTGCAGGATGAGGAGAGTGGGCAGCAGCCGATGTTGACTCTCCCAAGGTTGGTAAGGATCCACCCAAAGGCGGGAATTCAATATTTGAAGTAATATTCGACATGATTCCAGGCTTGCTAGCCATTGGTTGTGAACAGGAACCAACAGACCAGTAAGAACCTCTTGTGGTATCAGTAGACCAGAATTATCGCCATGCCGGAGTACAAGAGACCGCAGGGACTAGCCAATAACCAATGAAGACACCCACAAATAATCCTTGAATAATAATCGACTCACAGAATAAGAAGAGTGTCCACGATCAATAAGCACGAAATTGTCCCCAAACAATAAATCCACGACCAAAATCACGAGCAAAAGTCCCAACTTTCTTATTAATATATCATTTGGACTTACCTTCCAAAAAAGAAAATATTTCAATAACAATACCGATAAAACATCAAATGGTCAATGTCATGTAGTTGCTTAGCTTGGTTAATCAACATGCCAGAGCGACATCCACACCTCCATGTACACAGTTCCGGCCTACTCAGTGTATCAGACACTCTGAAATGACGGCCTACTCAGGGTATCATCATCCAATGCCGGCCTACTCCGGGTATCGGCATCGACAACCAGGCATACTCAGGGTTTCTGGCTGCTCTACACCGGTCGTGGCAACACTCTATGGCTATGCCATTACACCAATAAAGCATATACATCACATTACTAAGCTTAGACTCTGGATCCAGGACAAGCTAAACCAAAACCAAAATAACAATTTCATATAACTCAGTATTTGCAAAACAATAAACCCACACTGATTACCATCCTGTGTATCCCAATACACTCATCACAAGTCGTTCCAACTAGAACAACAACTCATCACAAATCGTTCCAACCAGAACAGCAACTCATCACAACTCGTTCCAACCAGAACAACAACTCATATAATTTTCAGCAATTAATCCAACTCCAAAAACCCGATTAAACAATTTCTCAATCGAAAACACATATAAAACATACAGGGAACTAAGCCAATATCTCATACAGTAAAATCACTTCGGAATTCATAAAATTGGCAATAAATTGATTTAAGACTCTCCCAAATGTTTTGGACAGATAAAATGTTTCTAATATCTTAATCTAGTGTTTGGCAAAGAGGTTGAAGCCTCATGGTTTCAAAATTAGGTTTGGATTGGTCAAACACATCATAGTGAAGCTTTTTGCGGGTGCGCTGACTTCAGGCGCTTGGTGCGAGGTCGGCATGACTCAGAGCACACCCAAATCTTCACTAAGCGCGAGACTAAAACTAGTAGGCACGAGATGAGCGCGAGACAAGCGCGCGTTCGGCGAGAACACGAAATGCCTCGCGCACGCTTGGCATGAGCTAGGCGCGAACTCGACATTAACAATTTACTTAGCTTGCACCGACTCAGTTCACTCAGCGCTAGGTAGGCCCTAAGTCGGCGGATCCTACCTCTGATAAACGACTCTCTGTTAATCTCAGATCTCCATCTCTGGCTGTGTTTCTGACCTCTGTAACCACTCGTATGTGCTTCTACCATTACCAGAAAACCCTTAGACCTATTTCGGACTTAATCAAACCTACTTTTAATTCACGACTTCTTTACTCATCAAACCAAACTCACGCTCGAACAAATGCAACAGAACAGAGACTAAGAACATGCTTTTGGTAAAACACAGAGAAGAAAACCAATGACAAACAAAACGATGCTACTGACATCTTGGTGATTAAAATTTAACTAAGATTTCTTTCTAAATCAAACAACCCATGAACAACACTTTTTCTTGATCTCCATCTCCATCTCCACCTCCATTGAGCCTCCTCCTCCATCTGCATCTCCACTTCCATTGCACCTCCACCCCCATCTCCATCTCCATCTCCACCTCCATATCCATCTCCACCTCCATCTCCATCTCCATCTCCACTTCCATATCCATCGTCACCTTCGTTTAGGCTTCTGTCTGTGCTCTTGTTCGTGTGTGTCCAAGTTCGTGTGTCTCCATCATCCACCAGCAGGCTTTGTTTAGCTGGTGAAGGAGCAGTGTTCGTTGCAAGCTGGCGAAAGAGCAGTGTCCGTGGGGTTTCTGTCCGTGTTCATAGCTTCTGGATTTCTGTTCATTACAAGCTGTGTTGGTCGGATTTCTGGTTTTTTGGTCTTCTGTTCGTAGGATTTATGTTCGTTGTGTTACCACCATCAGTTCGTGGGATTTCTGGATTTTTGTTCGTTGGGATACCATCATCAGTTCGTGGTGCTACTTGGTTGCTCGTGGACTTCTTCTGAAGATATCATTCAAGTGCTCTTCAGATCTGTTCATACAAGTGCTGTTCGGTTGCTCGTGGACTTCTTCTGCTCGTGGAGGTTGTCCGTTCGTGGTGTTCGTGGTTTTGTGGATTTCTATTCGTCGATTATTGTTGTGGATTATCACTTCTGCCTGTTGATTTCCTGCTCGTGGAATTTCTGCTCGTGGATTATTGGTCGTGTTTATCTGTTTGTGGTTTACCTGTTCGTTGATTTTGTTCGTGGATTCTTTTTGTTCGTGGATCTTCTCTTCCTGGCTTTCCTGTTCGTGGCTTTTATGCTTGTGGTTTATCTGTTCGTGATTATTGTGCGTGATTATCTGTTCATGGATTATTGTTCGTGATTTTCTGCTCGTGGTCTACCTGTTCGTGGCTTTTCTGTTCGTGGATTATCATCTTCATCACTTTTGTTTGGGGATTCGTGGAGTTTCTATTCGTGGATTATCATTGCTTTGGTGCCTGTTCGTGAGTGCTTTTGGTCCTCATTGCTGTGGTGCTGGTCGTCATCTCGTTCGAAGCTGGTTGTGAAGTTCTGGTCAACATCTCGTTTGAAGCTGGTTGTGAAGTTCTGGTCGCGAAGACTTGGTCTTCCTTACGTCAGGTGCTGGTCTGTGCTTCGTTTTGCGAAGTTCTGGTCGTGAAGTGCTGGTGGCGAGGTTCTGGTCGTCATCTCGTTCGAAGCTGGTTGTGAAGTTCTGGTTGCGAATGGTCGTGCGCTCGTCGGGTGCTGGTTTGTGCTTTGGTTTCGCACTCAATTGGGTGCTGGTCTGTGGGTATTTCGTCTGTGGTATCGTGCCTGTAGGGGGTGCCTCGTTTTGCAGTGGGTGCTTCGTCTTGTAGTGGCGTCTTCGGCAGTGGGTGCTTTGTCTTGCAGTGGATCATTAGTCTTCAAGGGGTGCTTCGTCTTCGTGCTTGCTGTGGTTCGGTGCTTTGCCGTGCTTGCAGTGCCTCTTTTTGTAGTGGGTTCATCGTCCGGTAGTGGGTGCTTCGTCTGTAGTGGAGTCTTCGGCAGGGGGTGCTTCGTCTTCGTGCTTGCTGTGGTTCGGTGCTTTGCCATGCTTACAGTGGTTCTTGCGTCGCTTGATACTGTGTGGGGACTTCAGCTTGCCGGTTTCGTCGACCTGAGTTCGTTGAAGACTGGTACTTCCGGTGCTCTAGTTTCCGGCAGTTCCAATTGGCTTAACCGGGTCTGACTGGGTCAACCGGGATGGATGGGTCTAGTGGTCCTAACCTCAATTCTGATTTCCCGCCCCTCCTTTTGCGCAAAGAGTCAAATGTTGCGGCTGAGCTGGGCCTGCAACATATGACTTCTTCTTCTGACTTTGCTGCTACGCAGCACCTGCAACCTGAGTTTGCAGCGACGCAGGACCTGCAACCTGCGACAAACCCCTCTGATTTGGCTACGGAAGAGCCTTTGCATCATGCGGCAATCTCTCCTGGCGCCCAATGTCAGGGTTCTGATTTTCCTTTGCAAGGTCATCTTTCCCCGCCTTTGCATTTGCCGCAGGTGCCTGGAGCGGAAGGTGATAGGGGCGTTCCTCATGTTAAGCCTATTGGTTCTTCGATTGGGTGTCAAACAAAATCATGGAAGTCTCTTTTTGGGCAACGAAAAGCTTCCATCACCAAATTGCAATTCTACCCACCGTCAATTGTTGATGGAAGAATTATTGTAAGTCCTCCTCCTGATGTGGTGGCTGAAGGGGTAAGGCAGTGGGAGGGTAGCGTTGTTGGGTACTTTATGGACAGGAAATTACCAGTCTCCATTCCCCCATGCCTGAACCTCCATTCCCCCATGCCTGAACCTCCATCCCCCATGCCTGAACCTTTTTTTTTTTTTTTTTTGGATGGTAAGCCAAAAAGTATATTAATAAAGAAAAAATGTACAATGAATAAAAGACACCAGAGATGGACTCTCGACAAACACTGGTAGGGACATGGCAGCTCCCATCTTTGTGGGCTACCTGCACAACAAGACCTATACAAAACACTTATACGTGGGCATCATAGAACCATGCTCAAAAAACAAGATAGCCAAAAAACCAACTAAACTCCGAACTTCCAATCCAACCCCCAATCCGTAACTATATTCCTGTTCCTTGGTGTGTCCTTAACCATACAGTCCTTGTTGTGGAGCTTGATTTGGACATCTGCATAGATATGACTGAAAATGACATCATGAGGAAGATAACTATTCTTGAAAATGCGTCGGTTTCTCTCCCTCCATAAGTTATACACAGCTGCACCAAGAGATACTCTAGCAATGATACGAATGGGATCCTCGCCTAATCTTCGCCTAATCCTTGCCGTCTTAGCCTGATCTTCGCCTAATCCTCCATCTCCTCCACATCCATTTCTGCCTCTTCCCTCTCCTCTTCATCCACACCCACCTCCTCCATCTCTTCCTCCTTCATTTTGTCATACACCTCTATCTTTTCATCTGTCCGTTCTCATCTGGTTCAAGGATTGTGAAGGAGTGCATGGGTGGTGCCAGATCTGTTTGTGAAGGTGAGCTAGGGTATTGTCTGATCTGTTGGTGAAGGTCGTGACTTCTGTTTGGTTGCTGCTTGTGGTTTCCTTATGTTCGTGGTCGTGACTTCTGTTTGTGGCCGTGAGCAAGGGTGACTGTCCGTGGTCGTGACTTCTGTTCGTGGTCGTTTGTCTGTCCGTGAGCTTGTTCTGCTGTGGTGACTGCCATGGCGGATATCTATTTGTATCTGTCGTGGTGGAGATCGTGGTGACTGTCGTGGTGTCTGTGGTGAAGTGGCTACAAGGCTTCGTGGTGACTGTGAAATAGTTACGTGACTGTGGTGACTGTGCTATTGTTTGGTGACTGTGGTCCTTCGCGGTGACTGTGCTATTGTGGTGACCATGATTCTTTGAAGGCTTCGAGAAGCTTTGGCTTTTGCTGGGTTCGTGAAGGAGTTGGTTTCGTGAAGGAGTTTGTGTTATCCGGTTTAAGCTCTGGTTTGAAGGCTTTGGTTTGGTTTGAAGACTTCGTGGTGTCTGTGCTATCCGGTGCTACTGTTGGGATTTGCGCGAGCTGGTTTCGTGAAGGAGTTTCTGTTCGGGCTTGAGCAAGTTGAAGTCTCGGCGTTTCTGTTCGTGAGTTCGTTCGTGAAGGTCTTTTTGTCCACTTCGGAGCTTCTGTTCTGTGCTTCCTTTCCCTTCGGAGCGTCCGTTATTGTATTGCGAAGATTACTGTGGAGATTTTTGTTCCGAACGTGAAGATTATTGTTCCTTTCCCTTCGAAGATTTTTGTTCCGAACGTGAAGCTTATCTGTCCGCGAAGATTATCGTGATGATTCTTATTTTGTGAAGATTATCTGTCTGTGATGATTATCAACTAAGGAAGTGTATCTGCTCGTGTTATCTGTCTGTGAAGTTTATCAACTGAGGAAGATTATTTGTTCGTGTTATCTATCGTTCGTGGAGCTTATTATTTGTGAGGTCGCGAAGGCTTTTGTTCTTTGTTATCCTCCTTGGGAGATCACTGTTCGTCAACTTATTGTTTTTTGAGTTCCTCATGGGGGTCCTGCTCGTGGCTTTGTGTGAAGATTACTGTCTGTGGAGATCATTGTTCTTCTCGTGACCACAGGATTTGTTCTTCGCTCCGGTTCCTGGCCGAGGTTCTGTGGCTCGCTGGATGCTCATGGTTTGTTCCCGGTTGAAGGCATAGGTTTCAACCAATGGCAGATTGCCCTCTCATCAGTTCACATGTGAGTTTTCCCCCCTTGGGGTTCTCTGACTCCCATCTGGTTGAGTCTACTGTCGCTAGTTCCGCCAGGCCTGCAGCTGCATCGTCTGTTCTCGGACCAATAGGGGCAGATATGGAAGGAGCTAAAGCTGCATCGTCTGTGCTCGGTTCAGTTGGGGCAGCAGTTGCTATGCCTGCTCTTGGTTCAGAAGGGACAACAGGGACAAAAGATAGGCAATGCGAAGGTGTTAAGGATATCAGGTCTGGGTTTTCTGAGCATGCCTTCTCCAGGGAGGTTTCCTCTTCTGGAAATCCCTTGGGACATGAGTTTCCTCCATTACAGAACCCTCCACTTCATCCTACGGTGCAGGCTGGCAGCTCAGCCAGAAGTCAACCATCTTCTGAACCTCGGTTTGCTTCTCCCAAAGTTGGTGATAGAAGCTGGTCGTCCCTTTTTGGGCAGAGGGACAGCACCAAGACAAAGCTTCATTTCTACCCCCCCCCCCCCCCCCCCCCTTCCTTAGTTGATGGAAAAATCATGGTGACACCTCCGACTGAAGTTGTTTCTGAAGGAGCAAAGGTCTGGGAGGGTAGTTTAGTTGGCCATTTCTTAGATAAATCGCTGCCTATCTCCGTGGTAAGCAGGATGGCTGAGCGGATGTGGGGCAGAGAGGGCAATGTTCAGGTCTCAACAGTTGGTAAAGAATTCTTCATCTTTCAATTTGCTAGTGATAGTGCTAGAGACAAGGTGCTTCATCAAGCACCATGGCACTTTGCTGGATGTTTGATGGTTTTACAGCAATGGAGGCCAAATATGCAGATGAAGAAAACCACTCTAACAAAAATTCCAATTTGGATTAAGATGTTTAACATCCCTATGGAATACTGGACCCCTGATGATCTGAGCTTCTTGGCAAGCGGGGTTGGAAAACCTTTGTACCTTGACAACGCCACTGAGAAGAGAACTCGATTGAATTATACAAGGGTGTGTGTTGAGATTGATCTTGAATGTGAATTCCCTAACCATGTATACCTCAATGTACAAGGAACTGAAGGTGATATCGATGAGGTGATAATGGTTGACATCGAATATGATTGGAAGCCACAAAAATGCCTTGCATGTAATTCCTTTGGTCACTTAGAGAGCCGATGCTCACACGCCCCACGCAAGACCTAGGTGCCTACTGGGAGAGTTGTCCAAGATCCACATGAAAAGACAGATAATGATGTTATTGATTTTGGAGAGGGGACGCCTTTGGTGATGACCAAGGCGGCTGTTGACAATGAAGAGCAATGGAGGACATTCAATTCAAAGGGCAAGGAGGTCGTAGTGGAAAGCTTGGCTCTTGCCACAGCATCTACCAAGGAAGCAGGTGCATGTAGTAATGATGGTGCCCGGATGGATTTTAACCTTGAACCAGCTGCATGTACAAGCAACAATGCTCAAAGGTTGCTTTGCGAATCAGATGCCCCTTCTATGTTGGAAACTTCTCATACAAGCCCCACCCGACACTCATCACTTTTGGGAGGAAATATTACCGGAGTTGAGAATCAGAACAGCTTTGAACTCCTTGCTAGCTGTGTCGACAAGGAGGGTGATAGGGTACCTAATCAAGAAGATATTGGTATCGACAGGAGCAAGGCACGAAATGAGGATAGCTCGAGCAAGAAGAAGCAGCGGAAAAAAAAAGAGAATACTGGTAGACGAGGTGGCAATGAAGCTTGCTAAGAATCTTCCATCTGATCGTAGCCATCACGTCAAGGGCAGCAAGACCAACTCCCCATCTCATCATGATTAATATAGCAACATGGAATATAAGGGGTTTAAATGACCCAGCAAAGCAACGGGAAGTGAGGAATTTGATTAGCAATAACAAGCTTTCTCTATTGTGTCTCGTGGAGACGAAGGTGAGGGAAGTGAATGCCCATCTTATCAAAAGCCTAATTGATCAGCATTGGGAGTTAGTGGCAAACTACGATAAAGCCCTTAAAGGCAGGATTTGGATAATGTACAACCCATTGGAAGTAAAGGTGCATAGATTGTTGGCTTCAAACCAATTCATTCACTGTGGCATTGAATTCAAGGCTTCTCACAAGTTCTGTTTCATCTCTTTTGTTTATGGAGAGAACAATAGTGATGAAAGAAAGGAGCAATGGAGGGATCTAAGTCATGCCTACTCTAACCTCCCTTGGTTACTAATGGGAGACTTCAACTATGTTACAAGGTCTGATGAGAAGTATGGAGGCAAAGCCATCAAGCACAAGCCAACTGAGGAATTCAATAACTTCTTGCAGCAAAATCATCTTCTTGATCTTAAAGCGAAAGGCAACCTGCACACTTGGAGTAATCAAAGTGTTGGTCAAAATAGAATATCATGTAAGCTGGACAGGGCCTTGGTGAATATGGGATGGTTGAACGAGTTCCTCCATTCAGAAGCAGCTTTTATGAATGCTGGAATCTCGGACCACTCTCCTATAGTTGTTTCTCTCTACCCTTTGGATGCTCACTTCAAGAAACCATTCAGGTTTTTTAATTTCTGGACTCGCCATGATGATTTCTCCACATTGTCTCTGAAGCCTGGAAAAAAGAAGTAGTTGGTTCACCCATGTACAAGGTGGTTAAGAAGCTTCAAGAGGTCAAGGTTAGACTAAGAACTTGGAGTAAAGCAAAGAAATTTTCTGATCTATCAAGCAAAGTGCAGTCTCTTCGTCAGGAGTTAGAGGGGACGCAGCAATGCATTCAACAACAACCTGATGATCACTCATTGCAGGTCAAAGAAAGATCAATTAGGCATGAGTTGATGTACTGCCTTAGGGATGAGGAAGCCCAAACAAGATTAAAATCCAGGGTTCTATGGATGAAAGAAGGTGACTTGAATACTACATTCTTCCACAACAACCTGGTGGCTAGAAGATCGTCCAATAGTATCTTTAGCATGACGGATGACAATGATAACAAGGTAACCGATCCGGTGGAGATCAGAAATATGGTGGTGCATCACTTCAAAAAGCTTTTGGGAAGTCGTGGTCTGGAGGCAGAAGTGGCTCTACCCCCATTCAACTCAAAGGTTAGTCCTGAACAAGCCGACATGCTTAACTCTGAAGTCACAGACCAGGAGATTCAAGTAACTTTATTCTCCCTCAAAGATGATAAGGCGCCAGGACCGGATGGTTTTACTGCCAAGTTCTTTAAATCGGCATGGCAAATTGTGGGAAGGGATGTAACTAATGCAATCAAGAACTTCTTCATCTCTGGAAAACTCCTCAAGCAAGTAAATGCAACCTCCATTACTCTTGTTCCAAAGTGCCTGAATCCTGACAAGGTTGGTGATTACCGCCCCATCTCATGTGTTAATATCCTGTACAAATGTATTTCAAAGCTCTTGGCAAACAGGATCAAGGGAGTTATAAGCAACTTGGTGGGAAGTTATCAATCGGCCTTCATCCTTGGTAGAAGCATTTCGGATAACATTCTCCTCACTCATGAGCTCGTGCATAATTATCATCTGAAATTTGGACCTCCCAAAGGGGCTTTGAAAGTTGATCTTAGCAAGGCTTTTGACTCAATTAAGTGGACATGCATTATCTCCATACTCAAGGAAATGAGGGTTCCTCCAAAATTTATCTTGTGGATCCAAGAATGAATATGCTCCCCCTCTTTTTCCATTATGCTCAATGGCTGCCTCCATGGCTTCTTCAAAGGGACGAATGGCTTACGGCAGGGCGACCCCTTGTCACCCTACCTCTTTGTTTTGACAATGGAGCTCTTCCATAGGCACCTAGAGGATTGTACCCAGCAGAATTTCCAGCACCACATCAGATGCAAAGATCCCAACATAAGGATGCTTAGCTTTGCTGACGATCTTATCATATTTAGTCAAGGTGATATTAGATCGTTGGAATGCATCTCCACAGCGCTTAGCAAGCTTCATGAAGCATCTGGCCTCCAAATAAATCGGGACAAGAGCTTGCTGTTCCTTAGTGGAATGGATGATAGATGCAAGGAGGAAATCGCATTAAGATCAGGGTTTCAATTGGGGCAGCTACCTATCAAGTATCTTGGGTTACCACTCATTACCTCCAGGCTCTCATTCAAGGATTGTGCCCCCCTCATCGACAAAATCCATGCCAAACTCCAATCGTGGCGGTGCAGGTACCTTTCCTATGCTGGTCGACTGTTGCTTCTCAAGTCAGTGATTCAACCTGCTTGTGTTTTTTGGTTCTCATCTTTTATCCTGCCAAAAGGGGTTATAAATGAGATTGAAAAAAGCTGTAGGCACTTCTTATGGTCGGGGACTAAACAAAAGATGAAGATGGTTCCAGTATGCTGGGACATCGTTTGCACTCCTAAGGATTCAGGAGGTCTGGGCCTATTCAACTTAAAAGTTTGGAACAAGGCAGCAATTTGCAAGCTTATATGGAGAATTATAAACAATGAACAAAGCCTGTGGACGCAATAGGTGGTCAAGTACTTACTCAAAGGAAAGAACTTTTGGTCGGTTAAAGCCCCGTCAAATTGCTCCTGGGTATGGAGAAAGATTTTGAGTAGCAGGGAGTCAGTCCTACCATTTGTAAAGCACAAGGTTCGTAATGGGAGGAGCACGTCTCTTTGGCATGACAACTGGCACCCGGAAGGTCCACTGCTTAGCAAATATGGTAGGAGGGCTATCTATGATTTTGGTCTTCACGAAGATGACATGGTAAGCCACATCATTGATGGTCATCGCTGGGATGTGCCTCCATCTCGATCTGCTGACTTGATGGAAATTTGGGGGAAACTCCCTATCCTACCAACCCCGGATAGTGAGCTCGATGACATTGTGGTATGGGAACCATCAAGAACGGGAAAGTTTGTAATGGGGGATACTTATCGAGCTATGATTGTCCAGCAGCCTGCACCATTATGGACGAAGCTTACCTGGTTCCACTTGTGCATCCCTAGGCACTCGTTTCTCCTTTGGTTGGCCATTAAGCAATCGCTTGCAACAAGGGACACGCTCCAAGCTAGAGGTATCATCCAATCTAACTCATGTGTTCTTTGCAGATCCGAAAGGGAATCCCATTCCCACTTGTTCTTCAGATGCACCTATTGCTGGAAAATTTGGAGACGTATACTCCAAATGAACGGCCTTAGCTCAGTTCATAGGCCTTGGGATAACCTCATCACATGGGCTTCGTCCAAGTTTTTGGGATCTTCTCCCTTGAAAACCTTGTTCAAGCTATCGTTAGGAGCTGTTGTATACCACATTTGGAAGGAGGAACCGAAGAATATTCAAAGCCTTCCGGCTCTAAAGGTACTAAAGTTCATAACACAAGATGTTAAAGACAGGATGCAAGGAGAGAAACTCTCAGTCATTGACTCCAACAAAGCAAGGCAAATCGTGAGCTCTTGGGATGAATCAAATGCATGGGACATAGCTTGGCTTTAGTAGTTGTGATCATCTAGCTTTGAATTGTATTGCATTGTTCTCTCTTGTTTTACGGCAGCATCATTGAGTAGGACTCTTTGTCTTCTTGTTTGTGGGAGATGTCACTAATCTCCTTGGGGGCTTTTGCCATGATTGTACATTTTCTCCCATCTTTATTTGCTCATTAATGGAACTTACTTAATTTCCAAAAAAAAAGAAATTACCAGTCTCTGTAGTGGAAAAGTTAGCTGATCGTATGTGGGGTAGAGATGGTAATGTTCAAGTCTCAGTTGTTGGGAATGATTTCTTCATTTTTCGATTTGCCAACTCAGATGCAAGAGACAAGATCTTGCACCAAGCTCCTTGGTTTTTTGCTGAGAGGCTCATGGTGCTCCAGCAATGGAAACCAGGCATGCAGCTGAAGAAAGCAACGGTCACAAAACTTCCTATTTGGATTAAGCTCTATAATGTTCCTATGGAATACTGGACCCCGGCAGGGATAAGTTTCTTGGCGAGTGGTGTGGGGAAGCCGTTATATCTTGATGAAGCCACTGCAAAGAAAGCGAGATTGAATTATGCAAGGGTTTGCGTTGAAATTGATATTGATAGTGAGTACCCACAGCATGTTTATCTAAATATTCAAGGGTCGGAAGATGGGGTTGAGGATGTCATCACGGTGGATATTGACTATGATTGGAAGCCCGCTAAATGTAGTCAATGCAATGTGTTTGGACACATGGTGACCCAGTGCCCTAAAGCTCCAGCTAGAAGATGGGTTCCTACTGGAAGACGTGTTCAAGACTTCAGTGGCAATCAGCAAGTTGAGGGCAACATTGAGGAGATGGTTGCGGTTCCAGGGAACTCGAATGGGATTGAGAAAGATGATATGATTCAGAGGGAAGTGTCCATGGTCAGGGATGAGAATGTTTGTCAAAGCAAGAAACCACAAGATGAACAACCCAATGCATGGCAGTTAGTGAAGGCTAAAAGGTAAGCACGTTTGCCCCCAAGATGTTGAAATGCAAGGTGAGCCGTCGGGCATAAGGCCCTTAAATTATCATGCCAACATGGAAATGCAAGGTGAACCGTCGGGTGATGAGATAGGAGGAGACCAAGTCATTCCTCCAGGGGGCTCAATGAATAATGGAGATATGAACGTGGAGGGTGTAAGCCCAAACAATTCCCACTTAGAGATTGTTTCCGAGCCTGATCGGCAACCCCGTGCTCCAAGCTTGGTTGACGTTGGCGATGAAGTAATCACTGTTACTCCCAATAGATTTGAATCTCTTGTCCATGACAACCAAGAGCCTGAAAGGAGCTCAACATCCTCCAAGAGAAATAAGAAGAAGAAGAAAATCCTTGTTGACGAAGTGGCTATGAAGCATGCTAAAAACAATCCAGTGGGTAAAAGCCTGGAATTAAGAGCTGGCGGTGGGGGTGATCAGGTGACTCATGTTTTTTTTTTTTTTGGAAATTAAATAAGATCCATTAATGAGTAAAAAAAGGATGGGAAATAATGTACATACAAGGCAAGAGCCCCCAAGGAGAGTAGAAACGTCTCCTCCAACAAAGACAAAAGGTCCTAAACAATCATGCTACACAAAGATACTACACGAAACAAGATGTGATCTTGCAAATACAAACAAGAGGGACTAATGCTAGTCACAACTACTAAAGCCATTCAACGTTCCATGCATTTGATTCATCCCAAGAACTCAAGATCTGCCTTGATTTGCTAGAATCAATGACTGAAAGTTTCTCTCCTTGCAACCTGTCTTTGACATCCTGTGTTATGAACTTTAGTACCTTTAGAGCCGGAAGGTAACTAGCCTTGAAGATTCTTCGGTTCCTCTCCTTCCAAATGTGGTAGACGACAGCTCCTAACGATAGCTTGAACAAAGATTTCAAGAGAGAAGAGCCCAAGTACTTGGATGAAGCCCATGTGATTAGGTTATCCCAAGGCCTATGAACTGGAGTAAGGCCGTTCATTTGGAGAACATGTCTCCAGATTTTCCAGCTATAGTTGCATCTAAAAAATAAGTGGTTGTGGGATTCACTTTCGGATCTGCAAAAAACACGAGTTAGAGTGGATGATACCTCTTGCTTGGAGCTTGTCCCTTGTTGCAAGTGAGTGCTTAATAGCCAACCAAAGGAGGAAGGAGTGCCTTGGGATGCACAAGTGGAACTATGTAAGCTTCGTCCATAAGAGTGCGGGCTGGTGGACAATCATAGCTCGATAAGTATCCCCCATTACAAACTTTCCAGATCTTGATGCTTCCAGCTTAGACCAAGTGATGAGGAAGAAGAGAGGGGAGGGTGTAAAATCCCATGGGTGCTCGTGGGTGAAGGTGGTGCTCGTGGGTGCTCGTGGGTGAAGGTGGTGCTCGTGGTGCTCGTGGCGCTCGTGGGTGAAGGTGGTGCTCGTGGGTGCTCGGGGTGAAGGGTGCTCATGGTGAAGGTGGTGATATTGTGGGTGAAGAGTTCTTTGTGAAGGTGGTGTTATTGTGGGTGTAGAGTTCTTCGTGAAGGTGGTGCCTGGGGTGAAGGCTTGCGCCGGCGTGCCTTAGCCGCCTGGCGTGGTGAAGTCTTGTTTGGGGTACCAGGTTTGCTCGTGGCTTCCTGGTTCTATTCGTGGGCTTCCTGTTTGAGGGATTTCAGGCTTCTGCAGTGGCTTGTGGAGAAGCGGGGTTTCTGGTCGTGGTGCGGAGACTGTGGGATTTCGGTTCGTTGTTTGGATTCGGAAGAGCTCGTGGGTTTCCTGTTTGTGGTTTCCCGGCTTCATCCGTTTCATGGGCCTGCCGTTTAGGCACTGGTCGTCGGTCCCAGTCTCTTTGGGGTGCTTCGTCCGTGGGTTCCAAGCACCGTGAAGGCACGGCACGGTTCGTGCGCTTGTTTCTGTTCCAAGCTGCGTGTGCTAAGCTTGTCCCCGAGGAGTTATTGCGGAGTTGTCATCCGGCCAAGCTTCTTGCAGTTCATGTGATGCAAGTCTTCTTTGTTACTGGTTAGTGGATGCTGTGTTTGCGATGGGTTCCCAGGTTCGTCTGCATGGTGACTTGGGGCCGTTGCTCCCTCTTCCGGTTGCCGGCGTTGTTGCGCCCACGACTGTTGGTGAGCCGATTAATCGGCTTGGAACATTGGATCGGCGATTGGATACGAATTCTGATTTCCCGCCCCTCTGCTCACCTGTCCATGCAGCCTCAGGTCAGGCCCTTGGCGCTGCTATTGCTGACCCTATGGGACTTGCCACAGTTTCTACTTCCTCTCATTCTGTCCTGCCAAGCGAGAAAGGAACTCTGAATTCTTCCACGAATGGAAAGGCCTGGACGGACTTATTTCCCAGAGGGTTTGCTGACAAACCCAAGCTTTCGTTCTTTGAGCCCTCTATGGTCAATGGCAGGATTATTGTCTCTCCTCCTGTAGAGATTGTCGAGCAAGGCGCCCTCCTATGGAAGGACTGCCTCATTGGCTACTTCCTTGACAGAAGCCTTCCTATTAATGTTGTGTGTAGATTGGCTGCCAAGTTGTGGGGACATGTAGAGGTTACCAGTTATGGCACTGGTTTCTTCATCCTCAGGTTCTCTTCTTCGGCAGTCAGAGAAAAAGTTCTCCAGCAGGGTCCGTGGTGCATGGCAGGTCGCTTGATGATCATTAGAGAATGGGAAGATAACTTCATGTCAAAGCGGATTGTGAGCCCCTCATCCAAAAACTTACTACCCGCACGCAGTCTTGGCAAGGTAGGCATTTGTCTTATGCAGGCCGTTTGTTACTTGTCAAAGCAGTTCTATTCTCCATTGCAGTCCATTGGATGTCAATATACATCTTGCCCAAGGAAGTCATCTACAAGATGGAGAGAATATGCAGGCACTTCTTGTGGGCTGGTTCCTCCCAAGAGGCTAAGATATGTAAGGTCAAATGGGATCATGTTTGCTCCCCCACTGATCAAGGTGGTTTGGGGATCTTGGACCTCCACCTATGGAATAAGTGCGCAATCTTAAGACAAGCATGGCTTGTTGGAAGTAGGGCTAACAACCTGTGGGTCTCTTGGGTTTATGCCAACCTACTTAGAGGTAGAAGTTTTTGGGCTGTACAAATCCCTTCCACTGCTTCTTGGGTATGGAGGAAAATACTTAAGCAGAGAGATGTCGCTTCCAGATACACTAAGCACCGGATTAACAATGGGAGAAGCACTTCATTATGGTATGATAATTGGCATCCACTTGGTCCTCTAGCTCCAACGTTTGGTAGGAGACTAATTTATGACTCGGGTCTTCCTGAAAGTGCTTTGGTTCAAGATGTTATAAATGGCGATGCTTGGGACACTCCGATTGCCTCTTCCTTTGACTTGGCTGAAGTGTGGGAAAGAATTCAAGATCTTCCAACGCCTAATTCAGACCTAGAGGATCGGATCACTTGGACCCTCTCCCAGTCTGGTAACTATAGCACTAGTGCAACCTACAAAGGTATGGAAGCTTTGCGGTCCTCAGTTCCTTGGGCTCGGCTTATTTGGTTCTCTCTCAACATTCCAAGGCACGCGTTTGTGACATGGCTTGCGATTCGAAACGCTCTTCTCACCAAGGATAGACTCCTGAGATGGGGCACCATTCAAAATGCTGTATGTGTTCTCTGCCGTAAATGCAATGAATCTGTCCACCACCTTTTTTTCCATTGTGATTACAGCAAGCACATCTGGAGCTTTCTTTTGGGTATGAATGGTCTCAATGTCTTGGCCCCCATCCCCCCCTGGAACCTTATTGTTGAGGCTGGTGCTAGATCATGGTGCTCCACTTCCCCTCTCCACCTCCTAAGGCGCCTGTCTCTGTCTGCAGCTGTGTACCACATATGGTGTGAGAGAAATCGCAGGGTATTCAAAAATGCAGCTCTACCTGAAGAGGAGATCTGTAAGGTTATCACTCAAGACATCACGTACAGAGTCAATGGCTTTCCACTTGTCCTTAAGGACAACAGTTACCATAGGCAGATTATGTTGAATTGGGACCTTCATTGTCGGTTCATCTAATGTTTAGCATCACCATTGCTCTTGGGGGTTTTGGGTGTCTTCTTATGTTCATTTCTTTAGCAGGGTGTTGCTAGCTCCTTGCTCTGTTCAGTGGGTATGCCCACTTGCTGCTTGTACATATTTCCTTTTTACTCATTAATGGAACTTTCTTAACTTCCAAAAAAAAAAAAAAAAACAAACAAAACTTCATGTTAGAGAAAACTCAGCTCTCCAAGATTCCCATATGGATAAAAATGCACAATGTACCTCTTCAGCTTTGGTCCCCAAACGGCCTTAGCTTTATTGCTAGTGGTGTTGGGAAACCACTGTTCTTGGACGAGATGACTGAGAATCGAACCAAATTAAACTTCGCCAGGGTATGTGTCGAGGTTGACACGAGGTGTTCATTTCCTGATAAGGTTTATCTACAATGTGGAGGAGGCACCTTGGAGTCGGAGATCACGATTGAATATGGTTGGAAGCCGGTTAGGTGCCACGTCTGTAATGTCTTTGGGCATTGTGAGACATGGAAAAATCAATTTAATGATTTCCTAATCATCACACGGGATTATATAAAACAAAGAGTCGCCATCATTCAATTTAGGCGTGAATGGACACCAAAATATTAAATAAGCACAAAAGGCAATTTTAGGGTAAAAATAACCCTCCTAAAAAAAACAACCAGAGATGGGTAAGGGGATTAAGTTATGAACAGGGGAAGGTGTTAGGCACCCCTATTCATCCACACAAGGTGGTTGCCAGGTATTGTTCATGTTAAAATAAAGGAAAAAGCTTGCTATAAAAATCACACAAAACCACAAAAAGGACAAAATTGTATGGTTTTTTCATACGAATAGTCTGATTGATCCAGAACTATCAAACATGATCATACCATTCCTAGGGTTTCATGATCAAAATAAAATTGAGATAAAATCAAATAAAATCAATTTAAAGTGAAAAATCCAAAAATCTGGCTTGAAGCTAAATTCTAGAAATCTAGAAAAATATGATTTTTATAAAATATTTCAAAATTGATCTTGAACAGTCCAGGATATAGATAAAGCCCAAATTTCACATTAAATCAGAAAATCAAAACCAAAAATACCCACGTTGATGAAGAACATCAAAAGGGGAGAATTTAGACCGTAGGGTCTTCTCTCAATAATGAAAAACAATTTAAAAACCATATCATGAAACCCTAGAAGTTATTTTCAGGCTTCTAGATTCAAATCTACCATATTGATCATGATAAATCCAAGATCTTAGCCTAAAATCGCAAAAACAGTGCTGTAGGTGCAAAAGTGGTGAAAATCCAAATTTTGGAAAAAAGTGGGGATCTCATGCTATAAACATCATAGATTCATGTTATTCATTCAGATATATCATAAAAAGCATTAAAACATGATCAAAATATTTAAAACAGCCACATCTCACAAATTAGAGCACATGGGGGTCTACCCTACGGATCCACCTGTTCTCTTTTCCCCTAGTTCTCTCTTCACGTTTTACGGCTAGAGAGACTCTTGAGGTACTTGGAGATAGGTTTGGGTATACAAACACAATCATAGGCCTTATTCTATGAAAAAAAGAAAAAACAGATATGGGGTTCTATTATAGGGATCCACCTGTTCCCCTTTCCCCTAGTTCTCTCTTCACCTTTTACTCATGTGCGTCTTTGTGACGTAGTTGAGCTGCCTCTGTAAATATCTCTTTCTTTAATGAACTTTGGACTTACTTTCCAAAAAAAAAAAAAAAGACAGAAAATAAAAAGGGATAGGAGACTTACCTGGATTGAGCAGGCAGGCAGCAGGAGTTCTTCTCTTCTTTTGGAGCTTCTTAGAATTCCTTGGACTTCAAAATTTCGTGGCCTTTTGCTTGAGGAAAGGCCCTCTATTTATAAGCAAACACAGGGGTATGGTTGGTCTAAGGTTTGGCAAGATAGAGTTTCAGTTTGAGTTAAACACAAGATCATGCCCATCCTTTATCCACAAAGATATTTCACACGGATAAAATAGATAATTCGCTGATTTAAAGGGATATTGGACTAAAGATAAGGCTCAGAAATCGAGAAAAGAATAAAACTCGCACGAGTCTAGAATGCCCGTAAATGATTTACGGTCCCACGATGTCCGTATATGTATTACGGGCGCTGCGTGCCCGTATTCAAAATTCGGGTGCGCTTAGCCCGTAGATACAATACGGTCCAGGCTCAAATTATCCATTTTCATACATTTTTGGCCTGTTTTAAATCCCAATTAATTATTTTCTCATTTTTAGTGCAATTTGGGGTGTCTACAGGCATGCAGTGAATAGATGCTCTTAGGTCAGAGCTACTGAATGGAGACCCACTGGACGAACCTTCAATTCCATCTCTGAAGTCTCTGAACTTCCGGCAGGGATTATTCCCGAACAAGCTGCTCCTATTCCTGTTATTGCCTCCGAGACAAGTATGTCTCAAGACGTGTTTGCTAATGACGAACTGATCCCGGATGTTGCTATCGTTCACAACACTGTTGAACCATCCCCAAATGGTGTTCCTGACCATAATACTACCAACCCTCCTACTGCATGGCATCACATGTCTAAAGGTAAAGGTGTTTTGGTTGAGACTTCTGAGATCGTGGACCTTAACAAAACCTACTGCAGTGACTCCAACTGTTTGTCTGAGCCGAATCAATTGCTCGCTAAGGGCATCATTGTTACCTCCCCGGAGGTTCTCTCTCCCCAACTCGATATGGATGGGCATGTTGCCACACCTAACAATTTTGACCTCTTACGGGACCTACCTGATTCCGGAATGGGGCCGATGACTTTATCTAAGAAGAAACGAAAGAAGTTCAGGAAAAGGCTCCTAGTGGATGAGGTTGCAATGAAGGCTGCCTGTAGTGCTCATTCAGCTCCAGGTGCCACCTATAGTGACTCTTCTCCTTCCTCTTCCCCCCATGATCAAGATCGCTGCCTGGAACATTAGGGGGTTGAACGACCCCTCCAAGCAGAGGGAAGTCAAGGCTCTAATTGCTTCCCAGAGATTGTCCCTGCTATGCCTTGTTTTTTTTTTTGGAAAGTAAGCCCAAAAATTGTATTAATATGAATAAAGGATATACAAGAGAGATAAAGCTAGCCCAAGAAAAGGCTACCCAAAACCAAGGATGAGACGCGTTCCCAAAGGGGAAGACAGGAATGTCTCAATCACATTACAAAATGAGCTTGAATTGACCAATTGTCACTGAAACTTCGATTATAAGCGGTGTCTTTCAACTTATAACTTCCACCAGAAAAATTTTGAGTGATGTCCCATTTGATGCCCTTTAGGACTTCTTCTTTTGGCTTGAATTCATTCCTAAATAGACGATTGTTCCTTTCAATCCAAATGTGGTAAACCGAAGCTGCAAAGGACGCCCTTCTTACCATAGCCTTGATGTTCTTCCCTTTGAATTTGTTTGCTGCCCAAGCAATTTCATTGTTCCATAAGGAAATTAGTCTACTAATACCATTTAATCTGAGTACCTGGTTATAAACATAACTGCTGTAGCTACAGTCAAAGAAGAGGTGTTGTAGGGTTTCTTGATGAGCTTGGCAAAAAGAACATCTGGATCTGCTGATGATACCCAGTCTAATCAATCTTGATTGGGTGAGTAATCGTTCCTGAATGGCAAGCCAAAGGATGAAAGCATGCTTGGGTATATTATGGGTAGACCAAACAAGGGTTGCCCAAGGGATGATTGGTTGATGACTTCTAATGGTGTCGTAAGTAGCTTTGATGCTAAACATACCAGATTTGGATGGAAGCCACTTCCTTATATCAGGAACATCAGCTATGGGTTTAGGAAGAGAAGGGAGCTCATTCCACAGTAGCTGTAAGTCTGGAGAGTTTGCAAGCGGAGGGTCCCACTCCTCATGGTTGATAATGGCTTCCACACGAGCATTAGCGAGAAGTCCTAAGTCATAGATAATCCTTGGGCCAAATCTTTTAGCAATAGGGCCTGATGGTAACCAATTGTCATACCATAACCATGTTTGCTTGCCGTCTCTGACAATATGCTTGAGGAGAGGTTGAGCAACCTCTCTTGAGTTAAGAATTTTCCTCCATATCCAGGAACAGCTACTAGGCATGGAAAGGGTCCAGAAATTCTTCCGTTTTATACGGTTTTCATATACCCAAGCAATCCACAACGTGTCCTTTTTGTCTAAGATATCCCATACATGCTTCATAACGGCGGCCTTGTTCCATGTGATGGTGTTAAGGATGCCTAGTCCTCCTTCCAATTTCGGCATGCAAATGTCCAACCATTTAACATGTGACATCTTCTTTATCATTCCATCACCACTCCATAAGAATCTACTGCACAGCATGTTGATTTCTCTGAGTACACTTTTTGGCATGATAAAGCATGATAACCACTGGACTTGAATAGCAAAAAGAACAGAAGAGATGAGTTGGATTCTCCCTGCATAGGACAATAGGCGACCCTTCCATGATTGGGTTTTAGATCTGATTTTCTCCAACAGCATGTTGCAATCCGATTTTGAGAGCTTCTTTGTGATGAGGGGTACTCCAAGATACTTGATAGGAAGTGTTCCCGCTGTAAACCCTGTGATTTCAAGAATGCTAGA
This sequence comes from Buxus sempervirens, assembly GCA_947561395.2. Lineage (NCBI taxonomy): Eukaryota > Viridiplantae > Streptophyta > Magnoliopsida > Buxales > Buxaceae > Buxus > Buxus sempervirens. Next base: position 6,459,953 of record OX387190.1, on the reverse strand, counting down.
TTGAATATTGACATCGACTCCACTGAAAAAGATAGAGCTTTTACCTTCATTACAGCTCAAGCCGGTCAAATCCTTGACTTGTTGGAGTGCTCGAACAATGGTGGTAGCAGATTTTTCATCAGCTCTTGCAAATAAGAACATGTCATCAGCAAAAGTAATAATTGAGAGGTCAAGGTTCTTACATTTTGCATGGTGGGAAAATTCTCTTTGGAGTTGCTTTTTGATTGTTCCAACTACAAGTTCCATCACAAGCACAAAGAGGAATGGGTGGCAAATTCTCTTTGGAAAATTCTCCCTGCTATGCCTTGTTGAGACAAAAGTCCGAAAGATTAACTTCGACTTCGTCAAGAACCTGATTAGTCCCAATTGGAGCTGGGTGGCAAATTATGACCATGCTCTTAAGGGCCGCATTTGGGTCTGTTTTGACCCCTCAGTCATCTCTCTTTACAAGATCCACGAATCTCATCAAATTATTCATTGTTGGGTTGATTTCCTTACCTTGGGTAAATCCAGTTTCATCTCCTTCGTCTATGGGGATAATGATGGTTTGGAGCAAAGATCTTTATGGAGAAGTCTGCGCTTAAATTCAGTTGACTGGCCATGGCTGCTTCTTGGTGATTTTAACTGTGTTCGGAAGGCTTCTGAGAAGATAGGTGGCAATCGAATTAATTCAACCCTGGTACATGATTTTAATTCATGTGTCGAGGACTGCTATCTAATTGAGATGAACTTCAAAGGCTTTGTGCACACTTGGAGCAACATGAATGCTGGTCAAAGTCAGATATCTTGTAAGTTGGATCGTGTATTAGTTAATCTTTCCTGGATTAGTCAATTCCATCCTTCTGAGACGGAATTCCTTGCCCAAGGCATATCAGACCATTGCCCAACTGTTGTCACCATATGTTCTGATAGAATCAAAGATAACCGACCTTTTAAGTTTTTTAACTTCTGGACCACCAAGGAGGACTTCTTGCCTATGGTGTCTGATGCCTGGAGGCCTCATGTGCCTGGCACACCAATGTTCCAACTTGTATCCAAGCTCAAAAAGTTGAAAGTCCGTCTGAAGGAATGGAGCAAACTGAATCAATTCTCCCAAATATCGGCTAAAGTGGAAGATCTAAAGGGCAAGCTGGAACAATGTCAAAGGCAGCTGCAAGCTTCTCCTACTGATAGGCAGCTAGCAGTCATGGAGGGTAATATTCGAAGGGACCTTGCTATTCTCTTAAGAGTTGAAGAATCTCAAATTAGACAAAAGTCTCGGATCCAATGGCTCAAGGAGGGTGATCAAGGTACGAAATTCTTCTATAATTCCATGGTTTTCAGGCGTGCCTCCAACTCTATTCTCAAGATCCAGGACGACATGGGTATGGAACTCAGTTCCCAGCATCTCATTCAGAGGCATATTGTTGAGCACTTCGCCAAGTTGTTGGGTGAGAGTGACCCACATTTGATTCCTTTTGAGCCCTCATTTAGCAGGTGTCTTACCTATGATCAGATCCAAAAGTTACAATCCGATACTACTGATGATGAGATTAAGTCAACTATGTTCTCTCTTAAGGACGACAAGGCACCTGGCCCTGACGGCTACACAGCTGCCTTCTTTAAGACTTCTTGGGACTTGGTAGGGAAAGACGTCTCTGCTGCTATCAAATCATTCTTCACTTCTGGGAAACTTCTTAAACAGGTGAATCATGCCATCATCACTCTTGTTCCTAAAGGTTGTAAGCCGTCCAGAGTTAATGAGTTCCGGCCCATATCCTGTGTCAACATCATTTATAAATGTATTTCCAAGATCCTTGCCAACAGGTTTAAGGAAGTTATTGCAGGATTGGTTGGACAGCATCAATTGGCCTTTCAATGCTACTCGATTATGATCAATGGCCGTATGAATGGCTTCTTTCATGGTGCAAAAGGTTTAAGACAAGGTGACCCACTTTCTCCCTACATCTTCATGCTAATCATGGAGCTTTTCAATGCTATTCTTCAGGTCACCACAAGCAAGGCTGCCTTTGAGTTCTACCCCAAATGCTCCAAGCATAAAATCAAGGTCCTCAGTTTTGCAGATGACTTAATGCTTTTCTCAAGTGGGAAACTGGAATCTATTGATTGCTGTATGGAGGCTCTTGAGAAACTTCAGGCTATAGCAGGCCTTAAAGTCAACAAGGACAAGACCACCCTCTTCCTTGCTGGAATGGACGAGAGCTCAAAACAATTGCTATGTACCAGATTTGGTCTCCAAGTTGGTCATCTTCCCATCAAGTATTTAGGTCTGCCGCTCCTCTCTTCCAGGCTCTCTCTAAAGGACTGTGATCCTCTTCTCACAAGGATCAAAGCCCAACTCCAATCTTGGAGCAATCGCAATCTCTCTTACGATGGAAGGCTCACCCTCATCAACTCAGTATTGTTCTCTATCACGGTACATTGGCAATCAGTTTTCACTCTTCCCAAATCAGTCTCAAAAGCTATTCAAAAGGAATGTAGAACTTTCCTTTGGGCCGGGCAGAAATCAAATAAGAAAGTTTGTCCAATTAGTTGGAAGGTTGTTTGTGCGCCTAAGACTCAAGGAGGCCTTGGGGTCAAGAACCTACAAACATGGAATTCAGCTGCTGTCTTCAAATACATCTGGATGATCGTCAACAATTCCCCATCTTTGTGGGTTAGATGGACTCGTAGCTACCTGGTCAAGGACAGAAACTTTTGGGCATTAAAGTGCCCATCGAAGTGCACTTGGATTTGGAGGCACATTTTACATGCTAGGCCAATTGCTGCAACTCTCCTAAAAGTGAAGGTTTTCAATGGCGTAGGCACATCACTTTGGTATGATAACTGGCATCCGGATGGACCAATTGTTCAAAGACTTGGCAATCGAGTCGTGTATGACTCGGGTTTACCAATTTCTGCAGATGTAGCTTCTATAATTGAAGGTAATGATTGGTCACCTCCTCTTTCAGTTACGGCAGATTTGATGGATTTATGGAGCAAACTCTCTAGTTTACCAAAGCCTGATGCATCTCGTGAAGACAAGATTGTGTGGATATCATCAAAATCAGGTGGAATTGACATAGCAAGCACCTACAGATTCATCCATCTTGATCGTCACCTTGTCCCTTGGAATAGGCTTGTTTGGTTCCCCCTTAACATTCCAAGACATGCATTCATTCTTTGGATGTCTTTCAATAAGGGTCTTCTTACTCTTGACAAGCTTAACAAGTGGGGAACAACAAATCAGCAAACATGTATTTTATGTAGAAGGGGAAGTGAGAATCTTCACCACTTGTTCTTTGAATGCAGCTACAGTTGGCAGGTATGGCACTCAATCCTCCAAGCTAACTGTCTTAAGAGAGTGAAGCGTAGATGGGACAATCTAATAGCTTGGGCAGCAAGGAAAGGTACTTCCTCAGAACCCACCACTATCATCTTTAAGTTATCATTGGGGGCAGCAGTCTATCACATCTGGAAGGAGCGGAATAGAAGGATATTCAAGAACAGCTACCTACCAGCTTCCGAGATATTTTCCTACATTCGTTTTGATGTCCAAGCACGGCTTCACCACCAGAATCTATTGAGCAAAGACTCCGACCGTAATAGGAAAATTGTTGACAATTGGAGGCTCCACCATGTAATCAAATTTTCACATTCCACTATGTAGTTTGGGAGCTTGTAGTTTGTTTGAACGTGGCCATCACCCACGTCCCCCTGTATTGTTTTCCCTTTTCTTCTTAATATTATACCTTACTTTTTTCCAAAAAAAAAAAAGCATCATTCGGCCTTCATTCCGGGTAGAAGGCTCGTGGACAATGTGCTTATCACTCATGAGCTATTCAGGAATTATCACCTCAATAAGGGCACTCCGAGGTGTGCTCTCAAGATTGACATTAAAAAGGCCTTCGACTCAGTGGACTGGAATTGCTTGGAAGAGGTACTCAAGGGTTTCAGGTTCCCTCATCGTTTTATCATGTGGGTTATGGAATGTGTCCGATCTACCTCCTACTCTATTATGATCAATGGTAGCATGAAAGGGTTCTTCAAGGGTGCCAAGGGGCTAAGACAAGGGGACCCTATGTCACCTTATCTATTTGTCTTAGTCATGGAATTGTTTGATAAGGTGTTGAACGATAGCACATCAGTCCACTTCAAGCCTCACCCCAAATGTGCTCAGCCCCTCATCAAGCAGCTTTGCTTCGCTGACGACCTCCTTATTTTTGCACATGGGGACCTCAGGTCAGTACAATGCATTAGTTATGCTCTTGATCTCTTTAGCAGGATGTCTGGTCTTCATGTTAACAGGGACAAAAGTGCTTTATTTACTGCTGGTATTCCAACTCATGTGAAGAATGATATTATCACGTTGTTGGGCTTTATGGAGGGACATCTCCCGATTAGATACTTGGGAGTGCCACTCATATCCACTAGGCTGTATGCTCGGGATTGTGAGCCACTAATCCAAAAGTTGGCGGCCAGAACTGCTTCATGGCAAGGGAGACACCTGTCTTATGCAGGTCGGTTGGTATTGGTTAAATCTGTCCTATTCTCTATTGCTGTTTATTGGTTGTCTATCTTCATTTTGCCCAAGGAAGTTATCTACAAGATTGAGAGAATATGCAGAAATTTCATCTGGTCAGGCTCTAGCCAAGGCACCAAAATCAGTAAAGTTAGCTGGGACCAAATATGCTCTCCTAAGGACCAAGGTGGCCTTGGTGTCTTGAACACACAACTTTGGAATAGATGTGCCATATTAAGGCAAGTCTGGCTTGTGGGAAGCAAAGCTGAAAACCTTTGGGTTTCTTGGGTTACTATCAACCGCCTCCGGGGCCGAAACTTCTGGAGTGTTCCTATCCCTTCCACTGCTTCTTGGGTGTGGAGGAAAATTCTCAAGCAAAGGAACCCTACTGCCACCTTCATAAAGCACTCCATCCACAATGGTAGGAACTCCTCATTGTGGCATGATAATTGGCATCCCCTTGGTCCCCTTCTTCCAAGGTTTGGTAGAAGATTAATTTATGATTCTGGCCTTCCGGATGATGCCTTAGTCCATGACATTATTTGTGATTCTGATTGGGACACTCCAGTTGCGACTTCATTTGATCTGATGGACGTTTGGTCTAGGCTCCAGGACTTGCCAAGGCCTAAGCCTGATGAGAATGACCGCATTATTTGGACCCTCTCTCCTTCTCATACTTATGAGACTCACAGCACTTATAAAGCACTGGAAGCCGATCATCCTACTGTTCCTTGGTCGAAATTGGTGTGGTTCCCTTTCAAAATTCCTAGGCATGCCTTTATTCTATGGCTAGCAATCAGGAAAGCCCTCTTTACCAAATACAGGCTTGTCAGATGGGGTATCCTCCAAAGTCCAGTATGTGTTCTATGCCGTAAGACTCATGAAACCATTGAGCATTTATTTTTCCGTTGTGACTACAGCACTTTCATATGGCAACACTTTATTCAGAAGAATTTCTTGAACTCGGCTTATGCATCATCTTCATGGAATTCCATCATACAGCTTGTTTCTTGCGCTTGGAGTGCCAAGACGCCTTTACACCTGTTAAGACGTCTTTCTTTGGGTGCTGCTGTTTATCACATTTGGTGCGAAAGGAACCGCAGGATTTTCAAGAATTCAGCCTTACCAAAGGAGGAAATTTGCAAACTTATTGAGTTTGACATCTCCTATAGAGTTGAGGGTCTCTCGATGCCCCTGACGGACAATGACATTCACAGGAAAGTAGCGCTTCAATGGAATATCAACTTCCTTTTTTGTTAATCTTTTAGCATGGTCTGGATCGTTTCTGTATTGGTTTAGCACGATCATGGAAGCTTTAGTACGGTCTCCTTTGTTTTGTTTTGGTTCAGCGTGCACTTGGATGCCTGTTGTTATGTAATGTCCTAGTGGACTCCCACTACTTTCTTTGTACATTCTTCCTCCTTTTCGAATGGAATCTTACTTTTTCCAACAAAAAAAAAAGTATGGGGCTTTGGGGGGTAAGTTAAAAGACACCGCTACGAACAGAGAAGTTTGTGATAATTGGGGAGTCTACCCTACTCTCATTTTGTAATTCTCCTCTCAGCTGTATGGTGTGATAGCCATTGTTTCCAGTAGGGTTGTTTTAATGTAATTTGTTTACATTGTTTAGGTGGGTATGCCCACCTTGGTCTTGTAAAGCAGCTCCCTTTACTAATGGAAAACTTACTTACTTTCCCAAAAAAAAAAAAATCATGTTCACTATCCGGAGGTGGCAGTAGAGGAAGCTTCCCCCAAATTTCCATCAAGTCCGCAGATCTTGATGGAGGCACATCCCATGATGACTCATGTTTAATATTGCCATGTGGAATATTAGGGGACTTAATAACCCCGAAAAGCAAATTGAAGTTAGAAATCTTATGGTATCCAATAAGTTAAGTCTTTTGGCAGTTGTGGAGACTAAAGTAAGGCAAGTTAATGCCCAAGTTGTGAAAAGCCTCATAACCACCCATTGGGAGCTCATTACCAACTATGACCAAGCTTTGAAGGGCCGGATTTGGATCTTTTTTTTTGGAAGTTAAGAAAGTTCCATTAATGAGTAAAAGAAAATGTACATCAACTGCCTTATCCAAGGCCACACCTCAACCAATGTGAGATCGAAACTGCCCACTTTTACAAGAAACAAGGTGAACATTCCACCTTAAAATGAAAGTCAAAACAACAATAACTTTAAAGAAACAAGGTGAACATTCCACTATGTTCCTTCCTGGAATGTAGGCAGATTGATACTCCCCCACCAAGTCCCCAACCACTGACTTCATTCTCCGTGCCTGAACGGAGATGCATTGGTAGGAGATGCATTGGTGCCACATTCTCCGGGCTAGCTTGACCTGAATCCTCGTCCATGCCTGAACCTCATCCATCACCTCGTCCATGCCTGAACCTTGACCTGAATCCTCGTCCATGCCTGAACCTCGTCCATCACCTCGCCCATGCCTGAACCTCGTCCATGCCTGAACCTCCATCTCATCGTACGTGCCTGAACCTCCATGCCTGCTGCCAGTTCTCGTGTCCTTGCCTGAAGGTTGACCAGTTCTCGTATCCGTCCGTGGCTATTCGTGTACAGATCTAGTGGCTTGTCTCCCTCCTGCTCCATCTATTCGTGGGATTATTCGGTTCCAGCTGTTCACTGCTCCATCTGCTTCGTGTTTTTCTTTGCTTGCTCGTGGTTTTTTTCCTGCTCGCCATTATTCTGTTCGTCGCTCCGGCTTGTGGTTATTCTGCTCGTCGGTATTCTGTTCGCGACCTGGTCCGGGATAATTTATTATTGTTCGTGGATTCTTCTGATTATTGTTCGTGGATTTCTTCTGGTTCGTCAACTCTGTTTTGCGCGTAGCAAGATTTAACTTGTTGCGAAGGCTCTGGTTCGTGTACCTCGTGTTTTTGTGGCTTCCTGTTCGTGCCTGTTGGTGTTTCTTCGTGCTTGGTCGTGTTTTCTTGCTCGCGCCGGGTTGGGGTTTCCTCCCTATCGTGGTTTTCTGCTCGTCCTCATGCTTGTTCGCGATATTCTTTGCCTGCTCGTGGTCTTCTGTTGGCGGTCTTCTGTTCGCGCATGTCCTTGGTTTTTCTGTTCGTGGTGTTCTGCTCGTCACTATTCTGTTCGCCGCTCCGGCTTGTGGTTATTTTGCTCGTGGGTTTTCTGTTCGGGACCTGGTCGGGGATACTTTGTTAGTGAGCTTGCTGTTCGACTGTTCGTGAAGCCTGCTTGTTCGTGTGTGCATCCTGGGTTCGTGGAACCTCTTCTGGTTTTTCTGGTTTTCGAATTTGCGGATTATTGTTCGTGTTTCCTTCTGGTTCGTCTTCTCTTGCTCGTGCGAAGCAAGATCATTGTAGGGATTTATCTGTGTGAAGCAAGCACCATTATTGGTCGTGCTTTTTACTGCTAGTGCGAAGCAACTTTTTCATTTGAGCAAAGCAAGTTTATTGTTCGTGCGAAGCAAGCAAGATTATTGCTGTGGGAAGTTTTTGTTCGAAGTTTATTGTTTGTGGGAGGATTATTGTTCGAAGATTACTGTTCGTGGTGAAGAGTATTATTGTTCGGAGCTGTCAATTCTTGTTGCTGTGGGAAGATTATTACTGTGGACGGATTATTGTTAAGGTTTCTTTGGGAAGATTATTCTTGTTCGTGGTGAAGTTGCTGTTCTTTCTGGCCGTGCTTCTGTTCGTTTCGGGGTTTCTCCTGTCATGACTCAGTAGTTCTTTGGCCTGGCGCTGCTTTTCTCCCGTAAGGCTTCGGACATGGATCCGAACTCTATTTTCCCGCCCTTGGGGAATCAATCCTGTCATTCGGCAGTGCCTGTGGTCGAAGGTGCTGTGCCCGCAGTGCCTGAGCATACTTCTGGTTTCAACCAGGTCTGTCCTGCTGTTACCCCTGAACCTGTGCAAGCAATTTCTGTTTTTGGATTGGAACCTGACCAACGTAAAACGTGGTCGGCTCTCTTTCCTAATCGTGATCAGTCACGAATCAAGCTTCCCTATTTAGAGCCCCAAGTTGTCAATGGTCAAGTTTTTGTAACTCCTCCATCCCAGATAGCTGAAGAAGGTAAGAAGCTTTGGGAAGGCAGTCTCATTGGACACTTTCTGGAGAAAAACCTGCCTTTTGCTGTTGTTAGAAGCCTTGCTGTCAAGCTATGGGGCAAGTTGGGTTCGATTCAAGTTTCTGGTACAGAGAATGGTTTCTTCATTTTCAAATGTGGTTCGGTTGAAATGAAAGACAAGATTCTCCATGGTGCTCCATGGCATTTTGCTGGTAGACTGCTCATTCTGAGAGAGTGGGAACCTAACATGCAATTCATCAAGGCTCAACTCAGTAAGGTCCCAGTATGGGTTAAGTTGTTCAACATTCCTATGGAATATTGGTCTCCGGAGGGTCTAGGGGTAATCGCCAGTGGAGTTGGCCGGCCTTTGCTTCTTGATAGACAAACTGAGACAAAATCCAGATTGGGATTTGCCAATGTTTGTGTGGAAATGCAGGTGGGCGATGCTTTCCCTGACAAGATATTCCTTAACTCTAGTGGGGATCCTTCCATTGTTAAGGATGACCTCCAAATTGATGTTGAATATACCTGGCGCCCAATGAAGTGTTCCTCTTGTCGCATTTTCGGTCATTCAGACAAGAATTGCAGCTTCGCAAAGAATGTTCAGCCTGCCCCAATTCCAGGACCAGCTTCCACCTCATTACCTGGACTTGATGCTAATGCTGCTCTTCGGGTCACTACTGAAATTGCTCATGGACAAGCTACTAATGATGCCCAAGGGGTCATCTCAGAAATTGTTCTTGGACCGCCTGCTGCTGTCGAAGTTGTTCATAGACCAGCTGCTGATGTTGTACTTAGGGACGTAGCTGCCGGGGTCGCATGCCAGCATGGTAGTGCTGTCAACACTCATGCGATGGAACCAGATCCGGCCATTCATGATCTGTGGCATGTGGTAAAGGCAAAAGGCAAAGAGCATGGTGCTCGTTCTCCCAGGTCTTCCCCTCTAGGCAGTGATGCTGCCTATTCTAATGAAAAGAGCTCAATTCCGTCCGAGGGCAGTTCCAGTTCCAGCCCATCCAATGTTTCGTCTAGCTCCTTTGTTCCTGATTCCATCCTGAGTGCACTTGAAGGTGCTAATCAGTTCGAAGCCCTTGAAGCTCTTGGTGGAAATAATGAAGAGCAGGTGCCAAGGCGATCCTCCAAAAAGAAACTCAAAAAGAAGACAAAATTACTAGTAGATGAAATGGCCATGAAGCAAGCAAAATCCAAGCATAGCAATGGAGATCCAATGGGATCTCATAGAAGGGGGAGCAGTAATCTTTTCCATGCTTAAAGTAGCAGCATGGAACATTCGGGGTCTCAATGACCCTGCAAAGCAAAGGGAGGTTCAGGAATTAATAGTAACACAGAGATTATGCTGTATTTGTTTGATTGAAACGAAGGTTCGGGAGGTGAACTCTCACTTAGTGAAGACTTTGGTTAGCCCCCATTGGAGTCTCATTGCAAACTATGGCAGTTCAATCAAGGGTAGGATATGGTTACTGTATGACAATAATGTTCTAAAGGTGACTCCTGTATTTCTTTCAGATCAGATTATCCACTGTCTTGTTGAATTCCCTTCCTTGGAGAAGGTTTGCTTCTTGTCCTGCGTATATGGGTCAAATGACCATAAGGAGCGATCCTCACTTTGGCAAGACATGATTGCCAATGCCATTGATCACCCTTGGATGGTTATAGGTGACTTCAACTATGTCCGCAATCCGATGGAGAAATGTGGGGGTAAGAGCATCAAGCGTCAACCTACCGAAGAGTTCAACAAGTGTATCCAAACTTGTGCTTTATCGGATCTGAAGTATAAGGGTTTTCACCATTCTTGGAGCAATAGAAGTATTGGAACAAGGAAGATCACATGTAAACTGGACAGAGCCCTAGTTAACAAAGGCTGGTTACTTCAATTCATGGCATCTGAAGCAGATTTTCTCAACCCGGGTATCTCTGATCACTGTCCCATTATTGTAACCATCTATCCAGATCACCAGAGGGGAGCTAAGCCATTTAGATTCTTTAATCATTGGACGTTCCAAGACCAGTTTTTACCATTGGTAGCTGATGCATGGAAGGTTCATGTTCCTGGGCATCCTATGTTCCGTGTTGTGAAGAAGCTTCAAAATGTTAAGAAATGTCTCAAAGCTTGGAGTAAGAGCGAAAATTTTGCCGATATCTCCGACAAAGTTCTTCTCCTCCGGGCTGATGTTGCAGCCCTCCAAAAGAAATGCCACGACAACCCCAATGATGTTATTGCTGCTGGTCAAGAGAGAATCACAAGATCAAATCTAATCAAGGCTCTTAGGATTGAGGAAAGTCAGCTTCGCCAAAAAGCTCGCATTGCTTGGTTAAAGGATGGAGATCAGAACTCCGCTTTCTTCCACAACCATCTGATATCTAGGAGGGCAGCAAATAAAATCTTAAGCATCTATGATGAAGATGGTTCCAAGATCACTGATCCTTCTTCCATTTGCAGCATGTTCTCTGCCCACTTCTCTAAGCTCCTAGGGATGCCGACCATGGTCGACTTAAACCTCTTCCCTAAGATGCCTCTCAAGCTGTCTGAAGCCCACTACCAATCTTTGGATGAGGATGTCACCAGGGAAGAGGTGACCTCCACTCTCTTTGCTCTAAAGGATGACAAGGCGCCTGGCCCTGATGGTTTCACCCCGGTTTTCTTCAAGAGAGCCTGGGAGATCGTTGGCCCCGATGTGGTAGAGGCAATTCTATCCTTTTTCCAGCATGGGAAGCTTCTAAAGCAAGTGAATGCAACCTCCTTAACGTTGGTCCCTAAATGCCCAAATCCTGGTAAGGTTACAGATTTCAGACCAATTGCTTGTGTCAACACTCTCTACAAGTTCATTTCAAAGATCATTGCAAACAGATTTAAGAAGATTATTGCTGACCTTGTTGGTGACTACCAAGCAGCATTCATTCCTGGCAGATCAATAGCAGAAAACATCATGTTAACCCACGAATTGCTTCACAATTCCCACTTAAACAAAGGATCTTCTAGGTGCGCTATAAAGGTGGATCTGAGCAAGGCTTTTGATTCGGTATCTTGGGACTGTATAAGGAAGGTGTTAAATGATATGGGGTTCCCACCTCGAATGATCCACTGGGTAATGGAGTGTATCTCTACGCCCTCCTACTCGATTCTGATCAATGGCCGAATGAATGGCTTCTTTCATGGTGCAAAAGGTTTAAGACAAGGTGACCCACTTTCTCCCTACATCTTCGTGCTAATCATGGAGCTTTTCAATGCTATTCTTCAGGTCACCACAAGCAAGGCCGCCTTTGAGTTCTACCCCAAATGCTCCAAGCATAAAATCAAGGTCCTCAGTTTTGCAGATGACTTAATGCTTTTCTCAAGTGGGAAACTGGAATCTATTGATTGCTGTATGGAGGCTCTTGAGAAACTTCAGGCTATAGCAGGCCTTAAAGTCAACAAGGACAAGACCACCCTCTTCCTTGCTGGAATGGACGAGAGCTCAAAACAATTGCTATGCACCAGATTTGGTCTCCAAGTTGGTCAGCTTCCCATCAAGTATTTAGGTCTGCCGCTCCTCTCATCCAGGCTCTCCCTAAAGGACTGTGATCCTCTTCTTACAAGGATCAAAGCCCGACTCCAATCTTGGAGCAATCGCAATCTCTCTTATGCGGGAAGGCTCACCCTCATCAACTCAGTATTGTTCTCTATCACGGTACATTGGCAATCAGTTTTCACTCTTCCCAAATCAGTCTCAAAAGCCATTCAAAAGGAATGTAGAACTTTCCTTTGGGCCGGGCAGAAATCAAATAAGAAAGTTTGTCCAATTAGTTGGAGGGTTGTTTGTGCGCCTAAGACTCAAGGAGGCCTTGGGGTCAAGTACCTACAAACATGGAATTCAGCTGCTGTCTTCAAATACATCTGGATGATCGTCAACAATTCCCCATCTTTGTGGGTTAGATGGACTCGTAGCTACCTGGTCAAAGACAGAAACTTTTGGGCATTAAAGTGCCCATCGAAGTGCACTTGGATTTGGAGGAACATTTTACATGCTAGGCCGATTGCTGCAACTCTTCTAAAGGTGAAGGTTTTCAATGGCGTAGGCACATCACTTTGGTACGATAACTGGCATCCGGATGGACCAATTGTTTCAAGGCTTGGCAATCGAGTCGTATATGACTCGGGTTTACCAATTTCTGCAGATGTAGCTTCTATCATTGAAGGTAATGATTGGTCACCTCCTCTTTCAGTTACGGCAGATTTGATGGATTTATGGAGCAAACTCTCTAGTTTACCAAAGCCTGATGCATCTCGTGAAGACAAGATTGTGTGGATAATATCAAAATCAGGTGGTTTCGACATTGCAAGCACCTACAGATTCATCCATCTTGATCGTCACCTTGTCCCTTGGAATAGGCTTGTTTGGTTCCCCCTTAACATTCCAAGACATGCATTCATTCTTTGGATGTCTCTCAATAAGGGTCTACTTACTCTTGACAAGCTTAACAAGTGGGGAACAACAAATCAGCAAACATGTATTTTATGTAGAAGGGGAACTGAGAATCTTCACCACTTGTTTTTTGAATGCAGCTACAGTTGGTAGGTATGGCACTCAATCCTCCAAGCTAACTGTCTTAAGAGAGTGAAGCGTAGATGGGACAATCTAATAGCTTGGGCAGCAAGGAAAGGTACTCCCTCAGATCCCACCACTATCATCTTTAAGTTATCATTGGGGGCAGCAGTCTATCACATCTGGAAGGAGCGGAATAGAAGGATATTCAAGAACAGCTACCTACCAGCCTCCGAGATATTTTCCTACATTCGGTTTGATGTCCAAGCACGGCTTCACCACCAGAATCTATTGACCAAAGACTCCGATCGTAATAGGAAAATTGTTGACAATTGGAGGCTCCACCATGTAATCAAATTGTCACATTCCACTATGTAGTTTGGGAGATTGTAGTTTGTTTGAACGTGGCCATCACCCACGTCCCCCTGTATTGTTTTCCCTTTTATTCTTAATATTATACCTTACTTTTTTCCAAAAAAAAAAAAAAAGCAAGCTGTGGTCGTGGACACCATTCAGAACAGTAACAATGCTGATATCAGATCAAGGCCACTGTCCCAGGTATGTCATGATGGTATCGAATCGAGCCCCAACCGGTTTGACCTTTTGAGTGAAGTACCGAACCTATGCACGAGCTCTAATTCTCTCTCAAAGAAGCAACGTAAGAGAATCAAGAAAAGATTGTTGGTGGATGAATTTGCAATGAAGGAAGCCAGGAATGCAAGTTTATCCCTCATATCCGGTTCAGGTGGTTCTTGTAGTGCCCCCAGCAACCATCTGTCCCCCAATGATCAAGATCGCAACCTGGAACATTAGGGGTCTCAATGACCCCTCTAAGCAGCGAGAGGTTAAAAACCTTTTAGCTTCTCATAAGCTTAACATGCTATGCCTGGTGGAGACGAAGGTTAGAAGAGTGAATGCAGATTATGTTAAGAATGTCATTTGTCCATCTTGGAACTTTATCACAAACTACGATCATGCATTAAAAGGGCGCATTTGGGTTTGTTATGATCCATCCGTCATCTGTGTTTCTAAAGTGTTTGAATCCCATCAACTTATCCATTGTTGGGTTGAGTTCAAGGCTACTGGAAAAACATCTTTCTTGTCTTTTGTTTATGGGGTCAATGATGCTTTGGTTCGTAAAGACCTTTGGCGAAGCTTGCGCCTATGTTTTGTGGACAGACCATGGATGCTGATTGGAGACTTTAATTGTGTTAGGAAGGATTCCGACAAGGTTGGAGGAAAGAAAATAAACACGGCAGCCGTACAAGACTTCAACTCATGCATCAATGATTGTTTTTTGATTGAAATGAATTACAAAGGGTTCGTGCACACTTGGAGCAATATGAGTGCTGGTCAAAGGCGTATTTCTTGTAAGTTGGACCATGCCCTGGTTAATATTGCCTGGATTAATCAGTTTAATCACTCAGAGATAGATTTTCTGCCTCCTGGAATCTCTGATCACAGCCCTACTCTAGTCACAGTTGACCCTGATATGCTGAAGAGTAACAGACCATTCAAGTTCTTTAACTTCTGGACTACCACTGATGACTTCCTTCCTTTGGTTGCTGATGTATGGAGACACCCGGTTTCCGGTAAGCCTATGTTTCAACTAATTTCTAAGCTTAAGAAATTGAAAGTCCGCCTGAAAGAATGGAGTTCGAAGAAGCAATTCTCTCAAGTTTCCATAAAAGTTATCGAAGTTAGGGATAAACTTGAGATATGCCAGAAAGCTTTGCAAAGCAACCCTTTTGACGCTCATCTGTCCACTACTGAAGGGAAGATCAGGAAGGAACTAGCAGACCTTTTGCGAGTTGAAGAAGCTCAATACCCGCAGAAATCCAGAATTCAGTGGATGAAAGAGGGAGATCAGAGCACTAAATTCTTCTTTAATTCCGTCATTTTCAGGCGCTCAAACAATTCCATTACCAAATTGTTTGATAATAGCAGGGAGATCACTGACCAAGCCTCTGGCAGCACATTGTTTCTCACTATTCTACCTTATTGGGGGAGAAGGATATGTCTTTGGAGTCCTTTCGGGCTGATTTTGATCGTATTCTCACTCATGATCAAATTCAAATGTTGCAATCTGCTGTCTCTGTGGATGAGATTAAGACCACAATGTTTTCACTCAAGGATGAGAAGGCTCCAGGCCCAGATGGCTTTACCCTAGCTTTCTTTAAGAAGGCTTGGGATCTTGTTGGGGAAGATGTCACGGTTGCCATCAGTTCATTCTTCTCTTCTGGGAGGCTTCTTAAACAAGTGAACCACTCTCTTATCAATCTTGTTCCTAAGAAAGGTAAGCCTTCTTCAGTTTCAGAGTTCAGACCCATCTCGTGTGTCAATACCATTTACAAATGCATATCAAAGATATTAGCCAACAGGTTTAAGACTGTAATTGCATCCTTGGTTGGCACTCATCAGTCAGCTTTCATACCAGATAGAAGGATGGCAGACAATATCCTATTAACACACGAGCTATTCAGAAGCTACCATCTTAATAAGGGTACGCCCAGGTGTGCTCTCAAGATTGATTTAAAGAAAGCCTTTGACTCCGTTGATTGGCATTGTATTGAAGAGGTCCTCAAAGGTTTCAGGTTTCCTTCACGGTTTATCTCATGGGTCATGGAGTGCGTTACTACTACATCATTCTCAGTTATGATTAATGGTAGTATGGAAGGTTTCTTCAAGGGAGGGAAAGGCCTCAGGCAAGGAGATCCTATCTCTCCTTACTTATTTGTCCTTGTTATGGAGCTATTTGACAAGGTCTTGAAGGATAAGACAGCCGTGAATTTTCTACCTCATCCCAAGTGCCACCAGCCTTCGATCAAGAAACTGTGCTTTGCTGATGACCTTTTTGTCTTCTCTCACGGGGATATCAATTCTATTACCTGTGTTTCCTCTGCTATTGACCTCTTCGGCAGACTATCTAGCTTGCTGGTCAATAAAGAGAAAAGTGCAGTGTTCATGGCTGGCATTTCTGACTGTGTGAAGGATGAAATCATCCAGGCTTTGGGTTTCAAGGAAGGACATATTCCTGTCAAGTATTTGGGTCTCCCTCTCATCTCTACCCGATTGACAGCTGCTGACTGTGCGCCCCTCATTCAAAAGCTTATTGCCTGAACGCAGTCTTGGCAAGGTAGGTATTTGTCTTATGCAGGCCATTTGCTACTTGTCAAATCAGTTCTTTTTTCCATTGCAGTTTATTGGATGTCAATTTTCATTTTGCCCAAGGAAGTTATCTACAAGATGGAGAGAATATGCAGGCACTTCTTATGGGCGGGTCCTTCCCAAGACGCTAAGGTTTGTAAGGTCAAATGGGATCATGTTTGCTCCCCCAAAGATCAAGGTGGTTTGGGGATCTTGAATCTCCACTTATGGAATAAGTGCGCCGTTTTAAGACAAGCATGGCTTGTGGGAAGTAGGGCTACTAACCTTTGGGTCTCTTGGGTTAATGCCAACCTTCTTAGAGGTAGAAATTTCTGGAAAGTTCAAATCCCTTCCACAGCTTCTTGGGTATGGAGGAAAATAATTAAGCAAAGAGATGTTGCATCCAGACACACAAAGCACAGAATCAACAATGGGAGAAGCACTTCACTATGGTATGATAATTGGCATCCCCTTGGTCCTTTAGCCTCAAGGTTTGGTACCAGATTGATCTATGATTCAGGGCTCCCTAATAGTGCTTTAGTTCAAGAACTTATAAATGGTGATGATTGGGATAATCCGATTGCTTCTTCCTTGGACTTGACTGACGTGTGGGCAAGAATTCAAGACCTTCCAACGCCTCACCCAGGCTTGGAAGATAGAATCACTTGGACTCTCTCCCGGTCTGGAAACTACAGCATTAGCGCTACTTACAAGGCTATGGAAGTTATTCGGCCATCAGTTCCATGGGCTCGGTTAATTTGGTTCTCCCCTCACATTCCAAGGCACGCGTTCGTGACATGGCTTGCGATACGGAATGCACTTCTCACCAAGGATAGGCTCATGAGATGGGGTATCATTCAAAGTGCGGTATGTGTTCTTTGTCGTAAATGCAATGAATCTATTCACCACCTCTTCTTCCAATGTGATTACAGCAAGCACATCTGGAGATTTCTTTTGGATAAGAATGGTCTCAATGTATTGGATCCTATCCCCCCCTGGAACCTTATTGTTGAGGCCGGTGCTAGATCATGGAGCTCCAAGTCCCCCCTCCACCTACTAAGACGCCTATCTTTGTCTGCTGCTGTGTACCATATTTGGTGTGAGAGAAACCGCAGGGTCTTCAAAAATTCAGCTGTGCTTGAAGAGGAGATTTGTAAGGTTATCATTCAGGACATCACTTACAGAGTTAATGGCTTTCCATTTGTCCTTAGGGATAACAGTTATCATAGGCAGATTGTGTTGAAATGGGACCTTAAATGTAGGTTTGTTTAGAGCTAGCATCCATCATTGGTCTTGGGTGTCCTGTTTTGTTCATTGTTATGTTCATTGTCTCTTTAGCAAGGTGCTAGTAGCTCCTTGCTCTGGTCAGTGGGTATGCCCACTTGTTGCTTGTACATATTTCCTTCTTTATTAATCTCTCACTTAATTTCCAAAAAAAAAAACTTGGAGATGCACTTGTAGACTGTATTGACACAAGAAATGGGACGATAGTCACCAATGATAGAAGGGCTGGCACACTTGGGAACAAGGGTGATGATGGTGTTGTTTAGCTGCCTTAGAAGCATCCCTGAATCGAAGAAACTTCTGATTGCCACAGTAGTGTCCTTGCCCACAATATGCCAAGCTTCCTTGAAGAACAAAGGAGTAAAACCATCCGGTCCCGGCGCCTTGTTATCCTTGAGTTTAAACATCACGTCCTTGATTTCTTGATCAGTAATCTCGTTACTAAGCTCACTGACCTGAAGATCATCAAGCTTCCTAGATATGAGGTGATCAAATGTAGGAGTACTGCCAGCCATATGATTACCACCCAAAAGTGCAATGTAGTGAGCCACGAACATGCTCTTAACTTCGCCCCAATCAGTAACCTTCCTTGCGCTATCATCATAGATTGAAAGAATCTTATTATGCGCCCTTCTAGATAACATTGCTTTATGGAAGAAAGCTGTATTTGCGTCCCCTTCGGCAACCCACTGAATACAAGATTTCTGCCTTACTTGAGCCTCAACGTCTGCTACTGCCCTAGCCAGTTTCTGAGATAGAAGTTTCCCTTTGGCTGCCAAGCTGGCATTGCTTGGGTTGGCAAATAAGTCCACCTGGCAGGAATGCAACTCATCCCTGTACACCTTGAGTCTATGGTCCAGATCCCTGAACTTGTCCTTGCTCCATACCTTAAGAGCAGCCTTAACCGCCTTAAGTTTCTGCACCAGTGAGACATGGGGGAACCAGCAAAATGGGCAGACCATGCATCAGCAACTATAGGAAGGAACTCAACATGCTTGCACCAAAAATTAAAGAACTTGAACGGTCTAGGGCCATAAAATACATAAGGAAATATGTTGATAAGGGCAGGGCAGTGGTCCAAGATATTTGGAGGGAGGAAATCAACTTCTGCAGCTGGAAATTCCTGCATCCATGGAAGATTAACCAAGACTCTGTCCAACTTACACAAAATCAAATTGCTTCCTGAGCTGCTATTGCTCCAAGTATGAAGGAAAATTTTTTGCTTGAGGTCAAATAAAGAGCCATCATCAATAAAAGAATTCAGGTCCTTAGAAGCCTGTGTGTGGATACGATTACCTCCAATCTTCTCACTGGAGAAGCAAACACAATTAAAGTCCCCCATCACCACCCATGGCTGAGGGGAGGAATACAGGCGGAGATCATGCCATAAGGATCTTCTAGTTAAGTAGTTGTTTGAAGCATATACAAAGGAAGCTTGGCATTGCTTGAGTGACTCGGCAAAAACAATCTGGTAATGGATAACCTGATCAGAGATGAATATTGGATGCACTTGAAGCTTGGTTGGCTCCCAACATACCCATATCCTTCCTTTAAGAGCACTTGAGTAGTTGTTTAATGAGCCCCATTGGGGACAAATGTTTGCAAGGACAGAGGACATATTTATCTGTCTTACTCTGGTCTCAATCATACAAAACAAAGATAGCTTATCTTTGACAATGAGGTTCCTAACCTCAAGTTGCTTGGCAGGGTCGTTCAACCCTCTCACGTTCCACATGGCCCAACTAATCATGGAGAGCAAGGTTATGAGGAGCAATGTCACTTGCATTGAGCTGCAAGGGCTTAGAAGAAGCCTTCATCTTTTTTGTTTTTTTGGAAGTTAAGAAAGTTTTTTTTTTTTGGAAGGTAAGTCCAAAGTATAATATTAAAGAGAAATAATTACAATAAGTTCAGACAGAAACAAGGATACCCTAAATACAATAGGGTAAGCAAAAAGAAAACCCTCCCCAAATGCGTGGGGATACAAAAAAAACCCTCTCCTAGGATGTAAATTCCCAACTTAGGTCCCAATTAGTAACCAATTGGCGATGAAGGGGGGTGTCATGGATCTTCACTCTTTCCAGATTTGCTTTATCCTGAACATCCACAATAATTGCTGCAACCACGTTCTGCCATGGTATGTATGAGTTGCTGAAAACTCGGCGGTTTCTTTCCCTCCAAATGTGGTACACTGTGGCTGCCAATGAGATCTTTTTTTTTTGGAAGGTAAGTCCAAATGATATTAATAAGAAGATATTTACAATGATGAAAGATACAAGATGGGAACACCAAAAGAACCCATAAAAGGGCTAACAAAGCCTACACTAGTAGCCAAAATACACTACCTAACTCACTCTACCACCAAGAATGTGGAGACAGCTGCCTAGCGTAGAAGTTCCCATTGTAAGTTCCAATTACTGACGAGTTGCCTATGGATAGGTGAATCCGGTATACTTACCCTCTCCGTATTTGCTTTGATACACACATCTGAAATTGCCATTGCCTTCACAACTTGCCACGGCATATAGCTATTCTTAAAAATCCGTCTATTCCGCTCCTTCCATATATGGTACACCAT
This sequence comes from Buxus sempervirens, assembly GCA_947561395.2. Taxonomy (NCBI): domain Eukaryota; kingdom Viridiplantae; phylum Streptophyta; class Magnoliopsida; order Buxales; family Buxaceae; genus Buxus; species Buxus sempervirens. The sequence continues at coordinate 6,439,847 of OX387190.1, read as the reverse complement.
AGCTGCTAGGGACAACTTGAATAACGCTCGGGCTTTGGCATGCCCCACTTGAATTGATGCTGCCCACTGAATGACTTCCATCCATGTTCGGCTTGACCTGTTCAAACAATTAAGATGAAGAATAGCATTCCATATGTGCTTAGCATACTCACACTCAAAGAATAAGTGTGTGTGTGACTCATCACTTTGCCGACATAGCACACAAGTAGCTTGTTGTACAATTCCCACCTTACGTAATCGATCACGAGTAAGAAGCCTTTGATTAATAGCTAATCATATGCTGAAGGCATGCTTGGGAATGTGATTTGGAAACCATACCAGATCATGCCAAATCACTGTAGGCCGTTGATTGTGAAGGCTTTGGTAGGCACTTTTGATATCAAACATACCTGATTTTGAAGGCACCCAAGTCATAACATCCTCCCCATCCGCAACTGGCTTCGGTAGGTGATCAAGTTTGGCCCAAACCTCAAGTAAGTCCGAAGATGCAGCAATGGGAGGGTCCCAATCATCATCTGTGATTATACTACTCACCTTTGCTTGTCTTGAAAGGCCGGAATCATATATCAGTCGCTGTCCATACACAGTGTACAACGGTCCATCCGGGTGCCAATTATCATACCACAAGGAAGTAAGCTTTCCATTACGAATCTTCTTCTTAACCAGTTGGATCATTACTTGTCTTGTACTAAGAATCTTCCTCCAAGCCCAAGAACAGTTTGCTGGGATGTTAAGAGTCCAGAAGTTACGATCCTTTATGAGGAATTTTTGCACCCACCGCACCCACAAAGACTCATGTGAAAGCAGGAGTCTCCATGTATGCTTCATTATAGCAGCTTTGTTCCATGTGCATAGGTTGAACAGCCCAAGACCCCCCTCCTTCCGTGGCATGCGAACAATATCCCAGCTTATTGGGTTCATTTTATGCTTAAGCTGCGGCCCTGTCCAAAGAAACCTTCTACATATCTTTTCCAACTCATTAATCACACCTTTGGGAAGAATAAATGTGGACAACCAATGAACCTTAAGACAGAAGAGAACCGCTTTAATAAGAAGGAGTCTACCTGCATAGGAAAGACACCTTCCTTTCCACGATTGAGTTCTTGCCTTAACTCGGTTGATCAGTGGCTCACAATCCCTCCTTGAAAGCTTGGAGGTAAGAAGAGGCAAGCCAAGGTACTTCACCGGCAGCTTCGCAAGAGAAAACCCCATGTGCACACTCAACTCTCTCTGCTGGTCGTTACTGACACCACTTAGAAACATCAAGCTTTTTTGGTTGTTTACTTCCAAACCTGTCAAGTTATGAAAATCGTCAAGTGCCCTCACTATACAATCCAAGGATGCCTTATCAGCTGCGGAGAACAGAAAGAGATCATCAGCAAAACACAAAAGCTTAAGCCCAATTGCTTCACATTTAAAGTGATGCTTAAATCCTTGGCATGTATTCTGCAACAGCACCCTGTTGAAAACATCCATCATCATCACAAACACGTAGGGCGATATGGGGTCCCCTTGCCGCAACCCCTTTGCTCCTTTAAAGAACCCCACAAGGCTGCCATTAAGCATAATCGAATATGCTGGAGTGGAGATACACTCCATAATCCAATTGGCAAAAACATCTGGAAATCCCATTCCATTAAGCATTGCTTTAATGCTACCCCATGAGACCGAATCATAGGCCTTACGGAGGTCAACCTTAAGAGCACACTTGCTGTGCGGCCCATCCAAGTGGTAGTTATGGAGCAATTCGTGTGTAAGGAGCACATTCTCTGCACTACCTCTTCCAGGAATGAAGGCAGATTGATAATCACCCACAAGATCACCAACAACCCGTTTAAGCCGATTGGCTATAATTTTGGAAATACATTTATACAGTGTATTGACACACGATATTGGTCTAAAGTCAGATACCTTACTTGGATTGTGGCATTTAGGCACAAGTGTGATGGCCGAAGTGTTCCATTGTTTCAGCAGTTTCCCATCTTTAAAAAAACTCAGAATTGCTTCCACTACCTCACTCCCCACGATGTCCCATCCTGCCTTGAAAAATGCTGGAGTAAATCCGTCCGGCCCTAGAGCTTTGTCATTCTTCAAGGAGAAGAGAGTGGTTTTTACCTCTTCACCGGTTACCTCCACCATCAAGTCTCTACCTTGGTCATTAGATACCCGAGCATGGAATGAAGGCATATTCAATGAGCTGACCATGGAACCCGTACCAAGCATGCCCTGGAAATACTGCACAATATGGGTAGATACTGCAATCGGATCAACCAGTTTTGTACCTTCATCATCCACTACGCAGGAGATTGTATTTGTTGCCCTTCTCGGTCCCGGATGGACCGTTGTACACTGTATATGGGCTGCGACTGATCTATGATTCAGGCCTTTCAATTACAAAGCAGTTGATGTTCAAGTGGCGACCCTTTAGTCTGCAGTTTTGTCAAGATTAGCTTCTCCCTTACATCATGAATGATATGACTAGTAATCACCTGGTGTCGAAGGTAGGAATTCTTGAAAATCCGATGATTTCTTTCACGCCAAATGTTATAAATTGTTGCTGCGAAGGACAGCTTCATGGAAATTTGTCGAAAAGATGAACCTGCAAACCTACGCTCCATCCATGCTAAGTTGTCGTGCCATGTCCGATACACTTGAGATGCATAGTTTAAAAAAGAAAGGGCCTGTTTTGCTAGGCCACCTACCTGGGGAGATGGTTTAGCACTTGAAAGAAGAGAATCTAGCAAAGCATCAAAGCTAGTATTTGCTGATTGGACTAAAGTATCAAAAAAGCTTTGAAGGGCCAAGAGGGCTTGTCCCTGCAATAATGAGCTTCTAATTAACGTTAGCGCCTAGGGAAGAACTTTAGTTCTAACAGTCAAACCAACATTTTGGCTTGACCTTTGATCAGCCATGAGAGTACAGCAAAGCTCCAGAGCTAGAGCCGTCATATGCAAGTCTGAGTCACTAATAAGACTTGAAAGTTCCACTATTATAACTTCATAAGCAGAAGAACAAATTTTTTCACCATATGCAACAATAAGGGAATTCAGTGTCCCTAGTGTTGCCTGCCTCAAAGCGCGGTTTGCCTTCCTCAAGAATGTAGTTAACTCGGCAATAAGATGCTCCAACACACATGATAGAACTATTTTTAGTGGAGACACATCAATGACAGCAAAAGCCTTTACAGCTGTCAGTCGAGTTATCTCATTTCCCGTCCGGTCAACTAATACTGGCAGGCACGCAGGTAATTCTAATTGGAGGTTGTCTCCAAAAGTGGAAATGACAAGGCCCATGCAAGATATAGCACACTCCTTCACTTCCTTATCTTGATCTTGGTTTGCCAGACGTGTCAAAATGGCATTATATATTTGATGGACAAAAGGTTTAAAATCAAAACCAGAAGCCTTAAAATCAGGGTGTACAACACGAACAAGCTCCCCACATACTTGTAAAACCCTGAATTTTCCTTAAATAATAAAATAAATTAATAAATAAAATCCAGGAGAGTTATAACTGATGGAAATATTTTATTAATGTAGGGGATGATATAATTAGTGGAGATCCAAAGTTGGACGCAGATCTGACCGTCCAATCATGAGATATCAAGGTATGATTAGTACTTTAATTTTAAGAGCTATGATTGGGCAGTGTGTATAGGAAAGTGTGTAAGTGAGCTACGTAGGATCAAGGGATATATATATTAGTTTAATACCCTAATCACATACGATTGGTATTTTCGTTCGTATACTACAACTGCAAGTGACAAACCAAGCCGTGAGCGACTGACTGAGGAAGAAGAGAAGAAGAGGAAGAAGGAAGGGTGTTGGCTGGCGTTTTTCATCACCTAGGGAGAACCTCGCGCCTGTGAGTATCATTGTTTAGAGAAGAGAAGGATAAGCAACCGTAGACAGAGGTAGGTGACACTGTTTTTGTTCGTTTTTTGTATTTACGTTCGTTTAATCACCAAAGCATGTTTTTACATGATATATTGATGTATTTAGTTTGATAACAATGTTATATGTATGATAGAATGATATTGGACGAGAAACATCACGTTTTTAAAGTGTTTCTGTTCGTTTTTGAGGGACCGCCGACCTCGACTGTGCTCAGCGATCCTCAGCGCTCTTAGGCGATAGTTAAAATTTTTAGACCGCTGATGATCACTGGAAGACTTATCATCGGCGATCTATTTTGTACTACTGCCGACCTTCGACCACCAAGGCGATCCTAGGCGCTCTGTGCAGAAATTCCCGATTTTTGTAATTTCGAACCTGATTCAATTCCAAACTATTTTTAGACAATTTTAATGATTAATTAAGATGTTTTAAGACCAAAATAAATTATCTAATTCCCTATTTTACAGAAAAATAAATTAGGAAGATATTTAGGACAGTAGTTGCCAAACTTTGAAAGTAATTGAGAAATCTAGTCTTTGGAAAACTTGACTACTATTTGATTATCAGAACAATTTTAAATTACACTATAAACCAGAAAATTTCATAAAGAGAATTCAGAACTTAGATGACCCGAATATTGAAGTAATTGACAGATTTAACCTTTATATGCCGCTAGGCACCAACCCTTATAGAAATATTATATTTTAGGAAATTTTGGAGTCTAGTGGGCTTATCTGGTTATAGATCCATAGTTGTAGCTAGATAGTTGAGGGATGTATCATTTGGGTTGAGTTTCTCCCTTGTGTGACGCGCTTCCTTTGCAAGTTATTTTGTCTGGGAAGGTCCTATGTCTGGAGGGACACCCTGGTGAGCCGCTGGTGATTCCCTGTACATGTGGATAAGTGACCATCTCCATGTATTGATTCTGGTGATGCATGCTGGTGGTACATGCCAACTCTAATGGGTACGTGTGCAATAAGTCAGTGACTACGCTCTTGTCTAAGCTGTGTTGCATGGGACTTAAGTATCATTAGTAGCATTGCTCCTAAGCCGCACGGTGGTATAGTGATTGGTCGAGAATCATCTCAAAAGGTTTATCTATCTTTGTGAGTCCTACAATAACACTGAAATCACAAACACTTGTTATTATTATTGTATACATGCTGGAGGCATGTGATTGAGATATTGGTCGGATGTGATTGTTTAGTGCATCCTAGCAAAGTATGAATTATATTATTGATTCTGATATTGGATTCTTATAATAGAACTTGCTGAAATTCATCTTTAGAACTGTTTTCCATACTATTTTTGTAATCATGATTGATACGAATGATTATACGAGCCTGCTTAGTCGAGATTGCTTAATCGTGCATGAACTGTTATTTTACTTATATTAGCTGTTTAATCATGCATGTTTTACCTACTGGGATATTCGTATCTCACCCTACTTTTATTTCATTTTTCAGCTGATACACGAGAGGGGGATCATAGTGATTTCCAGGGAGAGGTAGCTGAGTATTCGTCGGAGGATTACTTTTACCCGGATATTGTTTGAGGTGGAGGATTGATATAGACTTAGCATTTTTTATTAGACTATTATTCATTTGGTTTGATGTACTAGAGAGATGAGAGAGATAGTAACCATTTTATTTTACCAGACTTTTATATTGAGATTGATGGTTGATTATATTAGTTCTTGAGGATTTTAGACTACACTTCCGCACATATTTGTTCCGCACTCTGATAGTTAATTAATTGAATGGATTATTTAATTATTTAGTCTGGTATATTCTTGATGTATATTTGATATGGGCCAGTAACACCTCGGATTTGGTTGTTGAACTGAATTCAAGATGTTACAGTAGCGAACTAGGTTCGGGTCGGGTGCCGGTTTGCACTGACCCGGGTTTGGGGCATTACAATACTCTTAAAGCCTCAGCTGTGACCTTGTAGTAATGCTCACCAATAGCAGATAATATAGGACTAGACAGTGCCTTAATGTAAGGGTGGAAGACTGAAGGTGAATGTGAGGCCATCACTAATCTCGTAAATAAAAGAGCCTCTATCTTTAAATTTGATGTAGAAGACTTGTCACTCAATGCTTTTTCAATTCCTGAAACAAGGGATCCAATATGATCTGCAAGGCAATCAGGTAAAACAACCACCAGTTCTTTCAGAACTGAAAATGCACCAACCTTTGTCTTGATAGACTTTTCACGAAGTTGTCTATTCAAGGACTTGACAATTTTAGGTACTTCTTGCTTCAACAACCACCTTGGACTCAACTCATTAACGTCAATCTGCCCTTTTGTTACATTTCCGGTTTGCCGAAGTAACTCAGTAAATGTATTAAATATATCCATCTACAGCAGATCACCATCAGGCGATCAACCACTCAAAGAGCAAAGAAAATGCATAAAAGAGTGATGCAGCCTACACAAGATGCTCTTATGCGAAGATGCATCTTAAGTGCCTCGTCTTGTGTACTGTGTCGTTCGAGCAGTGAGGATGTTGGGCACTTGTTCTTTAGCTGTAGTTACTCTAGCAACATGTGGAGGAGAGTCATGAGGCTCAATGACATCATGGTTCCCTCGAACCATTGGGATCAGATGATTGACTGGGCTGTCACTAACTTGACTGGTAACTGTGTGGTGGCATAGTTGAAGAAGGCCTCGTTTGGTGCCATGGTTTACCATATCCGGCGTGAAAGAAATAGGCGTATATTCCAGAATAAGGCATTGCCCTATAAGGACTTGGTTCGTTCCATTACCTTGGATGTCACAATGAAGTGCACGAGCTTGAAGAAAATTGTTAAGGACAACCCTCGGAACCGGAGTATATGTCAGAATTGGGGTATCGATGTTAATTTTATTTTTTGATGTATGTTTGTGGGTTAGCATTAATTACCCTATAGCTCGGTCTTGTTTGTGTTTGCCTTTTGGCTTCACAGGTCTTGGTGTATGGTCTATGGTTGTTGTATGCCTCAATGCTATAAGGGGCGTGTTTGCACTGTTTTCTTTTGTTTGAGCCACTCATTGTAAATAATTTTTCTTTCATCAATATATCATTTGGACTTACCTTCCAAAAAAAAAAACAACCTTATAAGTATGTTAGAATGATCTTGGACATGAAAAATCAAATTTTGAAACACTGTCTTTTCGTTTTTAGGAGATCGCCGAGCTTACTGTGCTCAGCGATCCTCGGCGCTCCTAGGCACTCGTTGAGAAAAATAGACCGCCCAAGACCACCTACTGACTTATTGTTGGCGATCGAATTTGAACTATCGCCTACCCTAGACCGCCTGAGCGATCCTAGGCGATCCTGAGCGTTCTGTGCAGAAAATGCAGATTTTCGTATTTTCAACCCCTGATTCAATTCTAAACTATTTTTAATCAATTTTACCTTTTAATAAGATGTTTTAAGACCAAAATAAATTACCAATTCCCTGTTTTACAAAAGGAGAAAAATAGGAAGGTATTTAGGGTAATTAGTGGCCAAGCTTTGTAAATATCAAGAAACCTATTTTTTTTTTGGAAAGGTAAGTAAAGTAAATTTGTAAGAACTAAGTTTTGGAAGAACTAAATTTGTAAACTTGAATTAATTAATTAAGTGATAAACTTTTATCTACCAAAAGGTGATGTACAGGATTTCTAGATCATATCTTGAACCCAGTTAACCCAATAAGGAAGGAAATTACAAATATAACCATTATATGCCGCTAGGCACTAATACTTACAGAAATATTAGTCCTTAGGGATTGTTGGTGTCTAGTGGGCATAGTTGGTTATGGATCCATAGTTTTGGCTAAATAGCGAAAGGATATTTCATTTGGGTTGAGTTACTCCCTGTTACGAACGCGCTTCCTTTGCAAGTTGGTTTGCTCTGGAGGATCTTATGTCTGGAGGGACACCCCGGTGCTCCGTTGGTGATTCCCTGTACATATGGATAAGTGACCATCTCTATGTATTGATTCTGGTGCTGCATGCTAGTGGTACTTGCCAACTCGGTTGAGTTCGTGTGCAATAAGTCGATGACTACGGCTCTTATCTAAGGTGATCTTCATGGGTTTGAGTATCATTAGTAGCGTTGCCCATAAGCCGCATGGTGGTATAGCATATGGTTGAGAGTCATCTCAAACGTGTATCTTTCTTTGTGAGTCCTACAATGATACTGAGATCACAAACACTTATTTCTGATGTTGTTCACATGCAGGATGCATGTATTGGATGTTATGGTTGGATGTGACTGTTTAGTACATCCCAAATTTATATTGGATTCTATTATTGATTTCTAAACCATGATCTTGATATACTTTATCTGTTCACAAATACTTAAACTATTTTACATGCTGAGTTGTATTCCATGATCGATATGAATGTTTATACGAGCCTGTTTACTCGAGACTGTTTATTCGAGCATGAAAATCTATTTTATTGATTATGAATTGTTTATAGCATGCATGTGTTGTCTACTGAGATATTCGTATCTCACCCTACTTCTTTATGTTATTTTTCAGCTGATACGCGAGAGAGAGATCATAGTGGTGATTACCAGAGTGATCTTGTGGGCTATTCTCCGGAGGATTATTTCTACCCAGATTTGATTTGAGGTTGAGGATAGATGATATTTTTATGGAGTTATTTGATAGTTGATCCTTTTATATTCGGTTTTGATGTATCTGAGAGATTGAGAGTTTAGTACCTTTTTATACCAGACTTGAACCTGTTGACTTGGATTGGATTATTTATTTTATGATGATGTTAGGCTACACTTCCGCACAATAATATTTTCCGCACTCTGATAGATATTGAATAAAAGATTATTTAACTTTTCAGTCTGGTTATTTGTTGATTATTATTTGATATGGGCCAGTAGCATCTCGAATTCGGTTGTTGGGTTGAATTCAGGTTGTTACAGTGACGAACCGGATTCGGGTCAAGGTCAGTTTTTCATTGACCCGAGTTTGGGGCGTTATAGGGTACTTCTGAACTTCACCCTTCATGTTTAGATTAGCCACATGGAACATCAAGGGTCTCAATATGTCCAGGTTGGGACTTTGTTTCAAATTATAGCCAAGCACTAAAAGGGAGGATATAGGTTTGCTTTAACCCCAAGATCATGTGCATAAGTCCACTACATATCTAACACCAGGTAATTCATTGTTATGTGGAGTGTCTTACTTCTAATAAAGCTTGGTTCACTTCTTTTGTTGATGGAGCTAATGACCCAAATGAGAGGCTGGAACTTTGGAGAGAGCTTAGACAATGTAAGAAAGACTTGCCTTGGATACTCATTGGCGACTTCAATTTTGTAAGGAATTCCGATGAGAAGGCAGGCGGCAAAAAGATCAACAAAAGTGGTACAATGGAGTTTAATAACCTTATTGAAGATTGCTTTCTTACTGAACTTAAATTCAAAGGGTTTGCACACACATGGAATAACAGAAGTACAAGTAATAGAAGAATATCCTGCAAATTGGACCGTGCTCTAGTTAACATGGGCTGACTCCAAGAATTAATAGATCTGAAGCTGAATGTTTAGCTCCAGGATTATCAGATTATAGCCCTATTGTAGTCTCTGTTTACCTGGATCATGCCAAGGGAAATCGGCCATTTAAATTCTATAACTTCTAGACATCAAAGGAGGAGTTTTGGCATATAGTTGCAGACGTTTGGAGAACTACCATGGAGGGGAATCCTATGTTCCAGCTAGTTTCTAAGTTGAAAATACTGAAGACAAAACTCAAAGCATGGAGTAAGGAGCGACAGTTCAGTGATCTCACACTTAAAGTTAAGGAGGCCCAAGGGCTTCTCCAAGCTATCCAAACCGAACTTCAGCAAAAACCTAAAGATATAAACCTGGTTGCACGAGAAAAGCAAATCTCAATGGAACTTGCCTCATACATCAAAGATGAGGAAGCTCAAATCTGTCAGAAATCGAGGGTCCTATGGATGAGAAGGAGACCAAAACCCCAAAATTTTCCACAATTCAGTGATGTCCAGGAGAGCTGCCAATTCCATACTAAGTATCATGAATGAAGATGGGAGTGTGTTCCATCGACAAGACCAGATCAAGGAGACCTTTGTCACCTTCTCCCATGCTAAGTTGGGGTGAGAGGGGAGCCACCCCTCAATCAGATTTTTCCTTTCCCTCAAGTCCTAGAGGAAAACCAATGCCACATGTTACAACAAGAGGTAGGGGATGATGAAATCACAACCACCATGTTTAGCCTCAAGGGCAATAAAGCTCTAGGTCTTGATGGGTTCTCAGCTTGGTTCTTCAAAAAAGCATGGCAGATCATTGGTGAAGATGTAACCAAGGCTATCAAGAGCTTCTTCACGTCTGGAAAACTTCTTAAACAAGTGAACAACTCACTCATCACTCTAGTACCTAAGTGCCACAATCCATCCAAGGTGAGTGAGTTCCGGCCTACATCTTGTGTGAACATAATTTACAAGTGTATCTCTAAGATTCTTGCAAATAGAATGACGCAGGTGATTGGGGACTTGGTCAGAACTTATCAGTCAACTTTTATCCATGGAAGAAGACTTATGGACAACATCTTGCTAACTCATGAGCTCATGCACAAATACCATCTAAATGAGGGGACACCACGATGTTCAATCAAGATCGATATTAAAAAGGCATTTGATTTGATGGATTGGGATTGCATAAAAAACATCCTGATGAGCTTCAAGTTCCCACAGGTTTACATTTATTGGGTCATGCAATGTGTCTCTACCCCCTCATTTTCGGTAATGGTCAATGGAACTTTGAATGGCTTCTTCAAGGGGGAGAGAGGCCTTCAGTAGGGGGGACCCTATCTCCCCTTACCTTTTCGTCCTTGTTATGGAACTCTTCAAATGGGTACTTGAGACGAACACAAGAGAGAGATTCAGGTTCCACCCAAGGTGTGCATCAACTAACTTAAAATGCTTATGCTTTGCTAATGACTTGTTTGTATTTACATATGGAGATAGGGATTCCTTATCATGTGTGTTGCAAGCTTTGCAACAATTTGGAAGCATCTCAGGCCTCCAAATTAACAAGGAAAAGAGTGCCCTATTCATGTTTGGGTTGTCAACCGAAGCAATGGAGGATCTGATCAACTTATCTGGATTCAACAAGGGGTCTCTTCCAATTCGGTACTTGGGGGTTCCTCTCATCTCTACTAGACTCTCAGTGAAGGATTGTTGTCAATTAGTGGAAAGCATCAAGTCTAGAACTGCTTGTTGGAGAGGGAGAAGAAGCCTCTCCTTTGCTGGAAGGTTAACACTTGTTAAGGTAGTGTTATTCTCTATTACAGTAAATTGGCTATCGGTGTTCATACACTACCAAAGGAAGTGGCATATGAGCTGGAAAGAATATGCAAGAAGTTTCTATGTGGGGAGTTGATGAAGCTAAAAAAATTTGTAATGTGAAGTGGGAAGTGGTGTGCTCATGCAAAACTCAAGGAGGCCTAGGTGTCCTAAACCTGAACTTATGGAATCAAAGTGCAACACTTTGCCATGTGTGGCTGATTGTTTCTGGAGCTATGACCCTATGGGCAGATTGGGTTAGAGAAAACCTAATTAAGAATCGGAATTTCTGGAGCATACCTATGCCGTCTATTTCTTCTTGGGCTTGGAAGAAGATTCTCAAATCGAGAGCCTTTTTTTTTGGAAAGTGAGTCCAAAGTATATTAATAATAAAGAAAAGTGTGTACAATGAAGACCAAACAACTCATAGGCTCCCTAAAGAGGGAGAAGCCTACAAGAGACGAAACAAGAGACAAGAGGTACAAGAACTCAACACACACTACGCAAAGGTAGGAGTAATCTCCCAATTTGTAAAGAACATCCTATTTAATCTGTTGTCCTCCACGACTTCTGAAGTTTGACCGAATTTCATCTTGATATCCATGATGATCGTCTTCAAGAGTAGATCAGGTGTTGTGGCCTTATTTTGAAAGAGTCTCGCATTCCTTTCTCTCCAGATATGGTAAATCATCGCTGCCAGGGTAGATTTTCCAATCAAGTGTTGGAGTTTTTTTCCTTTCCAGTACGAAATAGCCCATTCAATAATTAAGGTCTTTGGCATCACTGAAACACAGTTTCGTCTCATGATATCCGTCCATATAGTTGCAGAATACTCACATTGGAAGAATATGTGGTTCAAGTCCTCATTGCTGTTTTGGCAAAGGACACACTTGGACGTGCTAATCACATTCATTCTGAGTAGTCTATCTTGAGTCAAGAGACGTTGATGGATGGATAGCCATAGGATGAACGCATGCCTAGGGATGCTGCCTTTAAACCACACAATGCTGCTCCATGGAACTTTTTGGTTCGTTAGTCTAAAGGCATTGTAAGTGGACTTGATGGAATACATACCTGATGTGCTCAGCTTCCAAATAACCTTATCGCTTCTGTTCTGATCGGGGCTTGGAAGATTGTGAAGATCATCCCAGGCTTCAAGTAGATCATGGCTTTGAGCAATAGGGGGCTGCCATGAGTTTCGGTAAATGATGGCTGCCACCGGAGCATTGAGGGGAAGCCCGGCATCATATCTCATTCTCTCACCAAATGTCTTCAAAAGCATTCCTTTAGGGTGCCAGTTATCCAACCAAATGCTGGTATGTAATCCATTCCCAATCTCATGTTTGATGAAATCCATGGCCATGTCACGACTTTTCAGAATCTATCTCCAAATGCACGTTGCTGATGTGGGGGGTTTTATTTGCCAAATGCTCCTTCCCCTCAATAAGTAAGCTTTAGTTCAATGAAACCATATGGAAGAGCTCGAAGTAAGTAACCTCCATATGTGTTTCACCATTGCTGCTTTGTTCCACTTGTGGATGTCGATTAACCCAAGCCCACCTTCATCTTTGGGGGAACACACAACACCCCATTTCAATGGGATGATTTTCCTTTGATTATCCGGAACCGACCAAAGAAAGTTCCTGCATAACCTCTCTACTTCTTTGATAACCTGCTCAGGAATGATAAATGTAGATAACCAATTAACCAAAGTAGAGAAAAGGATAGTTTGAATCAATAAGGTTCTACCAAAGAATGGAGCAGGCAGGAATTTACAAATCTGGAAGGCCAGGTGCAGGCTATTAGAGATGAGCTGGAATTATGCCAAAGGAGCCATGCTACTAATCCTCAGGATTTGGCTTTCAGGGAAAAGGAAATGGAGCTATCTTCAAAGCTCATTGTTGCTGACAGAAACTTGGAAGCTCAATTGAAACAGAAGAGCCGGGTTAGTTGGCTACGTGAAGGGGATTCAAATACGCACTTCTTCCATGCCTCCCTCACTAGTAGAAGAGCAAATAACAGAATCCTATCAGTTTACGACGAGGATGGGTCAAAAATTGTTGAATGGAAGGAGGTGCAAAGAGTGTTTGAGGATTTCTATGTTCGTCTATTGGGTACTCGGGATCCACATTCTCGGCACCATGGGGAGATTAACCAATTCATCTCAAGAAGGCTTGACCCGAAGTCCTCGCTTGGCCTAATTAAGGAAGTCTCGGATGAGGAAATTAAATCAACTTTATTTGGTCTCAAGCATGATAAGGCCCCAGGCCCGGATGGGTTTACTCCTATGTTCTTCAAGAAGGCATGGCACATTGTTGGTAAGGATACACTTAAGGCTATCAAGAGCTTCTTCATTGATGGACGCCTACTTAAGCAGTTAAATGCAACACTCCTTACCTTGGTCCCCAAGTGTCAGAATCCCACCTCAGTAGCAGATTACAGGCCAATTGCATGTGTGAATACAGTGTACAAGTGTATTGCTAAAATCATTGCGAATAGACTCAAGAACGTTCTTGAGAATCTGGTTGGAGAGTTCTAAACTGCTTTCATTCCTGGGAGAAAGATGGTGGATAACATCCTCATTGCTCAAGAGGTGCTACATAACTATCACAGGCACAATGGTTCACCTCGATGTGCATTGAAGGTGGATATCAGGAAAGCGTTTGATTCAGTTCGATGGGACCTTCTTCCCCCACTCCTGAAGGCAATGAATTTACCTGACAGATTTATTGGGTGGATCATGGAGTGTATAACTTCACCAGCGTTCTCTCTTGTCTTAAATGGTGGCCTTGTGGGGGGGTTTTTTAAAGGTGAGAGGGGACTTCGTCAGGGGGATCCCTTATCCCCCTACCTCTTCGTTATGATCATGGAGTTATTCATGGGAATTTTAACGGCTCACTCACAAAATGGGGCTCTCTTCCACCCGAAGTGCAACAAAACAGGAGTTAGAGCTTTGTGTTTTGCTGATGACTTGATGATTTTCTCCAGACCGGACTTCGGGTCAATGGACCCTATCTTTCACTCTCTAGAACTGTTTGGGAACTTATCTGGTCTCCGAATCAATCCATCCAAAAGTCAGCTTTTCATGAGCGCCACTCCCTTGGAGATTCAGTCCCAAATCGTGGACAGGTATGGGGTTGTCTTAGGTTCTCTACCAGTTACTTATTTGGGGGTGCCAATTATATCTACAAGGTTAAGACTTGTGGATTGTGAGCCTTTACTAATGAAGATAAAGAACAGAATTCAAGCTTGGAAGGCACGATTCTTGTCGTATCCAGGAAGACTCCAATTGATCAAATCAGTTCTTTTTGCCATAGCAGTGCACTGGTTATCTGTGTTCTTTCTACCAAAGAGGGTTCTGGATGAGGTTGATAAAATGTGCAGAAACTTCTTATGGTCTGGAGTTGAGACAAGAAGAAGAATTACTCCTATGCCTTGGGCTGCCATTTGCTCCCCTAAAAGCGAAGGAGGTTTGGGGATTATCAACATTCATCATTGGAACAAGGCTGCTTTGAGTAGATACATTTGGCGATTAGCTATGGATGATAACTCCCCCTGGGTCAGATGGATAAATGCAAATAACTTGAGGAACAAGTCGCTTTGGCAAATGAAGACTCCAACTTCTGCAACTTGGGCATGGCGCAAGATCCTGAAATTAAGAGACACAGTATCACGCTTCATTAAGATGAAGGTAGGAAATGGGAACCTCACCTCACTATGGTATGATAATTGGTTGTTTGATGATTCTATCTACTCAAGGTATGGGGACCGAATAATCTATGATTCTAGACTTCCAAGGAATGCTAAAGTGGCCGTCATAATTGATGCTAACCAATGGGAGTTGCCGGCCGTCTCTCATGACTTGATGGAGGTGGGAAACAAGCTTCACAACTCCATGCAACCTGATTCTACCAAAGATGACCAAGTACTATGGTTGCCTTCCCCTTTAGGGTGGTTTGCTATCAAATATACTTACCATGCGCTTCGTGTGAGTGGGCAAAAAGTGGCATGGTGGGACCTTGTTTGGTTTGATGGCAATGTCCCTAGACATGCGTTCTGCTTATGGCTTGCCATCCACAGAAGGTTGCTCACTCAGGACCTTCTTCTCAGCCTCAATGTGGTAAGTTCTTCACTATGCCCTTTCTGCAGGTTGCATGATGAGAATGTAGACCATCTCTTCTTTGGATGCTGGTATTCCAAACACATATGGGATAACACGTTGAAGCGGAACGGCACTACAAGGACATCAGCTTCATGGAGTAATACCATCGAGTGGGCTACCAAAAGGTTCCGTGGGAAAAGGTTAGTTGACAAACTAAGGAAAGCTTCAATGGCAGCTGCGGTTTACCACCTTTGGAGGGAGCGGAATCGAAGGATCTTCCAAAATAAGGCGATGCCACCCCATGAGCTGGACAAATGGCTGATTATGGACCTTAGACTCAAGTTCTCAAGGGAGGAGAGGGACGATATGTGCCATGAAGCCTCTCGTGTATGCCAGAATTGGTGTATAACATCGATAGCACCATAGTGGGATTCATGGTTTCCTCTTACGAGGGGTACTTAGTGACACATGATTTGTGATTTTGTCATGTCTATGTTGTTATGCCGGTAGAGGCATGTTTGGTTGCTTTCCATTTGCCTTGGGCTTCAGCTTGTACATATCTTTTTCTTAATATAATCTTTGGACTTACTTTCCAAAAAAAAAAAATAAGGTTCTACCAGCATATGAGAGTAGTAGAGCTTTCCAGGATTGTATTTTGTTCTGAATCTTCATGAGGATAGGCTCACAATCCCGTAGAGAAAGCTGAGTGGAGATGATTGGGAGACCAAGGTAACGGATTGGCAACCTCCCAATTGGAACCTTCAAGGTGAGAGTAATAAAGTCGATGACTTGCTGGGGAATAGCACTTGTGAACATGAAACTCTTAGCTGGGTTCATGTGAAGGCCTGATAGGTTGCCAAATTCCTCCAAGCTTTTCACCACCGTATTTATGGAGTCTTTGTCTCCGTTCATGAAGACCATAAGGTCGTCTGCAAATGCCATAGTGTGTAAGCCAACTCTCTTGCACTTGGGGTGGTGAGTGAAACCGTGGGATGATCTTCGCTTTAGGATGCCATTAAACACTTCCATTACCAAAACAAAAAGATAAGGCGATAATGGATCACCTTGCCGAAGCCCCTTTGTTCCTTTGAAGTACCCAACACAGCACCCATTCATAATAAGGGAGAACGAGGTGGAGGAGAGGCATGCCATTACCCAATCAATAACTCGTTTAGGGAACTTCATGGATTTCAATATATGTGGGATGATCTCCCACCTTACCGAATCAAACGCCTTCATAATATCAGCTTTGAAGATACACTTTGGCCTTCCTCTGTTCAGATGGTAGTTGTGAATAAGCTCCTGGACAATCATAACATTGTCAGACATCGACCTCTCCGGTATGAAGGCATTCTGATGAGGTCCCACAACGTCTGCAATACATGCCTTTAGTCTGTTAGCAACAAATTTAGAGATGCATTTATACACGGTATTCATACATGAGATTGGCATGTAATCGCCTACCACCGTTGGATTCCCGGATTTCGGAATGAGAGTGGCGTTTATTTGCTGCAACATGGCCTCGGAAGAGAAGAAGCTTTTAATTGCCTCCACAGTGTCCTTCCCCACAATGTTCCAAGCAACCTTGAAAAATTTAGAGGTGAAGCCATCAGGCCCTAGGGCTTTGTCCTCGTTCATCCTGAATAAGGTATCTCTTATCTCCTCCTCTATAACCTCTTTTTCCATCTCCGCAGATTGAGAGTCGGATAGCTTCGCCGATAGGCAAGCATCAATAATCTCATTGTTGCCAATCCATGAGCCTGTCTGTCCTCCCAAAAGGTTTGAGTAGTAAGTCTCAAAACAGCTCTTAACATCATCCCAGTTTGTTAACTTGGACCCTTCATGATCATAAATGCTTGAAATTCTGTTGTTTGCTCTCCTTCCAATCAGGGACTTTTGGAAAAAAGAAGTGTTGGAATCTCCTTCCTTAAGCCATAGAACTCGGGACTTCTGCCTCGTTTGGGACTCCAGATCAGTGGACAGTCGAGCTAGCTTCTCTACCAGACTTTTTTCTTCAATCGCCAGGGTGGTATCACCATGATATGAGGATATTCTACGTTGGTAGGCTTCTAATTCCTCTCTTACCATGCTGATTTGATCATGCAGGTTATGAAACTTCTGACGGCTCCATTCCTTTAACTTCATTTTCACATTCTTCAAGCTTGCTCTACCAAGGGAAGGAAATCGACATGCATGCACCAGTTGTTAAAAAATTTTCATGGTTTTGTGCCTCGGTATGTTCCTTGAGCCATAGAGACCACAATCGGGCAATGATCAGATATGCTCGGAGGGAGAACATCAGCTTCTGAGCAAGGGTAAGCCTATAGCCACTCATGGTTAACCAAAACCATATCAAGTTTGCAGATAATGAGGTTATTACCTGTGCTTTTGTTGCTCCAGGAGTGGGAGAGTCCTTTTTGCTTAAGTTGAACTAGTATGCAATCGTCAATGAAAGTATTGAAGTCCTTTGTTGCCTTGTGATTGATTGGTTTTCCCCCCATCTTTTCTTTTGAATTTCGAATACAATTAAAATCCCCAGCTACAACCCAGGGGCAGCCAGGGATAAAACTCTTCAAGTTGTGCCAAAGTGCCTTTCTTTGGTACAAATCATTTGCTCCATAAATAAACGAGGCCATGTACTGGGCTTGAGAGCTCATAATTGTCACTCCACAGTGAATAAGTTGGTTGGTGATCATCAGTTGTTGAAGTGAAAGTTCAGTTGGGTCCCAACACACCCAAATGCGACCTTTCAAGGCTTTAGAGTAATTATCAATTGAGTGCCAAGAGGGGCAGATGGAGGCAATGTTGTTGCTTTGTTGACCTCCCATACCTTCGTTTCCACAATACAAACGAGACTAAGTTTCCACTTACTGATAAGCAGCTTGACCTCCGCCTGTTTGGCCTAGTCATTGAGTCCCCTTATGTTCCAGGTGGCCCAATTAACCATGAAACAAAATTTAGAGTGTGGGAGAACCACCGCTGCAGGTGGAGACCAGTTGAGAAGTACTTCTCAATGCTTTGCTCTTAGCTTCTTTAATGGCGATTTCATCAACTAGGATAATCCTTTTTTTTCTTTTTCTTCTTTGTCTTCTTACCCTCGCTACCTGACGATGACTTGTTGGAGGTAATGCTGTCCACACTCGACAACAGGGAAAACTTGTTGTGGCTATTAGGGGATGCGTTGGAACTATTGGAATTTCCATGCACCCCTTGCACCATTGTCTCTTCTGCCTGGTCCTAAGGCACCCCATGCATCTCATCAACCTGGTCCTTAGGCACCCCACTACCACTAGGAATTACACTACTGTGGCCCCTACTAACATCCACTGATGGATTCTTGCTCAACTCCGAGCTATCCTCATTCACGGCCACCTCTTTTCCTTTGTGCATACACTTCCATCCATCTCTCGGTACACTTTCCTTCTCGCCATGAGGATCTCCACCGATAAGAACCTCGCAATTAGGTACAGTCTACTTCTCGCCATTAGGAGCATCTACGCCTCCATCCAAAGAACTATCCCCTTCATGGATATCAGATATTTCAGCAAGAGAGCTAAAGATCTTTCCAGTAGGTTTCCAAGTCCTAGCTCTAACTCGGCTACACCAACCTTCCACATGGCCGAAAACATTGCACACAGAACACCTAGCATGCCTCCATGCATACTCGACCTTAATTTCAGATGATAGCAAATTACCCATCCCATATTGCATGTGGATTTTCTCTGGGAAGGAACATGTGGTATCGACCTCCACGCATACCCTAGCGAACCCCAGCTTCGCCCTTCTCTCTGTCAGGTCATCCAGAAAGGCTGGCTTCCCCACTCCACTAGCGATGAAGCTTAAACCTCTTGGCGTCCATAACTCTAATGGAACATTAAATAGCTTGATCCAAATGGGAATTGAGGAGAGTTGGGTTCTCTCAAGGACGAGGTTAGGTTCCCACTCCCTAGTGATTAATAGTCACCCAGCCATATACTACGGGCCTTGCATCAGGACCTTCTCTTTAACTTGGGGATCAAAAAATCTGAAGATGAAAAAGCCATTGTCAATGGCCATTACATCGACATTTCCCCACATCTTTCCAGCGATGGACTTAACCACATTGAATGGAAGATTTGTATCCAAAAAATACCCGACAATAAAATCCTTCCACAGTCGATATCCTTCATCCACAACCTCTTGGGGAGGACAAACAGTGACGTTGCCATCAATGACCGTCGGCACATGAAATGTTAGCTTTGTTCTTGCAGCAGTAGCACGGCCAAAGAGGTCAACCCAATTCTTTCCCAGTTTAGGAGTTCTGCATTGCCCTTCTTCCGTGTTGACAGATGGTCTAACTCCTCCAGTGTCATCTACGAAATGATCTGCAGGCACGCCACCAGGATTCACTGCAGGCGAGCCTGCGCGAACTATTCCAAGGCAGCTGCCTTCTGACATAGCAAGCTGACCCCTCATCTCTTTGCACAATGGAGGGAAATCTGATTCAAAATATGAGTTGGACCCAAAAGAACCGCCCCAACCACCTGAGACCCGATTCCTGGCATCTTCAAGACCCGTTCTACTGAAAACGGCACCCCTGCTGGGGTCTCGGTCCACCGCCTCTTCAGAGCCTGAGACGTTCCTATCATCGACTCCATAATCCTCCGTTGCCAATGCAGACTAAGGAAGCATACTTCAACCCTGCACAAGCAACAACGAGGGTCGGAAAATCTAGAACTAGCTCAAGAGACGCCCTGAACTGAGCCTCAGGACGGAACCCAGGCGCGAATGCTCAGTGCCTAAAAACACTCGGCTCCTGCGAGCGCTCCGACGCTCAGCACCTTGATCCCACGAACACACAGCAAGCTCAGCTGAACACAAACAGAACTGTATCTTCGGTCCTGCTCATTCACAAACAGTAGCTCCGAACAGCAGCTCCGAACACGAACAGAAGCTCTGAACTAGCTCCTTCACGAACAGTAACTCAGAACAGAAGCTCCGAACACGAATAGTAGCTTCGAACAGAAGCTCCGAACACGAATAGAGGCTCCGAACTTGCTCCTTCACGAACAATAGCACCTTCACGAACAGTAGCACCTTCACGAACAGAATCCTTGCTGATGAAAACACAAACCTTGAAGAGATGGTCACGAACAGGAGGGAGGGGGGATGCTCACGGAAAGATGGAGGAGGTGGAGGAGGATGAACAGATGAAGATGGAGGTGGAGATGGAGGAGGAGATGGAGGTGAAGATGGAGGTGGAGGAGATGGAGGTTCAGTTGGGACTTAACATTACTAAAATACAAAGTTCATGATGGGAAAAAGACTTCACTATGGTATGACACTTGGCACCCCTTGGTTCTTTGTACAATAGATATGTTCAAAGGTTGATATATGATTCTGGACTTTCCTCTTCGTCCATGGTGGATAGTATTATCAATGATACAACATGGGATCCTCCCCCTTCTATTACTGCTGATCTGATGGAAGTATGGAACTGATTGGATGAACTTCCCAAACCTGATCCAAGCAAGCATGACATGGTGATATGGTTGGCTTCTTCCTCTAGGCAGTTTGACATAAAAAGCACCTACAAAGCACCAGACATGGCTCGACCAAAGGTAAAGTGGAGTGGGCTATTGTAGCTCTCTCTCAATGTACCAAGGCACACATTCATACTCTGGATGGCAATCAAAAGAAGGCTAGCTACCATGGATAGGTTAATGAAGTGGGGAATAATCCAAACTCGAACATGTCTTCTTTGTAGAAGACATGATGAATCCCATGACCACCTTTTCTTCCAGTGTGAGTATAGTAAGCAAGTTTGGTGGAGACTTCAGCAAATGGATTGTCTCAACATAAAGGCTAGAACGTGGAGTGAGTTACTCACTTGGGTTGAAGGGAGGTGGTTGAAGAAAGGTGCTACAAACATATTGAGGAGATTATGTAAAACCCTGGATTTTTCCTAAAATAAAGTCAATTAAAATAAGCCTAAATATTGAGGAGTTAAGATTTAATTTAGATATTGGAGGAATGATATTTTGATCCAAAGAGATATTAGTAGCTAAATAAATAAACAATAATTTTGAGTAATTAGGAATTTAAATAGTGGCTTCACTTAAATAGGAAAGAGCAAGGTTGATTTAAATTGGGAGAGTGACTTAAATATGAATGTTGGAGAAGATAGGTATTAATCCAAGTGCATTATATGGTTAAGATTGATGTGAAGAATAAAGAGGAGAATTTTTGGAAAAAGATTCAAAGGTTAAGTATGGAATTTCAAGGAAAGGGTATTTTAGTCATTTTCCAATTAGCCAAATTAATATATTGAGTAATTAAATAATAATTATTAGACTTGAAATATTTAGCTAGACTTAATTTAAGTTAGGTTTGAATTTAAATAGCAAATTATGGTTTAAAAGTAGGAAAAAGGGTATATTGGTGATTATGGTTGATAAGGAGCCTTAAATTTGAGGATAAGAGGAGCTTTGGGGTGTTTTAGTAATATTTAAAAATAAGAAATTAAATTAGCACGAAAATAAATTAAAATAAATCCTTCTTTTGTATGAGATTCTTTAAAAAGGAATTAGAAGGAGGGGTAAGATAGAAAGCTTTCCAATTAAAAGTAGGAATCCTATTTAGAAGGTCTCCTAAACCTATTAGGACTTCTAATTAAGAGAGCTTATGAAAGGGGAGGTTTAGGGTTTTTAGTAAATAAAAAATAAGGAAAAAGAGAAGGGAATTTGTGCTTGGGCTTGGGAGAAAAATAAAGGGAAGAAGAGAATGAGAGAAAAGAGAGGGAAGAAAAGAAAGGGAGGTGCTGCAGAGGTCCCACCAGCAGACTTTGAATGACGATCGCCGGAGATCCAGTCATTGGATCGTCATGAAATTTTGAGGTTATGATCTATACATGCGATACTTTAATCTGAATGTGGAGATCGGATTTGGAGGAGTCTAAGGTGGTGCGAACTAACCCAGAAGTTGGTGGAAAATCAGATGTAGAAAGAAAAAGGAGTTGCAGAGATGGCCTACTAGCCAACTTCGAACGAAGAGATAGGAAGATCCAACCATTGGAATATGCTGAAATTTTAGGGGTTTGATCTACTCATGGAGGACTTCAAACTGAACGGTGGAGATTTGAATTAGAGAATTCTAGAGGAGTGATATCGAGATCATAAAATGGGCACAGGAGTTTCAACAAATCTTGGTTCATCAAGAAGGCAAGTAGCAAACCCTTGAAACTGGAGGAACTGCATGTTTTCTTGTGATTTTGATGATTATAAAGTTTTGATTTGGTGATTTAAATCTCTCTTTAAAAATCAGGAAAAGTAATGAATATAGGGGATTAAATCACTAAGATTTGATTAGGTTATCTTAGAAGTATTTTAGAATGAAATTTAGATGTTTAGAAACAATTTAAAATCATAGAAATTTGAAAAGTTTCGGAAATTCTGAAAACCCAGAAAAACTGAGTTTTGGGCAGAGCGCCAAAAAGGCCACTCAAGCGCCCTATCTGTATACCTTAAATCAGAACATGAAAACAAGTCGCTTGATACACCGTTCGAGCGCAACCATGGGTGACTTGCCTATGTAAACAGAATCTGAAATTATAGCCGCTAGAACAGTCGCTCGAGCTCCTATTAGAGTGACCAATGTAAAAAATTCCAGATTTTGGGATTTGTGCCCAGATTTAATTTTTAATGATTTTTCTGTAAAATCTAAAGTTGTAACACCTGTAATTAGGTTAATTAGAAATGTAGGGAGTGGCGGAATTAAATTTGAATTAAAGAATAGTAATTTGGGACGATGATTGTAAATATGAAACTTTTGGAGATATTTTAAGTAGAAAGAGGTCACAACCTATTTAGTTCTAATTTTGGGTAACCTAACTTATTCTTAAATTTCAATATAGACCTAAGTTATCTTCTGGAAGTACTAAATAACAGAGGCAATAAGTTTTGACACCTTAGGTTCTTTAAAGGGTAACTTTGGGTATTCTTTAGCAAATATCTAAAATAAAAAACCAACTAGGGGATGAATCTTTGTAAATCATAA
This sequence comes from Buxus sempervirens, assembly GCA_947561395.2. Classification (NCBI taxonomy): domain Eukaryota; kingdom Viridiplantae; phylum Streptophyta; class Magnoliopsida; order Buxales; family Buxaceae; genus Buxus; species Buxus sempervirens. The sequence goes on along the minus strand of OX387190.1, from coordinate 6,416,517 downwards.
AATACTGAATTGGCAAAACTATCTAACACTTTCACATGGGCAAATTAAGGGAGATAATATTATTAAATTAATGTTTAGAAAACTAATGAGGGATTTGGGCATGTTTAACTATAATATTGTGTTTTCAAGGCTTGGATTGTGTCTTCTGGATGTGATCCATTTCTTACATTTGATGTTATATCTCTGGACATTTGCATATGGTTTCATTAATGAATTGGCAGAATTATTGAATACCTCCGTGTACCTCGGGGATGCCCCATGTATCTTGGGAAGATATGATTTTGGTTAATTTTCCTCTCTTATGTATATTGAGATGAGTTGTTTATTTATCTTTCTATTATGGTTGAGTGATACTGCTTCCTGTGCTTGAGTTGATACTAGCCTTTACGGCAGAGATGTGGTATCCTTTGTTGTAGAGATGTGGAATACTCTACATAAAGATGTGGAATCCTTTACGGTAAAGGTGTGTATGCCTCCTACGGTAGAAGTGTGCCCTCCTGCTTTCTATTATAGTATTGATTGATATATTGTTAAGTTATTTAGAGTTTGATTGTGAGTTGTGTCTAGCAGGCTTAGCTCTTACATGGATCGATAGAGTAGCTAGTAAATGAAATTGTTTTCTAGAAGGGGTTTGAATTCTGTGTCATAGGCTTCCATTATCTCGAGGATGGTACCGCTCTTGGATTGGTCAGTCGCTACATTACCCACTCCTGGATAGGTTGGGCCGTACATGCTAACTCATGGTTGGGTTCTTCCATTGGTGTTGAATAGCCAGACTGTAGAGCGGCTGGTCCATTGTAATTCGATTAGGTAGCATATTGGCACATGTCTACTCTCTTTCTCTGTTTACAATTCCATTAGTCCTGTGATGTCACAGACATGGTATGCTGGTGCCATGATTTCTCTATATTATCGTTTTTCTTGCTGACGTTGTTGTTGTTGGTTTAACCGTACACCTCATGACTTATTTTATATAAACATGGACTGATTTCATGCATACACCTTGCTACTTGTTGAGATTTATTCTCATTCCGGTTTCTCCCATTTTTTAGGTATTCTTGGAGAGAACAACAGCATTGGGCTAGTATGTAAAGGGGTAGTCAATTTGGTTGTAGATTAGCTTGCTGAGATTAAAAACATTGTAATGGTGTAAAGTTTATTTGTTATTGGATATTATTTCAAGTTTCCGCATATAACTCTGATGATGAAATTAATTGAAGGTTTAAATTGATTCAGATTTTTAGTTGCTTTTGTTACTTACCATAACACCTCGGGTTTTAGGAAATAGACCTGGAACCGAGGCATTACAGATTAACACTAGCAGCAACCGTTTATCATTTGTGGAAGGTGAGAAATCGACGAGTGTTCAATGAGTGTTCAAGAACTCCTACCTACCATAGGATATAGTTGCAAGAGCTAATCTTGACAAAACTGCAGACTAGGGGGTCGCCACTTGAACATCAACTGCTTTGTAATTGGAACCTATTGGGGTTGATCAATTCATGATGTATGTCAGATTGTTTTGTAGTTGTCTAGTAAGCATGTGCTTGCTATGGTCTCTTGAGGGTTTTGTTTATTGTAGCTTGCACCACAATGGGTTGTGAGCTGTTCTCTTTGTACATTCTTTTCACCTTTTCTTATATTATCTTACTTACTTTTCAAAAAATATATATATAGTTGCAAGAGCCATGGTGGTTGATGTTACTTCCTATTTGGTGGAGCAAAAGGTGACAGTAAAAGATACGGATCTGCACAGGAAAGTCGCACAAAATTGGAACCTTGATTGGAGTTTGTTATAGTGTTAGTCTTCTTTGTTATAGGGTAGGTATCTTCTTGTGTACTTTTCTGATGTAATGAAAGTATGTAACCGTAGGTGGTTCACCTACTGAGGGTTGTAATGCCTTGTGTATTTACCGCCATTATACTTTGCAATACAATTACTTAATTTCCAAAAAAAAATGTTATGGACATAGTAGAGATTACGAACATGTTTACTGGCCATTTCGAGAATCTCTTGGGATCAAGCTCTCCTACAGCAAATATTGATGATGATACCCTAAGCAATTGCCTGCCAAGGACTCTACTTGACTGTCAAGCTACTGAATTGACAAAATTTGTGGACAAAGAGGAGATAAAGGCCACCATGTTTAGTATGAATGAAAACAAAGCACCTGGTCTAGACGGCTACACTTATGGATTCTTCAAAGCAGCATGGGACATCGTTGAGAAGGATGTTGTTTTTTTTTTTTTTTTGGAAGGTAAGTCCAAATGATATATTGATGAAAGAAAAATTATTTACAATGAGTGGGTCAAACAAAAGATAACAGTGCAAACACGCCCCTTATAGCATTGAGGCATACAACAACCATAGACCATAGACCATACACCAAGGCCTACAAAGCCAAAAGGCAAACACAAACAAGACCGAGCTGTAGGGTAACTAATGCTAACCCACAAACATACATCAAAAAATAAGATTAACATCAATACCCCAATTCTGACATATACTCAGGTTCCGAGGGTTGTCCTTAATAGCTTTCTTCAAGCTCATGCACTTCATTGTGACATCTAAGGTAATGGAACGAACCAGGTCCTCATAGGGCAATGCCTTATTCTGGAATATACGCCTATTTCTTTCACGCCAGATATGGTAAACCATGGCACCAAACGAGGCCTTCTTCAACCATGCCACCACACAGTTATCAGTCAAGTTTGTGATACCCTAGTCAATCATCTGATCCCAATGGTTCAAGGGAACCATGATGTCATTGAGCCTCATGACTCTCCTCTACACGTTGCTGGAGTAACTACAGCTGAAGAACAAGTGCCCAACATCCTCACTGCTTGAACGACATAGTACACAAGATGAGGCACTTAAGATGCATCTTCGCATAAGAGCATCTTGTGTAAGCAACTTCTTGTTAACAGCAAGCCATAGGATAAAAGCATGTCTAGGGATATGATTAGGAAACCATACCAGGTTTGACCATGGGACAAGTGGAAGTGTACTTCTTAGAGCATTGTACGCGCTCTTAAGCTAAAACTGAGGTGAATTGAGCGGCTCCCAAATCACAACATCTGCCCGGTGCACCTTCGGTTTGGGGAGATGTTCTAAGGCTTCCCATGCCTCCAAGAGAGCATGGGACACAGGAACGGGCGGATCCCACTCATTATTGTCAATAATCATAGCTACCTTGGCATCCCTTGCAAGACCAGAATCATAAATAATTCTATCACCATATTTTATGTGCAGCGACCCATATGGATGCCAGTTATCGAACCACAAGAAGGTGTCTTCCCCATTCCCAACCTTAACTTTTATCAACCTGAAAATTTTATCTCTCAAGTGAAGAATCTTCCTCCATATCCATGAGGGTTGGGATGGTACTTTAATTTGCCAAATGCACTTACCTCTCAAAGCCGTACTGTTGATCCACCTGGACCATAATGAAGCATCAGCAGCAGCAAGGCACCATAGGTACCTAGAGATGGAAGCCCTATTCCATGCTTGAACGTCAATAAGCCCAAGGCCCCCTTCCTCCTTAGGTGCACAAGCTGTAATCCATTTTATAGGAACCACCTTCTTGTGCATATCAGGTCCTGCCTGAAGAAATCTTCTACACAACCACTCAAGTTCATTCAAAACACTTAATAGAGAACAACACTGATCTTATCAATTGCACTCTCCCGGCATATGATAGGGCTCTAGCTTTCCACGACTGAATCTTGGTTCTTGAGAAACAGAGGCTCACAATCTGCCATCTTGAGCTTAGAAGACAAAATAGGAACACCCAGGTACTTAAACGGTAACACACCACTTTCCACCTCATACCTATTCATAATCTGCTCTTATACATCCCGAGGCACAGCACACATGAATAACTTAGACTTGAGTCTATTTGCATAGGGACCAAATAATGCACCAAACTCCTCCAAGCTTCTGAACACTGTATCAACTGATTGAAGATCTCCTTTAGAAAAAACCATAAGGTCATCAGTGAAGCATAATGCCTTCAAGTCCATATCCTTACACTTCGGGTGGTGACTAAAACCCTGTAACGTGTTCTTAGATAAAACAGCATGAAACAATTCCATAACTAAAACAAATAGGTACGGTGACATGGGGTCACCTTCGCGAAGCCCCCTTGTACCTTTGAAGAAGCCAACCATACAACCATTCAAGTTCAGGAAGAAGGAAGTGGAAGTAACACATGCCATAACCCACGATATAAACTTCTCAAGAACCTGCATATCCCTTAGGAGGTGAGGCATTAGATCCCACCTCACAGAGTCATAGGCCTTCTTTATGTCCACTTTGAGAGCGCACCTTGGGCTACCTCTATTCGGATGGAAATTATGAAGAAGATCTTGAGTAATGAGAATATTATCAGCTATCTTCCTCCCTGGGATAAAAGCACTTTGATAATCACCAACCAGATCAACAACCACCTTCTGCAGTCTATTCGCCAAAATCTTAGCAATACACTTGTAGATAGTGTTCACGTAGGATATGGGCCTGTAGTCTCAAATCACTAAAGGATTACTACACTTTGGGGCAAGTGTAATAATCGTAGCATTCACTTGCTTCAACAGCCTACCCGACGTGAAGAAACTCCTTATAGTTCCCAGGGTATCCTTACCCACAATATGCCATGCTTCCTTAAAGAACAGTGGTGTGAACCCATCCGGTCCAGGGGCCTTGTTCTCCTTGAGAAGGATGTTGTTGAGTCCATACAAGAGTTCTTTGTCTCAGGTAAACTCCTTGAACAAGTAAACCATTCATTCATCACCCTCATTCCTAAAGTTCAGAAATCCAACCACTGTTGGGGACTTTAGACCCATCTCATGCATGGGGACTCTATACAAGTGCATCTCCAAAATCTTGGCCAATAGCAGATAATGTGTTGTTAGTCCAAGAATTAGTTCACAACTATCATCTTGATAAAGGAAGGCCAAGGTGTGCCCTCAAGATTGACCTCAGGAAAGCTTTCGACTCTGTCAATTGGGAAGTCGTTTTGAGGGTATTGCAAAGATTGAGATTCCCTACTCTTTTCATCAAATGGATTGAAGCATGCATATCAACCATGTCGTTCTCCATAATCATGAATGGATGTTCCCATGGGTTTTTTAAAGGTGCAAAGGGTCTCAAGCAAGGAGACCCGATATCACCTTACTTATTTGTCCTACTAATGGAGCTTGCAATGGGGATTATCAACAACAACATGGTAGCAGATTTCAGGTTCCACCTTGTAAGCACCTCATTTTTGCACCCTTCAAGTGCCGAAAATGAAAACCTGAGCAAAAGAGTCAAACCCTAAGGGGACAAAAAGTTGACTTTTTGATCAAGTGATAATTGGCCACCTTGCCTTATCCCAATGGATAGAGGATCTCGATACGGTTCCAACGCAACTGAGTTTACTGGAATCAGAGTCCGTATGGAGGATTTACAGGCCGGTCAAACTTGATGGGGAACAGAAATTGACTTTTTGCTAAACCCCAGATCAGCCACTTAACCTTGTCCCAGTGGACAAAGGAGGTTGACCTGGTTCCAACGCAACTGAGTTTGCTCGAATCAGAATCCTGGATAATAAGTTATGAGCAAAACAAGAAACCTTAAAAACTGCCCACGTGGCAAGAAGGGCAGAGAAAACAGCAGAAAAAGTTGTTTGGGGGCAAATCCATAAAATATCAGAACATTCAAAAATATCTGATGGCATATCTGTAATTGCTTAAGGATGAGTCTGTAAATATCCAAAATGCTAAAAATATCTCAGAGATTAATCTGTAAATATCGAAAGATACAAAAATATCTGATGGCATATCTGTAATTATTTGGGGACAAATCTATGAATATCAAATTGATGAGAAAATAGCTCAGGGGCCAATTTGTAAATATCAAGATTTGCTCCCTCTCTCTCATGATTAGTGTCCCCCATGTGCATGCATGTGCATCCCATCATACATACCTCTCTCTCTCTCTCCCCCATGAGCATCCATCATCACATCATGCATGCAACACCCCATATCCCTCTCTCTCTCTCTCTCTCTCTCTCTCTCTCTCTCTCTCTATTTCTCCCCCCATGAGCATCCATCATGCATCATTCCATCATGCATATCTATCTATCTCTCTCTCCCCCCATGAGCATCCATCATCACATCATGCATGCAACACGCCATCTCTCTCTCTCTCTCTCTCTCTCTCTCTCTCTCTCTCTCTCTCTCTCTCTCCCCCATGAACCCATACGCAGGAGAGGTTGGCTTATTTGGTCTTGATCCTCCATCTCTTTTTTTTTTTTTTATCCTCCATCTCTCCCAAGCTCTCTTGCTCTCCCCCAAGACCCTTCTTCTCCATCTTTCCCAAAACCCTCTTCTCTCTTTTCCTTCTTCATCTTCACCTAAGAAGCAACTCCAAAGAGCTGCTGGTGGTACCTTGAAGGTGGTGTTCCAAGGAGCTGCTGGTGGTGCCTTGAAGGTGGTGTTCCAGCCATTGTAACTCCAAGGAGCTGCTGGTGGTGCCTTGAAGGTGGTGCTCCAGTCATTGTCCTTGCCTCAAGAGGGCTCAAACCATTTCAAATAGGTCATTAGGACCCAAGGTAATGTTCTCTACAGAATTTTGTTCAACATAAGTCTAAATGAAGATGTTATAAGCATATGGGAGTGTTTTCCCTTTTAGCGTGCTATCTTTGTCTACCTCAAGTGCATGAATGTTCTTCTTCTCTAACTTTTTTTTTTCTTGCATTGAATGAGAAAACTCCCATGGTAAGGGGAGGGTACGAATGGCCTTAAGGGAGCATGAGGGTCACTTTTACAAGGTTTTTTTTTTAAGTCTTTAAGTATTCTGTAGATTTACTTTATTTCCATTTGAGCAAGGGAGTTGTTCTCTTTCTTTTAACTCTCATGTATCCCATTTGTAAGCCCCAATTATCCCTTCTCTTGCTTCTTTTCTTTTCATTTTCATGATGGTTATGATGGCCAGTGTTAGTATTCCTCAAAGCTCATGAAGCATGTTTGCATACATGTATGAAGTCCCAATGCAAGATTCCCACCCCTCATGCATTTGTTTGCTGTTTTATACACTTAGCATGCATCCTTCCCCATTGGATAGTTACTGCTCTAGTATGTCCCCCTACCCCAAATATCCCAAGTTCAACCCATATATGCCCTGTTAGAAAGCATACTAGTCCTCTCCCTGATGGGCCCCCTCATGCCAACACTTTAGAAAGCATGTGCACTCGAGCACCCACACACTTGCAACCTACTTTTACTTGCTGATTTGTATGTTTTGTGATCCATGAAATCTATCCAACTTGTTTGAGATAGTGGTGTCAGCACCCCATTTTTGCACCATAGAATTGCCCAAGAAGCATATCTTAAATCGGCATATATGTGGGCACGTAAATTGAGGTTTTTATAGTGGATCCATCTTTTTGAAATAACAAGTTCATAATAAAGAGAATTCCGAGCCGATTCCAATGCACCAAACCGTGCTCAAATCGGATCTCAAACGACTAAGTTATGGATAAAAGAAGTAAAAGGTAGTTTGGGGATTTCTGATGAAACCAGAATTGGGTGCCACATGGCAGCCACTTGTATGCCATGGTGGCTGCCATGTAACCAATGATAAATTAAAATTTTGGTGTTCTTTTAGTAAATAAGTTTCCTAATGGGGTTTGTTATGCAAATAAATAAAAAATTTAATAACAAAGTTAATAAAAGTTTTGAGATTAAAAGAAAATAAAAAAATATAAACAAAGAGAAATGATTTGGACGAATTGGTCCAACTCATATTCTATTGAGATATTGAGACTAAGCTTAAAAAAATATAAGCCTAAAAAATATGGGACAAAATAGACTTTGACCAAACCTAAATGAATGATGATGTTTAAGAGAGGAGTTAGGAGTTTAGTTGTTTAAGAGAGGAAGAGGAGAAGTTGAGAAAAGGAGAGGTTTAAGAGAGGAAGAGGAGTTAGGAGTTTAGGTGTTTAAGAGGAGAAGTTAAGGAAATGAGAGGTTTAAGAGAGAAAGAAGAGGAGTTAGAAGTTTAGGTGTTTAAGAGGATAAGCTAAGAAGTTGAAGGGGTGGGAATTCTCTATAAAAAGGATAGAAGTTGAGAGCAAAAAGAAGGGAGGAAAGAAGAGAGTTCTTTGAAAAAATCAAAGAGGGAAGTGAGAAAAAGAGGTGGAAGGAGTTTGTGCAAGAAACGGGGGGAAACATCCGAAGTTGTGCTCACTAGTTTTCGGGAAATCGACTCCATACCAGGTTTTTTATTTTATTTTATTTGTTGATTCTTTAATCAAGTATTTTTTTAGTATTCTTAACTTATCAAAGTGAAAATAATACAAAGCATGTTATTGTTATGACCGAATGTGTTATTTCATGTTAGTGTTGTTAAAAAAAGGATGTCACTGTTATGGCCATGGCCACAATTTTTTATTTGTAACATTAATTTTTAATTCTTCTTCTCTTGTGTTTGAGAATTAGAAAGGAATATAGAGAAGTTCGAGTGAAATAAAGGAGAGAAATGGGAAGATGGGGAAAGCCAAGACAAAAAAAAATCTGTTGAACGACTGGTTTTGGGGGTTGATTTTTGAGAAATTGATAAACTATTGTGCCTAATTGTTTTTTTTTTTGGAAAAGGTAAGAAGATGCATATTAAAGTAAACGTGTTAAGTACAAGACAACCCAACCCCCAAAGGGGGGGGGGGGGGAAGGGGACAAAAGCAATCAAAGGAAGTTTACATTGAGGCCCCATAAGTGGCAAATAAATCTATTACGTGGAGTATCCTTGACCACTTGCTTCAAAACCGCAGCTTTACCTCTGACGTCCATAAGGATGAGGGAAATCAAGTCATTATAGGCCATTGCCTTGTTTTGGAAAATCCGTCTGTTTTGCTCCCGCCATATGTGATATACCATGGCAGCCAAAGAGGTTCTTTTCAACCAAGCAATAACACTTTTACCCACCAAGCTATGTGAAACCCATAGAACAGTTTGGTTCCAAGAAGCAGGAGCCCTATGCAAATTATTGTAGCTCATCACGATCCTCCAAATGTAGCTAGCAAAGGCACAAGAGAAAAATAAGTGATTAAGGTCCTCACTGCTTGAACGGCAAAAGACAGGATGAGGAGTTCAAGACATGACGTTGCTGCAGCACATCTTGGGTAAGGAGCTTATTATTCAAAGCGAGCCACAAGATGAAGGCATGCTGGGGAATGTGATCCGGGAACCAGACCAAGCACGACCAAGGGATCTTTGGGGCTTGAGATCTAAGCGCATGATAGGCACTCTTCAAGGAGAACTGAGAAGAAGCAAGAGGGATCCAGGTTACCTTATCAGGAAGAGCGGAGTTAGGCTTGGGAAGGCGAAGAAGGCCGCTCCATGCTTCCAAGAGCTCATGGGCTTGAGCAACAGAAGGATCCCATTCTCCACCAAGGACGATGGAAGAGACCTTAGCCTCTTTAGTTAGACCGGAGTCGTAGATGATCCGTTCACCATACTTGCTAAACAAGGAACCAAATGGGTGCCAATTGTCAAACCACAAGGATGAGCTTCTACCATCTCTAACTATAACCTTAATGAGATTATAAATTTTTGCCCTCAAGCTGAGAATCTTGCGCCAAATCCATGAAGGTTGAGAGGGAACCTGGATTTGCCAAATGCTCCTACCCTTCAAGGCAGTCTCAGAAACCCAGGAAAACCATAATGATTGGTCAGCAGCAGCTATACGCCAAAGATATTTAGTGATTGCAGCTTTGTTCCACAAGTGAATATCAAGGATGCCCACGCCCCCCTCATCCTTAGAAGCGCAAACAGCACTCCATTTGATGGGAACAATTTTCTTAGTGAGATCAGGGCCAGACCAGAGGAACCGCCTACAAAGTCTTTCAATCTCATATAGAACCTGCTTTGGGAGCAAGAAGGTAGTGAGCAATTGAACAGCATTAGAGAATAGGACAGCTCTATCCAATTGGACTCGCCCTACATAAGACAAGTGTACGCGCATCGGAAACGCCGCACGGGAAAATTTAGAGTCGCCACCGCCTGATGGGGTTCAGGCAAACACCTGGGTGCTTAATTTTGGCTATTAAAGCTTGGTCTGCGGCTTTGAGATTCTAAGTAGGGTCTCGGTTGTGGTCCAGGGAAGTCCGTAGACACCCCGGTCCACCCCATTGGGTGACAGGTCCCTTTAGGTTTATCCTGGTTTGAGTCAGCTCACTTATTCCTAAGTCGGCATGCAAACTGGTTAAGTCTGGTGGGACCACCTGAGTGGTGTGGGTCCCTTTAATTGCTTTTATCTTGATTAATTAGGTAGTCTCAGTCTGGTTGGGTGGGCCCCGTTGGAAGGTCCACGGTGTCCTTGGTGGGCTTAGTCAAGCCCATGTACCCTTGTGGGCCTCTGTCTAAGCCTGAGAGGCCTTTGGGGTCCGGTTCAAGTGAATTGATTTTATTTAATGGTTCAATTTGAAGGTTTAAGTATCTTTCATGAAAAAGCGGGTCGGCAGTGGCGTGCGGGCCCCTGGGTGGGCCCCCACGTTGGTTGCCGAAAAACATTTTAGCTTATCTTTGTTAAGTTTGCTAGAAAGTGGGTTGGACATTGGGCTTGGGGCCCGTAGTCCTGATTCGGGCTTGAAAGCTCGAGTTACGTGAAGTTAGGCTTTGCACCCGTCCTTAGTTCAAATGGTGGGCTTTGGCGGGCCTAATAGGCCCTTGCCCTTGGTCTCGTCCAAACCACACATTTTGAACCTATCATATTGCACAAAACAAGTTCGGATGGGCCGCTTTGGGTTTGGCCCACCCGGATTGATCAATTAATTCATTTATCTTGCTTGGATCACATGCATACATTCCATTGGGTTCATTGGGCTTGGTGGGCCCCGTTGGAAGGTCCATTGGAAATCAAATTGGACCGGGGGTCCAAGTCCTATGTTGGGTTTCCGGGTGACCCGGAAACCCTATTGGTTCATTTGGTTCGGTTTGAAAATGCCACCCACATCCAGCAAAAATCACAGAATATACATCAAAGAGAATATACAAAACTAACATTCATCAGGGGAGATCGGCTCACTTAACGATCTCCAATTGTAGTGGAAGTGACGGCTCATATTTTGGGTCCAAGGGGAGGGACCTGATTCTGGATCCATTTAGCATGCATGCCATATCAAGTAAAGAAAAACAGATTCGATAACATGCTTATACGACTCCCATTTTCATGTATGTAAAGTAAAAATGAGCGAGGAGCTATACCTGAGGTTCCCTAAGTTCTTGTGCAAGGTGGAGGTTCTTCCTTGAGAGGACACAAGCGTTGGAGCTCCTTTCCTTTTGCACCGACGGCAGCGAGCACTTCTGCCCTTGTTTTGGTAGGAAGGTGGAGAAGAGGAAGAGAAGAGAGGGTGAGCGGACAAGGTGGGATGGGAAGAAGGTTTCAGGCTAGCGACCAAAAGCCAAAACCAACCAAAAAAGAACCAACCAAAGAAAAGCCCCAAAAATCCCAACCCCCAGCAACGAAGTGGGGTGCGGCTTTTATAGAAAAAGGAAATTGGGTGTCCGTTGGGTTCGCACCGAGCTGGCGCGAGCGAGGCACCATCATTCCAAAATTAAATGCGGCCGCTAAATGGTCAGAAAATCAGGTATTTACGGATTTAGTCCCTGGATATTTTTGGTTTAATCCGATACTCTTGGATATTTACAGATTTGGTCCCTGGATATTTTTGATTTAATCCCTGGGATATTTTGTATGTTTGGATATTTACGGATTTGATCCCCAAGATATTTTCCTGCGCCACTTGCCACGTGTGTAGATCTTTGCCACGTGTGCAGTTTTCCGGTTTTGTTGCTCGGAAATTTCGACAGCTCATATCTTCCTCATCCGGACTCCGATCTGGGAAAACTCAGTTGTGTTAGAACCGTATCAGAGCCCTCTATCCAATGACATAGGGGTAAGCATCTGGACCGGGGTTTATCAGAAAGTCAACTCTCAGCTCCCCCTCAAGTTTGACCGGCCCACAGAACCTTCATTCGGACTCCGATTCCTGCAAACTCAGTTGTGTTGGAAGCGTGTCAGGATTCTCTATCCATTGAGATAAAGCAAGGTGGCCAATTATCATTGGATCAAAAAGTCAACTTTTCACCCCTTAGGGTTTGACTTTCTGTCCAGGGTTTGCATTTCCGGCTCTTCTGGGAGCGCAAAAATGAGGTGCTTACAACAAGGATCTAGCCTTCCAGGATTAAATCCTAGCTTTGATTTTGAGAATAAGAGGTTCACAATCAGCCACCTTCAGCTTTGAAGACAGAAGGGGAACACCCAAGTGACCCATCTCCACTTCATATGTAGTTGTGACAAGTTGCTGGATGTCATTAGGAACTCCATAAAAGAAAATCTTAGTTTTGGATCTATTCATGCAAAGGCCTGAAAGACCACCAAACTCCTCAAAGCTAGTGAAGATGGTGTTGATAGATAGGACATCCCCTTTAGAGAAAACCATAAGATCATCCATGAAACATAACGCCCTCAAGTCTAGTTTGGCACACTTTGGGTGGAATTGGAAGCCTTGTGGGGAGTTCTTAGCAAGTATGGCGTGGAACAACTCCATAACGAGCACAAAGAGATAGGGGGACATAGGGTCTCCTTGCCGCAACCCTCTTGTTCCTTTAAAGAAACCTGCCAAAACACCATTCATGCTTAGAGAAAAGGAAGGGGTCAAGATGCATGCCATTACCCATTTAATGAAAATTTCTGGAACCCGCATATCTCTCAACAAGGGCGGTATCATATCCCACTTGACGGAGTCAAAAGCTTTCTTGATATCAACCTTGATGGCACACCTTGGACTACCACGATTAAGATGATAATTATGAAGGAGGTCTTGAGATATTAGAATATTGTCGGAAATCTTTCTTCTAGGGATGAAGGCACTTTGGTAGTCCCCAACGAGATCTGCAATAACCTTCCGAAGTTTATTGGCCAACAACTTGGAGACGCACTTGTAGACGGTATTGACACAAGAGATGGGATGTGTTCGTGGAGGTGCTTGGTTTCGTAGGTTCTGAAAGTCCTGCCGTGGAGGTGCTTGGTTTGTGGAGGTGCTAGAATTGCTGGAAGTTCGTGTTCGTTCGTTCATGTCCGTGTTCGTGGAGGTGCTGGAAGTTCGTGTTCGTTTGTTCGTGTTCATGGAGGTGCTTGGTTTCGTAGGATCTGATAGTCTTGCTTGTTCATCCTTGCTCTTGGGTTCTGCAAATCCTTGATGTTCGCGCCGTTTGTTTCTTAGTTCGTGACTCTATCCTCAAGGGATACTCTCCCTGTTGCTTCTTATTTCGCCACTGGGTTCGCTCTCTGACCACTGTGCCTTTGCTCGCCGGTAATCATGGTGGGTCCGGTGGTCTCCGCTAACGGTTTTCCGGTGGTCTCTGATATCAGCTTTCCTCACCTTTCGGCTGCTTCTCCGTCCAAGTCGTCGTCTAACCAGCCTCCTGCAGGAGTAGGTGCAGATTACTCTGATCATGTAGGCCTGCACGCTTCAGTGCCTGCTCCTGCAACATTGCCCGTTTTGGCACCGACGACTTCTGCTATCCTCGTACCCAATCTGCATGTTGCCGAGAATAGTGAGCATGAAAACCCCTTGGGTCGGGTCAGCGACTGTCCTCCCCTGCCGCCTCTTGCTGTCCCTTCTGCTCTCTCTGTTGGTGTCTCCCAAGAACCTTCTGCTACCCCTGTGGCATTGCCTGTTAGTGCTGCTACTGTTCCTTCTACTCGTGAGCCTTCCTCCTCGGGTAAAGACGATATCAATTCGGGCTTGGGCCCGCTTGGGACTAAGACCTGGTCCGGTCTATTTGGCTCTTTTAACAGATCAAAAACCAAGCTCAACTATGCTGAACCCCAGGTGGTTAACGGTAAAATTATTGTGTCTCCTCCTTCTCATGTAGCCCAAGACGGCATCAAGCATTGGGAGGGTAGTCTCGTAGGCTACTTCCTTGACAAAAATCTGCCTTTCCCAGTTGTTAGGAGCTTGGTAGAGCGCCTATGGGGTAAGCTGGGGTCAGTTCAAGTTTCCGATACGGATAATGCTTTTTACATCTTCATGTTCGGGGATGCTGTAACTCATGAGAAGGTCCTCCATGGAGCGCCGTGGCACTTTGCCGGTCGTCTACTTGTCCTATGTGAGTGGGAACCGAATATGCAATTTGTAAAGGAGCGTCTGAGCAAGGTCCTGGTGTGGATAAAGCTATTCAACGTTCCAATGGAATATTGGACCCCGGAGGGTCTTAGCTTCATTGCCAGTGGAATTAGTGCCTAATTTGTTATTCTAAAAAGTTGAAGGATTTAAAAAGAACATATTTTATTTCATGTTTTACCTATTCTTTAAAACCTTTTTTTAAATAACCCCTAGGCCTTCATTTGTTCTTTCGTTTTAAACAAATAACAACATACTTAACTATAACAACCAGAATTTTTTAATTCTTCTCTTAATTCTTTAGATAATAGGCTTAACTAATATATTTAATTTTTAATTTCTTAATTATTTTTTTAGATTATTGGCTTAAACAATTGTAACTTTAATTAATTTCTTAAAACACTTATCCTTTTCTCCAAATTCAAAGAAATAAGAATAAAAAATATGGAAAATAAAGTGTAATCTTAAATGATCAAATATGGTTGAGTTTTTTTTTGACACATGCTTTGTGCAAATAAATTATCATAAAAAAAAGCATAAGAAAGCAATAAAAAAATAAAGTGATGTGGCTAGGTTAAATAAAAAATATAAATATAAATAAATAAATATATTTTTTATTTTTTTTTAAGAAACCACGTACATTGCTCCATGTTGGAATATTTGATTTGGATTTCCTTATTTTGGATTTTTTTACATGTGTATTATATTTGGTATAGGATGTAGCACAGCAACTCCCATTCCTCCAATGTTTGTACACATGTGATCATAAAAAAATAAAAAAATATATATATATATATAAAAGATAAAAGATAAAAAAATTAAGTAATAATAAATTAGCCGAAATATGATCCAACTGATTTAAGGGAACCCACTTCAATGGGGCAACCTGGGTGTTCAAGGACTTCCCTGGATTGTAATCAGGTCACTTATCCGGAATCACTGGTGCAAACCAAAAATCAACAAGGTGTCTACCTGCACCATTTCAGGTAGTGGCGACTCCATAATACATGTAACAAGCTTTTTCCACGCGCCTGAAGTGCACATAACTTGGCGACTCCACTAGGGATCGAACCCAGAATCTCTGGTTTGATCAAACCCGGAATCGCTGGGGGCTAACCCAACCTGGTTTGATTAGTTGGATTATAATGGGCTTATTCTTTGCACATTTGCACACACTTGCACATGCACGCACACTCTCTTTGTACATATGCACACACTTACACAAATTGGTCAAGGAGGATTTGCCGCTTTACTTAGTAAGTGTTGAATATACGCAAAAACATATTTTGGGGAGTTCTGTCATAAAGGACGAGATAATTGCCTAAGGAAATTGGATTTTAAGCGGGACCACTGTGATCCCTGCAATTACCTGGGAACTCTCTCGGAACATCGTTTTGTGTACCAAATCATCACTTTACTATATAAGGCAGTGAAAATTCCTTCCCATGCACACATGTGCACTCACGTACACTGTGGTTTGTTTACATGCTTTGATATAAATTGCGTGGGGTGACACACGCGAGGGAGCCCACGTGGTTGATCCGATTGAATGATATGGCATTTCTTCTTTACCAAAACCTAGATCTCTCTAGTAGCCACCCTTCTTTATCGTATAAACAAATTTTGGGATGGTATTAGCCACACGCGCCCGTGGCTTGCCAGGGAAGGCGAGGTAAAACATCCCCCCAGGTTTCTAGATTCCTATAGCACCACTGGTTTCTTGCCGTGGTATGTGAGGGTCTAGTGCTTGGCTCAAACCTTTGTAGGCGTTTGTCTCGGGCTGGGCACCTTTTTCCTACCTAATTTTCTTATGCACCTTACTATATGAATGTGAATGTGAATGATGAATGAAGAGGAGTAAAATCAATTTAAAACTTAAGAGTCGATGAGTGGCAGCAACCCCCGCCTTTTTGCATCAAATTGAGTAAACCCTAGATCAAGGGCTACCTTAGCCCTAATTTAGGAAGCTGACCTAACTTTGATTAGGGGGACTACCCCAGATCCACGTATTGAGTCCTGTGAACCGTGGGCACTAACCCATTGAGTTTGCTGGGAGCACCCTAAGTCCAGATCGGTCTTGTTTGAGCATATGAAAGCCGGCCAGATCAGACAATCAGATGAAAGCAGGCTAGATCAAAACAAGGGCATGAAACCCTAAATCTAGGAATTCAGCTCACTTACCTTTGAAGCAATTCGTACCCTTCTTTTGGGCTCCCAATAGCCCTAAAGATGAATTCTTTGCAGATTTTTGTAAATATCATGTAAAATTCGCCCTCGTTGACAAGTTGTAAGTTTTTCTGTGGTCCGACACCAAAAGCAGATGAAGACTTGGAGGTGCTTCCATACATAAGTATGTATAGGAGTCATGCCTTGATAGGCACCAACCATTCCTAGGATTGTGCACACACTTTTGAGGATTTGTTTTGATATCTGTCTATTGACACAGACTCTCAGGATGGTACAATGAAGAACAAGCCAGCCTCTTGATGTAACCTTCGGAGATTTCACACCAAGACCACTATGCGCACCTGTTTCCGGGTCGCACTAGGTAAAAATGGGAATTTGGAGTCGCCACTGCCTGATGGGGTGCAGGCAAACACCAGGGTGCCTAGATTTTTCTATTAGGCGGTCTGCGGCTTGGAGATTCTAAGTAAGTTCTCGGTTGCGGTCTGGGGAAGTCCGTAGACACCCCGGTCCACCCCGTCGAGTGACGGGTCCCATAGGTTTCCCTGGTTTGAGTCAACTTTGGTCTCTCACTCACCCGATTCCTATTCCAGCATGCACATTTGGTTAAGTCTGGCGGGACCACTAAAGTGGTGTGGGTCCCTTTACTTGATTTTATCTTCTTTCGCTTAAAGTGAAGTGAGTCTGATTGGGTGGGCCCCGTTGGAAGGCCCACGGATCCCTTGATGGGCCAAGTGTGGTCCACATGTTCCCTTGGCGGGCCTCGGTCTAAGCCTTCAAGGCCCTTTGAGCTTTGGTTAGTTCAATTGATTTTACTTTAGGGTTCAAATTGAATTTAAATGATTTTCATGTAAAGGTGGGCCGGTTTGGTTCGTGGGCCCATTGGGTGGGCCACACACGGAAGCCAAGTGATTTATTGGATTTATCTTGCTTAAGTTTCCAAAATGAGCCAGGCCTTGAGCTTGGGGCCCTTTACCTAGGCTTGGGCTTGAAAGCCCAAGACTTCCTGAGTTAGGGTTTAGAAACCCTCAGTTAGCTTGGTTCAATGGGCTTTAGCGGGCCCGAGAGGCCCTACCCATGGTCTCGGCCAAACCATCTCTAAATCTAAGCATGCTTCCAGAATCGGACATTGGCGGGCCTCAAAGGGTCTGGCCCGCTCAATTCTTTTAATTATCTTATTTAAGCACAATTTAATGGTTCGGGCTGGGTGGGCCTCGTTGGAAGGCCCACTGGAGATCAAATTGGACCGGGGGTCCAAGTCCCATGTTGGGTTTCCGGGTGGCCCGGAAACCCTATTGGTTCACTTGGTTTGGTTCGAAGAGGTCGCTCACAGTCAACAACATCAAAGAATATATAGAAATCAACAAATCACAAAATATGCAAAAATGGCATTTCTCGGGGGAGATCGGCTCACTATTCTGGGTCCAAGGGGCGCCAAGGAATGCGTTGGACGCGTGGTGAACAACGGGGTTGGGGGTCGCCCCCCACGGCATGGTAAAAGGGCATTTTCGGGTTTTCAAAAATACAAGCAATTCGGCATTAAAAAGGGGGTGTGCTGACCTCAGGCGCTTGGCGCGAGGTTAGAGCGCGCTTGGCCGAACCAAAACAACACAAAAGGATCCCCGCGCGCGCTCAGCGTGTGCAAGGCACGAGCAAGGCGGGCACAAAAAGGCGCTCGGCGCGTACTAGGCGCGAGCGAGGTGGATGCAAAATCGTCGGGCGCGAGCTCGGCGCGAGCTTAGCGCACACCCCTGATGAAACCCGACTCTCTGTTTTTGCTCAAACTTAATGACTGTCTAGTTTTTAACCTCTGTAACAGCTTTCTGGTGATCCTTAGACTCCCAGAAGACATCTAAACACGCTTCGAAATTAATCCAACTTACTTTTGCATCACGACTCAAAATCTCTTCGCGAACCTCCCAATCCGAAAACCGCAACAGGAATGCGACTAACGACGAAGGGAAAATGGGGGGTTTACATCGGGGTACACGAGACAAGCAACAAACAGGGGGAACAAGCTCCCACCTTTGAATCAAACAAGCAAGAACAGTAAACAAGATACTAGAACAGAGACAGGAAGCATGCTCGACGGAGCTGATTCTCCGAACAAGCCCCGATTTATATATGTTAAACAAGTAAACAAGGAGAGCTCACCTTGTGGTTTTCAACCCCTAGCAGAGTGTGCATGAGGCCTCCCCGGAGCAGATGAGTGCCAGAACCTCCTTCTTCTTCTTGCACCAGCAGCAAGTCCTCCTTCGGACTAGATGAGGGAGGAGAGGGAGCGAGAAACTGAGGTCCAGAGGGGCTTGAGGTGTCGTCGAGGAGTTAGTGGAGGCGAAGAGTGGCCTTGGGAGGGGGTCTCGAACCAGGCAGAGTGGAGAAGAAGAAAAGAAAAACCAGTAGAGTCCGATCAACCAAGAAAAAGCCAACCAAGGGAGAGAGCTCCCCACCTAGAAAAAGCCGAACCCCTTGCTTGAAGGGGGTTGCGGAATTTATATAGGGAAAATGGGGTGTCCGCTGGGTTTGGCGCTGAGCTCGCGCTGAGTAGCTGTCGCTCAGCGTGAGCGACACAATGATTAAAGAAATTTAATTCGGCCGCGGGTTTGTCCGGAAAATTTGATATTTATAGATATAGTCCCTGAGATCTTTTGAAAAAATATTATTTTATTTAGATATTTCTAGACAATTTCAGATTGCTCCCTGGGATCTTTTGAATGTTTTGATATTTACGGATTTGATTCCCGAGATATTTTCCTGTGCAATCTGCCAAGTGTGAAGTTTGCCGGTTTTACTGCTCGGAAACTTTAACAGCTCATATCTTCTTCACCTGGACTCCGATTTAGGCAAACTCAGTTGCGTTAGAACCGTATCGGAGCCCTATATCCAATGGAATGGGGTTAAGCACCTGGATCGGAGTTTAGCAGAAAGTCAACTTTCAGCTCCCCCTCAAGTTTGACCGGCTCATAGCTTCTTCATCCGGACCCCGATCTGAGCAAACTCAGTTGCGTTAGAATCGTGTCGGAATTTCCTAATCATTAGGAAGAAGTATGGTGGCTGAATTGCACTTGATCAAAAAGTCAACTTTTGCCCTCAGGGTTTGACTTTTCTACTGTCTTTTAGCAAAATTTTGTTTTCTTCTTTTCTTTTCTTTTCTTTTTTCTTCTTTTTTGGTTTGATCAAAATTTGGGTGCTTACAACCACCATTCAGAACACTGTACTCGCAGTAAGAAAGGATTGCAATGAATTCTTCTGAGGTACCAACTCCGTCATCCCCACAGCAAGGGGTTGAAGAACAACCGGTCATAATGAATCCAAGCCAACAGGTGGCCATGATGCGAGCTATGAGAATTCAAATGCCAGAAATCTAGCAGGGGCAACCACCTAAACCAGCACCCATGGCAGCACATTAGCCACCGTGGGACACTCCATTCCCACATCCGGTGGCAGTTCCTATTCATCCTCCACAACAAGAACCATTGTGCCTATCCAACTGGGGCAGGGAGAGCAAGACCAAAATAGGGTAAGTGAGGCCCAACTTAAGGGAATATTGGCAGCACTGAAGGAAGACAATGAGGCCCGAATGGCCGCAATGAAAGAAGACCGCTTGAAGCAACTCCAGCCCAACCCAGTGTAGGATGAAACCACTCTAGAGAGCCTTTGTTTCTTCCCAGACATCCAACTGCTAGCAAAATTTCGATGTCGCGAACTGCATACTTTCGATGGCACTGGCTGTCCTTTGATACACTTGCGATTGTATGTTGGCATCATATGTCAATATGCGAAGGAATAGAAGATTATGGTTCAATTATTCCAGAGATCTCTAACTGGTATAGCATACTCTTGGTTTCTAAGCCTGGATTAGTAGAAGGTTAAGACATGGAACGACCTCGCCACAGTGTCCATCCAACAGTACCGTTTAAATAGCCAAATGGTTCAAACTAGAACAAAATTGCAGATGTTGTCAAAGAGGAATAGCGAGTCTGTGAGAGACTACGCTAAAAGGTGGATGGAACTAGCAAACATGGTACAACCTCCTCTTCTTGAACAAGAGCAAACTTCTTTGTTCATATAATCACTGGGACAACCATACTTCACAATTCTGTTGGGACAGTGTGCTATAAGTTTCACTGACCTAATCATGGCAGCAGATAGAATTGAGTATGCTGTTAAAATGGAAAAGCTCGGAGGCTCCATGACAAGCTTGTTGCATGGAACAATCTCAAGTGGCAAGAAGCAGGAGAATGACGACAGCACAAGTACAGTTAACCACGTACAACCTTCCACACCATTTCGCATCCCTTCCTCAAGAAGCACAAGCTTCCCCCCCACAAACAATATCATGTATCAACTCAGGAGGCGTCTCACCAAGGAGGAAAGAAGAACTGGGAGTTCACTCCACTTCCATTTACACTGATTGAATTGTTACCAATACTTTTGAGAGAGGGTCATTTGCAACTGGCAACGCCAAATCCTAAAGTGTCAAAAATGAGGGGCTATGATCCAAACAAGAGCTGTGAGTACCACATGAGTGCACAAGGCCATGATACTAATGGATGCTAGGGCCTTTGTCATGCAGTCCAAGATCTTCTTGAAGCTGGGGAACTCAAAGTCGATCCTTTTCCAAATTAAAAAAACCAAAAAAAAAAAAAAATAAGAAACAGAAAGAGAAAGAAAAAAGGAAAAAAAAGAAGAAAAAATCATCATCATCATCATGCATCTTGGTATTTCATATCATGTACTCTGCTTTCTAATGTTTGTTTTGGCAGGAACCCCATCAACGATCAACATGGACCGTACCTCAAGGACAAATCATGATGCAGCCCAGCAAATAACCAACATAATGGGAAGAAACATGGAACAAATACTGGGAAGCATTAGGGGAAGAAAATTTTGAGCTGCGATCTCGAGTAGGGGTTCTTGAAGAAGAGATTAAAAGCATGAAGGGAAAGATACCCCGGAGCAACCAAGAAGTGAGCCTTACATCCACCTTAGCAGATGGTCGAGTGCAAAGAGGGAAAGGAAAAGCCATAGCAGTAAATGATCCCCAACTCATGAAGAAGCTGGATGTCTACTATGGCAAAGGGAATTATGATAGATTGATGAATCATTCGAAGGATCTCCCAAAGAGAACCCCAGAAGAAATGAAAACTAGACTCAAGAGGCAGTTCACCTCTTTGAACATCCAGCCAGTCCAGATCTTACGTGATTTACTGAAGGAGGGCCTTTTGCAGCTTAAGTGGCCTAGCCTACAAGCAACAGCTAGCCGCAGTTACAGACCGGGTGAATTTTGTGATTAACACATGGGGTCCCCAGGACATGGCACGGAGCGATGTTAGGATCTGTGACATGACGTGCAAGATTTGATTGACCAAGGGTTCTTGAAGGAACTTATCCAGAAGCCAAGATCTGCTAAAGGACAAGAAATCTCTGACAAATTAGCACAAATTCGAACATCAGAATCAGCCGTCTTCCCACAAGAAGGAGAGATGATGTGGAAAAGGATGACGAGGATAACACTTAAGGGCTTCCTTCCATGGCATGCAACTGAATGCCAAGAACGCCGATTTGCATCGGCCACTCCTTGCATAGTTTGCTGCTCTGTTTTGTTTATCTTTTCTTTTTTTTTTTTAAATTCAGAACTTGATAACATGTTTCTTTTGCAAACTTATGAAATCTTTTGGGAAATCACTAGAGTGTTGGACCACACCAAGGCATAACCGTGATCTCAGGATAAACATAGCCAATCAAATTTGACAGGTGGAACATGCCAAACAGCATAAACTGTGCGGGTCTCAACATAGCCAAAGGATCCCCCGTTAGCACCACATTTGAAACCTACCTTGCCGAACACTGGGGCAAGCTGTGATTGGAGACAGAAAAAGGAAAAAAAAAAAGAAAAGAAAAAGGCAAGTTGCCTATACCAGTCAAAGGTCACTGACATGATCCAGGATCAATGATCCTGATGAAATGATGAGAGGCCATTTTTGGCTGAGACACTTCAAACAAATTTCGCTAGTCGAACGTGTAGAGCTTGATCGTCTCATTTCTAACCCACGTTATGTCTAGCCACCCCAAACTGGGGCAAAGTCAAAATGCAAAGAAGAAAATACAAAATGGATAAAGATGAAAATGGCTTTTGAGCTAGTTAATTGTGCAAAGACAAGTAAGTATTGCAAAAAAAAAAAAGTATTGCATTCTCTGTAAAAGGATGAAAGGCCATCCTTGATTTTCTCCAAAAATCATCTCAGGGAGCTTGGTTCGTGAGGGAGTAGCAAGGTTTGTGAGGGAGCTCTTTTGGTGAGGCAGCAGCAAGGTTCGTGTCTCGCTCGTCGGCTATTGCCGGCGACCAAGATTCCGGCGGCCACATGGAGGGGCTTGGTTCGTGCTCATGGAAGCTATTCGTGGAGGGGCTTCATTCGTGTTTGGAGAGCAGGGGCTAGTGAAGGAGCATCAGCTATTGTTGCGTTCATGAGTTTGGTTTAGCAAGGCTCTTGGTTCATGAAGGAGAAGCTAGGGGGTTTATTTCTCTCGGAGAAGGAGCAGCAAGGGTTTCGTGAAGCAGTAGCAAGGGGGTTTCTCTCGCTTGCGCTAGCGACCTCGGTTCTTAGGCGGTTGGGCGGGTGTTCTTCTGAAGGGGGTCATGCGCTACCAAGGTTGCTGTGTGTGGATGCTATTTGCTGGTCGTGGAAGGTGCTCGTGAACTATCAAGGTGTTCGTGAACTACCAAGATGCTTGTGAGCTACCAAGGTGCTTGTTTGATGCTCGTGAAAGCTGTTTGTGGTTCGTGGAAGTTGGCCTTGTTTCTACCGCTTAGCACAGCCTTTGAGCGGTAGTTGTAACTTCGACATTGGTTTTCGTTCGTGATTTCTTGGTTTGTGGAGGGTTTCTACGCCCTGGCTCTTTGTTCTTCGTGGTGCTTGTTTTGTGGAGTACGGTATCTGGTTTGAGGAGATCTCTGTTTGTGCACACTTGTTTGCTGTGAAGACGAGTTTGTGTGCATTCATCTGTGAGATTATCTGATCTGTAGTTTCCTCGTTTGCATGTGTTGAAGATTATCCCGTTTCCTTTGACTGTTCGGCTGCTGGGTTCATTGACCTCGCCGGTGGCTCCGTCTGGTGACCATGGAGATTTTTTCGAATCACGAATTCCCGCCCTTGGGATCATCTGACATTATGGTAGACGTTTCAGCGACAGAACTAGTTGGTAGGCCTGCCGAACACTGTCTCACTGTTTCGGACGACAATGCAGGTTCTGTCCAGGTCAATGGGGTTTCCTATTTGGGTAATACTTGTTCTCCTAAACCTAAAGCACCTGCGGCAAGTTGCATGGATAATGCATGGTCAGCGTTATTTGGCTCAAAGGCAGAGTTGAAGACCAAGCTTCGGTACCATAACCCTGACATAGCTAATGGCAGGATCGTTGTGAAACCTCCTCCTGAGGTTGTTGCAGAAGGGGTCAGGATCTAGAGTGAGTGTTTGGTTGGCCATTTCTTGGACAAAAAGCTCCCATTGCTAGTGGTAAGAAATATAGTGAATCGACTTTGGGGAAAGATGGGAACTGTCCATACGGCAGATGTTGGAGATGGTTTTTTCATCTTCACGTTTGCAAGTGTCCAGATGAGGGATAAGGTTATCCAGGCGGCCCCATGGTATCTTGCTGGTCGACTAATGATTCTTAGGAAGTGGGAACCGGGCATGCAAATGGTGAAATCTCATATGGGAAAAGTTCCTATTTGGATAAAATTTTTCAATGTACCAATGGAGTATTGGACATCTTCCGGGTTGAGCTATATTGCCAGTGGTATTGGCAAACCACTTTGGCTCGATGAACCTACAAAAAAAAAGGCGAAAACTGCAGTATGCCCGTGTGTGTGTTGAGGTCGACACCCAATGCTCCTTCCCTTCAAGCATCCTTCTGAGTACCCTAGATGAGGAGCTGGAAATTGAGGTGAGTACCATTGGAAGCCCCTAAAGTGTAGCGCTTGCAAGGTTTTTGGCCATTCCGATGCCAAGTGCTCTAAGGTGTCTCGGGTGTGGGTACCAACAGGGAGAAGAGTGCAAGCAGAATGTGTGGCACAAGGTGTTGAAGGCAACATGATTATTGAAGATAGTGCGGATAAACCGGACCAGGGGCACAGCACCATTGAGGCAGTGGCAGATCCTATGGAGCAATGGAAAATTGTTAATTATAAGGGGAAAGGAAAAGAAATTGTGTCCACTGAGGTGGTGGAGTCAAACACAATGTCGGAACCACAAGTTGACATTGGTGGCACTCTTGTACCTTCGCAAGGTAATGATGGTAATCCTTCTCATGGAAATTATATTGGTGACACTCTAGTACCCCTGCAAGGTACTGACATTGGGGAGAGTATTGCAACAAATGCTGAACCTTCGGAAACTCTTACCACACCCAACAGATTCGAGCTTCTTGAGCAGCAACCTAATCAGGTGAACACGGCAGGATCCACTCCAAGTTCAAGCTCATCTTCAAAGAAGAAGCATAAGAGGAAGAAGAAACTATTAGTTGATGAGGTTGCAATGAAGCATGCAAAGAATAGTGCAGTGAGTGATGGCCCGGGTTTGAGTAACGAAGGGCACCACCCATCTCTTAATCCATGATTAATATAGCCATGTGGAATATTAGGGGGCTTAACAGCCCTGAGAAACAGCTTGAAATTAGAAACCTTATGGTCACAAAGAAGCTGAGTATGATGGCTATTGTTGAAACAAAAGTGCGAAAGGTTAATGCTCAAGTTATAAAGAATCTGATATCACCGCATTGGGAATTCATTTCCAACTATGAGTGTGCTCTTAAGGGCCGTATCTGGATACTCTTCAATTCCCAAGAGATTAAGCTTAGCAAGGTTAAAAGTAGCTACCAACACATCCATTGCTCGACAGAGCTGGTTAGCATCCACAAGAGTTGTTTTTTGACTGTCATTTATGGGTCAAATGAGGTGCTTACTGTGGCGGCAACTTCTATTATCTTCTTCAACGCAGCCTTGGTTAATTGTTGGTGATTTTAACTGTGTCCGAGCCTCAAGTGAAAAATATGGTGGTAAGTATATTAACCGAAAGGCTACTGAGGAGTTTAACCAATGTATTGATGCATGTGGTTTAATTGATCTTAAAACCAAAGGGTTCTCCCACACATGGTGCAACCGAAGTGAAGGTCAGAATAGAATTGCTTGCAGATTGGATAGAGTGCTTGTTAACTTGCCGTGGCTGAATAACTTGAGTCCTTCTGAAGTGGAGGTTCTTAATCCTGGCATTCCTGACCATTCCCCTTTATTGGTCACAATTTTCCCCCAAAGGCAACAAGGTAAGAAACCTTTTAGGTTCTTTAATTTTTGGACTTCACATCCGGATTTCCTATAGTTGGTGACTGATGCGTGGGCAGTGGAAGTGACTGGATCTCCAATGTTTAGAGTAACTAAGAAACTCCAGGTTGTCAAAGCAAAGCTCAAGGAGTAGAGTAAGCAACTTAAGTTTGCTGAGTTATCTTCACATGTACATGAACTTAGGTCCCAATTAAATGTTGCTCAGACGAAGCTACATGATGACCCCCAGAATAATCTGTTGTTCCAACAAGAAAGAAGCCTTAGACACCAGTTATCCCGAAGTCTTTACTATGAGGAATCCAAAATCAGACAGAAATCAAGGGTACTTTGGCTGGCCGAAGGGGATAGGAACTCAACTTTTTTCCACAACTCCTTGATCTCGAGAAGGGCAACAAATCAGATCAACTGTATTATGAACGATGAAGGTATGAAATTGACTGATCCAATTGAAGTTACTAATCATATTGTTCAGCATTTCCAGGACACATTGGGTACTGGCGTTGCTAGTAGCACAATGTCCATGCCTTCTTTTGGTTCATGTGTTTCTAGTTAGCAAGGACAAAGCTTGATGGAGGAGGTAACTTGGGAAGAGATAAAATCTACTCTTTTCTCCTTGAAGGATGACAAAGCTCCAAGGCCAGATGGGTTTACCCCGACGTTCTTCAAGGCTGCTTGGGATATAGTGGGGAATGATGTTGTGGAGGCAGTTCTTAGTTTCTTCAAAGACGGGAAGTTACTCAAACAATGGAACACTACAGCCATTACCCTTGTACCTAAATGCCATAATCTGAGTAAGGTGACTGACGTTAGTCCCATCTCCTGTGTTAACACACTTTATAAATGCATTTCAAAGATCATAGCTAATCGACTCAAACGGGTAGTTGGTGAGCTTGTGGGTGGCTATCAGTCCACCTTCATTCCAGGACAAGGAAGTGCGGAGAATGTGCTCCTTACTCATGAATTGCTTCATAATTACCACTTGGACATGGCAAGTGTGCTCTTAAGGTTGACCTCCGTAAGGCCTATGATTCAGTTTCGTGGAGTAGTATAAAGGCAATGCTCATTGGAATGGGATTCCCAGATGTATTATGTACTTGGATTATGGAATGTATCTCTACCCCTGCATATTCGATCATGATCAATGGTAGTCTAGTGGGGTTCTTTAAAGGAGCAAGGGGGCTGCGCCAAGGTGACCCCATGTCGCCTTATTTGTTCGTGATGATGATGGAGGTGTTTAATAGGGTGCTTCTACAGAATACAAGCCGAGGCTTTACTCATCATCCTAGATGTGAAGCCCTTGGCTTGAAGCTTTTGTGCTTTGCTGATGATCTTTTTTTGTTCTCCGCAGCCGATAAGTCCTCTTTGGATTGCATATTGAGAGCACTTGATGAATTCCGTGACTTGACAGGCCTACAAGTTAATAAACAGAAGAGTGCTATGTTCCTAACTGGTATTGATGAAGCCCAACGGGATGATCTCAGTTTGCACACGGGGTTTCCGCTAGCAAGGTTACCGATTAAGTACCTTGGGTTGCCTCTCATCTCCTCCAAGCTTTCATGGAGGGATTGTGAGCCTCTTATCAACCATGTGAAGGCAAAAACCCAATCCTAGAAAGGTAGGTGCCTCTCATATGCAGGTAGACTTCTTCTTATTAAATCTGTCTTATTTTCTATCCAAGTCCACTAGTTGTCCACTAGTTGTCCACATTTATCATTCCCAAAGGTGTGACCAATGACACCATGGTTACCTTCACCTCTAGGTGGGGAACTTGGCAATTTTCCTTTCCCTTTGGCCTGGACAACATGCCATTGTTCCTCTCCTACCACCGGTCTAGCCCCTCTTTGAGGTGGAGGAATGCTTTCACGGTGAGCCGTGGCACTTGGGTCATTGACAATGACCTGGTCACCTTCATTAGACATGGTTGTCCTGGGTAGATGCATTAGCCTCCTTCATCTTCATTGCTTTGTCACTTTTACACTGCTTATCAGAATGCCCAAATGTTTGACAAAAGCTACAGCAAGAAGGCCTCCATGTGTATTCAACATCAATTTGAAGGTAGTCAACTGGGTTAGAGGATCACCATAAGTGTTAAGGAAGATACAAGCTGGGAAAGGGCTGCCGACATCCATTTCCACACAAATCTTTGCAAAGCTAAGTCTAGACTGGTTCTCCGTTTGCCTATCAAGAAACATCGGTTTACCAATTCCACTGGCAATGAAGCTAAGACCCTCCGGGTCCAGTATTCCATTGGAACATTGAACAGCTTTATCCACACCAGGACCTTGCTGAGACACTCCTTTACAAATTGCATGTTCAGTTCCCACTCACCTAGGACAAGCAGGCGACCGGCAAAATGCCACGGCACTCCATGGAGGACCTTCTCATGGGTTACAACATCCCCAAACTTGAAAATGTAGAAACCATTATCTGTTCCGGAAACTTGGATTGAACCCAGCTTACCCCAGAGGCGCTTTGCCAAGCTCCTTACAACAGGAAAAGGCAGATTTTTGTCAACGAAGTAGCCTATGAGACTACCCTCCCAATGCTTGATGCCATCTTGGACTACATGAGAAGGGGGAGAAACAATAATTTTACCGTTAACAACCTGGGGTTCAGCATAGGAGAGCTTGGTTTTTGCTCTATTATGAGAGCCAGATAGACAGGACCAGGTCTTAGTCCCATGCGGGTCCAAGCCCGAAGAGGAGTCGTCTTTACCCGGGGAGGTAGGCACATGGATAGAAGCACAAACAGGCGGTGCCACAGGGGAAGTAGAAGGCGCTTGGGAGATAGGCAATTGGGAGACACCAACAGTGGATGCAACAGGGACAGAAGGAGGCGGCAAGGGGGGACAATCACTGACCCGACCCGAGGGGCTTGCATGGGAACTATTCTCAGCAACATGCAGAATGGGTACGAGACTATCAGAAGTCGTCGGAGCCAAAACGGGAAATGTTGCAGGTGCAGGAAGCGAAGCAGGCACTGAATCGAGCAGGGTTACTTGGTCAAGAAGTTTAGCGCCTGCGCCTGCAGGATGCAGGTCAGACGATGACAACTTGGATGCAGCCGATAGGCTTGGAAAATTGTTATCAGAGACCACTGGAAGACCGATAACAGAGACCGATAATCACGCCTGGGCGAGAACGACGAAGAGAACAATGCTGCAAGCCAACCACGAGAACAACAGAGAGACAATAAACGGCGAGAAGGAACATCAGGGAATGAATGCCTTGACCAAGGGGATCAAGGCAAACACAGACCACGAGCAAGAACTTGCAAACCCAAGAGCAGGAAACGAATGAAAACCTTCAGGACAGAACCCACGAACCCAAGCAACGAAGTCCTGAACTGACGAACAATGACTTGTAGTCCAGAACCGACAAGCAAGGACTTGCAGTCCAAAACCGACGAGCAAGGACCCACGAACCCGAGCAACGAGCAAGAACCCACGAACACAAGAACCTTAATAACGGAAGCACCTCCACGAGC
The DNA here is from genome assembly GCA_947561395.2 of Buxus sempervirens. Classification (NCBI taxonomy): domain Eukaryota; kingdom Viridiplantae; phylum Streptophyta; class Magnoliopsida; order Buxales; family Buxaceae; genus Buxus; species Buxus sempervirens. The sequence goes on along the minus strand of OX387190.1, from coordinate 6,387,339 downwards.
AAGAACTTTCGGGACGCCCACGAGCTAGAGCACAGGCAGCACCAACGACGACGAACAGAATCGACGAGGATAACCACGAGCAAACAACGACCACGAACCGATGAGCACGAACAAATTCACAAACAAAGCCACGAACCACATCCACGAACAAAGCCACGACCAATAACCACGAACAAAAACCACAAACAGACGATCGAAATCCACGAATAAGCCACAAACAATAACCACGAGCAGAATCCATAGGTAGCACCAATATCCACGAGCACGAGCAAAAGGACTTCCATAATACCCATGAGCACGAGCAAGAGGACAACCACGAACACGAACCAGCGAACGGACATTCGCCGGCAGAACGCTGGCGAAGGGACTGAGCACTCACCCCCACACCCTCACACCCTCACACTCACGAAGCACTCACCGTCACACTTACAAACTTGTTATTTCAAAAAGATGGGTCCACTATAAAAACCTCAATTTACGTGCCCACATATATGCCGATTTAAGATATGCTTCTTGGGCAATTCTATGGTGCAAAAATGGGGTGCTGACAACTACCCCGCTTTGTCAAAGTCACCTTGGTGATGAATGACAAAGAATAAAAAGAACCCTATTTTTGCACTTTGCATTTCTGTCGACATAACCAATGAGTCAGGTTCTTTAATGTTTTCAAAAAAATGTGAAAGTGCCAGTGCAAGCTTCGTGTTGCTTTGGCTCTCTTCCAAGTTCTAAGGAGTTTCCTTGCCATTGGGCATTTGGAATTGTTCCCTTTTTTAGTTTAAGTTGAAAATGATGGGTTGGACTTAGACTCATCGCCTTTTTTTTTTTTTTGGAAAGTAAATCCAAATATGCATTAGAAAGAAAGAAATGTACAATGATCGCTCAAACAGCGTTGGAGTGATGCACAAAAGAAAAAAAGCATGGCCTCAAGTCATGACTTTGTGCAAGAGGGGGGTTCCATGCATTACTAGAAATGATGGCAGCAACAGGGGCGGTTAGGGGAATCCCAGCATCATATCTTGTTCTCTCTCCATATGCCTTGAGAAGAATGCCTTTGGGGTGCCAATTATCCCACCAAAGGCTGGTGTGCATACCATTTCCAATCTCATACTTAACAAAATCAGCAGCTATGTCACGACTCTTTAGGATTTTCCTCCATACCCAGGTCACTGATTGTGGAGCTTTAATCTGCCACACTTTTCTTCCCCTGAGCAAGTAAGACTTTGTCCATTGAACCCAAATTGAAGAGTTCGAAGAGATAAGCCTCCATAGGTGCTTAACAATGGCCGCTTTGTTCCACCTATTCATATCAATTAACCCAAGGCCTCCTTCCTCTATTGGGGTGATCACGACTTCCCACTTCACAGGAACAATTTTCCTTTGGTTATCCGCCATTGACCAAAGAAAATTTCTACATAGCCTCTGTATTTCATTGATGACCTGCTTGGGGAGAATGAAGGTAGAAAGCCAGTGCACCGTGGTAGAAAAAGAACAGTTCTTACCAGCAACGTCCTTCCTGCATATGAAAGTAACCGGCCTTTCCATGACTGGATTTTGTTCTGGATTTTTGCAAGAATAGGTTCACAATCCCTTAGTGAAAGCCTTGTGGAGATAATAGGGAGTCCAAGGTACCGGATAGGGAGCTTTCCAATTGGAATCTTCAAGGAGTTAGTGATGAAATCAAGTACCTGCTGGGGGGCAGCACTCGCAAACATCACTCTTTTTGCTGGGTTCATATGAAGGCCTGTCAAGCTTCCAAACTCTTCCAAGCTATTGATCACTGTAGATATGGATCCTTGGTCACCATTCATGAAGACCATGAGGTCGTCTGCAAATGTCAAGGCTTTTTAGTCCACTCTCTTGCATTTGGAGTGATATATGAAGCCATGAGTCAATCTTCTCTTAAGAATACCGTGAAACACCTCCATTACTAAGACAAATAGATAAGGTGATAAAGGATCACCTTGCCGAAGACCCCTTGTTCCTTTAAAGTATCCAACAAAGCAGCCATTGATGATAAGAGAGAACAAGGTCGTTGATATGCATGCCATCACCCACTGTATGAATCTTTGAGGGAAATCCATGGATTTCAGAATACTTGGAATAATCTTCCATTTCACTGAGTCAAACACCTTCATAATGTCAGCTTTGAGTATGCACTTCGGACTTCCTTTACTCAGGTGATAGTTATGGACGAGCTCTTGAACAATCATGATATTTTCAGATATCGACCTTTTTGGGATGAAGGCACTTTGGTGGTCTCCAACAATATCAGCAATACAAACCTTCAACCTGTTTGCAATAATCTTTGATATGCATTTGTACATAGTATTCATGCATGAAATCGGTTTATAATCACTTACCACCGTTGGGTTCCCACACTTCGGCACAAGAGTAATGAGGGTTGCATTTAATTGCTTCAGCATAGCACCAGAGGAGAAGAAACTTCTGATAGCCTCCACTGTATCCTTCCCTACTAAGTTCCATGCAATCTTGAAGAATTTAGATGTAAAACCATCTGGACCGGGTGCTTTGTCCTCCTTTAACCTGAATAGCACATCTTTGATTTCCTCATCCGAAATATCTTTTGCCATCTCAGTAGCTTGTGTGCCCGTTAGCTTGGCTGCTATGAATGGGTCTAATAAAGCCTCATTATTGTCACAATACCCCGTCTGACCTCCCAATAAATTTGAGTAATAGGATTCAAAGCAATTCTTCACATCATCCCAATTTGTGAGCTTGAGCCCTTCATGGTTGTATATACTTGAAATTCTGTTGTAAGCTCTCCTTCCAATCAAGGATTTGTGGAAAAATGAAGTGTTGGAGTCCCCTTCATGTAGCCAAAGTACTCTGGATTTCTAACGTGTTTGGGATTCAAGGTCAGCATCTAACCGGGCTAACTTCTCCACCAAGAGCTTTTCTTCATTGGTGTCACCTTGGTATAAGAAGAGCCTATGTTGGCAGCATGATAATTCTTCTCTTGCTGCTGCAACTTGGTCTTCCAACTTATGGAATTTCAGTCGACTCCATTCCTTAAGCTTCATCTTAACATTCTTCAATTTCTTCACAAGCTTGAACATGGGCGTACCAGAAATATCAATGCTCCAGGCTTGCTCAACAAGGGATCCTCATGAGAGCACCAATTATTATAGAACTTGAATGGTTTCGAACCTTTGTACTCTCCTTGAGCCATAGATATTACAATTGGACTGTGATCAGAGATGCTTGGGGGAAGGAACTCGGCTTCTGAGCAAGGAAAAGCCTGCAACCAATCATGGTTAACCAATACCCTGTCAAGTTTGCAAAGAATTAGATTGTTTCCCGAACTCTTGTTACTCCATGTATGAGAAAGCCCTTTTTGTCTTAATTCAGTTAGCATACAATCATCAATGAATGTGTTGAAGTCCTTCGATGCCTTGTGATGGATCGGTTTTCCCCCTATCTTTTCACCAGAACATCGTACACAGTTAAAGTCCCCAGCTACAATCCATGGACATCCAGGTATCACACTCTTCAAATCATGCCATAGCACTTTCCTTTGGTACATGTCATTTGCTCCATAGATGAATGATGCCATATATTGGACCTGAGTGCTCAAGATCTTGACACCACAATGGATCAACTGATTAGTGACCAAAAATGGTTGAATAGCAAGCTGGGATGGATCCCAGCACACCCATATATGGCCCTTCAATGCTTTTGAGTAATTATCAACTGATTGCCATGAGGGACAGATTGAGGCTAGTGTTATTGCTTTGTTAACTTCTCTAACCTTCGTTTCCGCAATACAAAGAAGACTAAGTCTGTACTTACTAATTAGATGCTTGACCTCCACTTGCTTGGCCTGATCATTCAAGCCCCTTATGTTCCAAGTTCCCCAATTAACCATAAGCAAAATCAGAATAGGGAAGGGCCTCCACCACTAGTGGAAATAGAGTGAGATTTATCTCTCAATGATTTATTCTTGGCTTCCTTCATTGCAATTTCATCAACCAAGATCGGCCCTTTTTTCTTTTTCTTTTTGGCTTTTCTTCCTTCACTGCCTGAAGAAGAGTCATTCATAACCATATTATCATCATGCGATAACACCGAGAACTTGTTGTGGCTAATGGGCGTTGCTTTATCTCCAGGTATGGACAAGTGTCTTTCATGCAAGTTATCACCCACTGCCTCCTTCATAACTATATCAGTGACTTCCAAGGGAACTTGAGGCAGTGACGCATCAGGCACCTCCACTTCCAAGGGAATAGGGATAGCATTATCGAGGATATGGGAACTTGCTGGCAAAACTTCAGGTATCTCCACAATATTGGAGCTAGATGGGTTCGGCAGTTCCCCAGGTACCACCACTTGGTTGGTGCGAGGCTGCTCATTTGATTTCTATTTTCCTTTGGCCTTGATAACTTCCCATTGAGAAGATTCATTCTCTTATCCAACAGTATCACGAACCTGAATAGGGTTTTCTTTATTCTATACCAAACGGCCAGTAGGGACCCATTCCTTGTTGGGGCCACATGTTTTGCACTTCCCTCCATCATGACAAAACACCTTGCAATGCGTACACTTAGGTGGCTTCCAAGTATATTCAATATCAATTTGCAAATTTTCCTCCTCATCATTCTCCTTCTTTGAGCATAAGAGTAAGCTTTGAGGGAATGCATAGTGGATGTCCACCTCCACACACACCCTAGCAAAGGTGAGCCTGGTTTTACTTTCAGTTGCTTCATCCAGAAATAGTGGTATTCCAAACCCACTTGCCATGAAGCTTAGACCTAAAGAAGTCCAATATTCCATGGGGACATTGAATAGCTTGATCCAAACCGGAACCCTATTCAATTGAGATTTTTGCAATTGCATTCTTGGGTGCCACTCCTTGAGAATGAAAAGTCTGCCAGCAAGGTGCCAAGGAGTATCTCGAAGAACCTTATCCTTTGTAGCTGGATTAGAAAACCTGAATAAGAAGAAGCCATTCCCAACGTCTGAAACATGGACTCTACCCTCTCTTCCCCAAAGCCTATTAGCAAGGCTCTGAACAACAGGGAAGGGGAGCTTCTTATCAAGAAAATGCCCCACGAGGCTCCCTTCCCACAGTTTTTTGCCTTCATCAGCTACCTCGGATGTGGGGGGGGGGGGGGGGGGGGGAGAAACAATAACATTCCCATCAACCTGCGATGGAGGGTGTAAGCACCTTATTTTTGCGCTCTCGGAAAAGCCGGAAATGCAAACCTTGGATGGAAAGTCAAACCCTAAGGGTTGAAAAGTTGACTTTTTGATCAAGTGATAATTGGTCACATCGCTTTATCTCAATGGATAGATAATCCCGACACGGTTCCAACGCAATTGAGTTTGCAGGAATCAGAGTCCGGATGAAGGTTCTGCGGGCCGGTCAAACTTGAGGGGGAGCTGAAAGTTGACTTTCTGCTAAACCCCGATCCAGATGATTACCCCTATGTCATTGGATAGAGGGCTCCGATACGGTCCTAACGCAACTGAGTTTGCCCAGATCGAAGTTCGGATGGGGAAGAGATGAGCTGTCAAAGTTTCCGAGCAGCAAAACCGGCAAACTGCACACGTGGCGTAAAGCTGCACACGTGGCAAATTGTGCAGGAAAATATCTCGGGGATCAAATCCGTAAATATCCAAACATACGAAATATCCCAGGGATTAAATCAAAAATATCCAGGGACCAAATCTGTAAATATCCCAGAATATCGGATTAAATAAAAAATATTCAGGGACTAAATCCGAAAAAAACCCGATTTCCCGACCATTTAGCGGCCGCATTAAATTTCTGGAATGATTGTGCCTCACTCGCACGAGCAAGGCGAGCGCGAAAAGCGCCCGGCGCCAACCCGGCGGACCCTTTTTCCTTTGTCTATAAAGGCCGCACCCCACTTCGTTGCCGGGGGTTGGGAATTTTTCGGTTGAGGGCTTTTCTTTGGTTGGCTTTTGGTTTTCAGGAACCTCCTCTCCCCTGGCTTGCCTTGCCTCCCTAGCTCCCCACACCCGACCTTGCCTTCCTACTTTCTCTTCTCTTCTTCTTCTTCACTCTTCTACCAAAAGCCGGAGGAGCCACTTGCTGTGGCTGCTGGAGAAGAAGCTCACAGCTGGTGTTTTTTGCTTCGAGGAGGTCACACACTTCCACAAAGGAGCTAAGAACCCTTAGGTATTGTCCCCCAGTAGCTTTTATATCATATATATGAAAACGAGCTACCTTGCATGATTTTTATGAAAGCATAGTACCTACCATGTTTCGAGTCATTTTCGCATGGGATCCCCATACGTGTACTCTTCCTTGGCCGTGAGAGGATCTCCAAGGTAGGAGATGATGATCGTTTGGGCTCCACGGGAGAGTGAGAGTTGATTTATCGCATTTTGGTCCAGGCAGGCTACTGTTTTGTGGCATAGGATTTGTTGCAGGAGGAAACATGTTCCTTATCAGCCTTCTCATCTAATGTATCCGTATAACCCCCCTTTTGCTTCCCTTCTTCGAATGTTTGTGTGCATGCGCGGAGGTCCGGTCCAGGCGTAGGTGAAAATTTGGTTTCTTTTACGCATGCGATCTCTATTTGATTGTTGTCTTTTCTTTCACACTTTGCTAGCATGCTCCCCTAACCCCCTACCACCTGCTGTGTCCTTCTTGTGTGCGTGTGAACATGCTCCCATCACCCCCCCCCCACTCCCCCTGCAGTCGTTAGTCTGTATCTGTAGTTGTTTTTTTTATAATCGAGCTTGGTTTTTTAAGAGATTTGGAGTCATGTGATGAAGCAGGTTAGAGTAGTTTGGATGTATGTTTAAGCGTCTTCTGGGAGTCTAAGGGACTCCGGGAATGTGTTAAAGAGATTGGAAATCAAGCCAGTCTCTGAGCTTAAAAAAAAATTAGAGTTCGTGTTTTCATCAAATGCATGCGCTGAGCTCGCGTGGGGCGATTTTGTGTCCACCGAGCTCACGCCGGGCGTCTTTTTTCTGTTGTTTTGGTTCCGCCGGGCTCGTGCTGACCTCGCGCCTAGCACTTGAGGTCAGCGCACCCCGCTTAAGTGCCGAATTGCTTGCGGCTGACCTACCCAGCTCCATTTTTTCTGCTTCGAGGCTTCAACCTCTTAGCTCAAGACCCGATTAGGAATACCCTTTACCATCCCCCCAACCCTATTGTTCTTCGCGTGCCCAACTCGTTCCTTGGCACGGGAAGGGACCTTGCCCCATGGGCTCCGCTACGCTCTGCCCACAGGGGCCGCAGGTCCCTCTTCTTGGACCCAGATTAGTGAGCCGATCGATAAATATCAGTTTTGTATATTTTGTGATTTTTGCTGGATGTGGATGGCATTTCCAAACCGAACCAAATGAACAAATAGAGTTTCCGGGTCACCCAGAAACCCAACATGGGACTCGGACCACTTGGTCCAATTGGATGCACACGTGGGCCTTCCAACGGGACCCACCAAGCCTAATGAACACAATGGAATGCATGCATGTGACTTAATCAAGATAAATAAATTAACTAAATCAATCGGGGTGGGCCAAACCCAATGCGGCCCACCCGAACTTGTTGGTGAATTGATGTATAAAATGTGTGGTTTGGCCGAGACCAAGGGCAAGGGCCTACTGGGCTTGCCAAAGCCCACAAAGCCAACCAGGTGAGGGCTCAAAGCCCTAACTTCACGTAAGTTGGGCTTTCGAGCCCAAATCAGGACTACGGGCCCCAAGCCCAATGTCCAATCCATTTGCTGGCAAACTTAAAACAAGATAAATCTAAAACACTTTTGCAACCATCATGGGAGCCCACCCAGGGGCCCGCAAATCTATGTCGACCCGCTTTTTCATGAAAGATACTTAAGCCTTCAAATTGAACCATTAAATAAAATCAATTCACTTGAACCAAACCCCAAGGGCCTCTTAGGCTTAGACAAAGGCCCACAAGGGTACATGGGCTTGACTAAGCCCACCAAGGACACCGTGGGCCTCCCAACAGGGCCCACCCAATCAGGCCCAGATCACCTAATTAATCAAGATAAAAGCAGTTAAAGGGACCCACACCACTCCGGTGGTCCCGCCAGACCTAACCAGTCTGCATGCTGAATTAGGAAACGGGTGAGAAAATAAGTGAGCTGACTCAAACCAGGATAAACCTATGGGACCCGTCACCCAACGGGGTGGACCGGGGTGTCTACGGACTTCCCCAGACCACAATCGAGACCCTACTTAGAATCTCAAAGCCGCAAACCAAGCCCAATAGACAAAATTAGGCACCCAGGTGTCCGCCTGCACCCCATTAGGCGATGGCAACTCCGAATTTTCCCGTGCGGCATTTTGACGCGCGCACAGGGGGTGATAATGGAGCTTTGCCCTACTGGAAGCCTTCTGACCGAAGAGAGAAGCCCATCTGTTAGGACCTGCAAGACCAGAGGCTTTTCTAGAGTCAAGAGGCCTCTTATTTGATGAAACAACCTGCTAAGCATTGGGCGAATCAGTTTGGAGCAGGTGCTGAGCACTGGGCAAATCAGTTTGAGTCGCAGGTGTAGCTGTTGCTTGCTGCGCATGGGAGCAGTCAGAGCCAGGCACCTGCTCCAGGTTGTTTGCAGAAGCAGCAAAGTCAACCTTACGACGGATGAGGTGTCCAACGGACACAGAGGCGGCAACTCAAAATTTGAAAGATTATCGAAGTTGTTCTCCATTGGCTGGAGATGATGACACTTCTGCAAATACCACTTACCAGGTTCCAAAACCAGTCATGATGAAAACCTGCCAACAACAGTGGTTCCTGCCAACAACAGTGGTTTCCCGACAAGCAACAAGCCTCCCGGAATACCCCAAACCGGCAGGAAGAAGCTCCAGAGAAGCTCAGGCTTCACGAACACAGCAGCTTAACGAACACAATCACGACCAGATGCTTCGCGCTCACAATCACGTACACAGCCACGAACACTTGCTGTGATAGGTCGCGAACAGCCACGAACACTTGCTGTGATAGGTCGCGAACACTTGCTAACAAACACTGCTCCTTCACCAGAACTTGGTAACCCACGGACAGAAAATCCACAGCCAAAAATCCCACGAACAGAGATTGGTAACACCACGAACAGATCGTGGTATCACCACGAACATAAATCACCACGAACAGAAATCCCACGAAGATAAAACACCACGAATAGATATCCCATGAACCAGAAATCCCACGAACAGAAAACCCACGAACACAGCTTGCTAACGAACAGAAACGCTTGCAAACGAACACTTGCTAACGAACACTTGATAACGAACACTTCACCTTACAAACACAACTTGCTGATGGAGATTCAAGAACTTTGAACACCCACGAACAGGAGCACGAACAGTAGGCACGAACAGAAGGGACAAACAAGAGGTGGAGATGGAAATGGAGGTGGAGATGGAGATGAAGATGGAGATGGAGATGGAGGTTCAATGGAGATGGATCCCCTCCTGACTTGGAAGGGATTTGTAGAAAGTTCCTTTGGATAGGGCCGCAGCTTAAACAAAAAATGAACCCAATAAGCTGGGACATTGTTCGCATGCCACCTCAGGAGGGGGACCTTGGACTATTTAAGCTAAGTCTTTGGAACAAAGCAGCAGTGATGAAACATACCTGGAGAATTCTTACCTCCCACGAATCCTTGTGGGTTCGGTGGGTGTACAAATTCCTTATAAAAGAGCTTAATTTCTGGACACTCAACATTCCAACGAATTGTTCATGGGCATGGAGGAAGATCCTTAGAACAAGGCATGTTATGTCTCAGCTGGTAAAGAAGAAGATCCATAATGGGAAGCTCTCATCCTTGTGGTATGATAATTGGCATCCTGATGGGCCTCTATACATTGCATATGGGCAGCAGTTGATTTATGATTCAAGTCTTCCTAGCCATGCAAAGGTGAGTTCTATAATTACTGAGGAAGATTGAGATCCTCCCGTTGCTGTCTCACCTGACTTACTTGAAGTTTGGGGTAAGCTTGATATTTTTCTGAAGCCAGTTGCGGATGTGGAGGATGTAACCACTTGGACTCCATCAAAATCATGTTTGTTTGACATTAAGAGTGCATATCGAGGTCTTGACAACCATCGACCCTCATGCCTATGGTATGATCTGGTATGGTTCCCCAACCACATTCCCAAGCATGCATTAAATTTATGGTTAGCTATTAACCAAAGATTACTTACATCTGATCATCTCTATAATCTGGGAATTATCCAACAAGCTTCATGTGTGCTATGCCGGCAAAGGGATGAGTCCCACACACATTTATTCTTTGAGTGTGAGTACGCTATGAAAATCTGGAACCATATCCTACATCTTAATTGCTTGAGCAGGGCAAACCGATCTTGGATGGAAATAATTCAATGGGCAACATCATTGAAAGTGGGCCATGCTAAAGCCCGAGTGTAAGCACCTCATTTTTGTGCTCCCGGAAGAGCCCGAAATGCAAACCCTGGACAAAAGTCAAACCCTAAGGGGTGAAATTTTGACTTTTTGATCAAGTGATAATTGGCCACCTTGCTTTATATCATTGGATAGAGAATCCCGACACTGTTCCAACACAACTGAGTTTGCAGGAATCGGAGTCCGGATGAAGGTTATGCGGGCGGTCAAACTTGAGGGAAGCCGAAAGTTAACTTTCTGCTAAAATCCGATCTAGATGCCTATCCCTATGTCATTGGATAGAAAATCCCGACACGGTTCTAACGCAACTAAGTTTGTAGGAATCGGAGTCCGGATGAAGGTTCTGCGGGCGGTCAAACTTGAGGGGAGACGAAAGTTGACTTTCTGCTAAAATCTGATCCAAATGCCTACCCCTATGTCATTGGATGGAGAATCCCGATACGGTTCTAACGCAACTAAGTTTGTAGGAATCGGAGTCCGAATGAAGGTTCTGCGGGCGGTCAAACTTGAGGGGAGCCGAAAGTTGACTTTATGCTAAAATCCGATCCAGATGCCTACCCCTGTGTCATTGGATAAAGGGCTTCGATACAATTCTAACACAACTAAGTTTGCCCAGATCGAAGTCCGGATGGAGAAAATATGAGCTGACGAAGTTTCCGAGCAGCAAAACCGACAAACTGCACACATGGCGAGTTGCGCAGGAAAATATCTCGGGGATCAAATCTGTAAATATCCAAATGTACGAAATATCCCAGGGACTAAATTTGTAAAAATTCGAGAATATCGGATTAAATCGAAAATGACCAGGGACTAAATTCGAAAAAATCGGATTTTCCGACCATCGCGCGGCCGCATTAATTGATTTTCCATCATTTTTCGGCTCACGCGAATGGGGCAAGCGCAAAACGTGTGGGGCGCCCGCTAGGCACCAACTCGGCGGACCCTATATTCCCTTGTCTATAAAGGCCGCGCGAGACTTCGTGCAAAGGGTTGGAAAATCCTTCAGTGGAAAACTTTTCTTGGTCGAGGGTTTTTCTCTTGGTTGGTTCCCTTGGGATCACTGGACCAACTCCCTTTTCCCCCGCCTTCCTTCACCCAAACACCCGACCTTGCCTTCCGAACTCCCTCTCTTCTTCTTCTTCTTCTTCACTCTTCTACCAAAAGCCGGAGGAAGCCGGAGGAGCCACTTGCCGAAGTTGTTGGAGAAGAAGCTCATCGCTGGTGTGTTTGCCTCAAGGAGGTCACACGCTTCCACAAAAGGGATAAGAACTCTAAGGTATTGTTCCTAGCCCAGTTTCACTTTACATATATGAAAGTGGGAGTTGTATGAGCAGATTAACGGGTTTGTTTTTGTTCTCCTGGATACAACATGCACGTCCGTCTATTTTGATAACATGGAAGTCTCCGAGGGTAAGGGAGACCCCATGAGAAGATGGGAAGCTTGCCATCCCACCTTCGGCCACCGTTCGGAGGGTTTCTATTTGTGGATTATTGAGTAAAGGGAGTCTGTTCCCTCGTTTCGAGCATGTCATGTGCATCCCTTATAAACCCCCCCTCCCTTTCTACTTCTCTTCCCCGAGTGTTCGCGTGCATGCACGGAGGTCCGGTCGAGGCATAGGTAAAAATGTCTCTCACTCATGCAATATCTGCTTGTCATTGTTTTTATTTTTTTTTCTTTTTCTTCTTCTTTGCATATTTGCTAGGCTTGCCAACATGCTCCCCCAACCCCCTGCCTGTGTGCCTGCAAGCATGGTCCCTTCCCCCATTACCCCTGTAGTGGTCAGTCTATGTTGTTTTTTTTTTGTGATAATCAGGTTTGGTTTTCTTTAAAAAGATTTGGAGTCGTGTCTTTAAGTAGATTAGAATAGTTTCGATGCATGTTCAAAGGCCTTCTGGAGTCTGTAGAAGCAATGGGAGGTGTTACAGAGACTGGAAATCAAGCCAGTCTCGGAGAAAAGAAAAAAAAACAGAGAATCAGCGTGTTCGCCGAGCCGGCGCTGAGCTTGCGCTCAGCACTTTCGCTCGCGCCAAGCTCGCGTGAGGCTCGCGCGAGGCACTTTTCGCTCGCGCGCGCGCAAGGGCCTTTCCCTCGCACGAGGCTCGCTCTCAGCGCGCGCGCGCAAGGGTCTTTTCGATTTCCGCCAGGCTCGCGCTAACCTCGCGCCTAGCACCTGAGGTCAACGCACCCTCTTAAAAAATGCCGAATTGCTATATATTTTTTTGAAACCCGAAAATGCCCTTTACCGTACCGCGGGGGGCGAAACCCTTTGTTCGCAGCGCATCCAACTCGTTCCTTGGCGCGGGGAGGGAACTCGCCGGCCCCAGGTCCCTCCCCTTGGACCCAGTATAATGAGCCGGTCTCTCCCTGATAAATGTCAGTTTTGTATATTCTCTGTGACTTTTGTTGCTGGGTGTGGGTGTCATTTCCAAACCAAACCAAATAAACCAACAGGGTTTCCGGGTCACCCGGAAACCCGACTTGGGACATGGGCCATCGGTCCAATTTGATTTCCTGTGGGCCTTCCAACTGGGCCCACCAAGACCAACAAGCACAATGGGATGCATGAATGTGACTTAATCAAGATAAATAAGTTAACTAATCAATCGGGACGGGCCAAACCCAATGCGGCCCACCCAAACTTCTTGGTGAATTGATGCATGAAATGTGTGGTTTGACCGAGACCAAGGGTAAGGGCCTACCGGGCCCGCCAAAGCCCACCACCCGAACCAAGGAAGGGTGCAAACCCTAACTTCCTGTAACTTGGGCTTTCAAGCCCTAATCAGGACTACGGGCTCCAAGCCCAATGTCCAACCCCTTTTTGGAAACTTAAAAAAGATAAATCCACTAAATTACTTGGCTACCATGTGGGCCCACCTAGGGGCCTGCAAACCGAGGCCGACCCACTTTTACATGGAAAACACTTAATCTTCAAATCTGAACCTAAAGTAAAATCAATGCACTTAACCAAAGCCCAAAGGGCCTCCTAGGACTAGACAGAGGCCCACAAGGGTACATGGGCTTGACTAAGCCCACCAAGAACACCGCGGGCCTTCCAACGGGGCCCACCCAACCAGACTCAGATTACCTAATTAACCAAGATAAAAGAAATTAAAGGGACCCACACCACTCAGGTGGTCCCACCAGACTTAACCAGTTTACATGCTGACTTAGGAATCGGGTGAGAAAATAAGTGAGCCGACTCAAACCAGGATAAACCTAAGGGACCAGTCACCCAACGGGGTGGACCGGGGTATCTACGGACTTCCCCGGACCAAAACCGAGACCCTACTTAGAATCTCAAAAGCCGCAGACCCAAGCCTTAATAGACAAGATTAGGCACCCAGGTGTCCGCCTGCACCCCATCAGGCGGTGGCGACTCCGAATTTTCCTGTGCCGCGTTTCCGACACGTGCACACCGAGCACTCTTTAAGATGTCTCTTGCGGCAACAGTGTACCATGTATGGAGGGAAAGGAACAACCGAATCTTCAAGAACAGCTATTTGCCATGGCAAGCCGTGAAAGCAAGTATAATCTCCGATGTATGTATCAAGGCAAACACAGAGCGAGTGCACTTACCAAACTCATCTCTCCACAGACAGCTTATCAACAACTGGAGCTTGAATTGGGAATGCATGCCTTAAGCATTGGACCTGATTTTTTTTCGTGTACTTTGTGGATTCTCTTTGGTTTTTTTTCAGATTAGTGTAGCTTAATCTTGGCAGCCTCTATATGGGCTAGTTTGTTGGTATCAACTTGTACCCCTTCTCATTTTAAATATCTTTTTATGAATATATCACTTGGACTTACTTTCCAAAATAAAAAACAAAAATTTGACAGAAGATGAAATCCTAGCGAAACATTTTGAGCCTAACAATTCCTTCATTAACTCTACTTGTTACAAGGTATGGTACCCGGACGGCCCACTTGTTACAAGGTATGGTACAAGAATAATTTATGACTCTGGCTTACTTATGACTGATTGTGTAAGTGTGATTATTGCAAATAGAGAATGGGATCCGCCGGTAGCATCATCAATGGATCTAAGGGAAGCATGGAGTAAGTTGAATGAACTGCCACCTTTGGACATCACCAAGGAGGACAAAGCAATTTGGGTACCATCAAATAATGATGTGTTTAGCGTGAGGGCAGCCTACAACGAGCTCAATGGGTCCGGGACGAGTGTGCCTTGGTTTAGCTTGGTATGGAGTAAACAACATGTACCCAGACATGCATTCATTCTATGGGTTGCGGTGCATCAAAGGATGTTAACAAAGGCACGTCTAGCAAAATGGGGCATACTCCAACAACAAGCTTGTGTGCTTTGTAGAAGAGAGAATGAATATCACCAACATTTGTTCTTCTATTGTACCTATAGCTAGGCTATTTGGAGTCAAGTCTTGGCGTGGAATGGTTATGGAGTTCGACCTAGAACATGGCAGCAAAACTTGCAATGGATGCAATGGAACTTCGCTGGTGTAAGTCCTCTTAAAATCATCGCTTGAGTATCTTTAGCAGCTACAATGTACCACCTGTGGGTAGAAAGGAATAGGCGTACGTTTCAAAACAATTATAGCCCTACTGAAGTGGTGTTAAGCTATGTAAAGTTTGATGTCCAAGCAAAGTTATACAATGGTGAAGTCATGATCAAGGACACACAAAGGAACCGGCAATTGGTGGGTAACTGGGGATTGAATTGGAAGTTTGGTTGCTAAGGTAAGGTCATATAGTATGTGTCCCTTTAATTGATTTTATCTTGTTTAATTAAGGTGAACTTGGTCTGATTGGATGGGCCCCGTTGGAAGGCCCATGAACTCCTTGGGGGCTTGGTCAAGCCCACATGTCCTTTAGTGGGCTTGGTCAAGCCCACAACTCCAGGACAAGCTAAACCAAAAACAGAATACCAAATGCACAACTCACCATTGGCAACACAATATACCAACCATTGTCGTCATCATTTACAACACAATATAAACTCATCACAAGTCACTTCGGACCAGAATAGTAACTCATGGAACTTCAGTAGACATTCTAACCCAAAAACACAAATCCATACCAATAGTAAAATCCTTTACTCACACAAAGACAATTTTCATAAATCCGGCTCAACACTTTGCAATCCGTTAAAACTCAGGTTAAACAAGTTCACAAACTGGAAAAATAATTGTAAAACGTAGATAGGGCAAAGTTACTAACCCATGGAATCAAGAATAGCAAGTTAGACTACCAACAGCCCTTTGAACTTTACTTTTGGAACTCATAAAACCTACCAATAATTGACCCAAAGATCTCCGAAGGTTTGGAGCAAACTAAAATGTTTCTAGCAATCTAATCGAACTTAGGGGTTTAAGCATTAAAGTACCAAAAATGGGCTCAAATTGGTCAGCCACACATCACCTGGAGAAATGGTGGGTGCGCTGACCCCGGGCCCCTTGGTGCTAGGTTGGCGGACCTTAAGTTTTCTATGCGCTGAGCTCGGGCCCCTTGGCACCAGGTCGGCGGACCCAAATTTTCCTATGCGCCGAGCTGCCGCTGAGTAGAAATAGTGGGCGGCAACCCAGCGGATGCTCCCCTGTTTTTCTTGGTAATGTTTTCACTCACATATAGCTATGACTGTCCTAGTTTCAAGCCTCCACAATAGTTGTTCTACACTCCTACCACATTCAATAGACGTTTAAACTCAAATCGAAATTAATCCTAACAACTTTCATGCTACGCCTCTAAAAAATTCCAATCCGAAACTAATAATTTCTACAATAATGCATTTTGGCTAATCTCAAGTAATCAAATCCAATACACGAATTAAAACGATGCTACTCACCTGATGAATGCTCAATCCTTGCAATTGCGACTCCTGGAACCGAAAGCTCAGATATCGATTTCCGCCAAATTTCTTCTCTGATCAGAAGATGTTTTCTGAACGCTCGTTGATCGGCAGGAAAACTTAGACGAAATCCAAAAGTCACTTGATCGAGCAGCTTCACTTCATCTTCGTTTCGGTTCTTCCTTCACTTCACACTCCGTTCGGCAGCAACACTACACTTTTGCTCTCTTCCAAAAGCCCTAGTAAACTAGCTGCAATTTCTTCGAACTCAAGGTATTCTAAAACCTACACACTGAAATACGCTTAGTATTTATACTTGCCCTACTTTGGCTCAACCAACTAGCTCATGGTTCATTGCATGCTCGCCCACGAAATCTCCCTACATGCGCAACTTTCCCAGCCATTTGATCTACTGGATTGATTCTCCACCTAATCACCCACACACACACACACACACACACACACACACACACATATATATATATTTTATTTAAAACGTCTGAATTCAAACAGAATAATAAATTTTAATTATTATCAGCACAATACTAACCTTAACTTATCTTCTTTCCCCGCTTAAAGTCTCGAATCCCCAATATACCCCTGCTTTACAGATCTCTGAAAATGTCACCCATACAGACTTGTTAATTCTCATAACAAATAATCATGTGAAAATTTTGGGGTTTTACAAGGCCCTAGCCCGTGGTCTCAGCCAAACCAAGCTAAATAAAACCTACATGCTTCCAATCGGGCTTTTGGGTGGGCCACATTGGGTTTGGCCCACCCATTTGGGTTAATTTGCTTAAGTTACATGCTTATGCTCCATTGCGTCTGTCAGGCTTGGTGGGCCCCGTTGGAAGGCCCACAAGTGTGTCTGGTTGGACCGGTGGTCCTAGTCCCATCTTGGGTTTCCAGGTGACCCGGAAACCCTATTGGCTTGCTTGGTTTGATTGTAGGATCATAAAAAAGGGATGCGAAATCACAAAATGGCACAAAATGGCATTTACTGCCATGTAGCCGACCTTGCTGGTCAGCTACACACAAACAACAAGGTAGCTGGCCATGAAGGCCGACTACACACACAAGATAGTGTAGCCAACCTTCAAGGTCGGTTACAAATTGGTTTCAACTGATCTGACCTGAGTTGTCGGATCAGCTTGAAACTGCTCTTTTTTCGGGGTTTTGCAAATGGGCCACTCTTGGGGGCTTTTGCAACAATAAAGAGGGAGGAGAAGGCATGGGAGGTTGCCTTCACCCCCTTGGGCCATGGACAACAACGAAACAGGGACCATGAAGTCCCTGTTTTGGTCTTTCAATTTACACAAAACAGCAAACCCACAAGGCCAAAGAATCCCTCAATTAATGGCTTAACTCATGCTTTAATCCAAGACAATGCACACTCATATTTTCACATATACTGTGCATGGGGCAGGAAAATTTAAGTTCAAAACCAAGCCATGGAGAGACACTAACACACAAGCATGAAGCCACTTGATCCACTCCTAAGATAGGGAAGCTCATGCATGCACTCAAAGGGTACAAAGACAAGCATGCTATGCCACTTTGACATAAAAACCACATGCTGCAGATACCTAGAACAGCAGCCACTAAGGGGGTTTAAACATGCTAATGGGGGTGGGAAATGCATGGAGATTGGGGGGAGGGGCAGATTTCATGCATGATGTCTAGTGGGCTGACCTGGGAGTGTAAACAGGTGAGTGAACCTGTTGGAAACAACAGCTGTCCAGGGGGTTTAGGCATGCTAAAAGGGCTGCAAACAACATCAACAAAAGGATTGGGAGGGGAGCCTTCATACATGTGGTTGGTGGGTTGGATTTGGGGGTGAGTGGGGGTACATGAGCATGCTGGTCATGGCAGCTGCCAAGGGGGATTGGGGGGGGGGGGGTGTTGTGCTTCCAGGTAGTCCTAGCAGCACCTTATAGGGAGGCAGCAGCTAAGTAACAGGGGTGGGCATGCATGGTAACTTTGTCCTTTGATAGGGATAGGTTCTACACATATTATCACAAGATCAAAAGGGAGAAGAAGCCTGCATGCTTTCTGTAACAGTAACCGAAATACAAGAACAAAACCATGGCATGGGGAAGGGAAGCATGCTATTAGCACAAATCAGAGGCACAATAAAGGGTACAACAACAGCCAAGCCGTGGGGTGGGGGTTCATGCTAGATCAAGTAAGATGCAAAACAGTGAACAAAAATAGTCATGCATGGGTAGACATTCATGACACACACGTACATGGCACCTTAAGGGCTGTTCCTAGGGTGCTTAGTGAAGGCAAAAACACTTCAGAGATGCCAAATAGCAGGTGAGTTAGTGACGGCGTGGGTCCCTTTACTTGATTTTATCTTTTTAGCTTAAGGCGATGTGAGCCTAATTGGGCGGGCCCCGTTGGAAGGCCCGCGGATTCCTTGGTGGGCTGAGTCCAGCCTGCATGCCTCTAGTGGGCCTCAGTCTATCCTAAGAGGCCCTTTGGGCTTTGGTTCAATGAATTGATTTTATTTAAGGTTAAAGTTGAAAATTAAGTGATTTTCAAGCAAAAGTGGGCCAGAATTTGTTTGTGGGCCCCTGGGTGGGCCTCACAACAGTTGCCAAATGATTAGATTTATCTTTGATTAATCTTCTCTCAAAATGGACTAGGAATGGGCTTGGGGCCCATAGCCTAGGCTTGGGCTTGAAAGCCCAAGACTTTATGGGTTAAGGTGTTGGACCCCTACCCTTGCTTGGTTCAATGGGCTTAGTGGGCCCGATAGGCCCTTACCCGCAGTCATGGCCAAACCACCTATCCTAAGCCTGCATGCTTCCTTTTTGGGCTTTTGATGGGCCTCATAGGGTTCGGCCCATTTAGATTACTTCAATTGTTTTACTTATCTTGTTTATTTCCAAAGCTAATCTTGGGTTGGGTGGGCCCCGTTGGAAGGCCCACCAAAGAATCCAATTGGGCTTAGAGGCCCATGTCCCATGTTGGGTTTCCGGTTGACCAGGAAACCCTGCTGGTTCACCCGGTTCTTTTCCAAGTAATACAATAGCACAACAAATCAACAAGTGTTCAAAAATCTGGTTTTCATCAAATTCTTAAAGTAATCGAAAATTAATTTCGGTTAAAATGATATACAGTATAACCGAAAATGGATTTCGGTTATACTGTATTTCTGGCTTAACCGAAATGAATTTTCAGCTAAGCCAGAAAACTCCCATAACCGATCTGAGTTTTCGGTTAACCTGTAAAAATCCATTTTTTCACTTTTTCAATTGAAACCCAATCCTTGGTGCTTGTGGGCATGTATAAGGTCTAGGTGGGCCCCTGTGTGGGCCCACAATGGTTCGAATGAGGTCATTTGGCTTCCTCTTTGGGGTTTTCAAAATCAATAGCAAAGGAGAAACTAAAGGGTTTACTCCCCTTTCACAAACCAAAATAAAGACCAGCTAGGGATCTGGATATCCCTAGTTTGGTTTCTCTTGCTCTAAAAAACAAACCATCCTACCTACACATGGACGAAAATCAAACAAAGTGACTACAATAGGCATGCTTCGAATCAAAGCAAAAGCAAACAAGGTAATACACGACTAAGAGCCATTAAGAGTTGGAAAACATTTTCTCTATACTCAAACGACATAAAAACATGCTCTTAACTAATGACAACGCATGTAGGCATATGGGATTTACATGCAAAAGGGATCGACTTCTCATGATCACAAACAGTGACTAAAAAGTGATAAAAAGCATGATGAGAACACATGAAAACAGTGGAGAAGGAATGCGATTATATGATCCTAAAATCATGGCATGCATGCCTTAAATACTAATGACTAACAAGGAGATTTTATGCATACATGGGATAGAAACCAGACGTGCATTTCATGCATTTTTAACATGTTAATATCACTTGACCAACCCTAAAAAAAAAGGAAAAGAACATATAAGGAAGGGAAGAGAAAGGGGGCTTACATAAGGGTTACATGAGATAGCACACACAAGAAGAACATACTCCTCTTTTGATGAAAGGAAAACAAAAGTAAAAAAACAAAACAGTGGCCGATGAACCCTCTAAATCAACCAAAAGACTTCTCTCCCTCTCTTTAAGCTACCGGAAATTCTCCTCTTACCGTGAGGAAATAACAACTCTTAAAAGAGCCTAAAAGAGACTAGTAGAGAAAGAACACATGCTTGGATCAAGGGGAAACATCACATACACTGTGAAAAAGTAATCCAATATACTCAGATCATGCTCATTTTAAGATATGTTACATAAAATTCAACTGGGAATCATACCTTGAAGTTTAAAATCCCTTTGGAGATGTGCTTGAGTCCTCTTGTGGTACAACAGCACTTTGGCACCTCCCCCAAGCTCCACCAAATCCTCCGAGGCCTCCTCCAAGTGTTAAGGATGAAGGAGAAGGGTAGAGAAGGGTTTTAGTGTGCTTTCATGGGGTATGGAGGGGTTAAGAAGGAGAAGAAAATGGCTTCGGACGGAGGGAGGAGAGAGGGCAGAGCAAAAACCATCCAAGCCCCACAAATGAGCTGCTAAGCAGCTTTTATAGACAAAAAAAGTTAACCGGAATTTAATTCCAGTTATGAAGAAAATATAGTATAACCGAAATTTAATTTCGGTTATACTATAAACCTGTGTAACCGAAATTGAATTTCGGTTACACTTTTCCCGACATGCAATCTGGAGAAATCTGAGATTTTGTCAGGAAATCTGTCAGAAAAATCTGAATTTTTACTTTATGAACCGAAATTGGATTCCGGTTATACATATTTTGTGTATAACCGAAAATTAGTTCCGGTTATTCTGAGATTTTTCCTGATTTGCCCCTGAGATATTATCTTGATTTTTGGATTATTTATGGATTTTCCCCTGAATATTTATAGATTCGTCCCTGAGATTTTTCTAGCCTTTTGGATATTTACGGATTCAATCCCTGAGATATTTTCAACATTTTGGATATTCACGGATTCTCCCCTGAGATATTTTTTCTTCTCTTCTGCCACATGGGCAGTTTTTGGCATTGCTGCTTGGAAACTTCAACTGCTCATATATTCCTCATCTGGACTCCGATTCTGGCAAACTTAGTTGCGTTAGAACCATTTTAGAGTCCTCTATCCATTGGGATGGGGTTAAGCAGTTGATCTGTAGATTAGCAGAAAGTCAATTTCTGCTCCCCCATAAGTTTGACCAACTTGTAGATCCTTCATCCGGACTCCGATTCCAGCAAACTCAGTTGTGTTGGAGCCGTGTCGGGATTCTCTATCCACTGAGATAGGGTCAGGTGGCCAATTATCACTTGATCAAAAAGTCAACTTTTTTCCCCTCAGGGTTTGACTTTTTAGTTAGGTCGGCACTTTCGGGGGTGCAAAAATGAGGTGCTTACATCAGTCCCTCTTTGCCGGAGTCACCTTGGGGATGAACGGCAAAGAACAAAAAGAGCCTCGTTTTTGTGTCCTGCATTTCTGTCGACATGGTTGATGAGCTTAATCCTTTTGATGTTTTTCAATGAAAGGAAAGCTCCAAATTACATGGCTTGTCACTCCCCGGCTTTGGAGCTTGCTTACCTTTAAGTCTCGGGTTTTTATGAGCAACTCCTCGGCATTTAACTTAAATTTAGTAGAAAGGGTTGGACTTGAGCTCACCAACCTATTTCGACATTGATGCAAGACACTCAACAATGTTTTCTTTTTCTCATTTGTTCCATTAAAGCTTCTAGGTGTTTTTAATTTTCTGATTTGGGGACTGTTGAGGACAGTTCTTTTTTTTTTTTTTTTTTTAAGAGAGTTCTTATTAGGGACTGGAAGGAGGAGGTGCCTTTGGTGAGGAGGCGCTCTTAGTGCTATTCGGTGCCTCAAGGGAGCTCACACACCTGCCCTATTCTATTTACAAAAGTGGGAAGAGAAAAATTTACAAATGGGGCCATCCTGCTTGGAGATTTCTTCTTCTTGTTTTCCAGGGGGGAAGGGTGCTTCGGCCAGTCCTCGTTTTCAATAAGGTAGGGGCTTCCCAGTTCGAGGTAACTGCATTGGTGATCGGTGGGGGTCCCTACTGTGCGCACCTGTTTCCAGGTCGCATTGGGTGAAAATGGGAAATTGGAGTCACCACTGCCTGATGGGGTGCAAGCAGACACCGGGGTGCCTAGATTTTTCTATTAGGCGGTCTGCGGCTTTGAGATTCTAAGTAAGTTCTTGGTTGCGGTCTGGGGAAGTCCGTAAACACCCTAGTCCACCCCGTCAAATGACGGGTCCCATAGGTTTCCCTGGTTTGAGTCAGCTTGGTCTGTCCATCACCCAATTCCTATTCCAGCATGCACATTTGATTGAGTCTTGTGGGACCGCCAAAGCGGTGTGGGTCCCTTTACTTGATTTTATCTTCTTTAGCTTAGAGTGATCTGAGTCTGATTGTGCAGGCCCCATTGGAAGGCCTGCGGATCCCTTGGTGGGCTTGGTTAAGCCCACGTGTCCCCTGGTGGGCCTCGGTTTAGCCTGAGAGGCCTTTTGGGCTTGGTTCAAATGAATTGATTTTATTTTGAAGTTCAAGTTGGATTATTAAGTGATTTCCATGCAAAGTGGGCCGGATTGCTTTGCAGGCCCCTGAGTGGGCCCCCACAGTTGGTTGCCAAAATGATTTGAGACTATCTTGAAAGCCCAAGACTTCCTAGGTTTTGAAACCCTAACCTTGCTTGGTTTTGTGGGCTTAGTGGGCCCGACAGGCCCTGCCCGTAGTATCGGCCAAACCATACCTAAATCTAAACCAACATGCTCCACATAGGGCTTGAGTGGGCCTCAGGTAGTCTGGCCCACTCAATCAACTTGATTTACCTTATTTTGAGCAAAAAAAAAGTAGTTTATCGGGCAAGGTGGGCCCCATTGGAAGGCCCACTGGAAATCAAAATGGACCGGGGTCCAAGTTTCATGTTGGGTTTCTGGGTGACCCGGAAACCCTGTTGGTTCATTTGGTCCAGTTTGAAAATGTACCCACATCTAGCAGAAATCACAAAAATCACAAATCACAGAAATCACAAAAAAGGCATTTTTCAGGGGAGATCGGTTCACTTAACAGTCTCCGATTGTTTTGAGCAGATAAAATAGTTTTAACATCCTAATCTGGCCTTGAGCTAAGAGGTTGAAGCCTTAAAGCATCAAAAATTGGGGTCGGATTGGTCAGTCGCAAGTGAACTAGGCATTTTGGTGGGTGCGCTGACCTCAGGCACTCGGCGCGAGGTCAGCTCCAACTTGGCAGAACAAAACAAAAACAAAGCAAACAAAAAAACAGCAAAAACAAAAGAAAAATACCTGGCGCGGGCTCAGTGAGAGCTCAGCGGACAAAAAAACGCTCGGCGCGAGCTCAGCGCACGAGAAAACGTACACTCGGCGCGAGCTCGGCGAGAGCTCAGCGCACACCCTTTTACGAAACACGACTCTCTGTTTTGCTCAAACTCCATTACTGTCTTGATTTTCAAGCTCTGTAACACCTTCCCGGCGTTTCTATCACTCCCAAAAGGCATTTAAACCTGACTTGGAATTAATCTAACCTACTTCACATGCTTCACATCAGACTTGAAAAATCTTTGTAACATCCCAAAACATGCACCGCAACCCGACCAACAGGGGAACAAGCTGAGAAGAAGGGTAGAGAAGGGGGGCTTTATAAGGGGTACATTAGATGAAGTGACCATCGGGGAACATGCTCCCACCTCTTAATGAAAGGAAACAGATAGTAAAAGGAGAGAAAGAAGAAAACAGTGGAACTGAAGTAATCCGGGAAATCAAAACCCAGCATGGGGGTTTCTCCGTCCTCCCCTTCAACATACAGGAAACTTCTCTCCTCTTATGGGAATAACAACTCTTAAAAGAGCCCAACGAGACTAGTAAAGAAAGGGGGGCATGCTTGGACAAAGGGGAACCACACACATAAAGGGGGGCATGCTTGGACAAAGGGAAACCACACACATACACAGTGAAAAAGGGGATCAACATGCCCTGCTTATACTCATTTTAAGATATGTGACATAAAATTCAATGGGGAATCATACCTTAGGGTCAAAAATCTCCTAGGAATGTGGTGGAGTCCTCTTGAAGCTTCCACAGCAGCTAGAGCTCCTTTCCTCCAAGAACCCAGTCTCCACGAGCTTCCTTCAAGTCTTCAAAAAAAATCCAGATGAAGAGGATGGAGGGGGTTTAGAAAGGTTAGATTAGAGTTTTTTGGGAGGACAGAGAGGATAAGGAGGGGAGCCACGAACAGGGTGGAGTGGGGACAGGATTCGGCCAGTAGCAAGAAGAAGAGCCAACCCAAAAGAGCCAACCCGAAAAAGCCGAACCCCTTCGCAAGAAGGGGGCTGCGGTATTTATAGAGAAAAACGAGCGTCCGCCGGGTTGGTGCCGAGCTGGCGCCCAATAGCCAAAGCTCGGTGCGAACGAAACACAATGATTGAAAATAATTAATACCGCCGCTAATCTATCGGAAAAATCTCATATTTATAGATTTAGTCCCTGGCTATTTCTGGTTTAATCCAATACTCTTGGATATTCACATATTTGGTCCCTGGATATTTTTGATTCAATCCCTGGTATATTTTGTATGTTTGGATATTCGAGGATTTGATCCCCGAGATATTTTCCTGCGCCACTTGCCACGTATGCAGCACTTTGCCACGTGTGCAGTTTTTCGGTTTTGTTGCTCGGAAACTTCGACAGCTCATATCTTCTTCACCCGGACTCCGATTTGGGCAAACTCAATTGCGTTAGAATCGTATCGGAGTCCTTTATCCACTGGGATAGGATTAAGCAGCTGATTTGGTTTTCAGCAGAAAGTCAAATTTTGGCTCCCTCTCAAGTTTTACTGGCCTGCAGAACCTTCATCCGGACCCCGATTCCAGCAAACTCAGTTGCGTTGGAATCGTGTCGGGATTTTCTATCCAATGAGATAAAGCAAGGTGGTCAATTTTCACTTGATCAAAAAGTCAATTTCCGTCCCCTCAGGGTTTGACTTTTTAGCTGGGGTTTTCATTTTCAGCACTTCCAGGGGTGCAAAAATAAGGTGCTTACACCTACCATTTCAATTTCTTGCATTTGTCTCTCATTTGCAAAACCGGCCTCTTCAGGCTGGGCAGGGTCTTGGTATGCTACTCCAAGTTTGAAAATTCCGCTGGGGAAAAGAATTGCAAGGGGACAAAGGAAGTTTCCGCAATTCCCCTTTCGATGTATTACTACATCGGTTTTTCTTTTTTTCTTTCTTTCGCTCTTGGCTTCGAGGCGCTTCTTGACTTTTCTTGGATCTTTCACCTTGCCTGGGCCTACAGAATTCTCACAAAGCAGTGAGGTATCTGAGGTTCAAAAAAGGGGTAAGCACTTGTAGCTTGCTTGCTTTTAATGTGTGTGCAAGTGCACATGACTGACATGAAGTATTTTTCAAAAAGTTTTTTTTTCTTCAAAATTTGTACTAGTCATTTTAAAAGAGAGGTGAGACCAGTGACTATGGTGAATTGCCTTGTTGACTTGAAGTGTTTTGGGACAGTGTGTTTGACACGCATTCCCATGAGATTCTCGACTTGTTCCAACAGAGGCTTTGCAAAGTTTCAAAAGTTGAGGGGCATCTCAAAGGGGTGCTCTCCCTTTCCCAGTTTTGGTTTTCTCTCACCTTGACCCAATTTATCAGGGTGGTTTCAGGATTTTGCAATTGAGGGTTTTTCCCTTTTCTTTTCCCTTGGGTTAGTGCCTGCCCCAGCTTAAGGGTCTTTGGCCGACTTTTATGCATCATGTACCATAGACTAGAGAGGACTTCACATTAGGACGAAACATTGGCTTGGTTTTAAATTTGAGAAGTGTAGGGATATAAGGCTCAAGTTCTTATCTTTTCATTTTCAGGTTTTACTCTGTGTCTTGCCAAAGATCGTTCTTTTTAGATTCCTTCATCATTGATCTGCATGAATTCCATTGTCACATTTTCTGCAATCAGAAAGGACCTTTTGATGGGACGAAACGAAGATTGAGGTTTCGGTTTATGAAAGAAATGAGAATATGGCTCGAAGTTCTTTTGTAAATGGGTCGAGTCATGTTCTACCCTTTTCTTGATTGCTTGGGCTTTGCCAATACCTTTTCATCTTCATTTTCCCTTTTTGAGGCCTTTTGGAACCGTTGCTTTTTCCTCTATTTTTTGATTTTTCTTTCCTTTGTTCTGGGGTCATCTTAGCTTTTTGCTTTGATTAGCAAGTCCTAATGTGTTTTCTGCTTCCTTTTTTTCTTTTCTTGTTTATTTATGTTTTCTCTTCTTTACCCAGCACTAGATTTAGGGCTCATGACTCAGTGGGTTAGAAGAAAGAAAATTAGGCTCAAACGGTTTGACTAGAGATATGAATTTTGAAAACTAGGGAAATAAAGCAAGGATGGCCTTTCATCCTTTTGCAAAATTTGTGACAACTTGGTTGAAATGTTCATGCAAATTCATTCGGGAATCTTTTCATCCTTTTTATTTTTTTTTTCAGCTTTCCCTGGCGTGAGGTGGCTAGACACAACACGGCTATTCGAATAACACGATCAAGCCCAAAGTGTTTTGACTAGCGGATCTTAAAATTCAGGATGTATAAAGGATGGTCTCTCATCCTTTCTTAGAGACATGATGTTAAAGCCGGCCTCGGCTCTTAGCGGGTTTAGACACTTTCTCTCTTGCCCTTTTCTCTCTTTTCTCTCAGAGGTTACTCTGCCCAGTGAACAAATAGGTTTGGAAAATCAAGACATGGATCAGGAAGGATTGCCTTTGGCTCAGTCAAGGTTCTCATGGGACAGTGCATTGCACTCGGCCGAAGACACCTTTGAGCAACTTGGTATTTTCCATGATCATGGTCATTGCCAAGAAAGGTGCGATCTCAGAGCAATGTCATCACTGACCAGCATTTGCATTTTTTCCAAAAGTTATTATTATATTTTTTTTCAAAAGGTTTTTCAAAAAAGCTTGCATGAAAGTAAAAAAGCGTTTAAAATATTTACAAAAAGACCACTCCTACCAGGGATGTTTGGTGCAAAAGAAGAATTCAACTTATTTTGGTCATGGTGGACTCGGGGTGGAACCACGCCCGGTGAAGATTTTGGATTTTGGGATTGCTCTCTGCCTTGAAGTTTTTACCAAATTGTTTAGCTGGTGCCACTTGAAGACGCCTGATTGTGGTTAGGGAGAGGATTCATGGTAGTGGCTGCGGAAGGAGTCAATACTGGGGGATCGACTGAGATATTGTCTATCAAGTCTTGCACATCGTGCTTCAAGTCCCAGCAGCGATTGGTATGATGCCCAGGAGCTCCCATGTGGTACTTGCAGTACTCATTGGCATTATAGGAGCGACTGTTGAGCAGCTGGTGGGTTGGCTGCTTCTTCTGTAGGTATCCTTCTTTCAACAGGGTTGGCAACAATTCCAACAACGGATAGGGCAGGGGTGTGAACACCCTGTTCAACCTTGCTTGGAATTCCTCTTTGGTCCACCTTGGCCATCCTGGTGCGAGTGGCAATGATTGAGGAACCGGTTGTTGCAACGGAGGTACTGGATACTGTTGTTGGGGTTGTACAAACTGCTGTGGTGCTTGCAGCCTTTCCATCTGCTGCAGCATAGTGGCCATCACGGCCGCCATGTTGGTCATCATGGCCAACATGTTGGCCATTTGCTGATTAAGACTAATGATTACCGGATGATCTTCCAGCTTCTCTTGCTCCTGGGGCGAAGGCGGAGATAGTGCACACTCTTGTTCCTCAGCAGGGTTCATCTAAAGTCTCCCTCCGGAACGCAAAAGGTACGGGCTGCGATTCGCAATCTTGGAACCTTGGGAACATAAACAGGACACAAGTTAGTGCAAGGAATTCATACTAAGATACAATGCATGCCAATGCAAATTATTTGTGATTGATTTTTTTCATATTTGGGATGTGGAAACGAGAAGCATCGATTTCCAGAGGTTTGGACAAGTCAATGGGAGAGTCCCTAGATTGGGTCTCCAGAAATTGCAAGAGTTGACTTCTGAAGGTGTCGGAAACCACAAGAGTCGATTTCCATTTTGATCTCTTTTTAGCCGCCTTTCGAGGGCAACGGGAAAGTCCCTGGTTTTGATCTTTAGAAACTGCAAGAGTTGATTTCTGAAAGTTTTGGAAACTGCAAGAGTTGATTTCCATTTTGATCTCTTTTTAGCCGCCTTCGGGGGAAAGGGGAGAGTCGCTGGTTTTGATCTCCAAAAACTGCAAGAGTTGATTTCCGTCTTGATCTCTTCTTAGTCGCCTTTCGGGGGCAAGGGGAAAGTCCCTGGTTTTGACCTTCAGAAACTGCGAGAGTTGATTTTTGAAGGTTTTGGAAACTTCGAGAGTTGATTTCTGGGAAATTGCGAGAGTTGATTTCAAAGAAACTCGAGGAGTTGATTTCTGCCTTGATCTCTTTTTAGCCGCCATTCGGAGGCAAGGGGAGAGTCCCTGGCTTTGATTTCCAGAAACTGTGAGAGTTGATTTCTGAAGGTTTCGGAAACTTCAAGATTTTTTTTTTGGGAAACTGTGAGAGTTGATTTCCAAGAATGTAAAACACCAAATTTTCCTTAAATAATAAAATAAATTAATAAATAATATTCTTGAGAGTTATAATTGATGGAAATATTTTATTATTGTAGGGGATGATATAATTAGTGGAGATCCAGAGTTGGACGCAGATCTGACCGTCCGATCATGAGATATCGAGGTATGTGTTCTGATTGGGCTGTGTGTGTATAAGAAAGTTTGTATAACCTAAAACATACTCGTTTGTATTTCGTTCGTATGCTTTAGCCTCAAGCAACAAACCAAGCTTGAAACCGAGCGACCGAAGGAGAAGAAGAAGAGGAAGAAGGAAGGGTGCTGGTTTTGTGTTCTTCATCGTCCAAGGGCTACCTCGCGCCTGTGAGAATCCTTGTTTGGAGAAGAGGAAGAGAAACCACGCACGAAAGAGGTAGGTGACATTGTTTTCGCTCGTTTTTGGTATTTACGTTCGTTTAATCGCAACAGCATGTTTTTATATGATCTATTGATGTATTTAGTTTAGTATCAATGTTATATGTATGATAGAATGAGATTGAACGATAAAAACCACAATTTAAAACTGTTTCTGTTCGTTTTTTGGAGACTGCCGACCTCGATTGTACTCGGCGATCCTCGGCGCTAGTTCTAAATCTTAGACCGCCGAAGACCACTGGAAGACTTATCGTCGGCGTCCTATTTTGAACTACCGCCGACCACAGACCGCCGAGGCGATCCTGAGCGATCCTAGGCGCTCTGTTCAGAATTTGCCGATTTTCGTAATTTCAAACCCTGATTCAATTCCAAACTATTTTTAGACAATTTTAATGATTAATTAAGATGTTTTAAGACCAAAATAACTTATCTAATTCCCTGTTTTACAGAAAAATAAATTAGGAAGATATTTAGGACATTAGTTGCCAAACTTTGAAAGTAATTGAGAAATCTAGTTTTTGGAAAACCTAACTATTATTTGATTATCAAAACAACTCTAAATGACACTATAAACCAGAAAACTTTATAAAGAGAATTCAGAACTCAGAAGACCGAATATAGAAGTAATTGACAGATTTAACCTTTATATGCCGCTAGGCACCAACCCTTATAGAAATATTATATTTTAGGGAATTTTGGAGTCTAGAGGGCATAGCTGGTTATGGATCTATAGTTGTTGCTAGATAGCTGAGGGATATGTCATTTGGGTTGAGTTTCTCCCTTGTGCTACGCGCTTCCTTTGCAAGTTAGTTTGTCTGGGAAGGTCCTATGTCTGGAGGGACACCCCGGTGAACCGCTGGTGATTCCATGTACATGTGGATAAGCGACCATCTCCATGTATTGATTCTGGTGCTGCATGCTGGTGGTACATGCCAACTCTAATGGGTACGTGTGCAATAAGTCAGTGACTATGACTCTTATCTAAGCTGCGCTGCATGGGACTTAAGTATCATTAGTATCATTACTCCTAAGCCGCACGGTGGTATAGCAATTGGTTGAGAATCATCTCAAAAGGTTTATCTATCTTTGTGAGTCCTAGAATGACATTGAAATCACAAACACTTGATATTATTATTGTATGCATGCTGGAGGCATGTGATTGAGATATTGATCGGATGTGACTGTTTAGTGCATCCTAGCAAAGTATGAATTATGTTATTGATTTTGATATTGGATTCTTATAATAGAACTTGCTGAAATTCATCTCTAGAACTGTTTATCATACTGTTTTGTATTCATGAATGATACGAATGATTATACGAGCCTGATTAGTTGATATTGCTTAATCGTGCATGAACTGTTATTTTACTTATATTAATTGTTTAATCATGCATGTGTTACCTACTAGGATATTCGTATCTCACCCTACTTTTATTTCATTTTTCAGCTGATACGCGAGATGGGGATCATAGTGATTTTCAGGGAGAGGTAGCTGAGTATTCACCGGAGGATTAATTTTATCCGGATCTTGTTTGAGGTGGAGGATTGTTTAGACTTAGTCATATTTGATAGACTATTATTCATTTGGATTTGATGTACTATAGAGATGAGAGAGATAGTAACCATTTTATTTTACCAGACTTTGATATTAATGATTGATGATTAACTTTAATGTTTATTTGAGGATTTTAGACGACACTTCCGCACATACTTGTTTCCGCACTTTGATAGTATAATAAAGTGAATGGATTGTTTAATTCTATTGTCTGGTATATTGTTGATGATGTATATGATATGGGCCAGTAACACCTCGGATTTGGTTGTTGAACTAAATTCGGGTTGGTACAGCAGCGAACCGGGTTCGGGTTGGGTGCTGGTTTGCACTGACCGGGTTCGGGGCGTTACAGAGATGGTATCAGAGCAATGGTCCAAACCTTAGATGGCCAGCTTTAGGGGAATGGGATTGTGAGTACGCTAGATAGTACCCTTAAATAGGAAATCTAAGTTAAGTGTTCGTTCTAAGGATATTGTTGCAATCGATACTGCTGAAGGTATGTTACTTATTCTTCTATTATATAATTAGCTATTATGATATAGTTTGTTATTTGTGATGTAGAATTATCTTATTTGCATTGCATTATTATAGTAAAGTTATTTAGTGCAATTCAGAAGGAAATTGAAGATCTTGAGAAGCAGTTGATTATGAGATAAACAGTAAAATGAATGTTTGAGGTTGGTAATAGAATATTAATGGTTTGAATGCCTATATCTAAAGTTGGAAAAGTAATGAAAACATAGTGATTTAGGAAATTAAAGGATGAAAACCCAATCTAATCATCTTGAGTTGTTTAGGGACTTGATAGCTTTGAGCTTTGGGAATTTTTGATGTTATATTGGGTAGACTGGAGTTGTCTGGCGATTTGATTGCTTTAGACATTGGAGGTTTTGATGTGATATTGGGGATGGACTGGTTATGTAGACATCATGTGACATTGGATTGCTATGCGGGGACGGTGATAGTTAGAGGACCAGATCAAACCACTCATTGTTTCAAATGTGAGGGTTTGAAGTCGCAGATTGGTCTGGTAGCATCTGTTATAGTAGAGGAGCTTAGGAGTGACACCCTTGTCATCTCTGATGTACCTGTAGTTCAGGAGTTTGCAAATGTGTTTCCAAAGGATTTACCTGGATTACCACCTGCTAGAGGAGTAGAGTTCAGGATCCAGTTGATGCCTGGTATGGCTCCAGTTTCAAAGCCACCTGTAGACACCTGATTTTTGCACCCCCAAAATGAAGAAAAATGAAAAATCAAACTAAAAGTTTATCCTTAGGGGGCCAAAAAATTGACTTTTTGATTCAAGCGAATTTGGCCATCAAACTTTATCTCATTGAAAAGAGCATTTCGACGCGGTTCTAACGCAACTGAGTTTACTGGAATCGAAGTCCGGATGAGAAAATGGTGGCCCGGTCAAACTTTCGAGGAGCAAAAAGTTGACTTTTTGCTCGGCCCCAATTCAACTGCCAAACTTGATCTCAATAGATAGCTGGTTCCAAGCTGATTCCAACAACACTAAGTTTGCTCAAATCGGACACCAGATGAGAAAGTTATGAGTAGTCAAAAATTTCAGAAAATCTGCACATGTGGCAAGATTGAAGAAATGACAAAAAAATAAAAATCTAAGAATAAAATAATAATATTTTGTAAATATCTAACAATTAAATTAAATCAAAAATAAAATGAAAAATGTAAAACACATGTGTCTTCTAACAAACCAACCTTAAGAATAAAATAATGATAAAACTTAAAGAATCTTAAAATTAAAATAAATAAAAAATGAACAAAAAACATCAACCAAATTCAAAGGATATGAACGAATATTATGAGTTGGATGGATAAGAATGAAAATATTTATGTTTTAGTTACATGAAATATGAAATAAAAATTCAGTCACAAGAGGTGATTAAAATTCCAAAAAAAGTCATTTTTCAACTATAAAAGGTGGGCCACGCCCCCCCCCCCCCCCATTCCAAAGCATGGGAAAAATCTCCCCCTTTCTCCCCTTTAGTTCTCTCCCACTTCACCCTCTCCCTTTTCTCTCCCTCCTAGAGAAGCCAGCTCCCATTCTCTCCCCCTCTCCTCCTTGACGTTCTCTACGTCCAACCTCTATCCATACCCCGTTGGCCCAGAAAAACCCCCATTTTGCCCCTTAACCACACTAACCCCTTCTCTCTTTACCCTTTTAAACTAGGAATAGGAGAACCCCTTTTCAAACCCATTTTCAGAGAATGAACGGGAGTGCGGAAGCGCTGCCAAAATCACTCTGAAAAATACCCTTTTCAATCTCCTTTCAATCTAAGAATAGGAGAACCCTTTCAAAACCAACTTGGGAAATCAACAGGAGTGCGGAAGCACTGCCAAAATCACACGGAGAAGCAACACTTGTCAAAAACAAGAAGGTGATAGTAAAGTGTATTTTTGATATTCAACATATCTTAAACTTGACTTTATTTTTGAATTCCCTTTATCTACTATTTGTTTTATTATGTATCTCTCACTTGTTTGCTCTTATTAAGCACGGCATTGAGTCTCCCATGGTGAAGGTACCCAACTAAAAGGCGAAATGAGAGTTCTATTGAGGATTTAACAAAGAAATAGTTATTTAAAATAACATATCTTTAATTCTTGTAAAAATGATATGCTTAATGTACAAATCATCCTCTCCTCAACTTCATCCTCTCATGGGTAAGTATGGGTTTTTGAGATCGTGACTTTGGCAAGACAATGAAGGAAGCTCTAGTACCTCTTTTAGTTCTCCAAGGCCACGTGAAGAATAAAAGAAAGAAAAGGTGGAAAGTGGAAGAAGAAGATGATCAAGAAAAGGGCATTTAAGTTGCTGTGAAGACACTGGGAACGCCAGTAGAAGTCGCCAGAACCACCAAGAAGGCTGCCAAATCGATCCCGGCCGAAATTGGCTCAAAATTGTAAAATCGGGCAAAGCCCGTATTTACAGTACGGTCTGGGCGTGCCCGTATTCACTATACGCGCAGGCCTAAACCGTATTACATTTACGGGCAAGGCCAGCCCGTAAAGAAAATACGGGCACATTAAGAAATAGCTTGAAATGGACTTTTTGGACCCGGTTGGACCCGAATCCGACCCATCTCTACCCGATCCTATAAGGCTGTTTGGGCTATTTGTAGCCCATTAGTAGACCATGGGTCTAGGCCCACCAAGACTCCCCTGGGACCACTTAAGTGGCCCACCTTAGACCAGCCCAAACCGGGCCCGTTTTCAACAAACGGGCCCAAGGCCACTTGATTCCCAGCTAATGGGTTAAATCCAAGCCCACTAAGCCCTTGATAGGTGTAAATAATTAAATTAGATAAATTAACCAAAAGGGTTACCCAATGACCCTATTGGGCCCAAGCCCAACTTGGCAAACCACAGGCCTTCCAACGGGGCCTGTACCCGACCCACCTCACTTAAGTAAAAAGATAAAAAATGAAATAAAAGGGGCCAACACCTCCAGAGGACCCCGCCAGACCCAAGAAGAGGCGTGCTGGTCTAGGAAAGGGTGGAAATTGACTCAAAAACTAGGGAGACCCGAGGGACCAGTCAAACCAACGAGGCGGGCCGGGGTGTTTTAGGACTTCCCCGGAAGTAACCGAAGACTTAGCTAGAACTCTGAAAAGCCGCAGACCAGACTTAGACCCGGATAGGGTAATCACCGTGTCTGCCTGCACCTCTCAGGCAGTGGCAACTCTGAATGTCCCGAGGCACGCACCAACTCACGTGCACCCCGTGTGCGATCTAGGTCAGATTTAGGTGCGCACAGCTTGGCGACTCTGCTGGGGACGCCTCAACCCAGCTGGACCCTGGTTATCAAATGAGTCAACTAGGAGCATATAAGTCGACTTAGGAAGTACTTTCTGT
This sequence comes from Buxus sempervirens, assembly GCA_947561395.2. Lineage (NCBI taxonomy): Eukaryota > Viridiplantae > Streptophyta > Magnoliopsida > Buxales > Buxaceae > Buxus > Buxus sempervirens. The sequence continues at coordinate 6,352,737 of OX387190.1, read as the reverse complement.
CCAACCATAGTAAGATATGGAACACATGTAATTACATGATATTGGGGGATCCTGTCAAAGGGACGAGATAATTGCCTAAGCAAAGTGGAATTTAAGTGGTTCCCTGTGACTCTCCACTTACCTGGGGATCTACCCAGACATTGTATTGCTTGTTGTTCTGTACTTTTACTATAAATGCGACATTAAGGAACCCTTTGTTGGCCCTTATCCGTGAATGCTGTCTGCACTCTGTAAATACTCTTCTTAACAAAAACCTAGATCTCTCTAGCAGCCACCCTTCTTCAAACGAGAAACTTACTTTTGGGATGGTATTAGCCCTACGCTCCCGTGGCTTGCCGGGGAAAGTAGGGTAAACCCATCTCCCCAAGTTTCTGGATTTCTTAGCGCCACTGGTTTCTTACCATGGTACGCGAGGGGTCTGGTACTTGGCTCAGACCCTTGCAGGCAAATGCCTCGGGCCGGGTATTCTTTCCCACCTATTGATTCTGAAAAACCTTGATACTTTGAATGTGAATGGATCTGAATCTGAGTATGAATGTAAATGCTGGAACAAAATAAGGGAAAAGTCAATTTAAAACCCAAGAGTCCATCAGGGGTAGCAACCCCCGCCCTTTTTTGCATCAACCTGAGTAAAACCTAGACCATGGGCTGCCTTAGCCCTAATTTAGGAAACCAACCCAATTTGATCAGGGGTCTAACCCCAGATCCATGCATTTGAGTCTTGTGTACGGTGGGCCTCGACCCATTGAGTCCGTTGGAAGCACTTTAAGTCTTAGTCGGCCTTTTGAGCAAATGAGAGCTGGCCAGATCAGACAATCAGACAGAAACAGGCCAAAACAGGGGCAGAAAAACCCTAGATTTAGGATTTCAGCCCACCTGCCAAGAAGCAAACTTGTACCCTCCTTTTGGGTTCCCAACAACCCTAAAGGTGATTTTCTTTACAGAATTATTTTTGTAAATTTCGCCCTCGATGGCAAGTTGTAAACGTTTTTGTTGTAGTCTGACACCCAAAAGCAGATAAAAGATAAAAGGCTGATCAGGACTTAGGAGTGCCTCCTTACACAAGTATGTCTAGGAGTTGTGCCTTAATAGACACCAACCCTTCTAGGACTATGCACACACTTGTGGGTGTTTTTTATGTATTAGCATTTAACTTTCACTTTACCTATGTACATACATGTTCATGTGTTAAGCACACATGCACTTCGAGATCATTTACACCAACCTATTTAACCGAACTGTTTTCAAAATTGTACAAAAAAATTTTCTGGGCATGCATTGAGCCGGCTTTTGAGGCGCTCATCAAAATTGCTTTCGGACCTACATTGAATCGTCTCCATGATGAACATTAACATTGTCTTTTGCTATGCACAGTAAAACCATCATTTGTGGTTATATTGAGCTAGCTGTTTAGACATAAATCAAATCGCCCATCTTGCGGCGTAAATTCTCCATGCCATGATATTAATTGTCCAAGACACGTTTTCAAAGAAGTTTTCAGTCACCGCCCATTAAGGCACGGATATGATTTACTGAGATTTGCACTCATAAAGCACGTGTTGCACGGTTTTGAAAACCATCAGACACGATATGATCTCCAGAGTCTCAATCTTTGAAAGATCAAACTTCAAGTTTTTTTAACATCACAATTTTCAGGAAAAACTTTTGATTAGCTATTGTATTGTCACACACTGTTCACAGTGATGTTTTGTCGAAGTTGTGATTTTCATGCATGAATCGTCTCGTATTTGTTTTCACCCATCATGGCACCAGAGCACCACTCATGGTGTAAATGATCTCATCACACACAACACCTCGTTCATAAATTGAAAAGAGGCTGATCAAAATTTTTGATAAACAGGTACGAAATTTCACATTCAAAGCGCCATTCATAACATTAAATTTGCATTGAAAAAAGGACTGCAATGGATGCTTCAGAGGCTCCAACTTCTTCGTCTCAGCCAAGAACCGAAGAACAGTTAGTCATGATGGATCTAAGCCAACAAGTAGCCATGACACATGCCACGGGGGTTCAAGTACCAGAAATCCAACAGGGGCAACCACCCCAGCCGGACCTCATGGCAGTTCATCTGCCACCACGAGACACTGATGTACTTTTTCGCAAGTGCACGAATTCGTAACAAGTAATAAAGTGATGAAATAGAGTGTTGAACCCACAGGGAATGGTAGTTACTAAATACTGAAATTACTATCCTAAATTCTATTTGGATAATCAAAAAGTGAGATGGGTTTTTAACTAGCAATTAAAATTATTAAGTAAGAAAATATTAGAGTAAGATTTAGTAAGAGATTTAAAATACTAAGGCATTTGATTTCATCATAAACAAATCTGAATTAACTCTTGAATACACATGCTACTGAATTTTATAATCCACTTTGAAAGCGAAAATCTCTATTCTATCCAATGGTCTCTCTCGAGCACCAACGAACTTACCTTCCCACGATAACTCACGATATCTCTATGTGAATTTAAAAGTAACAAGGTACATTAAGATCTGTGGAGTTTCATGTCCAAAAACACAAAGCTACATAGACCATGCCAATATCTCTATCAACATGTAGAATATGGTATTTTATCACAGGAACTAAAATTGTATATCTCCTCTCGGTCTCAATACAACTACCAAATACAATTGAATGGTGATCAAATACTCAATGGGGTTAAGCACAATAATAAAATACTCAAATAGTGAATCATAAATCCTTTAGCAATAGTATTCAGAATTAAAACATCATGTTCAGATTACATCAAAGCCTTAGAAAGAGAAATTAGTTCATGACTGAACTAAGAATAACCATCAAAAACAGAGTATAATGAAAGAAGAAGAACAAAAGAGAAGAAAGAAAACTAATGAAGATCCAAGCTTTGATTTCTTTGTGTTCCAGCTTCCTTCTCACGTTCTCAGCACCAAAAACTCTTTCTCTTCACGTTCCTTTCCTCCTTTATATCAATCACAAAGCTTGCCCAACACTCCCTTGAATAGAAAATAGGAACTTTCCTTCCAAGACTCCTAATGAAGGGAGAACTTCCTTTCCTTGTATATCCATGACTTAGAAGTCCAAAAACGACCTAATCTTCTTAATTAGAAACCCCTCTAAGTCCTCCTAAAAACTAGAAGAAGATCCCCAAGAAAAAGGTAACAAATCCGCAAAGTTTGGAATTTCATAACAGGTTTTTCTACTTGATCGTTCGAACGTTCATCGAACGCGGGTCGAACGTTCAGGTCAAAAAGTTGTTTCCTCTTCTCTTGTTCGAACGTTCATCGAACGGCCAGCGAACGCTGCTCACAATTTCTCTATTTTTCACCAACGTTTGAACGACAGGCGAACGTTCAGCGCACGTTGCTCTCGGGTTTCTCTGTAGATCACCAACGTTCGAACGACAAGCGAACTTTCAGCGAACGCTGCTCTCGGGTTTCTCTGTAGATCACCAACGTTTGAACGACAGGCGAACGTTCAGCGAACGCTGCTCTCGGGTTTCTCTGTAGATCACCAACGTTCGAACGACAGGCGAACGTTCAGCGAACGCTGCTCTCGAGTTTCTCTGTAGATCACCAACGTTCGAACGACAGGCGAACGTTCAGCGAACGTTGGTCATATCTTCTACAATTTGACTCCGATTGTTATGCCGTTTGAACCGTGACTTCTATAATCACCGAGAGTATCTCTACATCAACAAATTAGGCAAAATTTAGACAATGAAAATAAAATGCAAAGATGAAAGACTTTGACAATTTCTAAGTAAAATTGGGAATTAAATATGAAATAAAACCAGATAAGTCATGAATTTAATGTGTTATAATGTGATATTTTCATGACTTATCAGACACCAAATTCCCGCACCCGGTAGCAATAGCCACCCACCCTCCACAACAAGAACCATGTGCGCCTATCCAGTTGGGGCAGGAAGAGCAAGATCGGAACAGGCTACGGAAGGCCCAACTTGAAGAAATGTTGACTACAATAAAGGAAGACAGTAAGGCCTGAATAGCTGCAATAAGAGAAGAGCTCTTGAAACAACTCCAGCCCAACCCAATACGTGAGGAAACCACACTGGAAAGCTTATGTCTTTTCCCAGACATCCATCTGCCAGCAATGTTCTGATGTCCTGACCTACATAAATTCAATGGCACTGGCTGTCCTTTGATACATCTGCGATCGTATGTTGGTGACATGTGCCAATATGTGAAAGAAGAAAAGATCATGGTTCAGTTCTTCCAGAGATCGCTAACTGGGGCAGCATATTCTTGGTTCCTAAGTCTGGACAAGCAGAAGGTCAAGACATGGAATAACCTCGCCGCTGTATTCATCCAACAGTACCGTTTGAATAGTCCGACGGTTCAAACCCGGGCAGAATTGCAGAAATTGTCAAAGGGAAATAGTGAGTCTGTAAGGGACTACGCTAAGAGATGGATGAAACTAGCAAATATGGTTCAACCCCCTCTCCTTGAACAAGAACAGAATTCTCTGTTCATTTCATCACTGGGGCAGCCATACTTTACAATGCTGTTGGGACAGTGTGCTGCAAGTTTCGCCGATCTGATGATGACGGCTGAAAGGATCGAAGATGCAGTAAAGGTTGGGAAAGTAAGAGCTTCCATAATGGAATCCTCCCAAAGAATAGAAGAAGACATAAGATATGAGGGAACGATCAACCATGTCCGATCTGCTCAGCGCAAGAGAGGAAATGATTACCCCTATGCAAATGTCACCATGGCTCGTCTGAAGGAGCCTTTGACTAAGGAAGAAAGAAAGAACCGTGTGTTCACACAACTCCCATATTCCCTAGCTGAGTTGTTGCCTACCTTGCTGCAAGAAGGACACCTGAAGCAGGTTCCGCCAAATCCGAGAGCACTAGCAAGTAGAGGGTCTGACCCATCCAAGACATGTGGTTACCATAAGGGAGCACCGGGGCATGATATTGACGAATGTTGGAGCCTCCGTCATGCGGTCCAAGATCTCCTTGAAGCTGGGGAACTCAAAATTGATCCTCCGCCAAATTGAAAAAAAAATTGAAAAAATAATTAAAAAAAGGAAGAGATTGAAGGAAAAAAAAAAAGATCATCTCTATGCAGCCTAGCATTTCATGGATTCTGCTTTCTGATGCTAGTTTCTTTTGGTAGGAACCTCGTTGGTAGTCGACATGGACCACACCTCAAAGACAAGTCATGATGCGGCCCAACAAATATCCAGCATTGTGGCCTCTCTATGGAGCCTACTACGAATGATAACAATCAGAGAAGAAACATGGAACAAATGCTAGGAAGCATTAGGAGAAGAAAATTTTGAATTGTGATCTCGAGTAAGAGAACTTGAAGGAGAGATCAAGAGAATGAAAGGAAAGATACCCCTGAACAGTCAGGAAGTAAGCCGCCCGCCAACCATAGTAGGTAGTCAACTGCAGAAAGAAAAAGGGAAAGCTGTGGCAGCAGATGTTCCTCAAGCCATGAAAAAGTAGAATCCTTTAGATGATTCCCCAAGGAGAACAAAAGAGGAAGCAGAGGCCAGAATGATGAAGGTTTTCACCCCTTTACCATATGCACCGGCAGAATTGCTTCCAACACTATTGAAGGAGGGGTATGTGCAGATTAAGCCCCCGAACCCCCGAATGATTCGGTCCAGAAACTACAACGCTGTAGAACGATGTGAGTACCATTCTGGTGCTCCAGGACACCACACAAACCGGTGTTGGGATCTAAGGCATTATATTCAAGATCTGATCGACCAGGGATTCTTGAAGGAATTGCTTGAGCAACTAGGGTTTGCTAAAGGACAAGACATCTCTGACAAGTTGGCACAGAATCAACCATCTTCCCGCAGGAAAAAGAAGATGATGTGGAAAAGGAGGGCGATGAAAGCACCTGAAGACTTCCTTCCATGGCATGCAACTAAATTCCAAGAATGCTGATTCGCATTAGCCACCTTTTTGCATAATTTGCTATTTTGCGTTTATGCTTTCTTTTAATTTCTGAACTTGATAACATGCTTCTTTTTTGCAAGCTAATGAAATCTTTTGGGAAATCACCAAAGTGTTGAACCACACCAAGGCATGACTGTGATCTTAGGACAAACTTGAACAATCAAATTTGACAGATGAAATGTGTTGAACAGTACAAACTGTGTGGGTCTCAACATAGCCAAGGGATCCCCCACTTGCACCACATTTGAACCCTACCTTGCTAAACAGTGGGGCAAGCTGAAAAAAAAAAGAGGAAGAAGGGGCAAGGTGCCCATACCAGTTAAGGGTCACTGACATGATCCAAAATCAATGATCCCAATGACATGATGAGAGGCCATTTTTGGCTGAAATACTTCAAACAATTCCGCTAGTCAGATGTGATTGAGCTTGATCGTCTCATTTCTAACCCATGTTATGTCTAGCCACCCCAAACTGAGGCAAAGTCAAAAAGAAAAATGAATAAAAATGAAAGTGGTTCTTGAGCCAGTTAATTGTACAAAAACAAGTAAGTGTTACATTCTCTGTAAAAGGATGAAAGGCCATCCTTAATGTTCTCCAAAAGTCATCTGACACAAGATGAAACCCTAGCAAAACACTTTGAGCCTAACAATCTCTTCATTAACCCTACCATGTCCTGTCTTCAAAACTGGGGTACACCAGCTTCATGAAATTGGAGACACGAGAAAGGCAAGGGGAAGATAGGGCAAAGTGAAAAGCACCCTAAAAAGGAGAAACGGGATAAAACCCAGAAAACAAGAATGTGAAGAAAAGAAAGAACTGGGGCAATTCCCTTTGAGAAAAGAAAAGAAGAAAAAGAAAGAAAAACAAAAGAAAAACAAAAGCCGGGGCAAACCCCAAAAGCAAAAGTCAAGAATTGGGGCAAAGAACCCAAGAAAAGAAAAGAAAGAAAAGAACAAAGATGGAAAAAAGGGAGAAGCAGCTACAAATTAAAGAAGCTACACAAAGCTGAAGGGACAAGAGATGAAGCAAGCCCTAAGCAAGAAAAGTGGACAGGACATGGCTCTTACCCTGCTCACAAATTTTGAGCCTTTATATCATTTCTTCTGGACCCATAAACCCAGCCTATGTTGCGTCCTGTTATGAAGTCCTTTCTAATTACAGAGAATGTGACACTAACTCCCAGACAAACTGACAATGACAGAATCAAAGGAACAAAAGAACTTTGGCTAGACATAATGGTTACCCATAGAGAGAAGCTAGATAGGCTTTGAGCCTTTTTATTCTTCGTTTCTAAACATTGGAACCAAAGCCTACATTTCGTCTTACTAATAAGTCCTCTCTGATCGTTGGATCATGATCCGTGGAAATTGACAGGGCCCTCAAACTGGGACAAGACACCAAGCCCGAGTGAGGGAACTAATGAGAGAAAAACCATTTCAATACCCCCAACCAAGGGTGGAAAAAAGGAAAAAAACAAGAGAGAAAATTAAAAGAGCTGGGGAAGGGCAGTGCCAAAGAAATCCCCTGAACCCAAAACAATTCCCCTCATTCCAACTTGGGGTATGCCATTGAAGGCAAAAATGTTGAGACCTTTACATGGAATGCCAAGAATCACCATTTCATAAGTCTAAATGAGAATGTCAGGTGACTGACCCAAAGATTACTAGTCTTGTGATAGACCCACTTTGAAAAGAGGGAACTCCAAACACTTGGTGAATTCTCAAAAGATTTTAATTGCCTGGATTTTGCACATAATTTTGATGATAAATCAATTCTGATTTTCACTTGAACTTTTGCAGGTACTGACAAAACTTGAAACAGACAGAAAAAGCCATCACGGTGCATTCACACATTGATATCAAAACAAAATTTGCCACCGTGTATTCTCACATGGGGCACAGGAACAAATCCATCACCATGTATTCACACATGGGACGTGGAAAAGGCATCACCGCGTATTCACACGTTGGATGCCAAGGCAAAATTCGTCACCATGTATTAACACATGGGGCGCGGAAAAGTCATCACAATGTATTCACACATTGGATGCCATCACAGCGTATTCACACGTTGGATGTAAAAGCAAAATCCGTCACCATGTATTCACACATGAGGCGCAAAAAAGTCATCACAATGTATTCACACATTGGATGCCATCACAGCGTATTCACACGTTGGATGTAAAAGCAAAATCCGTCACTGTGTATTCACACATGGGGCACAGAAAAGGCCATCATGATGTATTCACACATTGGATGCCATCACAGCGTATTCACACGTTGGATGTAAAATCAGAATCGTCACCATGTACTCACACATGGGATGCAAAATGAATCGTCACCATGTACTCACACATGGGGCGCAAGCAAAATTCGTCACCATGTATTCACACATGGGGCGCAGAAAAAGCCATCACGATGTATTCACACATTGGATGCCATCACAACGTATTCACACTTTGGATGTAAAATTAGAATCGTCACCATGTACTCACACATGGGATGCAAGTAGAATCGTCACCATGTACTCACACATGGGGCAAACAGAATCGGCACCATGTATTCACACATGGAACGCAGAAAAGCCATTTCGGTGTATTCACACGCTGGTGAAAAACCAAAACCATCATAGTGTATTCACACATTGGACACAGAAGAGATTGGAATCAAAGCCACTGACGGATAAGTCAGACATTGGTGGGGGAATGTCCCAGCATAGTTTGTGATATCAAAGCTGTTGATACATGAATTTGAAATTGGTAGAGACAACATGAAAAAAAAATGGATTGAGAAAGAAAGAAGAAGAAGAAGAAGAAGAAGAATAATAAAAGGAAAAAAAGAAGAAGAAGAAGAAGAAGAAGAAGAAATGGACAAAGACAAAATGACAAGAGAGAAAAGAAATGGACGAAGACAAAATGACAAGAGAGAAAAGAAATGGACAAAGACAAAATGAACAAAATGTCTCCTACAAGAGTCACCATGTATTCTCACATGGGACACAGACAAAATTCGTCGCCATGTATTACACATGGGACGCAAAGAGAATCATCAAAATGTATCCACACATTGGTTGACAAAAGTTTGAAAAGCCACCTACAAATAAGTCAGCTTTGAATCAAGACAAAACAAAACAAGGACAGGAGTCACCATGTATTCACACATGGGACGCAAAAAAAGTCATCACAATGTATCCACACATTGGTTAACAAAAGTTTGTGAAGTGAAAGCCACCGACAAGTGAGTCAGCTTTGAATATAATCAAGACAGAAAAAAAAGACAAAGAGAAGAGTCACCATGTATTCTCACATGGGACACAGCCAAAATTCGTCGCCATGTATTCACACATGGGACGCAAAAAGAGTCATCACAATGTATCCACACATTGGGTGACAAAAGTTTGAAAAGCCACCGACAAATAAGTCAGCTTTGAATCAAGACAAAACAAGACAAAGACAGGAATCACCATGTATTCACACATGGGACGCAAAAAGAGTCATCACAATGTATCCACACATTGGTTGACAAAAGTTTGAAAAGCCACCGACAAGTAAGTCAGCTTTGAATATAATCAAGACAAGAAGACAGAGAAATTCGTCACCATGAATTCTCACATGGGACACAGACAAAATTCGTCGCCATGTATTCACACATGGGACGCAAAAAGAGTCATCACAATGTATCCACACATTGGTTGACAAAAGTTTGAAAGGCCACCGACAAATATGTCAGCTTTGAATTAAGACAAAAAGACAAAGAGAAGAGTCACCATGTATTCTCACATGGGACACAGACAAAATTCGTCACCGTGTATCCACACATGGGACGCAGAAAGAGTTATCATAATGTATTCACACATTAATTGACAAAAGTTTGTGGTACCTGTAGACACCCCAAATTGCACTGCCAAATGAGAAAATGATAAAAACATGTAATTAGAGCTTAAAACAGGTCAAAAAAGCCTAAAAATAGAATGAACAGGCTTTGCCCGTATTTCCTTCACGGGCTCATCGCGCCCGCAAATTATCTACGGACAGGCGCGTCTGTAGTATCTATACGGTCCCCATTGGACCGTAGTGTATTTACGGGCATTAAAGACACGTGCAAGTTTTGTCCTCCTCTCTATTTCCGAGCTTTATTTGAAGTCCAATATATCTTTAAACGAGCGAATTATGTCTTTTATTCGCTCAAGTCACCTTGGTTGGCTATGGATGTGCATTATCTCTGTATTTCACTCTATCTTAAAGACCAGGCTATATCCTTCTGGACCAACCATGCCCCTGGGTGTGTCTATAAATAGAGGCTCATTCCTCTAGCTAAGGGCGACGAAATTTTGAGTCCAAGGAATTCTAAGAAGCTCCAAGAGAAGAACTCCTGCTGCCAGCCTGCTTAATCCAGGTAAGTCCCCTATCCCTTTTTATTTTCTGTCTTCAATTCTAGAAATAATAGGATCATCTCTATTGCTGTAGAATAAGGCCATATCTGTTTTTGTATTCCTAAACTTGTCTCTAAGTACCTCAAGGGTCTCTCTAGCCGTAAAACGTGAAGAGAGAACTAGGGGAAAGGGGAACAGGTGGATCCCTAGAATAGAACCCCATATCTGTTTTTTTTTAGAATAAAGCCTGTGATTGTGTTTGTGTAACCAAACCTATCTCCAAGTACCTCAAGAGTCTCTCTAGCCGTAAAACGTGAAGAGAGAACTAGGGGAAAAGAGAACAGGTGGATCCGTAGGGTAGACCCCCATGTGCTCTAATCTGTGAGATGTGGCTGTTTTGAATATCCTGATCATGTTTTAATGCTTTTTATGATATATCTGAATGAATAACATGAATCTATGATGTTTATAGCATGAGATCCCCACTTTTTGACAAAATTTGGATTTTTACCACTTTTGCACCTACAGCACTGTTTTTGCGATTTTTGTGATTTTAGGCTAGGATCTTGGATTTATCATGATCAATATGGTAGATCTGAATCCAGAAGCCTGAAAATAAATTCTAGGGTTTCATGATATGGTTTTTAAATCGTTTTTCATTATTGAGAAAAGACCCTACGGTCTAAGTTCTCCCCTTTTGGTGTTTTTCATCAACGTGGGTATTTTTGGTTTTTATTTCCTGATTTAATGTGAAATTTGGGCTTTATCTATGTCCTGGACTGTTCAAGTTCAATTTTGAAATATTTTATAAAAATCATATTTTTCTAGATTTCTAGAATTTTGACTTGAAGCCAGATTTTTGGATTTTTCACTTTAAATTGGTTTTATTCGATTTTATCTCAAATTTATTTTGATCATGAAACCCTAGGCATGGTATGATCATGTTTGATAGTTCTGGATCAATCAGACTATTCATATGAAAAAACCATACAATTTTTGTCTTTTTTGTGATTTTTCCTGATTTTATAGCAAGCTTTTTTTCCTTTATTTTTAACATGAACAATGCCTGGCAACCACCTTGTGTGGATGAATAGGGGTGCCTAACACCTTCCCCTGTTCATAACCTAATCCCCTTACCCATCTCTGGTTGTTTTTTTTAGGAGGGATATTTTGCCCTAAAAATTGCCTTTTGTGCTTATTTAATATTTTGGTGTCCATTCACACCTAGATTGAATGGTGGCGACTCTTTATTTTATTTAATCCCGTGTGATGAATAGGAAATCATTAGATTGATTTTTTCCCATGTCTCACAACTGGCGACTCTGCTAGGGACTTGTGGATTTGAGCCTTTTGGTGTTTTAGTTCATGTTTTTGATTTTTTGGATTTGCTTGCTATTTTATGTTCTTAAGCATGTTAAGTATATTTTAAATCTGAATTATTGCTTAAGAATTCATGGGGGTAGAAACATGCTTAATTTTGATTTATAGGATGGTTTCTACAAACATGCGTAGGGGAGGTCCGTTTTGCTGAACCATGCTTATTTCTTGCTATATTTTTAAGATAGCATGTTTTAATTTTCAGCATGATCTCCATGATGATTTTTGGTGTATAACATGATCATATGTTTGCATGATAGATGATTTTTTTATGAGCATGTTTTAGGTGCTATAGGATTGCTTTATTTACTTGTTTATTTTAAAAATGCTTTCCTATTATGCCTTGGTTTGATTATGCATGGCTGCGAAAAGAGTGGCAAGGGTTTGGGACGTTGTGAATGCACCCTATTTTTACAATGCACTGTGCACCTTCTACTTTTTTTACACAGCCTACCCTTAACCTATAGGAAGTTGAACCCGAATGTGTGTAGCTTGGCGCAACGAGGACGATACTTCGGAAAGCGAAAGTGAAAACATTCACCTTAGAACTTTGAGCTAATGATGTGATGATAATGTGGATCTGGGATTCTGGTCATCACTAGGCTTGAGTGCTAAGTTGCCATTAAGCCAAAACCCAAAACCCCTACGCTTGAAGGTGGAGTTACACGTTTTTGGCTAAATTACACAATTACGGGGGAATATGGGGTTGTATGATTGTGGGAAGGCCGTATGCATGGCTTACAAACCAGGGCATAATGCGGATGTCATATTGAAGGTAAACAAGGTAACAAGGTAATCCTATTGTTTTGCATTACTTTCATGTCATAGGGGTGTCATGGTACCCATTGGTTTGGGATAAAATTGGTCCCAAAATTTACATGTTTTTAAAATTGGTGCAGCCCATAGGAAGAGTCTCTAACTCTGTTTAGAATCAATCCTACCCAATGTTCATACAAGAGGCAACAAAAGGGTACCAAATTCTTGAGTATGGTGTCAATTTGGAGGGTACATGTGCCCTCCCAAGCATGTGTTTTTACAAATAGGCCAAGGTCCACTTTGGGACAGTTTAGAAGCTCTGTACTGGGTGAACCGTATGATTGGATGAACAATGGAAGTGATCAAACCATGTAAAAACTGGAAAAACATAACAGGGTTCCGTAAAACCGCATTTAGTACACGGGCTGGGCTTGCCCGTATTGGTTATACGGGCTAGGCTCGCCCGTGGATTGCATACGGTCACAGCTTGCTCGTAATTTGAATACGGGCAGGGCTGGACCGTACTGTGTATACGGTTTTCTCGGAATATTCAACTTTAATCAGTTTTTTCCACTAAAATCTTCCTTTAACCCTTAAATAATGATAAAGGGAAACAAGTTTGAATAAAATGCTTCAAAGAAAAAAAAACAAACAAACAAAATAATTAAAAGAAAAAAGGTGAGAGAAAGGTTCCTTGGGCCTCTGAAAGCCTTTGAATTTCAAACTTTTTCAAAACTCTTGGGCTTCTGAAAGCCTTTGAATTTCAGATTTTTCAAAAAATCATCGGGCCTCTGAAAGCCTTTGAATTTCAGACTTTTCAAAAAAAAAAAAAAAAAACTCTCGGGCCTCTGAAAGCCTTTGAATTTCAGATTTTTCAAAAATCCTGGGCCTCTGAAAGCCTTTGAATTTCATAACTTTTGGGCCTCTGAAAGCCTTTGAATTTCAGATCTTTTGGGCCTCTGAAAGCCTTTGAATTTCAGACCCTTTTCTTTTGGGCCTCTGAAAGCCTTTGAATTTCAGACCTTTTTCTTTTGGGCCTCTGAAAGCCTTTGAATTTCAGATCTTTTGGGCCTCTGAAAGCCTTTGAATTTCAGAACTTTTGGGCTTCTGAAAGCCTTTGAATTTCAGACTTTTTTCAAAAAATCCCGGGCCTCTGAAAGCCTTTGAATTTCAGACTTTTTTTCAAAAAATCCCGGGCCTCTGAAAGCCTTTGAATTTCAAACTTTCATCAAACTTCTGGGCCTCTGAAAGCCTCTGAATTTCAGACCTTTTTCCAAAAATATCCCTGGGCCTCTGAAAGCCTCTGAATTTCAGACCTTTTTCAAAAACCTCCCGGGCCTCTGAAAGCCTTTGAATTTCAGATCTTTCTCTCTTTTGTGGGACCTGTTGGAAGCCCTAGAATATTCCAACAATTCAAAAAAAAAAAAAAATCCAAACTCGTGTTCACCCAGCTTGCACATAGGCATCCCTAGACATGTGAATGAGATTAAATTGGCACTGATATTTTCTTTTTATTTTTCCAGGTACTAACACACTTGCAATCATAGCTCCTGTAACCAGATCAAGAGCTCGAGCCATGAATCCCATTGAAGATGAAGTTGATGCTCCTCATCCAGATGTTGTTCTACTCCAAGAACAAGTGGCAGGACTAGCCCGAATGCTAGAGAACATACTGTCAGTACAGGCCCAACAAATGCAGGCCCAGAACCAGGCATCCACATCCAACCCTGCACCTCCACCCCAAGTCAACGTTCCACCTCCAGCGCAACCAACTCCTGAACCCGTCTTTGAACCCACCCCTGAACCTATACTGACCAGGGATGAGACAGCTGAACCAAATAAGGAAAAGGAAAGGATAAGGGAAGAGGTTGAAAGAAAGTTCATGCATAAGCTAGAAATGATCCAAGATGAACTAAGGGAAGTCAAAGGGGTAAACAACTTTGGAGGCACCAATTTTGAAGACCTGTGCCTATACCCCAATGTTAACCTGCCGGCTAAGTTTAAGTGCCCAGACTCTGACAAGTATGATGGCACTGGTTGCCCCATGAGCCACCTAAAGTTGTATTGCGGTGCCCTATGCCAGTTCGGGCAGGATGAGGGTATCCTGATCCAACTTTTCCAAAGGAGCCTGACTGGAACCGCATTAAGATGGTTCGCCACTCTGGACCATGGAAAGATCAAAAGATGGAAAGACCTAGCCGATGCCTTCCTGGCTCAATACCGGTTCAATTCAGAGATCATGCCAGATAGGTACGACGTCATGAGAATGAGCAAAGGAAGGGAAAAGACTGTAAGGCAATATGCCAAGAGGTGGAGGGAGACGGCCTCCCAGGTCAGGCCACCCATGCTAGAACAGGAAATGATTTCTACTTTCATAAGCACTTTGGGTCAACCATTCTACAGCCACTTGGTGGGTCAGACCACCACTAATTTTGCAGCTTTGGTTCAAGTGGCCGACCGAATTGAGGATGGAATAAGGTCAGGTAAGATAATTGACCACTCTGCCATGGTTAGCCAGCAGGACCCCAACCTAAAGAAAGGAAGCGTGACAAAAAAGAATGGGAACAAGAAGGAGGGTGAGGTAAACATGGTACAGCCACCATCTGGCCCTAACAAGCCCATACAAATCAACGTACCTGCACATTTTCCTACCCCACCAGCGTCATCCCAGGCCCCCATGAGGGTTAATGTTCCAGCAGCACCTTCAGACCAAAAAAGGGTTTTTACCAAAGAGGAAAAGGATGCTTATTTTGCAGCAAGGAGAATAGGGTGTTTACCCCTATTCCAATGACTCCCTCTCAATTGCTGCCCACTTTATTGCAAGGAGGGTATATCACCTTAAGAGAATCTAATCCGAATGCATCTAAGGGGAGAAATTTTGACCCCTCCACCACTTGCGATTACCATATGGGTGCACCTGGGCACCCTACAGACAAGTGCTGGCCTTTGAAACATGCCATTCAGGATTTACTGGACCAGAATACCCTGTCTTTCAACACAGGGGCTTCCAATCCTCCAAGAACCGATATTGGACAAAACCCACTGCCTCAGCATCACGGGGGAGGCCCATCTAATGTCATAGGAGTCATCTCTTCTGACAAAATAACCTTTGACCCATCCCAATTAATTGCTCCCATAGGGACAACGGTCAAAGTATATTTTGACAGGAGAAGTGAAGGCAAAGAAATAAATATGATTTCAAAGGGGAATGATAGTGCTGCAAAGAACATTAGCTCGTCTTTGGACCGGGTCTCATCCCTCATGGCCCAGATGAACATTGCCAAGCCACCTTTGGTCATTAATTACAATCCATCCACTTTTACTCCGCCCATTCAGTCTAAGCCACCATTGGTCATAAATTGTGACCCCTTTAGTGCATCAGTCACTTCTGCAAACCCCCAACCAAAACAACTTCCTCCATTGGTTGTTAATGTTCCTATTACTCAGACTTCCATCGCCAAGCCCAAACTTCCCCCATTGGTGGTGAATGTCCCCAAGCCTTCCTACTCTGAATCGGCTGTACCATGGAACTACAGTGAGACATTTACCACTACATGCCCTGCAGCTGAAAGCAAGGAAGAAGTGAACCTCATGATGAGGTCAGGAAAATGTGTAGGGGTGGAAGAAAAACAAAAGGAAACAGAGAAGGAGAAAGAAGAAGAAAAAAATAAAGGAAAGGCCAAGGTAGGGGAAGAGGCCCCTCAGGTAACTAACAGTGAGGCTGCTGACCTCATTAAGGTAATAAAAAAGAGTGAGTTCAATGTTATTGAACAGTTGAACAAAGTCCCTGCCCAGATCTCAATACTGGGCCTATTGTTAAATTCAGAAAAACATAGGGACTCCTTGTTAAGGATACTCCAGGGGGCTCATGTGCCTAAAAACATTGAACCAGACCAACTAGGCCGGATGGTTGGGCAAATATTATCTCATAATGTCATAACTTTTTCAGAGACTGAAATCAGTCCAGCAGGGTACCATCATGTTGACCCATTGCACATAGCTGTACTCAGTAAGGGTTGCATGATAGCCCGGGTCTTGATTGATAATGGGTCAGCCCTCAATGTCTGCCCGTTAGTAACCTTTGTTAAGCTCAATCTGGAGCGAAACAAAATAAAGCAAAATGGAAGAATTATAAGAGCATTTGACAGCTCTAAAACACACTCCCTAGGGGAGGTTGAACTGCCGGTCACAATTGGACCGTATATTTTCAACATCACATTTGAAGTGATGGATATACCGGCAGCCTTCAACCTACTCCTAGGAAGGCCGTGGATTCATACAGCTAGGGCTATACCATCTACCCTCCACCAAAGAGTCAAGTACATTAGAGGGCAAAAGGTGATTACCGTCCTGGCCGAAAACTTGGTTCCCCCCATGTGGTCCCCTGATGTACCCGTATTAACACGAAAATGACAGCAGATAAGATGGCATTTCACTCTTTTCAATTTGAAGCTGTGAATTATATACCTGGGGGGTATCAGCAAAAAGAAGGAAAATTGATCTGTGCTGAAAAAATGGTCAAAAATGTATTAGAAAAGTACCATTTTCACCCTGGAAAAGGTCTGGGGGTTAACCTACAAGGAAGAATAGAACCAGTACAGGTTAAGAAGATGGTTCACAGAGCAGGATTGGGGTCCAAGCCAAGGAAATGGAGAAGACAGGGGCAGATAGAGGCTATGAAATTCCCGCACATCAAGGAAACGTTTCCTAAGCGGTCTCACATGATTCAGCTGTCTCCTCCTGAGGATCAGTCCAAACCTCCATACTACAATGTCAACCCATTCCAGAAGCCCAAACCCTCCACAATACAACCATATGTTCCACCTCCACCTCCACAAACATCTGGTGGGCCTGGGCCACAGGCAGAACAGGAACAGGACTTTTCTGAGGACGTAGGGGCATTCTTTGCCATGACAGAAGGCAACCAAGAAGAAGTAGCAGAGGAGCTACCTTTAATTGATTGGGCTGCAGTAGAAGTTCCATCTGGAACTGGCCCTACAAAAGAAACAGGCGATGCAACTCACCCAGTACTGGTGATCTCAGATGCAGACCCTGAGCTTGAGGAGCAGGCTTGTATCCCTGCCCCAGATTCTTTCATTCTGAATAATTGGGAGGAAACTCCCCTTACTTTTGAAGCCGCGTTTGTTTGGCAAACAGACATGGCTTCCAAAAAAAAACTACATTAGTGGAATGCCCTTTTCCTGAAGGTTTTAATGAGCCTTCGTCTTCAGGGAAAGATTTTGTAGAAGGCTCTCAAAAAAATAAAAAAAAATGTTTCAATTTTTTCTAGAAAAGATAAAGTTTTCAAAAAGGTCCAAACCATTTATGAACCATATAAGCAAACGGAATTGGATCAGGATGAGTATGACTTCGACCTTGAGCTCGACTTTGACCTAATGGGGGTTGAAGAATAGACCGAGGACGAAGAAGACGACGTTCCAAAAGAAATCACATATCAATTAGAGCGTCATGAAAAGGGGGTCCAACCCAATATCGAAGAGACCATATCAATCAACCTAGGGACCGAAGATGACCCAAAAATAGTGAAGATTGGGGTATGTCTATCTGAGGTACAGCGGGATGAAATGATACGATTTTTGGCTGATTATGAAGATGTGTTTGCATGGTCGTATCGGGATATGCCAGGGTTAGACACAGATATGGTGGTACACAGGCTACCTATTCTACCAGACTCTAAGCCAGTTAAGCAGAAACTGAGAAGGTTAAAACCTGAATGGACGCTAAAGGTCAAAGATGAAGTGGTTAAACAATTCCAAGCCGGATTCTTAGCAGTTTCCACATACCCCGAATGGCTTGCAAATATAGTGCCAGTGCCAAAGAAGGATGGAAAGGTCAAAATGTGCGTAGATTATAGAGATTTGAATAAGGCAAGTCCAAAGGATGATTTTCCACTTCCACACATAGACATCTTAGTGGATAACACCGCTGTACATAGCCTGTTCTCATTCATGGACGGGTTTTCTGGGTACAATCAGATTAAGATGGCTAAGGAAGACCAAGAGAAGACAGCCTTTATCACCCCTTGGGGTACCTTCCACTACACTGTCATGCCATTTGGACTTAAGAACGCTGGGGCAACCTACCAGAGGGCCATGACAGCCTTATTCCATGATATGATCCATAAGGAGATGGAGGTCTATGTGGATGATATGATAGCCAAATCATGTGAAGAAGAAGACCACTTGATCAACTTGAAGAAGGTATTTGACCGGCTTAGGAAATACAGTCTAAGGCTTAACCCTGCGAAATGTGTCTTTGGGGCTACATCAGGAAAATTGTTGGGCTTTATAGTAAGCAGAAGGGGAATTGAGATTGACCCAGCTAAAGCTAAAGCCATCATAGAAATGCCATCACCTAGAACCGAGAGGGAAGTTCGGGGTTTTCTTGGAAGGGTCCAGTACATAAGCCGGTTCATAGCACAGCTCACCGCTATCTGTGAACCAATTTTCAAACTTCTAAGAAAGAATAACCCGACAGTCTGGAATAATGATTGCCAAGAAGCCTTTGACACAATAAAAGAGTATTTATTGAACCCACCTGTGCTAGTGCCACCAACTCCAGGAAGACCACTAATTCTATACTTGTCTGTTTTGGAGACATCAATGGGGTGTGTCTTAGGACAGCATGACGATACAGGCAAAAAGGAAAGGGCGATTTACTACCTGAGTAAGAAATTTACAGAGTATGAAGCAAAATATTCCCCTCTAGAAAAGACTTGTTGTGCTTTAGTGTGGGCAACTCAGAGACTGAGGCATTATTTCCTTAGTCATTCCACCTTACTGATATCCCGTATGGACCCTTTGAAGTATCTATTTGAGAAACCGGCTTTAACTGGCAGAA
The DNA here is from genome assembly GCA_947561395.2 of Buxus sempervirens. NCBI lineage: Eukaryota > Viridiplantae > Streptophyta > Magnoliopsida > Buxales > Buxaceae > Buxus > Buxus sempervirens. The sequence continues at coordinate 6,333,431 of OX387190.1, read as the reverse complement.
CAGCAAAGTGGCAGTTGTTACTCTCTGAATTTGACCTCACCTATATCACACAGAAGGCCATTAAGGGTCAAGCCATTGCAGATCACTTGGCTGCACACCCTTTACCAGAATACCAACCCTTAAAGACCAACTTCCCTGATGAGGCAATCCTGTTTGCTGAAGAGGAGGAAAGCGAAAGCTCATGGCAAATGTTTTTTGATGGGGCCGCCAATATGAATGGAAATGGAATAGGGGCTGTATTGATCAAGCCAGATGGGGCACATATCCCGATCGCAGTGAAGCTAAGGTTCCAATGCACGAACAATATAGCAGAGTATGAAGCATGCATAATTGGGTTGCAAGCAGCCTTAGATCATGAAGTAGAGGAACTTGACGTATATGGGGATTCGAGTCTTATCATCTTCCAAACAACTGGTGAATGGAAAACCAAGGATCACAAATTGATCCCCTATCACCAGTATTTGGAAGAAATAAGCACCAAGTTTACTCGAATTTCCTTCAATTATATGCCAAGGGTCAAAAACCAGTTTGCGGATGCTCTAGCAACATTGGCTTCAATGGTCAGTATGCCAGAAGGGGTTGATATTAGACCATTGGAAATTGAAGTCAGGGATGAACCAGCCTACTGCCTTGTTCTAGAAGAAACCCCAGAAGAAGAAGTACCATGGTTTCAAGACATTAAGAACTTCCTAAATGATCGGAGCTTGCCAGAAAATGTCACCTCTACAAAAAAAAGAACAATACAGAGGTTGGCAGGACAGTTCTTACTAAGTGGTGGTCAGTTGTACAAAAGATCACAGAATGATATACTACTCAGATGTGTTGCAAAGACTGAGTCAGAAAGGATAGTTGAAACAGTACATGGAGGAGTGTGTGGACCCCATATGAATGGGCATATGCTTGCCAAGAAGATTCTGCGATTGGGATATTACTGGTCGACTATGGAGCATGACTGCTATATACACGTTAAAAGGTGTCATTTATGCCAAGTGTACGCGGATAACAAGAATGCACCCCCAAGTGAATTACACAGTATGACATCTCCGTGGCCTTTTTCTATGTGGGGTATAGATGTCATTGGAATGATCTCTCCAAAGGCATCAAATGGACACAGGTTTATACTTGTAGCAATTGATTACTTCACCAAGTGGGTAGAGGCAGCTTCATATGCAAACATTACAAGTAGCCACGTTTTGAAATTCTTGAAGCACAATATCATTTGTCGCTACGGTTTGCCAAGTGCCATAGTAACAGACAATGCTTCAAACCTTAAGAACAAAGACATGAAGAAGATGTGTGAACAATTTCATATCACTCATCATAAGTCAGCTCCTTACAGACCAAAAATGAATGGGGCAGTGGAAGCAGCGAATAAGAATATAAAGAAGATTATTCAAAAGATGGTAGTGAGTTTTAAAGATTGGCATGAAATGCTACCACTTGCTCTACATGCTTACAGAACCTCGATCCGGACTTCTACAGGGTTAACCCCATACTCCTTAGTCTATGGAATGGAAGCAGTTTTACCAGTGGAAGTGGAAATACCTTCACTAAGAGTACTAATGGAAGCTGAATTAGAAGAAGCTGAATGGATACAGTCTAGACATGATCAACTCAATTTAATAGAAGAAAAGCGTCTGAAGGCGCTTAGTCATGGCCAATTATATCGGAAGAGGATGGCTAGGGCTTACAATAAGAAGGTAAAGCCCAGGACTTTCCAAGAAGGAAATTTGGTATTAAAAAAGATTTTACCCTTTTTGGAGGATCCTCGTGGAAAGTTCAAACCAAATTGGGAAGGACCTTATATAGTCAAGAAGGTCCTATCAGGGGGTGCTGTCATCTTAACAGAAATGGATGGGAAGGATTTTCTTGAGCCAATCAACTCTGATGCAGTAAAGAGATATTTTCCATGAATGAATATTACTAGGAAATGATCTGAGGCCATTGTTCTTTATATCCCAAAATTTGAATCCCTAGTCAAACCAATTTGAGCCTGGTCGTTTTTTTGTTAAACCCAAATTGGACTTACAGCCTTATACTGGGGCAAAGCCAATAAGGGCAAGGCCAATAGGGGCAAAAAGAAAAAATTTGAAAGAAAAAAAAAAGAGAAAAAAAAAATAGGGGCAAATAAAAGCCAAATACAAAAGAAGGGGAATGGGATTGAATTCACCATGACTGTAAGTCCAGTTGACCCATTTTCACACTTAGAAAATTTTGAGCCTTTAATACCTTTTCTTTCATAAACCGAGCCTAGCCTTTGTTTCGTCCTATTATTAAGCCCTCAGTGATTTTAGTATATTCATTCAACTTTCAGAGTAAGAGTGGTGATGAGGGAATACAGAGGCCAACCCTAGTGAAAACCATAAATGGCACTAGGGGCAAGAAGGGCAAAAGAAAAAGAAAAAAAAAAGAAAAAAAGAAAAAAAAAGAAAGAGAAAAAAAATCAAAGGTTGAGTTGATCATGTGGTCTAAGTTTCAAATCAGCATGAGCACTGGAAACTGAGCAGATTAGCAAGGCCAATCATGAAGGAAAAATCATTAGGGGATGATTCTAATGGTCACGGGGTAGACATATTTGGTCTCTCCCTATTGCTTGGACTACCCTTTTCATTATTCAACCTGATTTTAATTCTTTTAATTATATGTGATTAAGTGTTTTGGATCAGCTTTTAAAAAAAAAAAAAAAACTATACTTTGGCCAGTGATGAGAAATCAAATACTTTTTCATAAAACTTCTGTTTTTATAAGCATCTGAGAATTCTGAGGCCAATAATATAAAACCTATTTTGAATTAAATCTAATATCTTTCCACTAATGGAGTTTGCTTTTGTAAAAAAGTATGGAAAAAAATGAAAGAAAAAAAAAAGAAAAAAAAGATGAAAGAATCTAATCCCTATTCCCTAACTGCTCCTCAAGCTCCCTAATCCTAGCTGCCTGAGTTGCAATGATTCCAGAAGCACCCTCTGCATCAGGATCACTCAAAAAGGAGATGACCTCATCAGAAAAAGAAAGCTTGCTCTTCAACGCCCTAAGGTCAGCCAAGGAATCCTGATACTTCTTCCGCATCACTCGGACTTCAAAGCGACGAGCCTGCCTTTGTTCTTCAAGTTTCTTCTCCATGGCAATGCGGCCAGACTTCTGCTCTTCAAGCTGCCTCTCCAGAACAAGGACTTTTATCCTAAGTTCTTGAGCCTCCCGTACCCATATTTGTTGAAGCCGTTTATGGGTTGCCCTTTCTGACTCCAGAATATCTTCATAGGTAGGAGGAAGAACTGCAGGAGGATCCTCTGGTACTGGGGCATGACTCTGCACCTGTTCTTTGATCCAGAAATGATAGTCCTTCACATGGGACTCAGAAAAGACTGGACCCCGCAGAAAGCAAACATAGGACCACTCTTTCATTAATTGAGCATTTAGCCCCATGGTGGCTGATGTAAGTGGCCCTACAAAGCTCTCATAACCTGTGGGGATCATAATTCCCTGGGTCGCTCCAAATTGCCGAAGAACCCTCAAAGGAAGATAGAGAACAGCAGATTTCAAGCCTACTAGGGCCAGAAAGTTTTTATCCCTAAAGCTAATCACCGTCTCTGGAGTAGGCTGATAAGTGCCAGGCCATCTCACTTGATCATCCTGGAGAGTACCCAAGAAAGCGAACCAGCCTTGCTTGCCACCTTGGATGTCAGGACATCCCCTATTGCTCATCAAAACAGGAACTTTCAATCTTGGAAAGAAGCGGCGAGTTATTTCTTCAACCTGGCTAAGATGGTCAAGCAACCAAAGCTGCAGAAAAAGGGAGTATTTCAATTTATTTCCAAAAAGAAAAAAAAGAAAAAGAAAAAAAAAAGAAGAAAAAGAGAGAAAGAAAAAGAAAAAAAAAAAGAAAAAAAAAAGAGAAAGAAAAAAGAAAAGAAGAAGAAGCAAAAAAAAAAAAAAAAAAGAAGAAAGGAAAGGAAGAATAAAAAGAAAAAAATATATGCATATTTTTACCTGTAGGATAGGGGCGCAGGCAAGGAAGCGCTTCTTCTTCCTGAAATAACAATCAGTAAGAGCCTGATATATCTCTGCTAGGATCATAGGGGCCAACCTCTCGCGTTCCCTAACCTGACAGATAACTGAGATAAGAGCCAAGTCAACCTGGTCATCACCCCGTGGAAAAAGCAGCTGATTGACCACTACCAGGGTCAATGCATTAAACCTAGAGTCCTTGTCATTACTTCTCAGAAGTTTTTCAGTCAAAAAGGTCTTGGACAAGGTCAATAGTGCATCAGAATTTCCTAAGTCCTTCTTCCCTATACCCAAAAAAGTGGAAGCCTCTTTTTTATAACTAAGCTTTAGGGGTGGGTTCACAACTTTTTCAGAAAATCTTAGGCCAAGGATGGTTTCAATTTCTTCTATGGTGGGAGTCATCTCTTTATCATCAAAGCGGAAGAGATTTAGCTCAGGTACCCAGTGGCCAATCAAAGCTTCAATGATTTCCCACTTAAAGGGAATTTTAGGGAGGTGTAGGATGTGCCCTAAGTGGATGGAATCCCAACGAATCTCCTCATCAAGGGTCATGGAGTTAACCCATCTATCATAAAAGGAATCCACAATATTGTACCTGGTAAGATTAAGAGGTTTTGATCTAACATTGTCTTGCAGGAGGAGATTCAACGGCAGGAGAAAGCGGCGTAGGGGAAGCCATGGAAGCGCCAAAGAAGCCAAGGAAAGCGAGAAAAGACGTGCTCAGGGAGTTTTTCAATTAATAAAAGTGTCACAATGATGTTCCCTAGGACTTTATATAGAAAAAATTGTAAGACAATAAATTCCGTAATTATACTACGGGCAAAGAGCGCCCGTATAGGAACTACGGACACGCCTGACCGTGAAAACTTCACGGGCAGAGTGCGCCCGTAGTAATTTTACGGGCACAGCCTGCTCGTAGAATAAATACGGTTCCTTCGAAAAAATGCAAAAAAAATGGGAATTTTTAATTTCCTTGGTTTTCCTAAGCTTCACCTGTCCCTGTTTAACATTCATCAGGTAATAAATACTGTAAATAAAGAAGAAAGAACATAAATGGAAATAAATCAAACTGCTTTTATATATATACATGAATGTTTACATCACTTTTGCCACACAAAAAAAAAATACAAAGGTACATGGAATAATCCTAATCTAATGACTATGCAGGTCTGCCCCTACGGCCACGGCCTCGTCCTCTGCCTCGACCACGGCCTGAAGATCGCCTGCGCTCAAAGACATGCCGTACAATATTACGGGCTGTGCTACGCGTCATCCTGCTCAAAACAGACTGAACATCATGCCACATATATAAAGGCACAAGGCCAGCAGTGGGATGATCAGGAGGGACGTACCCTGAAGTATCTACATATCCCGTAGAATCGGGATCAGAATCTGTATGGGAAGAATCCGCAGAAGGATCAACAGCAGCAGGCGTCTCCTCTACAGCCTCCATAGCAGGACCAGCAGGAGCAGATGTCCCAGGTACATCAACCTCAGGCTCCACAGGCTCAGTAGCAGTCGTCTCCACCTCGGGCTCTACAGGATCAGCCGTAACCTCCTCCATCACCACAGCCCCCAAGGTAGGCTCAACCACAGCGGCGTCCGTAGCCGAATCCATATCTACATCAGCAGATGCAGCAGGAGCAGTCTCAGCTACTGGGGCAGACTCTGGCATGTCCTCAGCAGCAGGTACAATATCAGCCTCGACCTCGGGCTCTGCTGCAGGAACCTCCACTGGACTGGGAGACGTCACGAACTCCACCCGTGCCACAGAAAACACCTCATCCCGGAAATGCATAGGCACGGGTGAAGCAGGTGAAGAGGGGCCAGCTGTGTACTCCTGAAACTAAGAGAAAAATTCAGTCAGAACAAGACAAACAAATACAAAAGCAGGAATGGAAATAAAAAGAAGAAATTAACCTGGTCCTGTGCATCAGATGGACCCGCCTGATCCTGTGCATCAGATGGACTCTCCTGGCCCTGGGCTCTGGCTAACTGCCCCCGGAGATCTGAAATAGTGATATAAAGGGCGTCCCGCTCAGCGATCGCTGCATCGCGCTGACGCTCTAAATCCGCATAGCGAGACCTGATCTCTGCCAACTGAGCCTCCTGAAATAGCAAAGAAAGAAGTCAGAAAAATGCTAATGAAATAGAAATAGAAGATCACAAAAGAAGAAAGCATACCGTAGTGTCATAGGCCCTAATCACTACCCCTCCTATCTCCGTGACTCCGCCACGGACAGGCATGGGTGACATGAGGCACCCAACAGAAGCTCGCCTGAACCAGGCATCATAGTCACCCTCCTCTAATAATGTCTCTGCCTCAGTCCAATCTAAGAACTGGGCAGGATTAACAGGCATGGGAGGATAGAAAGGAGTAGTATCTGGCGGGATGGCAGGAATCCGCGGCTCTCCCACATGCTGAAAGAAGAAACGCTCGCCGCAATACCAGATGCTGCCCAGCTGACCAATAAAGAACTGGTATCTCTGTCGTCTCTGGTCAGGGACAAATGCATCATCTCTGGTAGCCTGCAGGGCCAGCACCTCATGAATGTCTTCCATCCTGGGGACAAATAGCTGAAAAACAGAACAGGACATCAGATATGCGATCCAGGAAGAAAAGAAAAGAAGAAGTAGAGGAATTAAAAAAAGATTACCTCAGACCGGTATAACCTGTCTAAGTGGGCCCGGGCGGACCTGGGACGACTCTTTTTAGAGTCATGCTCTACATGACACCATCTAAGTGCCATAGGATACGTCTCCTCAGGCATCGTAGAGGTAGGGCGGAAATAGGGTATATAAACCCTAGCAAAAAACTGCAAGAAAGAAGAAAATAGTCAGAAGAATAGAACCAGAGAGATAAAAAGAAAGAGATAAAGAAAAAGAAGGGAAATAAGGTTCACCTGCAAGAAGGGCCAGAAGAACATGCACCCAACTCCAGCCCCTCTGGAAGTAGAGAGGCCACTCACTGATCGGCGCAGACCAGCCAGAATAGTACCAAATATGAGCGGGCCCCAGGTGTACCTCCTCGCCCGCTGCAGATCTCCCAGAAGACTCAAGAAGTGAGGACTAACTGAAGTCGTGTCCTCTGGGAAGAAGCAGGATCCCATCATATACAAAAAAAGGAATCGGAAGGCGAAGGGGAACACGTGATCACCGGCAGCAAGCTGGCCAAACTGCCTCCTCCTGAAAGTCTCTCTCAACCATGTCAGAGACAATCTAGCTCTCCCCCAATCCCATGCCTCAGGAGGCAGCACAATGTATCCAAGATAACCAGCAATCTCATCAGCCTCTGGCATCGCCATCTCAGTAATAGCATCACCGATCATCCTAATCCCGGTGATGAGCGTAAAATCAGAAGGCCGGATCCCAATCTCTATATCTGGGAAGTGGAAGCTCAATGTCTCCGGGAAAAACCTCTCCAATAATGCTGCAATGAGGGCTCGATCTAAGCGAACGTCCGGGATGGTGATAAACATGCCGAAACCGTATAAGCCTAGCTCCCGACGGTAGGCCGAACTGCAAGCTCTCAAGAATCTAGTAAAGCTGGCCCAGCTCCCTCTATAATGGGACATCGGATACTCCAAAGGGATATCCGCCCTAACGCATGCTGAGGGATGAGTCCTCAAACCATGCAGAAGATCGGTATCCCTAATCTGGGCAGCCACCTCCTCAGGGATCTCAACCCTGGTCCTGGCCTCATCTCTGCCACGGCCCCCTCTGCAGCCTCCTCTACGGCCCTCATCATGGCCCCCAGCTCTGCGCCTACTACGGCTCCTATCTCTGCCAGAAGCCTCAACAGCCGGCTAAAAGAAAATAATGGAAGAATCAGGAAGATGTATTTTGGGAAAGGATATGAAATTACAGAAAGGTTAGAGTATACCTCTGGGGTCGCCTCACGCGAATCCCCAGATGGGAAATCTGGAATATCAGAATCAGAATCCCTCTCGGCCCTCGAAGACGAGGCCACATCAGCAGGATCTCGCCTAACCCTCGAGGAGGAAGGCTCATCTGCAGGATCTCGGAAAGCTGATCGAAGACGGGCCATCTACGGTTCAAATCAGGGAGTTGGTTAATTATTCTTGTTAAAATTTTATGGATAAATCTTTATTCTAACCAGGTTTAATTGATTGGCAGGAAAAAGTAAAAAGAAAAAGGAAGAACGGAAGAAAGTGCTCCAGAAACTCCCGACCAAAATCAGAAGTCAACTAAGGAGTTTAATTTTGAAAATTTTATTTGTCTAAAATTTACACATAGGAAGTTTAGGCTTCCTGTATGTTCTCTTTATATGGAAAAGGAAAAAAAATATATATATATATATATGTGTATTAGTGTGTTAGAAATTAATCTTAAATTCCTCTTTTGGATTTTCTAAAGAAACCTAACCATTTAAATTTACTTGGTTTCAGGATAGTCGAAGCATGTTGGAATGAAGATTACCTATTCTATACTAAGTTGCTTAAATGCCAGGTGAATCAAGAAAAGACTCATATCAAGTTATGTATTCAGCTCCAGGGAATAAAATTCAAGTCTACACAAGCATAGCAGCACCACAGGCCAAAAGCCAAGATGGAGATAGCAATGGCACTTGAGACTTAAAAATAAGGATGCTCTAGCAGTTAATAGAGTAGCATTCAAGGAGAAGGCAGATCAAATCAGGCAAAATACAGCAATTTAAAGCTAACATTTCAAGACAGAAAATTGCATGAAACAACTTCTTAAGGAATAAACAAGTTGGCCAAATAATCAAAGGGAATCTAGAGTATACAAGATTGAAGCAGCAATCCAGACTCAACCAGAAAATTTGCACATATCAGTTCAGTCAGCATGGAGCAAATTCAAAAATTCGGAAATTGGCTCATTCAAAAGCCAAATCTGTTAACCCAAGAGCAGAAAGTCATTTGGTCAAATATAGAAGTTGAAGATTTACTCATGAGGATCATGCAAGCATTTCAAGCATCTCTTCAACAATTTTCGGATGTAGCATTGGCATAAAAATCAGTGGTTGAACCATAAAACAAGTCTGAACTTCTACAATCAAGGAACAGAAGATTGAATAGCATGGACGAACTATTTGCAAGAAGAATTTGAGAAAAGGCATACCTGATTATCTGAATGGGGGTTTTGCAAGCTACAATCTTACTCCACTAAAGCTCCAAGGAAGAAGGCAAGTGGTCGCTGGAAAGCAGTGATCGCCGGAGGAGAATGGTCGCCGGAAAAAAATGAGAAGCTCATCGGAGGAGAACAGTAATCGCCGGAGAAGGAATCGGACCGTTGGAGAAGAAGGAAAGACCGCAGAGAGGAATACGGGCAGAAGAGGTTTAGGGCAAAATGCGAGCAGAGAAGGAAAAGTCGCGGTCGCGAACTTAAGAAGAAGAGTAAAATCCGTAACATCAGTACGGGCATCAGACACCCGTGAAATCCATACGGTCCCGGTCGCCCGTGCACCCTCTACGGGCAGAATCTGTCCGTAAGCCAAATACGGGCGAAGCCAAAATAGCATATTTTTATTATTTTCAACAATTTTCAAAAGATTAATGTAGATATTAGTTGTAAGTTGCAAGGATTGCCATCTTACCAACTTTTGTTTAAAAATTTTGTCTCAAATCTCACTTCATAGCCCACAAGTGCTCAGTGAGAAGAGAGAGGAAGATTTGGCCCTTAAGCTGAGGGATTTCTTAGCAAATCTTCCACAATCAATTCTTTTTTTAAAAATCATCCATCTAATCCTTGCAAAGTGCAATTGATTATACAAAAATCTCAGAAGGTGCAATTGGTGGGTCTTTTTGCTCTCTGCTTGTAATTGGTTCCAATTACCAGCAAAGAGGGGGCAGCTGTAGACACCCCAAATTGCACTGCCAAATGAGAAAATGATAAAAACATGTAATTAGAGCTTAAAACAGGTCCAAAAAGCCTAAAAATAGAATGAACAGGCTTTGCCCGTATTTCCTTCACGGGCTCATCGCGCCCGCAAATTATCTACGGACAGGCGCGTCTGTAGTATCTATACGGTCCCCATTGGACCGTAGTGTATTTACGGGCATTAAAGACACGTGCAAGTTTTGTCCTCCTCTCTATTTCCGAGCTTTATTTGAAGTCCAATATATCTTTAAACGAGCGAATTATGTCTTTTATTCGCTCAAGTCACCTTGGTTGGCTATGGATGTGCATTATCTCTGTATTTCACTCTATCTTAAAGACCAGGCTATATCCTTCTGGACCAACCATGCCCCTGGGTGTGTCTATAAATAGAGGCTCATTCCTCTAGCTAAGGGCGACGAAATTTTGAGTCCAAGGAATTCTAAGAAGCTCCAAGAGAAGAACTCCTGCTGCCAGCCTGCTTAATCCAGGTAAGTCCCCTATTCCTTTTTATTTTCTGTCTTCAATTCTAGAAATAATAGGATCATCTCTATTGCTGTAGAATAAGGCCATATCTGTTTTTGTATTCCTAAACTTGTCTCTAAGTACCTCAAGGGTCTCTCTAGCCGTAAAACGTGAAGAGAGAACTAGGGGAAAGGGGAACAGGTGGATCCCTAGAATAGAACCCCATATCTGTTTTTTTTAGAATAAAGCCTGTTATTGTGTTTGTGTAACCAAACCTATCTCCAAGTACCTCAAGAGTCTCTCTAGCCGTAAAACGTGAAGAAAGAACTAGGGGAAAAGAGAACAGGTGGATCCGTAGGGTAGACCCCCATGTGCTCTAATCTGTGAGATGTGGCTGTTTTGAATATCCTGATCATGTTTTAATGCTTTTTATGATATATCTGAATGAATAACATGAATCTATGATGTTTATAGCATGAGATCCCCACTTTTTGACAAAATTTGGATTTTTACCACTTTTGCACCTACAGCACTGTTTTTGCGATTTTTGTGATTTTAGGCTAGGATCTTGGATTTATCATGATCAATATGGTAGATCTGAATCCAGAAGCCTGAAAATAAATTCTAGGGTTTCATGATATGGTTTTTAAATCGTTTTTCATTATTGAGAAAAGACCCTACGGTCTAAGTTCTCCCCTTTTGGTGTTTTTCATCAACGTGGGTATTTTTGGTTTTTATTTCCTGATTTAATGTGAAATTTGGGCTTTATCTATGTCCTGGACTGTTCAAGTTCAATTTTGAAATATTTTATAAAAATCATATTTTTCTAGATTTCTAGAATTTTGACTTGAAGCCAGATTTTTGGATTTTTCACTTTAAATTGGTTTTATTCGATTTTATCTCAAATTTATTTTGATCATGAAACCCTAGGCATGGTATGATCATGTTTGATAGTTCTGGATCAATCAGACTATTCATATGAAAAAACCATACAATTTTTGTCTTTTTTGTGATTTTTCCTGATTTTATAGCAAGCTTTTTTTCCTTTATTTTTAACATGAACAATGCCTGGCAACCACCTTGTGTGGATGAATAGGGGTGCCTAACACCTTCCCCTGTTCATAACCTAATCCCCTTACCCATCTCTGGTTGTTTTTTTTAGGAGGGATATTTTGCCCTAAAAATTGCCTTTTGTGCTTATTTAATATTTTGGTGTCCATTCACACCTAGATTGAATGGTGGCGACTCTTTATTTTATTTAATCCCATGTCATGAATAGGAAATCATTAAATTGATTTTTTCCCATGTCTCACAGTACCAACACCGCCAGTGATTAAACTGAAGGTTGGTTGAGGCACACCTGGGTGTTGTTTTTCAACTCACCCCCTGCGGAGACTTTTACATGGTCCAACGCTGAGATACTGAGTTCAAACCAACCAGTTTAACTTTGGATTCTCTCTCCCAGCCATTTGGCTAAAACAGACCAGTCTAAACCGGATTCCCTTTCCCAGCCGGTTGGCTGAAACGGATCAGTCTAAGGTTCTCTTTCCCAGCCATTTGGCTAAAATAGAACAGATCCAGGGTTCTCTTCCCCAATCATTCCAAATGATTAAAATAGATCAATTTTTCTTTGGGTTCTCTTCCCCAACTGTTTTAGGACATTTAAAATAGATCTAAAATCAGGTACCAAAATAGCTTTCCGAAGTCTGTACCTGTTAAAAAGGCACAAGTCCCCAGAAGAGTACTACTACTCGAGCTCTTCAGAAGAACCCCACGGAGTTGCTAGATTAGTTAAAGATTACGTCAATCCCCAGCAGATCAAGCACTAATGTTTTGTTCCTTGTACAGGTTCATAAGATGAACATGAGAAAGGGCACTTTCTTCCCCATCGGAAGCCTCTTCCCTTTCATCCCCAGCAGAGCTCAAAAGAAAGAAGACCGTCAAGATCCTCAGACCCTCCAACAAAACTTCAAGAGCAAGGAGAGACATCACAATAATCCCCAGAGAGTCATCTAGACAGATCATATTCCCACCAGATCCCCAGTAACTCATGAATGGGAAGAGAAGCTTTAATGCCTCGACAGAGAAAGAACCTGGCAAGGAGAAGCAACAAGGAAGAGCAATAATGGGCCAATTCGCCCCCTGTTGTAAATTTTGATTCCCACTTTTGTAAATAGCATAGGATAAAGTAGATGTGTGTGGTCTCCGAGATGATGGGCAGCAGCGCAAAAGCCTCCTCCCGTTCTCCCACCTTCACTCCTAGTCGCTAACCTTGGCCTAGAATCCACTCTTTAAAAAAAAATAAAAAGAGAGAGAGAGAGAGCTGAAAAAACTGAAGTCACTAAAAGATTTAATGGAACAAAAAAGAAGAAAAGAACATTATTAAGTGCCTTGCATCAACGTTGAAACAGGCTGATGAGCTCAGATCTAATCTTATCTTTCTTTCCACAAAGGACTAAGGAACAGCCCTATTCAAACCCGAAAGAGGGTATAGGGATTCCAAAGTCAGGAAGTGATACCAGACATCTGACACTTCCCTTTCACTAAAAACAATTCAATGATTGAGCTCGTTGACCATGTCGACAGAAATGCAAGGTGCAAAAATAAGGTTCTTTTTCTTCTTTGCCGTTCATCCCCAAAGGTGACTCCGGCAAAGAGGGGCAGCTGTAGACACCTGATTTTTGCACCCCCAAAATGAAGAAAAATGAAAAATCAAACTAAAAGTTTATCCTGAGGGGCCCAAAAATTGACTTTTTGATTCAAGTGAATTTGGCCATCAAACTTTATCTCATTGAAAAGAGCATTTTGACACGGTTCTAACACAACTGAGTTTGCTGGAATCGGAGTCCGGATGAGAAAATGATGGCTCGGTCAAACTTTCAGGGAGCAAAAAGTTGACTTTTTGCTCGGCCCCAATTCAACTGCCAAACTTAATCTCAATAGATAGTTGGTTCCGAGCTGATTCCAACAACACTAAGTTTGCTCAAATCGGACACCAGATGAGAAAGTTATGAGCAGTCGAAAATTTCAGAAAATCTGCACATGTGGCAAGATTGAAGAAATGACAAAAAAATAAAAATCTAAGAATAAAATAATAATATTTTGTAAATATCTAACAATTAAATTAAATCAAAAATAAAATGAAAAATGTAAAACACATGTGTCTTCTAAACCAGAAGTTGTTATGTTCATGGCCTGGGGTTCCTGTTCGTGGAGGGCTCATTTGGGCTGTGGGTTTCAGTTCGTGGTCGTGGTCGTGAGTTTTTCCGCAGCAGTGAGTTTCAGTTCGTGGTCGTGAGCTTTTAGTTGGTGGCCGTGTATTTTCTGTTGCTGTGGGGTTCTGTCCGTGGCCGTGGGTTTATGTTCGTGGCCGCGGGCTTCTGTTCAGCTGTAGTGGGTTTCTGTTTGCGGCGTAGGTTTCTGTTTGTGGTTGCATGGTTCCGCCCCCTGGTTGATGCGGTGCTACACTGATTATCGGGAAGCGTCAGAACTAGCTGGTCTGCGCTTTGGTTCTAGTTTGGCAGGTGGTTTGTTCGGGTTGTGCAAGCTTTGGGCTCTGGTTCGGGATTGCGCTCGCCGGTATCGTGGTTGCTTGGTTCGTTTAGGAGTTCTGCCAGCGTGCGGAGTCTCCATTCCGAGTGGTGCCTGTGTTCGAGTTGGCGCCCCGTCTGTTTGGTCCGGCTTGCAGAGTTCTTCGTGGAGATTTGGCTCCGTTTCGTGAAGTTTGGGCAGATTATCGTTTTTCAGTTTGGCAGATTATCGTTTTGTGAAGGTTATTGTTTTGCGGTGATTTCATTTGTGGAGGCTATTTTGAAAAGCTTCTTGCTCGTGGTTGGGTTGTGGGTGCTTCTTGCTGTGCTCGGATTGGTTGTGGTTGGGTCGATGGCGTTTCTGAACCTTATCTGAGATGGTTTCTCTGCTGCCTTCTTCTGGTCGGCCTGCCGAGCCGACTAGTGTGCCGGCATCTGCTCCGGCAGGCGTGTCAATTAATCGGCACGTTGTTGACGAGCCGATCTTTAGCCATGTTTCTAATCGCCGATCTTCTTTTGATATGTTCCCGCCATTGTGTTCTTCTCCTGCTAGCGCTGACTTGGGTCAGAGTTCCAGCGGAACCACAACTGATCAGTTCGGCTTTGTATTGCAGGAGCATTGAAGCGTCCCAGAACCTTGTTTGGGCGACACATCTGTTCAACAGGTTGCACCGTATTCGAGCCATACTAAGAAAGGAAAGTCCTGGTCTGATCTTTTCCATTCTGAGATTTCTGATAAAGCCAAATTATCGTTTTTTGCCCCAAGGATTGTTGACGGCAAAGTAATGGTTACTCCTCCTCTAGAGGTTATTAATCAAGGTATTGACGTTTGGAAGGGCTGTCTTATTGGGTATTTCTTGGACAGAAGCCTTCCTCTGAATGTTATCAAAAGCTTGGCTCTTAAGATGTGGGGGAAAGTGGACATTTTTAGCATCGATAATGGCTTCTTTGTCCTGAGATTTTCGTCATCCTCAGTCAGAGACAAGGTTCTCCACCAGGGTCCCTGGTACATGGCTGGTCGTCTGATGGTCTTCAAAGAATGGGAGCCAAATCTCTTGCTCGAAAAATCCCAACTATCTAAGGTTCCAATATGGGTGAAGTTGTTTAACGTTCCTCTTGAATTTTGGACACCTATGGGGTTAAGATTCATTGCTAGTGGCATTGGTAAACCGCTGTATCTTGATGAGATGACAGAAAAACGTTCCAAGCTGAGCTTCGCTCACGTCTGTGTCGAAGTGGATACCCAGTGCACCTTCCCAGATAAAATATACGTGCAACATGGAATTGAGAATGCTACCTCAGTCATTCGTACTGAGTTTGGTTGGAAACCTATTTAATGCAAGGTTTGTGATGTCTTTGGACACTCTGAAACTAGATGCTCTAAGGTAAGGGCTAGGGAGTGGAGGCCAACAGGAAGACGTTTCTCATCTATTCTTGATATCTCAGAACTTCCGGATGGAATTATTGTTGAAGGGAACACTCAGGAGCAGGCCGAGCCTCTTACTCTTCCTTCTGATCATGGTATAGATACCAACCTACCGCAGCTGGAGAAACCCGTTGAGAACGAGCATGTTGGGGCGGTTGAGCTCGTGCATGTGGACAAGGCTGTTGAATCAGTTGTGGCTGTTGAATCAGTTGAGCAAGTTGGGGCTGTTGAGCTCGTGCATGTGGACAAGGCTGTTGAGAACGAGCATGTTAGGGCAGTTGAGAATGAGCCTGTTGGGGCAGCTGAGAACGAGCCTGTTGAGAACGAGCAAGTAGGGGCTGTTGAAACGGGCCACATTGAATCGGACTATCGTGTTGGGGCAGTTGGAATTATGGAACCTGTGGAACACGTTGAAGCTAATATGCATGTTGAGGCCTCCAGTCTTGAATGGACAATTGTATCCAAAGGTCAGCATGTAGCATCGATGAATATCACTCCTATTCCGATGCATACAACTTTGGATCATGCGACCCAGGCCCGACAAGCTGGTATTGGGATGAGTCCCAACCAGTTTGAACTCCTGAACGAGATGCCAAATTTGTACATGAGCCCTAATTCTCTATCAAAGAAGCAGCATAAGAAAGCTAAGAAGCTACTGCTGGTGGACGAGATTGCAATGAAGGAGGCCAAGAACGCAAACACAAACTTGTCTCTCTCTTCCAAATCAGGTGTTTCCTGTAGTGGTCCCAACACTCTTCTGCCCCCCCATGATCAAGTTCGCAACATGGAACATTAGGGGTCTTAATGATCCCTCTAAGCAACGAGAAGTTATTAATCTCTTAGCTTCTCAAAGGCTTAACATGCTATGTCTTGTGGAGACGAAAGTTCGAAGAGTCAATGCTGACTATGTTCAAAGGTTAATATGCCCAACTTGGACCTGCATTACAAACTATGATCATGCACTAAAAGGGCGTATTTGGCTTTGCTATGATCCCTTGGCTATTTCTATTCAGAAAGTTTTTGAATCACACCAACTTATTCATTGCTGGGTTGAGTTTGTGGCCACTGGCAAAACTTCTTACTTATCCTTCATCTATGGGGATAATGATGCCATGGTTCGGAGGGATCTTTGGCGAAGCTTGCGCCTCTGTTCTGTGGATAGTCCTTGGTTACTGATTGGGGATTTTAATTGTGTTAGAAAGACTTCTGAAAAAGTTGGAGGTAAGAAAATAAACATGGTTGCTACTCAGGACTTCAACTCATGCATCAGTGACTGCTTTCTGATTGAAATGAACTTCAAAGGCTTCGTGCACACTTGGAGCAACATGAGTGCCGGTCAAAGGCGTATTTCTTGCAAATTGGATCGTGTTCTCGTTAATATTGCTTGGATCAATCAATTCAACCACTCTGAGATTGATTTTTTACCTCCTGGGATCTCTGACCACAGTCCTGTTCTTGTTTCAGTTGACCCACTTATGCTGAAAAGCAATAGACCTTTCAAGTTCTTTAACTTCTGGACCTCCAATGATGACTTCCTACCTTTGGTTGCTGACGTATGGAGATTGCCGGTTGCTGGTAAACCCATGTTTCAACTTAGCTCCAAGCTTAAGAAGTTAAAACTCAGATTGAAAGAATGGAGTAGGCAGAAACAATTTGCCCAAGCTTCAATCAAAGTTGTGGATATTCGGGACAAACTTGAGCTTTGTCAGAAGGCTTTGCATACTAACCCTTCAGATTCTCACCTCTCCTCTATGGAAGGGAGGCTCAAAAAGGACCTGGCAGGTCTCTTGCGAGTTGAGGAAGCTCAATACAGGCAGAAATCCAGAATTCAGTGGATGAAAGAAGGTGATCAGAGTACTAAGTTTTTCTTTAATTCTGTTATCTTCAGACGTTCCTACAACTCCATATCCAAATTGATGGACAATAATGGAAGGGAGATTACTGACCAAGCACAGATAAGGCAGCACATTGTATCTCATTTTTCTAGTTTGTTGGGTGAGAAGGATGGGTCCCTTGAGCCCTTTGAGGCTAATTTTGACCGGTTTCTTAGCCATGATCAGATTCAAATGTTGCAGGCTGTCGTTACGAACGATGAGATCAAGACTACAATGTTCTCACTTAAGGATGAGAAGGCCCCTGGCCCTGATGGCTTCACCCCTGCATTCTTCAAGAAAGCTTGGGACCTTGTTGGGAAAGATGTCATAGATGCCATTAAGTCCTTCTTCTTCTCAGGAAGGTTTCTGAAGCAGGTGAATCACTCCATTATTAGTCTCGTTCCTAAGAAGGGTAAGCCTTCAACGATTTCTGATTATCGGCCTATTTCATGTGTTAACACCATCTACAAATGCATTTCAAAGATCTTGGCTAACAGGATGAAATCTGTAATTGCTCCCTTGGTTGGCATGCACTAGTCGGCCTTCATTCCCGATAGAAGGATGGCGGACAATATCCTGTTAACCCATGAGTTATTCAGAAACTACCATCTCAATAAAGGCACTCCCAGGTGCGCCCTCAAGATTGATATTAAGAAAGCCTTTGATTCTATTCATGTAAAACCCCGTTTCGAGTAGGAAATAAAATAAAATAATAATGTTATAATAAAATAAATTAACAGTCACAAGGAGAATAAACAAGAAATAACAGCGGATGGAAAATATATATATATATTGGTGCTGGTTAAATCAAACTTTATTAATTCTGGGAAGACTTGCGGTCATCAGGGGGGTAAAAATTGTAAATCCGGAAAACCCTGCACTATTGAGGGGTAAAGAGGAGATTTCTAGAAATAAGAATGAATTAGGTTAAATCCGGTTAGTGTCTATATAAATAGCTATCTCATACAAACTTTTCGGGATTTGGGGAAAAGGTCGCGGCTCTGGAGAGAGTTAGGGTTTCCGTCTCTCTCGAAGTCCAAAAATCTCCAAGATGGCCGGAAGCTTGAAGAAAGTCTTAGTAAGGTGAGTAGCACTGTTTTATCACTGGGTTTGTGTTTTGGGTTTTTCTCGAGCTTATTCGTATGCATGTTTTGAATATTTAGTGATAGTATAAGGTTTTCTGGTTTCTGGATTTTCGGAAAGTTGCATGAACAGAGTATCCGGAGTTAAGTTTTAATTAAAAATGAAAGTGTTTAGATTAATTTCAAATATGGTTGGGAAGTGTTATGGGGGTATTAGGAGTGTATTGGAGCAATTACAGACCTAAACCAACCGGCCAGACTTGTAGATCTTGGAATAACAGAGAATGAAAAATCACAGGGTGTATCCGCCTACCTCGCGCCCACCGGCGTTCACCTCGGAGGTAGGCGCCCTGTTAAAAATGACTTACCGCCGATCTCGCGCCCACCTCGCGCTCATCTCGCGCGAAGTGGAAAACAAGGCGCTCATCTCGCGCGAATCCCGCGCCCATCTCACGCCCACCTCACGCCCATCTCGCGCTCACCTAGCGTCGGGTGAGCGGCAGGTCGTTTTTAACCGTTTTCTTCACCGCCGACCGGCGCCCACCTCGCGCCCACCTCGGTAGGTGAGCGGTAGACCTATTTTGCTTAATGAAATGGAATTTCTGACTTGACCAAGAGTAATTGCACTTCTTAGGGGTTAAACCACTTCACTAATTACTTGGTTAGGAACCTGAGAAACCATTTTGCCTATGAAATTAATAGAGGAAAATGTTGTGAACATCTTATGAGTTTCAAGTTGGGTTTTAGGTTACTTATGAGTATTGTGCCGGACACCGAACTAGTAAGAGTTATTAGTTACTTTTCCTTATTCTATACACTGCTTTGATTGAGAAGTTCTTGTAATTCTGGTTTCACTTGTTGGAAACTTTATACGTATTGAAAGGTTTTCTTTGGTATGAATGGATTGAGTTTTACTTTCATATGACTTGTGTTATGGAAATGAGAAAATACGAAATGTACTTGAGGTACTGCTTGGTCCAGAGGGACAGGTGATGAATTGTGATGAGTTCTTACGTGATGTGGAATGAATGGTTTTGTTTTGATATTGAAATCGAGATTATACGATGTTTACTGTTTTGGTCTAGCTTGTCCTGGATCCAGATGTTTAAGCTTAGTATTGTGGTGCTTTTATTTTATTGGTGTAATGGCATGGCCATGGAGTGTTGCCACGACTGGTGTAGAGCAGCCAGAAACCCTGAGTAGGCCTGGTTGTCAATGCCGAAACCCTGAGTAGGCCGGCATTGGATGACGAAACCCTGAGTAGGCCGTCATTTCAGAGTATCCGAAACCCTGAGTAGGCCGGAACTGTGTACATGGAGGTGTGGATGTCGCTCTGGCATGTTGATTACCCAATTAAATATTTGTATGACATTGACCACGGTGTTGAAGTGGTCCTCAAAGGTTTCAAGTTTCCTCCTCAGTTCATCTCTTGGGTCATGGAATGTGTCTCTACAGCTTCCTTTTCGGTTATGATTAATGGTAGTATGGAAGGTTTCTTCAAGGGGGGTAAGGGCCTCAGACAAGGTGATCCTATTTCTCCATACTTATTGTCCTTGTTATGGAGCTGTTTGACAAGGTTTTGAAGGATAAGACTGCTGTGAATTTCCGGCCCCATCCCAAATGCATCGAGCCGTCTATCAAGCAACTGTGTTTCACTGACGACCTGTTCATATTCTCTCATGGGGACATTAACTCCATTAATTGTGTCTCCACGGCTCTTACCATATTTGGCAGGTTATCAGGCTTGATTGTTAATAAGGAGAAAAGTGCTGTGTTCATGGCAGGCATTACTGATAGTGTAAAGTGTGGAATTTTGCGGATTCTGGGTTTCAAGGAAGGTCATATACCTGTAAAGTATTTGGGGTTGCCTCTCATCTCTACTCGTTTGACTGCTAGTGATTGTGAGCCTCTTCTCCAAAAGCTTACAACTCGTACTCAGTCCTGGCAAGGTAGGCATTTGTCATATGCAGGGCGCCTACTGCTGGTTAAGTCAGTCCTGTTTTCCATTGCGGTTTATTGGATGTCTGTTTTCATTCTTCCCAAGGAAGTAATCTACAAGATGGAGAAAATTTGTAGGCACTTCTTATGGTCTGGAACTGCCCAAGATGCTAAGATCTCTAAGGTTAGATGGGATCATGTCTGTTCGCCTATTGACCAAGGAGGTTTGGGGGTCTTCAATCTCCACCTATGGAATAAGTGTGCCGTGTTAAGACAAGCATGGCTTGTGGGAAGCAAGGCTGCCAATCTTTGGGTTTCCTGGGTTAATAGCAATCTTCTCCGTGGAAGAAATTTTTGGACTGTACCAATCCCTTCCACGGCTTCTTGGGTGTGGAGAAAAACTCTGAAGCAAAGAGATACTGTCTCCAGATATACAAAGCACATAATCAACAATGGGAGAAATACATCAATCTGGTATGATCATTGGCATCCTCTTGGTCCTTTAGCTGCAAGATTTGGCAGGAGATTGATCTATGATTCAGGGTATCCAGACGATGCTTTGGTTCAAGACCTTATCAACAACGATGAATGGGATTCCCCCATTGCTACTTCCTTGGACCTGATTGACGTTTGGGCAAGGCTTCAGGATCTGCCAAGGCCTAATCCAGACATTGAAGACAGGGTCATTTGGACCCTCTCTCACACTGGACTGTTCAGTATCAGTGCCACCTACAAAGCTTTAGAAGCTAGCCGACCATCTCTACCTTGGGCCAGGTTAGTCTGGTTTTCCTGCAATATTCCCAGGCATGCGTTTGTGACATGGCTTGCCATAAGGAGTGCGCTCCTCACTAAGGACAGACTTCTCAGATGGGGTACCATTCAAAATGCGGTGTGTGTGCTTTGCCGTAAAGGTAATGAATCAATCTCCCATCTTTTCTTCCAATGCGACTACAGCTCTCATATTTGGAGATTTCTCTTGAACAAGAATGGTCTTGCTGCCTCTACCCTCATTCCTTCTTGGAACCTCATTGTTGAAGCTGGTACGTCATGGTGTACCAAATCCACTATCCACCTTTTACGAAGGCTTTCTTTGTTTGTTGCTGTGTACCACATATGGTGTGAGAGGAACCGAAGAGTCTTTAAGAACTCGGCCTTGCCTGAAGAAGAGGTGTGTAAGTTTATTACACAGGACATCTCATACAGACTTGCTAGTCGTCAGTTTGTCCTCAGTGACAATGCTTATCATAGGCAGATCATCCTGAACTGGGACCTTAAATGTAACTTCATTTAATGCTGGGCTTCGACTTCTTTAGTTGGCTTGACTGTATCATGTATCATGTTTTCTAGTAAGGCACTGATTGCTCCTTACATTGTTCGGTGGGTATGCCCACTCATTGCTTGTACATGCTCTTCTCTTGCTTTTTCTTCTTGAATGGAATCTTTCTTACTTTCCAAAAAAAAAAAAAAAAAAACCTTAAGAATAAAATAATGATAAAACTTAAAGAATCTTAAAATTAAAATAAATAAAAAATGAACAAAAAAACATCAACCACATTCAAAGGTTATGAACGAATATTATGAGTTGGATGGATAAGAATGAAAATATTTATGTTTTAGTTACATGAAATATGAAATAAAAATTCAGTCACAAAAGGTGATTAAAATTCCAAAAAAGGTCATTTTTTCAACTTTAAAAGGGGGGCCACCCCCCCATTCCAAAGCATGGGAAAAATCTCCCCCTTTCTCCCCTTTAGTTCTCTCCCACTTCACCCTCTCCCTTTTCTCTCCCTCCTAGAGAAGCAAGCCCCCATTCTCTTCCCCTCTCCTCCTTGACGTTCTCTACGTCCAACCTCTGTCCATACCCCACTGGCCCAGAAAAACCCCCATTTTGCCCCTTAACCACACTAACCCCTTCTCTCTTTACCCTTTTAAACTAGGAATAGGAGAACCCCTTTTCAAACCCATTTTCAGAGAATGAACGGGAGTGCGGAAGCGCTGCCAAAATCACTCTGAAAAATACCCTTTTCAATCTAATAATAGGAGAACCCTTTCATAACCAACTTGGGAAATCAATAGGAGTGCGGAAGCACTGCCAAAATCACACGGAGAAGCAACACTTGTCAGAAACAAGAAGGTGATAGTAAAAGTGTATTTTTGATATTCAACATATCTTAAACTTGACTTTATTTTTGAATTCCCTTTATCTACTATTTGTTTTATTATGTATCTCTCACTTGTTTGCTCTTATTAAGCACGGCATTGAGTCTCCCATGGTGAAGGTACCCAACTAAAAGGCGAAATGAGATTTCTATTATGGATTTAACAAAGAAACAGTTATTTAAAATAACATATCTTTAATTCTTGTAAAAATGATATGCTTAATGTACAAATCATCGTCTCCTCAACTTCATCCTCTCATGGGTAAGTATGGGTCTTTGAGATTGTGACTTTGGCAAGACAATGAAGGAAACTCTAGTACCTCTTTTAGTTCTCCAAGGCCACGTGAAGAATAAAAGAAAGAAAAGGTGGAAAGTGGAAGAAGAAGATGATCAAGAAAAGGGCATTTAAATTGCTGTGAAGACACTGGGAACGCCAGTAGAAGTCGCCGGAACCACCAAGAAGGCTGCCAAATTGATCCCGGCCGAAATCGGCTTAAAATTGTAAAATCAGGCAAAGCCCGTATTTACAGTACGGTCTGGGCGTGCCTGTATTCACTATACGGGCAGGCTTGAACCGTATTACATTTACGGGCAAGGCTAGCTCGTAAAGAAAATACGGGCACATTAAGAAATAGCTTGAAATGGACTTTTTGGACCCGGTTGGACCCGAATCCGACCCATCTCTACCCGATCCTATAAGGCTGTTTGGGCTATTTGTAGCCCATTAGTAGACCATGGGTCTGGATAGGCCCACCAAGACTCCACTGGGACCACTTAAGTGGCCCACCTTAGACTGGCCCAAACCGGGCCCGTTTTCAACAAACGGGCCCAAGGCCACTTGATCCCCAGCTAATGGGTTAAATCCAAGCCCACTAAACCCTTGATAGCTGTAAATAATTAAATTAGATAAATTAACCAAAAGGGTTACCCAATAACCCTACTGGGCCCAAGCCCAACTTGGCAAACCACAGGCCTTCCAACGGGGCCTGTACCCGACCCACCTCACTTAAGTAAAAAGATAAAAACTGAAATAAAAGGGGCCAACACCTCCAGAGGACCCCGCCAGACCCAAGAAGAGGCATGCTGGTCTAGGAAAGGGTGGAAATTGACTCAAAAACTAGGGAGACCCGAGGGACCCGTCAAACCGACGGGGCGGGCCGGGGTGTCTTAGGACTTCCCCGGACGTAACCGAGGACTTAGCTTGAACTCTGAAAAGCCGCAGACCAGACTTAGACCCGGATAGGGTAATCACCGTGTCTGCCTGCACCTCTCAGGCAGTGGCGACTTCGAATGTCTCGAGGCACGCACGAACTCACGTGCGCCCCGTGTGCGATCTAGGTCAGATTTAGGTGTGCACACCACCCTATAGGCTTGCGAAACCAGAACAGGAGGAACTGAAGAAGCAACTAGATGAGATTCAGGAGAAAGGGTTCATCAGACCGAGTGTGTCGCCATGGGGCGCACCAGTTCTGTTTGTGCAGAAGAAAGATTGTAGTTTGAGGATGTGTATCGATTATAGGCAACTGAATCAAGTGACAGTGAAGAACAAGTTTCCATTGCCTAGGATTGATGACTTGTTTGACCAGTTAGGAGGTGCATCTTGGTTCTCCAAGATAGACTTGGGGTCAGGATACCATCAGTTGAGAGTGGCAGAGGAGGACATAGTGAAGACAGCTTTCCGTACATGCTATAGGCATTATGAGTTCTTGGTTATGCCTTTTGGGCTGACCAATGCCCCAGCTGTTTTCATGGACCTCATGAACAGGATTTTTCATTCATACTTGGACAGTTTCGTAGTAGTGTTCATTGATGACATCCTAGTGAGAGGCACATGTTGGGCATTTGAAGGCAGTATTGCACACTTTGAGAGACCACAGGCTGTATGGGAAATTCAGCAAGTGTCAGTTTTGGCTGAGACAGATTTCATTCTTAGGTCATGTTATCTCAGGAGAGGGTATATCTGTAGACCCTGAGAAGGTTAAGGCAGTGGCAGAATGGCCTAGACTTACTACAGTGACAGAGGTCAGGAGTTTCCTTGGTATGGCAGGGTATTATAGGAGATTAATCGCGGGATTTTCTCGTATAGTTGCACCTTTGTCTAATCTAACCAAGAAGGCAGTGAAATTCCAATGGGATGAGAAATGTGAACAGAGTTTCCAGGTATTGAAGCAGAGATTGACTACTGCACCAGTTTTGATTGTGCCATCCATGGATGAGGCATTTGCAGTATATTGTGATGCTTCTAGTATCAGCTTGGGATGTGTTTTGATGCAGCAGGGCAGAGTTATAGCGTATGCTTCGAGATTGTTTAGGCCGCATGAGAAGAACTACCCTACTCACGATCTAGAGTTAGCAGCCATAGTCTTCGCACTGAAGCTATGGAGGCATTATCTTTATGGGGTAGAGTTTAAGATATTTTCTGATCATAAGAGCTTGAGGTATCTGTTTTCACAGAGAAACTTGAATATGAGGCAGCGAAGGTGGATGGATCTGCTAAAAGGATTTCAAGTTCACATTGCAATACCAACCTGGTAAAGCAAACATAGTGGCTGATGCTTTGAGCAGAAAAAGTGCAGTTGATGATCAGGTAGGCACTTTAGCAGCAGCTTTTATGATGAGCCAGTGTAGATTGGTTGATACAGTTAGAGATTGGCAGGGAGAGTTTAGCATGCCACAGGATGGAGTGATTCGAGTTGCTCGTGTTCAGATTGAGCCAGATTTGGTTCAGTTGATTCGGGAGAGACAGTTGATTGACCCACAGTTGATTCAGACTAGAGAGATGATGAGTAGAGGATCTGAGGCAGCTGTAGATTTTTCAGATAGGGATGGGCTATTGAGATATAGAGGCCGTATTTGTGTTCCAACTGATGAGGAGATTAAGGAAAAAATATTGACAGAGGGTCATAGATCGAGGTATGCAGTTCACCCAGGAAGTACGAGGATGTACAAAAACTTGAAATAAATCTATTGGTGGTCATGAATGAGAAGAGAGATTGCAGAGTATGTGGCAAAGTGCTTGATATGCCAGCAAGTAAAGGCTGAACATCGGAAACCACCTGGTTTACTTCAATCACTTCCTATTCCAGACTGGAAGTGGGAGCATGTTGTGCGCGCCTGACTTCGGTGGTCGCACTGGGTAAAAATGGGAAATGGGAGTTGCCACCGCCTGATGGGGTGCAGGCGGACACTTGGGTGCCTAGATTTTCTATTAGACTGGTTTGCGGCTTAGAGATTCTAAGTAAGTTCTCGGTTACGGTCCAAGGAAATCCGTAGACACCTCGGTCCGCCCCGTCGAGTGACGGGTCCCATAGGTTTTCCTGGTTTGAGTCAACTTTGGTCTCTCACTCACCCGATTCCTAATCCAGCATGCAATTTGATTAAGTCTGGCGGGACCGCCAAAGTGGTGTGGGTCCCTTTACTTGATTTTATCTTCTTTAGTTAGAATGATTTGGTTCTGGTGGGGTGGGCCCCGTTGGAAGGCCCACGGTATCCCTTGGTGGGCCAAGTGTGGCCCACATGTTCCTTGGTGGGTGTGCGCGCGTGGGAAACGCGGCACGGGGGTAATTCGGAGTCGCCACCGCCTGATGGGGTGCAGGCGGACACCTGGGTGCCTAATTTTGTCTATTAGGGCTTTTTGGTCTGCGGCTTGAGATTCTAAGGTTGGTTCTCGGTTGCGGGCTGGGGAAGTCCGTAGACACCCCAATCCACCCCGTCGGATGACGGGTCCCGTGGGTTCCCTATCTTGAGTCAGCTTTGTCTATTTTGGTTATCACCCGATTCCTAATCCCGCATGCGATTTGGTTAAGTCTGGGTGGGACCACCTGAATGGTGTGGGTCCCTTTAGTAGATTTTATCTTGATTTATCCTTAAGTGATCTGGGTCGGTTTGGGTGGGCCCCATTGGAAGGCCCAACCGGTGTCCTGGATGGGCTTGAGTTGGCCCATGTACCCTTGGTGGGCCTCAGTCTAACCCTAGGAGGCCCTGTGGGCTTTGGTTAGTGAGTTGGTTTTATTAAGGTTTAAGTTTGCAATTTAAATGTCTTCCATGCAAAAGGTGGGCCGGATTGGTTGGTGGGCCCCTCTGGTGGGCTCACATGGTGACCAAATAATTTTGGTTTATCTTATTTAATTTCGCCAAAGTGGGCTGGTCACTGGGCTTGGGGCCCGTGATCCAGGTTTTGGGCTTGAAAGCCCAAGTTACCGGAAGTTAGGGTTTGCACCCTTCCTTGGTTCGATTGGCGGGCTTTGGCGGGCCCGACAGGCCCTAGCCCTTGGTCTCGGCCAAACCACGCAGTTTATGCCTTAATCCACACATCCAGGCTTGGGTGGGCCGCATTGGCTTTGGCCCATCCGGTTCAAATAAGTTGATTTTACTTAAGTGGTTTAATTGCATGCTTTTGGGTTTATTGGGCTTGGTGGGCCCCGTTGGAAGGCCCACGGGTGTTCCGAGTTGGACCGGCGGTCCAGGTCCCAAGTTGGGTTTCCGGGTGGCCCGGAAACCCTGTTGGTTCAATGGTTATGGTTCAAATCGCTCAAAAATTCGGCTGGGGATCACAAGAGTGCAAAAAACACATTTCTGTGTGTATCCGGCAACTCAGGCCGGATACACAGAGTCTACAGGTGATCCGGCCTGAGTTGCCGGATCACCTCAAGATGGTATTTTTTCGGATTTCTGGCACTGGGGTTGGTTTTCTGGACCTCCTAGGGTGTTCCAGGGATTGTGTGGGCTCCTGTGTGAGCCCACAGTGGTCAAGATAGAGCCACTTGCCTCTCCTTTGGGGTTTTTCAAGTCAAATTGTGAAGGATAGGTGGGGGGCTTCCCCTCCCCTTTCTCTTGGACGAAATCCAGCAAGGGAACAGAGGCCATGCACCTCTGTTCAGGCCATCTGTAGCCTAAGGAAACAGCAATCAACATGAACAATAAAAGAGAAAGAAATCAATTAAAAAACATGCTCCATTTGAGGCCTATCTTTCATCAAGAGATGCATGCTTGTGCTTGTGGTGTTCAAAGACTGAAAAATGGCCTATGACCATGCAAAATCAGCAAGTGCTCAAGACATTCCTAATGAGCAAACACAAAAGCATACACCCGGAATCCATGCCTAAACCAAGTGGGGTGGTCATGCATGACCGAAAACAACAGTTGGAGTGGGGCAAAAGTTATGATAAATCACCCAAAACAGCAAGCAAGGTTAGGCATCCATATGGCCCTAGAAGTGAGGAACGGCATGCTTCAAATGGTGGTGTACTCTAGCATGCATAAAATGACAACCTAACTATATGCATGTAAAAGTAAAGGCCTAATCTAGCATACATCACTTGTGATTTACAGCAATACCATGCTCACTTTAACCATGCATTTCAACTTAAGGAACCAAAGAAAGGAAGGAGGGGGGGTTACATGGGGGGTACATAAGATGAGGGCAAAGGGGAACATGCTCCCCTACTCCGAAATAAAAGGGAGGAACAGCAAAGCATCCATGTAAAACAATGATCATGAACATTTCAAACGAAGCTAGATATCCCTCATTCTCTCCTTAATTTGACCAAAACTTCCTTTTTTACCTTCTAAGGGTAATCATGCTTAGAAAACCATGCAAAGGAGAACAATAAGAATAGGCAAATTCGAACACTACTCATACCCAAAATCCCATATCATGATCAAAATCCTATATGCTTCAAATGAATCAATACTTACATATGTTAAGGAAAATGGCCTAAGGGAGCTCACCTTGGGCTTGAAACCTAGGTTGAAGCTATGTGGAGCCTCCTTGGAGCTTGGACGGCTGCTGGAGCTTCCTTCTTCACCACCAACAGCAGCTCTTCCTCCTCTTGCTTGGGTGAGAATGAAGAAGAAGAAGAGAAGAGGAAGTGGAAGAAGCTTAAAGAGATCCTTCAATGGCTTTTGGGAGAGAGATGGGGGCTTTTGAGAAGAAGGATGGTGGGAGCAAAAGCTTGCTCCAAGTGAGAGAGAGAGGAACCCATACGTATGGGGCTTTGGGGGGGTTTTATTATGTGGCATGTCTTATGGGCATGCATGCATGGGGGGCATAATCATGGGAGAGAGAGAGAGAGAGAGTTGCATGCTTATGCATGATGCATGATGCATGGGGGGGTGCATGCATAGGGAACATTAATCATTAGGGGGGAGAGAGAGAAAAAGTATGCATGATGCATGCATGTATGATGGTGATGATGCCCATGTGGGAGAGAGAGGGAGAGAGAGATGTATGAGGGGTGGCATGCATGGGTGATGCCCATGCATGCCCATAGGGGACATCAATCATGATCAAATCCTAATATTTACGGATTGGTCCCTGGAACTTTGGATTTTTACAGATTTAGTCCCTGATACTTTTGGATATTTACAGATTTAGTCCTTGATACTTTTGGTATTTACAGATTTAGTCCCTGATACTTTTGGATATTTACAAATTGGTCCCTGGGATATTTTCTCAAGTTTTGATGCTTATGGATCTAGTCCCTGATACCTTTGGATATCTGCAGCTTTACCCTTGAGATATTTTTCATTGATTTGGGTAATTACAGATTTAATCCCTAAGATATTTTCCTGCGTTTCTTGCCACGTGCGCAGTTTCTTCGCCACGTGTGCAGTTTCTGGCTTTGCTGCTCGGAAACTTTGTCAGCTCATATTTTCTCCATCCGGACTCCGATCTGGGCAAACTCAGTTGCATTAGAATCGTATCGGAGCCCTCTATCCAATGACCTAGGGGTAGGCATCTGGATCGGATTTTAGCAGAAAGTCAAC
Organism: Buxus sempervirens; assembly: GCA_947561395.2. Taxonomy (NCBI): domain Eukaryota; kingdom Viridiplantae; phylum Streptophyta; class Magnoliopsida; order Buxales; family Buxaceae; genus Buxus; species Buxus sempervirens. The sequence continues at coordinate 6,304,325 of OX387190.1, read as the reverse complement.
TTTCGGCCTTCCCTTAAGTTTGACTGTCCTTAGAACCTTCATCCGGACTCCGATTCCTGCAAACCCAGTTGCGTTGGAACCGTGTCGAGATTCTCTATCCAATGGCATAGATCAAGATATTTGGCACGGAATTCGAGGAAAAGTCAACTCTCGGCTTTCCCTCAAGTTTGACTGCCCTTAGATCCTTCATCCGGACTCCGATTCCTGCAAACCCAGTTGCGTTGGGACCATGTCGGGATTCTCTAACCATTGAGATAAAGTGATGCGGCCAAATTTTACCTGATTAAAAGGTCAACTTTTCCACCCCTCAGGGTTTGACCTTTTAGCCGGGTTCTGCATTTCTGGCTTTTTGGGAGCGCAAAAATGAGGTGCTTACAGCTGCCCCTCTTTGCCGGAGTCACCTTGCGGATGAACGGCAAAGAGAAAAAGAATCTCGTTTTTGCGCCTGGCATTTCTGTCGACATGGTCGACGAGCTTAGTCCTTTGAAATTTTCATTTTGAGAGGGAAGCGGCCAAATCATGTGGCATCACTTCCTGTCTTCAGAGTTTCCTTACCCTTTGCTTTTCTGGTTTTTGTTGGGCAACTCTTCAGCGTTTGATTTAAGTTTGAGAGGGATTAGATTGGACTTGAGCTTGCCAACCTGTTTCGGCATTGATGCCAGACACTTGACAATATTCTTTTTTTCTTGTTTGTTCCATTAAAGCTTTTTAGGTGACTTCAGACTTTTGACCAATTTGTGTCTTTTACTTGAAGCTTGCTTGCATTTTCTTTTGATGTCCAAGGGTTGGGTTAGGATGTGGACCGAATGGAGAAGAAAGGAATGAAAGGTGGAGGAAAAGCTGCTGTTGGTGAGGAGGTGCTTCCAGCGCTGTCCAGTGCCTCAAGGGAGTTCACACACCTGCTCTATTCTATTTACAAAAGTGTGGAACCAAAAATTACAAAAGGGCCATCTTGCCCGATGAGATCTCCATCTTTGCTTGGTCTTCTTCATGTCTTGATTCTCTGTCGTTTCCAGAAATGGGAACAACTTGTTCCACCTTGTGGAGACACTTTGCTCTGGGGATGCCTTGTCTTTCAGCATGGAGAGACGCCCTGCTCCTTTAGGGATTTCAAAGGTGGGAGACGCCGTGCTCCTTTAGTCTTGGGAGACGTCTTGCTCCTTCAGTCTTGGGAGACGCCTTGCTCCTTAGGTACTTCAAACGTGGGAGACGCCTTGCTCCTTAGGGACACATTTCCGTGTCATTCAAACGGTGGGAGACACCTTGCTCCTGGTGGTTCGGAGTCGCCTTGCTCCTTTAGTCTTTTGCTCATTCTTTTCTTTGTCTCGGTTGTCTCTGAAGCTGCCTCTGCCTATCTCTGACTTATCTGTCAGCGGCTTTGGTTTCACAAGATTCTGCCAACCAATGTGTGAATACACTGTGATGACTCCTTTGGCGTCCCATGTGTGAATACATGGTGACGTTTTTTTTTCTCAGCGTGTGAATACGCAGTGATGGCTTTTCTGCGTCCCATGTGTGAATACACGGTGACGGTTCTTTTGCGCATCAGCGTGTGAATACGCAGTGATGGCTTTTCTGTGTCCCATGTGTGAATACACGGTGACGGTTCTTTTGTGCATCAGCGTGTGAATACGCAGTGATGGCTTTTCTGCGTCCCATGTGTGAATACACGGTGACGGTTCTTTTGCGCATCAGCGTGTGAATACGCAGTGATGGCTTTTCTGTGTCCCATGTGTGAATACACGATGACGGTTCTTTTGCGCATCAGCGTGTGAATACGCCGTGATGGCTTTTCTGCGTCCCATGTGTGAATACACGGTGACGATTTTCTTGGAGATGCCTTGCTCCTCTTGTTTTTTTTTTTTTTTTTTAAGTCTTGGGGGCTCCTTGCTCAATTCTGTCTTCAAATTCAATTTTTTGGGAGACGCCTTGCTCCTTAATTCTTCAATCAATTTTTTTGTTGGAGGCTCCTCGCTCCATTCTGTCTTCAAATTCAATTTTTTGGGAGACGCCTTGCTCCTTAATTCTTCAATCAATTTTTTTGTTGGAGGCTCCTCGCTCCATTCTGTCTTCAAATTTTGGAGGCTTCTTGCTCCCTTCTGTCTTTGCCCATTACTTATTCTGACTCGGTAATTTCTTCTTCTTTCTTGATTGCATTCAAAGTTGCCTTCCCCAATCTCTGACTCATTCGCCAGTGGCTTTGGCTTCATAAACTTGGTCAACCGATGTGTGAATACACTTTGATGACTCTTTCTGCGTCCCATGTGTGAATACACGGTGACGGTTCTTTTGCATCAGCGTGTGAATACGCAGTGATGGCTTTTCGCGTCCTGTGTGCGAATACATGGTGACGGTTTTTTGCGCATCAGCGTGTGAATACGTAGTGATGGCTTTACGCGTCCTGTGTGTGAATACACGGTGACGGTTCTTTTGCGCATCAGCGTGTGAATACGCAGTGATGGCTTTTCTGCGTCCCATGTGTGAATACACGGTGACGGTTATTTCGCGCATCAGCGTGTGAATACGCAATGATGGCTTCTCTGCGTCCCATGTGTGAATACACGGTGACGGTTCTTTTGCGCATCAGCGTGTGAATACACGGTGACGGTTCTTTTGCGCATCAGCGTGTGAATACGCAGTGATGGCTTCTCTGCGTCCCATGTGTGAATACACGGTGACGGTTCTTTCGCGCATCAGCGTGTGAATACGCAGTGATGGCTTCTCTGCGTCCCATGTGTGAATACACGGTGACGGTTCTTTTGCGCATCAGCGTGTGAATACGCAGTGATGGCTTCTCTGCGTCCCATGTGTGAATACACGGTGACGGTTCTTTTGCGCATCAGCGTGTGAATACGCAGTGATGGCTTTTCTGCGTCCCATGTGTGAATACACGGTGACGGTTCTTTTGCGTATCAGCGTGTGGATACGCAATTATGGCTTTTCTGTCTGTCTCAAGTTCTGTCAGTACCTGTAGAAGTTCATGTGAAATTGGGTCAATTAGAATTCATTTGTTTCATGAAAATTATGTGCAAATCCAAGTAATTTCTCCTTTGTTGAAACCTTTTGGGGATTCACCAAATGTTCGGATTTTTCTTTCTGAAGTGGGTCCATGGCGAGACCAGCAATCCTTGGGTCAGTTACCTGACACTCTCGTTTAGACTTAGGAAAATGTGCCATCCGGCACTTCCTGTAGGTGTCTCAACATTTTGGCCTTCAATGGCATGCCCCCGGTTGAAATGAAGGGAGTTATTTTGGGTTCAGGGGGTTTCTTTGGTACTGCCCCGTCCTGGCTTTTCTTTGATTTTCTCTCTCTCTTTTTCTTTCTCCTTTTCCCCTACCCTTGGTTGTGGGTTGTGTAAGGGATTTTTCTTTGATTGATTCTCTCATTTGGGGTTTGGTGCCCCCATCCCAGTTTTAGGGCCCTGACAGTTTCCATGGATCATGACACACAATGATCAAAGAGGACTTATCATTAGGACGAAATGTAGGCTTTGTTTCCAGTGTTTAGAAATGAAGGATAAACAGGCTCAAACCCTATATAGCTTCACTCTATGGGTAACCATTATGTCTAGCCAAAGTTCTTCTCTATCTTTTATGGTTCTTGTCATTGCCAGCTTGCCCAAGATTCGATGTTACATTCTTTATAATCAGAAAGGACTTCATAGTAGGACGAAATGTAGGCTGGGCTCAAGGGTTCAAAAGAAATGATATAAAGGCTCGAAATTGACGTATGGGTTAAGCCATGTCTTGTCCACCCCTTTTTTGGTTAGGGCTCGCTTCACCTTTGTTCCTGCAACTTAGCTTCTTCTCATTTTTCCATTTTTGTTCTTTTCTTTCTTTCCCTTCTTTCTGGGGTATTCTGCCCCAATTTTTGATTCTTGCCCTCGGGGTTTGCCCTGGCTTTTGTTCTCTTCTTTTTTTCTTTTCTTTTCTTTTCTTTCGAGGGACTGCCCCCAGTTCTTTCTTGAAGTTCTTGCTTTTTGGGGGCTCTTTCCTTTCCTCATTTCTGTCCCCTTTGCTCTTAGGGTGCTTTTCGCTTTGTTCTATCTCCACCTTCCTCCTCTTTGCGTCTCCGACCGTACGAATCTTTATGCCCCAGTTTTAGAGACAAGACATGGTAGGTTAAATGAAGGAATTGTTAGGCTCAAAGTGTTTTGCTAGGGTTTCATCTGGTGTCAGATGATTTTTGGAGGAGATCAAGGATGGCCTTTCTTCCTTTTACAGAGAATGTAACACTTAATTACTTTTGCATGATTAGCTGGCTCGGGAACCATTCTTCTTCTTTGTTCATTATTATTATTTTTTTTGTTGCTTTTTGACTTTACCCCAGTTTGGGGTGGCTAGACATAACGTGGGTTGGAAATGAGACGATCAAGCTCAACACGTTTAACTAGCGGAATTTATTTGAAGTATCTTAACCAAAAGATGGCCTCTCATCACTTCATCGAGATCATTGATCCTGGATCATGTCAGTAACCCTTGACTGGTATGGGCACCTTGCCGTTTCTTTTCCCTTTTCCTATATCACAATTTGCCCCTTTGTTTGGCACGGACGGGTTCAAATGCGGTGTTGGGGGATCCTTTTGCTATGTTGAGACCCACACAGTTTGTGCTGTTTGGCACGTTCCATTTGTCACATTTTGATTGTTCAGGTTTGTCCCAAGATCACGGTCATGCCTGGGTGTGGCCGAACACTTCAGTGATTTCCCCAAAAGATTTCATAATCTTGTAAAAAGAAATATTCTGTCTAGTTCAGAGTTTAAAAGAAAAGAAAGCATAAGCAAAACAGGCAATCAAGCTATGCAAAAGGGTGGCCGATGTAATCGGCGTTCTTGGAATTTTGTTACATGCCCCGGTCGGGAGCCTTCAAGTGCTCTTCTCACCATCATCCTCTCCTTCTTGTGGGGAGATGGGTGGTTCGGATATCCGAATCTGTGCTAACACGTCAGAGATGCCTTGTCCATCAGTGGACCTCGGCTCCTCGAGCATTTCCTTCAAGAATCCTTGATCAATCAGGTCTTGAATGTCATGCCGTAGGTCCCAGCACCGGCTTGTGTGGTGCCCTGGAGCACCAGAATGGTACTCGCATCGCTCCGCAGCATTGTAGCTTCTGGCATTAACCAATCGAGGGTTCGGGGGCTTAATCCGCACATACCCCTCCTTCAGCAGCATTGGTAGTAACCCAGCCGGTGTATATGGTAGTGGGGTAAAAACCCTCCTCAGTCTGGCCTCCATTTCTTCTCTTGTCCTCCTTGGGGGGCCCTTTGAATGATCCATCCTTCGGTCGTGTTGCTCTTTGCCACGGTAGACGTTTAGCTTCTTCGAAAGCTGGGGAACATCTGCCGCTATGGCTTTTCCTTTCTCCCTTTGCCTTCGACCATCTGCTATGGTTAGTGGAGGGCTTACTTCTTGGCGGCTCAAGGGTATCCTTTCTTTCATGCTTTTGATTTCTTCTTCAAGAACCCTTACTCTGACTCGCAGCTCGAAATCTTCTTCCCTCCATGCTTCCCAGCGTTTATTCCACGCTTCTTCTCTGTCCTGTATTATTTGCCATAATATACGGAAAAGGTCCACCATCTCGCAAACCACCGGAAGCATTCCTGAAGTGCTATCCATGTTGACTGTTGGCACGGTTCCTGATAGGAGAGATAAGCATTAGAAGGCAGAATACATGATGTGAAATGCCAAGATGCATGATGATGTTGAGGACTTCAATTAGTCTCTCTTTTTTTTTTTTTTTTTTTTTTTTTTTTCAATTTGGCGGAGGGTCGATCTTGAGCTCCCCAGCTTCCAGAAGATCTTGGACGGCATGACGAAGGCTCCAACACTCATCAGTGTCATGCCCCGGTGCTCCTCTATGGTAACCGCACGCCTTGGCTGGGTCATACCCTCTACTCGCGGACGCCCTTCTATTTGGTGGAACCTGCTCCAGGTGTCCTTCTTGCAACAAGGTGGGCAATATTTCTGCCAAGGTATATGGGAGCTGTGTAAACACACGGTTCTTTCTTCCTTCCTTGGTCAGAGGCTCCTTTAGCCGAGCCGGGGCGCTACTGGCATGGGGACGGTCACTTCCTCTCTTGCGCTTGGCAGATCGGACCTGGTTGATCGTTCCTTCATATCCTATGCCTTCTTTCCCCCCATGGGAGAATCCTGTCACCGGGCCTCCTATCTTTCCATCCCTAACCGCATCTTCGATCCTGCCTGCCGCCATGATTAGGTCGGTGAAGTTCGCGGCACACTGTCCTAACAACATGGTGAAGTATGGTTGCCCCAGCGATGGGATGAATAGAGAAGTCTGTTCTTGTTCAAGGAGCGGGGGTTGCACCACACTTGCTAGTTTCATCCATCTTTTAGCGTAGTCTCTCACAGACTCGCTATTCTTCCTTGATAACCTTTGCAATTCTGCCCGGGTTTGAACCATTTGGCTATTCAAACGATACCGTTGGATGAACACGGCGGCCAAGTCGTTCCACGTCTTAATTTTGATTTTATCCAGACTCAAAAACCAAGAGTAAGCCGTGTCAGTCAACGATTTATGGAAGAATTGTACCATGATCTGTTCTTCCTTGGCATACTGGCACATGTCGCTAGAATATGCTCTTAGGTGGTTCAGTGGGCAACCCGTGCCGTCGAATTGATGTAGCTCAGGACATTTGAACTTAGCTGGGAGCTGGATGTCTGAAAAGAAGCAGAGGTTTTCAAGCGTAGCCTCGTTCTGCACTGTACTGGGCTGGACCTGTTTGAGGAGTTCTCTCATGGTGGCCATTTCTGCCCTGTTTTCTTCTCTTACTGTTGCCAATTTTCCTTCAAACTGCGCTTCCTGAGTTCTGTACCAGTTTTCGCCATCCTGCCCCAGTTGAGCCGGTGCAAACTGATCTCGCTGCGTGATATGGAAAGGCGCCGCTACTGGTGGCTGTGGTGGTGCCTCGGGAGGAGGATGCCCCGGGTATTGTGGTGGTGCCATCTCTGCTTGTGGTGGAAGATGTGGCTGTGGCGACTGGGTGGCCGGCACTGCGGGTGGAACTTGCTTCAGTTTTCTTAGTTCTGCCATTAGCTTCTGGATGACGGACCCCATGCCGTCAATTCGCTGTTGCATCTCATTCACTACTGGCCCATGGCCTGATTCTGCCAAGTGCTGCCCCGGCGGTGTCTGCTCTCCTTGTTGGTCCATATCGGGCCTTTTCCTTGATCTTAACAGGTATGGACTTCTGCAAGCACTTTCTTGGTACCTTGAGGACAGTTAACAAGCATTAGTGCAATTTTGCATGAATACACAACCTTATCTGATTTATTTATTTTGTTTTCTGATATGTTTCGACTAACTGATCTATTTTAGCTACCCGTAGGTAACAAGGGGAGAGAACCTGATTTTTTGAAAACTGATCTATTTTAGACGCTCGGAGGCGACCGGGAAAAAGAACCCTAATGACCGAATCTGTTTTAGCTACCCGTAGGCAACTGGGAGAGAGAACCCTATTCTTGAAAATTGATCTATTTTAGATGCTCGGAGGCGATTGGGAAAGAGAACCCTAATGACCGAATCTGTTTTAGCTACCCGTAGGCAACTGGGAGAGAGAACCCTATTCTTGAAAACTGATCTATTTTAGACGCTCGGAGGCGACTGGGAAAGAGAACCCTAATGACCGAATCTGTTTTAGCTACCCGTAGGCAACTGGGAGAGAGAACCCTATTTTTGAAGACTGATCTATTTTAGACGCTCGGAAGCGACCGGGAAAGAGAACCCTAATGATCGAATCTATTTTAGCTACCCGTAGGCAACTGGGAGAGAGAACCCTATTTTTAAAAGCTGATCTATTTTAGTCGCTTTGAAGCGACTGGGAAAGAGAACCCTAATGACCGAATCTATTTTAGCTACCCGTAAGCAACTGGGAGAGAGAACCCTATTTCAGACGCTCTGAGCTCTATGTCTTGGGTGTTTTAGACACTTGTCGGGTTTTGCGATCTCCATGGGGGGATGCAAATAAAGGAAATTAGGTGGTCGCAGCGACCAAGAATATTGCAATTATTTAAGAAGAGGTGGTCTGCATGAGACCGAGTTGCCCTATTGGAGGGAATTAATTCTTTTATTCCAAGTTTTTGTTTTGTTAAAATTTAAACAATATAGTAGCGTGAAAAATGAAACCATGCTTTAATTAAGAGGCGCCGCCGCGGCGCCAAGTATGGCATGCTGATCACAAATACGACAAACCATCGGTACACGCACACCTTCGTCCATTTTGCCAGTAACTGTGTCCTCAGTCCCTTAGTGAGTGGACCAGTCAGACTGCTTAGGTTGTCTTGGATCGGGATTCTCTGCGGTTCCCCAAACTGTCTCAGAACCCGAATCGGATAGTATGGCATGGCATGGGTAAGGTCTATCAGGGCAAGTCCCTCTCTCTTCTTGAAAGCTACAATGGGGGTGTAGGGGATGTTGTATGTGCCCCACCATCGAATGTCTATTTCTCCCTTCAGGTGGAGAAAGTGGTTGAACCAATCCTCACGAGTGGGTAGGTCTGGTCGGATCTCTCTTTGAGCCAACCGATGTGTGTTGTCACGGACTAGGCCGTAGTGTGCACTGACAGGTGATGACACCATCAGGTGGTCTTGCAGCCAAATTTGGAGAAGGGGAGCGCACCCTTGAAACCTCCGGGTTCCATTTTTGGACAAAGTCAGGGAATGGAACAATTGAGCTAGGATTAGTGGCATGATTCGGTACCCTGCCCTGAGTTGATCCACAATTTCCATGAGGGCCAAATTAATGGCGTCTCCCCCAGTTGGAAAGAAGATTTGCGACAGAACCACAAGGGTGAAGGTGTCAAACCAAGCCCGGGGTCTTTCCTGCCTTTTGTTTCTTATCTTTTCAGCAAGGAATGTTTTGGAGACCCTAGTGAATGATTTGTCACCTCCTAAGGTCTGGAATTCTCCCCTTGAGAGGCCAAAGAAAGCGCAAGCTTCATTCTTGTAGCTTTCTTTGAGACTTGGCCTAGCGGGTTCTCCTAAGTCGCGAAATCGGAGGAACAGGTCAAGTTCCTCAATTGTGGGAGTCAACTCATTGACACCGAATCGAAATACTGAAAGCTGGGGATCCCAGAAAAGCAATGCTGCTTGGATCATGTCCCAGTTAATCGGCACATTTAACAGGGACAAAGTCTGTCCCATGTGGTATTTGTGCTCCCATTCAATCTGCTCACTCCCTTGGAGCTGCCTTGTCCAAGAACGGATCCAGGGGGTATCCCAGGTGCACTTCTCTATCCTAGGGAAACGGGTTCTCTCAGACAAGGATGAAGATGCCATACCAACTATCCGATCAAAGTTCCGAGTCAAATTAGGGTTCCACACCAAGACTCTAAGTTAGTCCTAAGACATGCATAATCTTAAGCAAAGGAGATAACCATTAGCAGTTCTAACATGCTTCACCAAATGGAGAAAGAACAAAGCAATGCGGAATTTAACTCGAGCACACATGGTGTGTGGTCCTAAGGGTTGGCGCCAATGAAGGCGCGACTCCTAGACATACTTGTGTAGAGGAGCACATTCAAGTCCCGATCAGTCTTTCTATCTTTCATTTGTTCTTTCATCTGCTTTCGGTGTCGGACCCTAGCGAAATTACAGCTTGCCATCGAGGGCGAATTTTTACAAGATATTTACAAAAGCTGCAAAGAATTCATCCTTAAGGCTGTTGGGAGCCAAAAGGGAGGATACAAATTGCGTTCAAAGTGGGTAGGCTAAAAATCCTAAATCTAGGGTTTAGTGCCCATGTTCTGATCTGGCATGCTTTCATCTGTTTGTCTGATCTGGCCGGCTTTCGTCTGCTCTAAAAGACCAATCTGGACTTAAAGTGCTCCCAGCGGACTCTAATGGGTCAAGACCCATAGCATACAGGACTCCATGCATGGATCTGGGGTGGTTCCCCTGATCAAGAATTAGGTGAGCTTCCTAAGCTAGGGCCGAGGTAGCCCAGCATCTAGGGTTTACTCAATTTGATTCAAAGAACGGGGGTTGCTGCCCCAAATGGACTCTGGATTTTATTTCAATTTTAATCATCATTCACATCCTACTCACCCTCTCATGCTCAACGTAAAGTTCATTCAGAAACGTTAGGTGGGGAAGGATACCCAGCCCGAGACATAAGCCTACAAGGGTCTGGACCAGTACTGGATCCTCGCGTGCCACGGCAAGAAACCAGTGGTGCTAATGGACTCCAGAAAACTGGGGGGATGGGTTTACCCTGCTTTCCCCGGCAAGCCACGGGAGCGTAGGTGCTAATACCATCCCAAAGATCAGTTCATAGTAAGAAGAAGGGTAGACTGCTAGAGAGGTCTAAGTTTTGGTAAAGAAGTAGCAATATCCGATTCACTCATCTATCAAAGGTCGGATCATTCACGCATCCTCCCTTGTGCGTGTCACCCCACGCAGTTTTATCACACAAAATGCGGGAATTTAAAATTTACATCTATGCCATCATCCATCCACGGTGTGGTGGTGTGCCCGTGTGTGCAGTTGGGCTGCGTGCTGTGCCTATACGGGCGAGTTTGGTTTTGATTTAGGTGATAAAGGAATCCCTACTGCCTCGTATAGTAAGGTGCAGAATTGGCACGTTTTACGATGTCCTGGGAGAATCCCCAAGTAAGTGGAGGGTCACAGGGGACCTCTTAAATTCCACTTGCCTTAGGCAATTATCGCGTCCTTGTGGCAGGACTCCCCAGAACACGTAGTTACGTGTATTCTGTACCTTGCTAAGCGGGGTAGCAAAAGTTCCTGGAATATCGCCTAAGTCCCTCTTGAGCCGACTTGGTCCAAAGTAGGGTCCTACTGGGCTGACTTCTCCCCAGCAGAGTCGCCAGGCTGTGCGCGCGTGGGAAACGCGGCACGGGGGTAATTCGGAGTCGCCACCGCCTGATGGGGTGCAGGCGGACACCTGGGTGCCTAATTTTGTCTATTAGGGCTTTTTGGTCTGCGGCTTGAGATTCTAAGGTTGGTTCTCGGTTGCGGGCTGGGGAAGTCCGTAGACACCCCAATCCACCCCGTCGGATGACGGGTCCCGTGGGTTCCCTATCTTGAGTCAGCTTTGTCTATTTTGGTTATCACCCGATTCCTAATCCCGCATGCGATTTGGTTAAGTCTGGGTGGGACCACCTGAATGGTGTGGGTCCCTTTAGTAGATTTTATCTTGATTTATCCTTAAGTGATCTGGGTCGGTTTGGGTGGGCCCCATTGGAAGGCCCAACCGGTGTCCTGGATGGGCTTGAGTTGGCCCATGTACCCTTGGTGGGCCTCAGTCTAACCCTAGGAGGCCCTGTGGGCTTTGGTTAGTGAGTTGGTTTTATTAAGGTTTAAGTTTGCAATTTAAATGTCTTCCATGCAAAAGGTGGGCCGGATTGGTTGGTGGGCCCCTCTGGTGGGCTCACATGGTGACCAAATAATTTTGGTTTATCTTATTTAATTTCGCCAAAGTGGGCTGGTCACTGGGCTTGGGGCCCGTGATCCAGGTTTTGGGCTTGAAAGCCCAAGTTACCGGAAGTTAGGGTTTGCACCCTTCCTTGGTTCGATTGGCGGGCTTTGGCGGGCCCGACAGGCCCTAGCCCTTGGTCTCGGCCAAACCACGCAGTTTATGCCTTAATCCACACATCCAGGCTTGGGTGGGCCGCATTGGCTTTGGCCCATCCGGTTCAAATAAGTTGATTTTACTTAAGTGGTTTAATTGCATGCTTTTGGGTTTATTGGGCTTGGTGGGCCCCGTTGGAAGGCCCACGGGTGTTTCGAGTTGGACCGGCGGTCCAGGTCCCAAGTTGGGTTTCCGGGTGGCCCGGAAACCCTGTTGGTTCAATGGTTATGGTTCAAATCGCTCAAAAATTCGGCTGGGGATCACAAGAGTGCAAAAAACACATTTCTGTGTGTATCCGGCAACTCAGGCCGGATACACAGAGTCTACAGGTGATCCGGCCTGAGTTGCCGGATCACCTCAAGATGGTATTTTTTCGGATTTCTGGCACTGGGGTTGGTTTTCTGGACCTCCTAGGGTGTTCCAGGGATTGTGTGGGCTCCTGTGTGAGCCCACAGTGGTCAAGATAGAGCCACTTGCCTCTCCTTTGGGGTTTTTCAAGTCAAATTGTGAAGGATAGGTGGGGGGCTTCCCCTCCCCTTTCTCTTGGACGAAATCCAGCAAGGGAACAGAGGCCATGCACCTCTGTTCAGGCCATCTGTAGCCTAAGGAAACAGCAATCAACATGAACAATAAAAGAGAAAGAAATCAATTAAAAAACATGCTCCATTTGAGGCCTATCTTTCATCAAGAGATGCATGCTTGTGCTTGTGGTGTTCAAAGACTGAAAAATGGCCTATGACCATGCAAAATCAGCAAGTGCTCAAGACATTCCTAATGAGCAAACACAAAAGCATACACCCGGAATCCATGCCTAAACCAAGTGGGGTGGTCATGCATGACCGAAAACAACAGTTGGAGTGGGGCAAAAGTTATGATAAATCACCCAAAACAGCAAGCAAGGTTAGGCATCCATATGGCCCTAGAAGTGAGGAACGGCATGCTTCAAATGGTGGTGTACTCTAGCATGCATAAAATGACAACCTAACTATATGCATGTAAAAGTAAAGGCCTAATCTAGCATACATCACTTGTGATTTACAGCAATACCATGCTCACTTTAACCATGCATTTCAACTTAAGGAACCAAAGAAAGGAAGGAGGGGGGGTTACATGGGGGGTACATAAGATGAGGGCAAAGGGGAACATGCTCCCCTACTCCGAAATAAAAGGGAGGAACAGCAAAGCATCCATGTAAAACAATGATCATGAACATTTCAAACGAAGCTAGATATCCCTCATTCTCTCCTTAATTTGACCAAAACTTCCTTTTTTACCTTCTAAGGGTAATCATGCTTAGAAAACCATGCAAAGGAGAACAATAAGAATAGGCAAATTCGAACACTACTCATACCCAAAATCCCATATCATGATCAAAATCCTATATGCTTCAAATGAATCAATACTTACATATGTTAAGGAAAATGGCCTAAGGGAGCTCACCTTGGGCTTGAAACCTAGGTTGAAGCTATGTGGAGCCTCCTTGGAGCTTGGACGGCTGCTGGAGCTTCCTTCTTCACCACCAACAGCAGCTCTTCCTCCTCTTGCTTGGGTGAGAATGAAGAAGAAGAAGAGAAGAGGAAGTGGAAGAAGCTTAAAGAGATCCTTCAATGGCTTTTGGGAGAGAGATGGGAGCTTTTGAGAAGAAGGATGGTGGGAGCAAAAGCTTGCTCCAAGTGAGAGAGAGAGGAACCCATACGTATGGGGCTTTGGGGGGGTTTTATTATGTGGCATGTCTTATGGGCATGCATGCATGGGGGGCATAATCATGGGAGAGAGAGAGAGAGAGAGTTGCATGCTTATGCATGATGCATGATGCATGGGGGGGTGCATGCATAGGGAACATTAATCATTAGGGGGGAGAGAGAGAAAAAGTATGCATGATGCATGCATGTATGATGGTGATGATGCCCATGTGGGAGAGAGAGGGAGAGAGAGATGTATGAGGGGTGGCATGCATGGGTGATGCCCATGCATGCCCATAGGGGACATCAATCATGATCAAATCCTAATATTTACGGATTGGTCCCTGGAACTTTGGATTTTTACAGATTTAGTCCCTGATACTTTTGGATATTTACAGATTTAGTCCTTGATACTTTTGGTATTTACAGATTTAGTCCCTGATACTTTTGGATATTTACAAATTGGTCCCTGGGATATTTTCTCAAGTTTTGATGCTTATGGATCTAGTCCCTGATACCTTTGGATATCTGCAGCTTTACCCTTGAGATATTTTTCATTGATTTGGGTAATTACAGATTTAATCCCTAAGATATTTTCCTGCGTTTCTTGCCACGTGCGCAGTTTCTTCGCCACGTGTGCAGTTTCTGGCTTTGCTGCTCGGAAACTTTGTCAGCTCATATTTTCTCCATCCGGACTCCGATCTGGGCAAACTCAGTTGCATTAGAATCGTATCGGAGCCCTCTATCCAATGACCTAGGGGTAGGCATCTGGATCGGATTTTAGCAGAAAGTCAACTTTCGGCCTTCCCTTAAGTTTGACTGTCCTTAGAACCTTCATCCGGACTCCGATTCCTGCAAACCCGTTGCGTTGGAACCGTGTCGAGATTCTCTATCCAATGGCATAGATCAAGATATTTGGCACGGAATTCGAGGAAAAGTCAACTCTCGGCTTTCCCTCAAGTTTGACTGCCCTTAGATCCTTCATCCGGACTCCGATTCCTGCAAACCCAGTTGCGTTGGGACCATGTCGGGATTCTCTAACCATTGAGATAAAGTGATGCGGCCAAATTTTACCTGATTAAAAGGTCAACTTTTCCACCCCTCAGGGTTTGACCTTTTAGCCGGGTTCTGCATTTCTGGCTTTTTGGGAGCGCAAAAATGAGGTGCTTACAGTGGGCCAAGTGTGGCCCTTTGGACTTTGGTTCAATTTGACTTGATTTTATTTTAAAGTTCAAGTTTTATTATTTAGTGATTTCCATGCAAAGTGGGCCAGATTGCTTTGCGGGCCCCTGGGTGGGCCCCCATAATTGGTTGCAAAGATGATTTGAGATTATCTTGATTAGTTTCCAAAATGGGCCAGGCCTTGGGCTTGGGGCCCTTTACCTGGACTTGGGCTTGAAAGCCCAAGACTTCCTGGGTTAGGGTTTTGAAACCCTAACCTTGCTTGGTGCTGTGGGCCTAGTGGGCCCGACAGGCCCTGCCCTTGGTCTCGGCCAAACCACAACCTAATTTAAGCATGCATGCCCCACATAGGGCTTGGGTGGGCCTCAAGTGGTTTGGCCCATTCAAATCTTTTAATTATCTTAGTTAAGCAAAATTGAATGGTTCGGGCTGGGTGGGCCCCGTTGGAAGGCCCACTAGAAATCAAGTTAGACGGGGTGGTCTGAGTCCCGTGTTGGGTTTCCGGGTGACCCAGAAACCCTATTGGTTCATTTGGTTCGGTTTGGGGAATCCATCCACATTCGGCAATAATCACCGAAATCACAAGTCACAAAAAACATAGAATATACAAAAATCACAAATCACAAAATATCTGGGTCCAAGGGGAGGGACCTGGGGCCCCTGTGGGTGGAGCGAAGTAGAACCCACGGGGCGAGGTCCCTCCCTGCACCAAGGAGCGAGTTGGATGCATGGAGAACAACAGGGTTGGGGGGTGCGGGGCGCGAAGCCCCCGCGGTACGGTACAAGGGTATTTTCAGATTTTAAAAAATATAAGCAACTCGGCCTTAAAAGGGTATACGCTAACCTCCGGGCGCTCGGCGCAAGGTCAGCGTGAGCTGGGCGGACCGAAACAACAAAAAAAGGCATCCGCGCAGGCGCTTCGCGCGAGCTCGGCGGATGCAAAAGCGCGAGCTTCGCGCGAGCTCGGCGGATGCAAAGGTGCTCCGCGCGAGCTTGACGGATGCAATGGTGCTCCTCGCGAGCTCGGCGCATACCCCCGATTCTCTGTTTTTTTCTCAAAATCAATGTCTGGCTTGATTTTCAAGCCCTGTAACCACTTTCTGGTGTTTTTACGACTCCCATAAAGCATTTAAACATGCATCGAAGTTAATCTAACCTAGTTCATCATCCAAATCAAAATCTCTTGGCAAAAATCCAATCCCGAAAACAACAAAGAACCGGACTGACGAAGGGAAGAGGGGGCTTATATCGAGGTACAACAGATGGAGAAATCATGGGGAACAGGCTTCCCACTTTCAAATCCATACCAGCAATAACAGCAAACAACTTGGCAAAGACGAGCTCATTCTTATTTGTATTAAACAGGGAACATCACCTTGGTTTTAATCCTTTTCAGGGTGTGCGTGAGGCTTCCTGGGAGTGCACGAGCAGTTGCTGGAGCCTCCTCCTCCGAGCATCAAGAGCAGGTTCCTCTTTCTCCTTCGAGCATCAAGAGGTGAGGATGAGGATGGGAAGAAAGATCCGAGGAAGGTGGGGAAGAAGTGTGTCTGGATTTTTTGGGAAAGATGGTGGTCAAGACCACCTGTGCCCGATGAAGAAGAAGCCAACGAAAAAGAAAACCCCAATCAGGAAGAAAGCCGAACTCAAAACCGCCAACCCTTTTGCAAGAGGGTTGCCGCGGCTTTTATAGAAGAAGACATGGGGGTATCCGCCGAGCTGGCGCCGAGTAGCTATCGCTCGGCACGAGCGACACAATTATTGCAAAACAATTAATGCGGCCGTGGTTTTGTTTAAAAATCTGAAAATTAAGATATAGTCCCTGGGATATTTGGATTTAGTATTATTTTATTCAGATATTTTCAGATTGGTCCCTGGGATCTTTTGAATGTTTGGATATTCATGGATTTGATCCCCGAGATATTTTCCTGTGCAACTCGCCATGTGCGCAGCTTTTTGCCACGTGCGCAGTTTGCCGGTTTTGCTGCTCGAAAACTTTGACAGCTCATATTTTCTTCATCCGGGCTCCGATCTAGGCAAACTCAATTGCATTAGAATCGTATCGGAGCCCTCTATCCAATGGCATGGGGGTAAGCACCTGGATCGAGGTTTAGCAGAAAGTCAACTTTCGGCTCCCCCTCAAGTTTGACCGCCCGCAGAGCCTTCATCCAGACTCCGATTCCTGCAAACTCAGTTGCGTTGGAACCGTGTCGGGATTCTCTATCCAATGAGATAAAGCAAGGTGGTTTAACTATCACCTGATAAAAAGTCAACTTTTTGTCCCCTTGGGGTTTGACTTTCTGCCAGGGTTTTCATTTTTAGCACTTCCAGGGGTGCAAAAATAAGGTGCTTACACATGTGACCATGGATTTTGTATCTGGGTTACCATTGACAGCAAGGAAAGAAGATGCTATTTGGGTTGTTGTGGATAGACTGACTAAGTCAGCACATTTCTTGCCTATTAGCACTGCATAGCAGTTGAAGTCTTTAACTGAGTTATATGTCAAGGAGATAGTGAGACTTCATGGAGTACCAGTTTCCATAGTGTCTGACAGAGATGCACGATTCACGGTACGCTTTTGATTTGCATTTCAGGCAGCCTTAGGGACTAAGCTTAATTTCAGCACTAGCTATCATCCTCAGACAGATGGACAGTCTGAGTGTACCATTCAGACGTTGGAAGACATGCTGAGATGTTGTGTTATGGATTGGGGAGGCAGTTGGAATCAGCACCTACCATTGGTGGAGTTTGCCTATAATAATAGCTATCAAGAGAGTATTCAGATGGCACCATTTGAGGCACTTTATGGCAGACCATGTAGATCCCTAGTGTGCTGGGTGGAAGTTGGAGAAAGACAACTTATTGGGCCGCAAATTGTACAGGATAGCATTGAGAAGGTGAATCAGATTAGGCAGAATATGCTTACAGCCCAGAGTCATCAGAAGAGTTATGCAGATACCAGAAGAAGAGACTTGCATTTCGAGGTTAGTGATTTAGTATTTCTGAAGATATCACCATCTCGTGGGATTAAGAGATTTGGAAAGAAAGGCAAGTTGGCTCCAAGATATATAGGTCTTTTTGAGATTAAGGGTACAGTGGGACCAGTAGCATACAGATTAGCTTTGCCTACACAGCTAGAAGGAGTTTATGACGTATTCCATGTTTCTATGTTGAGGAAGTACGTGCATGACCCTACTCATATCATTCAACATGAGCCGATAGTAGTGCGAGGGGACTTGACTTATGAGGAGCATCCAGTTGAGATTTTGGACAGGAAGGAGCAGGTTCTTTGTACAAAGGTGATTCCACTTGTGAAAGTACTTTGGCAGAATCACACAATTGAGGAAGCTACTTGGGAGTTGGAATCGGAAATGCAAAGAAAGTATCCTAACCTATTTCCAGAATCACAAGGTAAATTTTGAGGATGAAAATTTTCTTTTAGAAGGGGAGGATGTAAAACCCCTAATTTTCCTTAAATAATAAAATAAATTAATAAATAATATTCTTGAGAGTTATAATTGATGGAAATATTTTATTATTGTAGGGGATGATATAATTAGTGGAGATCCAGAGTTGGACGCAGATTTGACCGTCCGATCATGAGATATCGAGGTATGTGTTCTGATTGGGCTATGTGTGTATAGGAAAGCTTGCATGTGAGCTACATGGGATCGGAGAGTATAAATACCAATTAAATAACCTAAAACATACACGTTTGTATTTCGTTCGTATGCTTCAGCCGCAAGCAACAAACCAAGCTTGAAACCGAGCGACCAAAGGAGAAGAAGAAGAAGAGGAAGAAGGAAGGGTGCTGGTTTTGTGTTCTTCATCGTCCAAGGATTACCTCGCGCCTGTGAGAATCCTTGTTTGGAGAAGAGGAAGAGAAACCACGCACGAAAGAGGTAGGTGACATTGTTTTCGTTTGTTTTTGGTATTTACGTTCGTTTAATCGCAAAAGCATGTTTTAATATGATCTATTGATGTATTTAGTTTAGTATCAATGTTATATGTATGATAGAATGAGATTTAACGATAAAAACCACAATTTAAAACTGTTTCTGTTTGTTTTTTGGAGACCGTCGACCTCGACTGTACTCGGCGATCCTCGGCGCTAGTTCTAAATCTTAGACCACCGAAGACCGCTAGAAGACTTATCATTGGCGTCCTGTTTTGAACTACCGCTGACCACAGACCGCCGAGGCGATCCTGAGCGATCCTAGGCGCTCTGTTCAGAATTTGCCAATTTTCGTAATTTCAAACCCTGATTCAATTCCAAACTATTTTTCGACAATTTTAATGATTAATTAAGATGTTTTAAGACCAAAATAACTTATCTAATTCCCTGTTTTACAGAAAAATAAATTAGGAAGATATTTAGGACATTATTTGCCAAACTTTGAAAGTAATTGAGAAATCTAGTTTTTAGAAAACTTAACTATTATTTGATTATCAAAACAACTCTAAATGACACTATAAACCAGAAAACTTTATAAAGAGAATTCTGAACTCAGATGACCAAATATTGAAGTAATTGATAGATTTAACCTTTATATGCCGCTAAGCACCAACCCTTATAGAAATATTATATTTTAGGGAATTTTGGAGCTTGTGGGCATAGCTGATTATGGATCCATAGTTGTTGCTAGATAGCTGAGGGATATGTCATTTGGGTTGAGTTTCTCCCTTGTACGACGCGCTTCCTTTGCAAGTTAGTTTGTCTGGGAAGGTCCTATGTCTGGAGGGACACCCCAGTGAGCCGCTGGTGATTCCCTGTACATGTGGATAAGTGACCATCTCCATGTATTGATTCTGGTGCTGCATGCTGGTGATACATGCCAACTTTGATGGGTACGTAGCAATAAGTCAGTGACTACGGCTCTTGTCTAAGCTGCGTTGCATGGGACTTGAGTATCATTAGTAGCATTGCTCCTAAGCCGCACGGTGGTATAGCAATTGGTTGAGAATCATCTCAAAAGGTTTATCTATCTTTGTGAGTCCTAGAATGACACTAAAATCACAAACACTTGATATTATTATTGTATGCATGCTGGAGGCATGTGATTGAGATATTGATCGGATGTGACTGTTTAGTGCATCCTAGCAAAGTATGAATTATGTTATTGATTTTGATATTGGATTATTATAATAGAACTTGCTGAAATTCATCTCTAGAACTGTTTTGTATTCATGAATGATATGAATGATTATACGAGCCAGATTCGTCGATATTGCTTATTCGTGCATGAACTGTTATTTTACTTATATTAACTGTTTAATCATGCATGTGTTACCTACTGGGATATTCGTATCTCACCCTACTTTTATTTCATTTTTCAGCTGATACGCGAGAGGGGGATCATAGTGATTTCCAGGGAGAGGTAGCTGAGTATTCACCGGAGGATTACTTTTATCCGGATCTTGTTTGAGGTGGAGGATTGTTTAGACTTAGTCATATTTGATAGACTATTATTCATTTGGATTTGATGTACTAGAGAGATGAGAGAGATAGTAACTATTTTATTTTACTAGACTTTGATATTAGTGATTGATGATTAACTTTAATCATCATTTGAGGATTTTAGACTACACTTTCGCACATACTTGTTTCCGCACTCTGATAGTATAATAAAGTGAATGGATTGTTTAATTCTATTGTCTGGTATATTATTGATAATGTATATGATATGGGCCAGTAACACCTCGGATTTGGTTGTTGAACTAAATTCGGGTTATTACAGTAGCGAACCGGGTTCGGGTCGAGTGCCGGTTTGCACTGACCCGGGTTCGGGGCGTTACAAAGAAACTCCAAGAGTTGATTTCCTTTTGGGAAACTCAAGGGGTTGATTTCCTTTTGGGAAACTCAAGGGGTTGATTTCTAAGAAACTCGCAAGAGTTGATTTCCTTTTGGGAAACTCAAGGGATTGATTTCTAAGAAACTCGCAAGAGTTGATTTCCTTTAGGGAAACTCAAGGGGTTGATTTCCGAGAAACTCCAAGAGTTGATTTCCTTTTGGGAAATTCAAGGGGTTGATTTCTAAGAAACTTGCAAGAGTTGATTTCCTTTTGGGAGACTCAAGGGGTTGATTTTCGAGAAACTCCAAGAGTTGATTTCCTTTTGGTAAACTCAAGGGGTTGATTTGTAAGAAACTCGCAAGAGTTGATTTCCTTTTGGGAAACTCAAGGAGTTGATTTCTGAAAAACTCCAAGAGTTGATTTCCTTTTGGGAAACTCAAGGGGTTTATTTCCGAGAAACTCCAAGAGTTGATTTCCTTTTGGTAAACTCAAGGGGTTGATTTGTAAGAAACTCGCAAGAGTTGATTTCCTTTTGGGAAACTCAAAGAGTTGATTTATGAGAAACTCCAAGAGTTGATTTCCTTTTGGGAAACTCAAGGGGTTGATTTCTAAGAAACTCGCAAGAGTTGATTTCCTTTTGGGAAACTCAAGGAGTTGTCCCTGATTTTGGGGGAGTCCTTGATTTTGGGGAAAAATGGTTTCATAGCAGCAGAAGCACAGATGGCTTCCCCTAAGATTTAAGATTAGCAATTGACATTTTGACACTTTTGATTTGAAATTTTTTCTTCTCTCTTTTTCTTTCTTTCTCTGTCTTTTCAATTTGACTGATGCCCATCAGCAAGTATCAGGCTTACCCTTGATTTTCCTGTTTTATTATTGGGTTGGGTCACAGCCTATTTTCTTTTCTTTGCTAAGAATCGCCTTTTCTTGATTAGGCTAAAGCTGGTTAAGGCACAGGACATCGGAGCCATTCTTAGTCCCGGTGCAAGTTTGATGCACACTCAGGGGCAATTTTGATCTTGGAAATTTTTAGGAATTTCTCTTTGGAAATGATTTGATCAAGCATGTTAAAGCAGATGATCTTGAAGTGTGTGCACTTGATGCATGAAAATGCGTACACAAAATTAAAGCAGAGGTTAAATGATATTACCATTCAAAAAACTTGTGTCAACAAATGAATATGAAAAAGTACATCAAAAAGGGTGTGTGCACAGCCCTAAAGAAGTTTGGAGCCCGCGGGGCATGACTCCTAGACATACTAGTGTATGGAAACACATCTGAGTCCCGATCAGCTTTCTTTCATCTGTTCTTTCGTCTGCCTTTGGCTTCAGGTGTCAGATCAAAAGAATTTACAACTTGCTAGCGAGGGCAAAAATTACATGATATTCACAAAAATCTGCAAAGGGTTCATCCTTAAGGCTGTTGGGAGCCAAAAGGAAAGATACAGATTTGCTTCAAGGTGGGTAGGCCAAATTCCTAAATCTAGGGTTTGGTGCCCGTGTTCTGCTCTTGCATGCTTTCATTTGATTATCTGATCTGGCCGACTTTCATCTGCTTAAAAGGCTAACCCGGACTCAAGGTTCTTCCAGCAGACTCAATGGGTCAAGGCCCATGGCTCACAGGACTCGATGCATGGATCTGGCGGTGGTTCCCTTGATCAAAATTTGGTTGATTTCCTGAATTAGGGCTGAGGTAGCCCATGATCTAGGGTTTACTCAATTTGATGCCAAAAAAGCGGGGGTTGCTGCCCCTGATGGACTCTTAGGTTTTATATTGCTTTTACCCTTCTTATTTCATCATTCACAGCATATTCACAAAGTCCCGATTTATTCAGAAACGATAGGTGGGGAAGAATACCCAGCTCGAGACATATGCCTACAAGGGTCTGGACCAATACTGGATCCTCGCGTACCACAGGAAGAAACCTGTGGCGCTAATGGACTCCAAAAACTGGGGAGATGGGTTTACCTTGCTTTCCCCAGCAAGCCACGGGAGCGTAGGTGCTAATACCATCCCAAAAGTTAGTTCATAGGAATCAGAAGGGTGGCTGCTAGAGAGGTCTAAGTTTTGGAAAAGAAGAGCAATATTGGCAGAACCATCCATTCGGGGTCGGATCATTCACGCAGTCCTCCTCGTGCGTGTCACCCCACTCAGTTTATCATGAAAACTGGAAAAGGAATCCATCCACGGTGTGGTAGTGTGCCCATGTGTGCAGTTGGGCCGAGGGCTATGTCTAATCGGGTGAGCTTTGACTGGATTTTGTTGATAAAGGAATTTTTATCGTCTCGTATAGTAAGGTGCCGAATTGGCATGCAATACGAGGTTCTGGAAGAGTCCCCATGTAAGTGGAGGGTCACAGGGAACCACTTAAATTCCACTTACCTTAGGCAATTATCATATCCTTTTGACAGGACTCCCCAGAAAGTGTATTTGCGCATATTCTATGCGTTACTAAACAAGATAGTAAGAATCCTAAGATCGACTAAATCTCTCTTATGTTGACTCATTCTAACCAAGGGTTCTATTTGGCTGAGAAGTCCCTAGCGAAGTCTCCAGGCTGTGCGCATGGGGAATCGGACGGGAGGCGTACGAATTTGTGCGTGCCTCCGGATGGGTAAAATTGGAAGTTGGAGTCGCCACTGCCTGATGGGGTGTAGGTAAACACCTGAGTGCCTATGTTTTACTATTAGGCGGTTTGCGGCTAGAGATTCTAAGCAAGGTCTCGGTTGCGGTCTGGGGAAGTCTGTAGACACCCCAGTCCACCCCATCGGATGATGGGTCCCATATGTTTCCTGGTTTTGAGTCAATTTTGGTCTATCTCACACGATTCCTATTCCAACATTCACAGTTTATTGAGTCTGGCGGGACCACCTGAGTGTTGTGGGTCTCTTTACTTGATTTTATCTTTTTAGCTTAAGGCGATGTGAGCTGATTGGGCGGGCCCCGTTGGAGGGCCCGCGGATTCCTTGGTGGGCTGAGTCTAGCCTGCATGCCTCTGGTGGGCCACAGTCTATCCTAAGAGGCCCTTTGGGCTTTGGTTCAATAATTGATTTTATTTAAGGTTAAAGTTGAAAATTAAGTGATTTTCATGCAAAAGTGGGCTGGAATTTGTTCGTGGGCCCCTAGGTGGGCCTCACAACAGTTGCCAAATGATTAGATTTATCTTTGATTAATCTTCTCTCAAAATGGGATAGGAATGGGCTTGGGGCCCATAGCCTAGGCTTGGGCTTGAAAGCCCAAGACTTTATGGGTTAGGGTGTTGGACCACTACCCTTGATTGGTTCAATGGTGTAAAACCCCGATTTTTCACCTAATAAATAAATAAATAATAAATGAAAGAAAATATGAGTTAAGTCCTAGTTAAAATAAAAAGTGAAGATTTAGAGGATAATTAATTCAAATAAGTTCTAAGTTGAAGATAAAGAAAGAATTTTAATGAAATTAGCCTAAAAGAATAAAAAGGGTATTTTGGTAATTTCCAGAAAAGGGTAATTAGTAAATAGATCATCAAATAATAATTAGAATTAGAAAATAGAAGAAAACAAATTATTTTGACAAGTTAGAAATTAAAAGAAATTAATAAAAGCCTAAAATAGGGAAAAAGGGTAATTAGGAGATTTCATGTCTTAATTTGGAGAAAATAAGGTTTTAAGTGATAAAAATGTTTAATTAAATATTTTGCACGAAAATAGGTTATAAATATGAGTTTAGATAATAAGAAACTTAATTAGTATTATTTAAGTTGAAAATAGAAGGTGGAGAAAAAGTAGGAATTAAATTAGAAGGATTAGACATTAACTAGACCATGGTTGGGTTAGCCCAAATTAAATTAGCCAATTAGGGTTTGTTTAGGATTTCTAAAGCCTAGTATAAATAGGAGACTAAGGTTAGAAGAGAGGGGATTTTCGTGGGTTTCTTATGGAGAGAAAGGAAGGAGGTCTCTAATGGAGGTGTCTGACCAGCCACCATCAAAACACGATCGGGGAAAATCCGTGCGGTGGATCGCCTTCAAATTTGAAGGTTTTGTTCGTGACTGATAAAACTACATTGTGAACGGTGGAGATTTGAATTGGAAGAGTCTAGCTTGGTGCGGTTGGGAGCAACATTCTGGTCCAGAATTAGAAGGTGCAATAGAAGAAGGATTTAGCGTATAAGGCAAGTAGTAACCCTTGGAAAACGTGAGGAACTGCATGATTTTGATTTCTGTGATTTCATATGGATTGAATGGAATAGTCGAAACAGTATTTACATGGAATCAAATTGTTTATATTTTAGTATTTGGTGTTCTTGAAGAATTTGCTAAAGTAAGGAAGAAACTTGGTTTGATTATGAAATAAATTATAGGATGGTATTTAATTAATAAGAATTGATTTAGAAGGCTTTAGGAATGTTTTAGAATGTTATTAGATTAATTTAGACCAAGAAAACATAAAGCAAAAGCATAAGAATCCGAATTTGGAAAATCTGGAAAATTCTGTTAAAAATTGCACGAGCGCCTAGGATCGCCCAGCCCTGTAGAGGTAGGCGCTCTAAGTAAAATTGGCAGATTTTGGGGATTTTGTAATTCGAATAAATATCCAATAATTCTTATGATTAGTTAAGCATGTTAGCATCTTTATAAGGACCTAATTAAGGTATAAAAATTATAAAATTAAATGGGAAAGATTATCCAATAAATTGAAGGTTTCAATGAAAGGGGTTGTTTATAAAAGGGTCAAAGGGTATGGATATTGCTAGAAATAATATTACTGATACTTATAGCTTATAAACATCTTCTAAACTTTATTTCAAGCCTGTAGGACATGCTGGAGAATAAAAATACAGAAAAGTTAAATAAAGACTACTTTAGGTGTTAAGATAGAAATTGGAGTCTAATCAAAGGATTAATAAGGAAAAGTCTAAGCAAGACTTGAATTTCTTCGGGGTGTGCTTTAAATATGAATACTGATTTTCTGGAAATTACTTTAATTCTGATTTCAATGGAATTTATGTTCAGGAGCTTTATTTTGAACTGTGGATTAAATGCCAGGATGGCAATAAGAGATTTATACCATCTGCGGATGAGATATATGACCACCTGCGGGTGAGAAGTGTAACTCCTGCAGGAGAGACCTCTTGTGGGGGAGATGTAGTCACGATGTGATTGCATCCCACAAGGGAGATATGTATGTGTGACCACCTGCGGGTGAGATGACCTCCTGCGGGAGAGATGAGACCTCCTGTTGGGGGAGATGTGATCCTTATTGGATTGCATCCCACAGGGGAGATATGTGACCTCCTGCGGGAGAGATGTGACCTCTTGTGGGGGAGATGTAATCACGATGTGATTGCATCCCACAAGGGAGATGTGTGTATTACCACCTGCGGGTGAGATGTGTTAGCTCCTGCGGGAGGAACCTCATGTAGGGGAGATGTGAATACTACGTGTTTGCATCCTACATGGGAGAATGTTACTATTGGATTTGTGAGATGAGACCTCCTGTTGGGGGAGATGTGATCCTGATTGGATTGCATCCCACAGGGGAGAGACCACCTGCGGGTGAGATGAGACCTCTTGTTGGGGGAGATGTGATCCTGATTGGATTGCATCCCACAGGGGAGAGACCAGCTGCGGGTGAGATGAGACCTCCTGTTGGGGGAGATGTGATCCTTATTGGATTGCATCCCACAGGGGAGATATGTGACCTCCTGCGGGAGAGATGTGACCTCTTGTGGGGGAGATGTAATCACGATGTGATTGCATCCCACAAGGGAGATGTGTGTATTACCACCTGCGGGTGAGATGTGTTAGCTCCTGCGGGAGGAACCTCATGTAGGGGAGATGTGAATACTACGTGTTTGCATCCTACATGGGAGAATGTTACTATTGGATTTGTGAGATGAGACCTCCTGTTGGGGGAGATGTGATCCTGATTGGATTGCATCCCACAGGGGAGAGACCACCTGCGGG
Source organism: Buxus sempervirens (assembly GCA_947561395.2). Classification (NCBI taxonomy): domain Eukaryota; kingdom Viridiplantae; phylum Streptophyta; class Magnoliopsida; order Buxales; family Buxaceae; genus Buxus; species Buxus sempervirens. Next base: position 6,278,116 of record OX387190.1, on the reverse strand, counting down.
TGAGATGAGACCTCCTGTTGGGGGAGATGTGATCCTGATTGGATTGCATCCCACAGGGGAGAGACCAGCTGCGGGTGAGATGAGACCTCCTGTTGGGGGAGATGTGATCCTTATTGGATTGCATCCCACAGGGGAGATATGTGACCTCCTGCGGGAGAGATGTGACCTCTTGTGGGGGAGATGTAATCACGATGTGATTGCATCCCACAAGGGAGATGTGTGTATTACCACCTGCGGGTGAGATGTGTTAGCTCCTGCGGGAGGAACCTCATGTAGGGGAGATGTGAATACTACGTGTTTGCATCCTACATGGGAGAATGTTACTATTGGATTTGTGAGATGAGACCTCCTGTTGGGGGAGATGTGATCCTGATTGGATTGCATCCCACAGGGGAGAGACCACCTGCGGGTGAGATGAGACCTCCTGTTGGGGGAGATGTGATCCTGATTGGATTGCATCCCACAGGGGAGATATGTGACCTCCTGCGGGAGAGATGTGACCTCTTGTGGGGGAGATGTAATCACGATGTGATTGCATCCCACAAGGGAGATGTGTGTATTACCACCTGCGGGTGAGATGTGTTAGCTCCTGCGGGAGGAACCTCATGTAGGGGAGATGTGAATACTACGTGTTTGCATCCTACATGGGAGAATGTTACTATTGGATTTGTGAGATGGACCATTAATTATGAATACATGTTTTATCGCTTTTGTCGGTTTTACCTCGTTAACATCAAGAGACTGGTATTTATACATGATCATATGTTTCGTCGCCTTATTTGTAATTGCCATGAATACCTTGGATTTCTCGTCTTATCGTTGATTAATCGAATACCACATGACTCTTTGCTTATGTTGGACTGTTTCAAATTGCATGCACCTGCTACTTGCTGAGATGTAAATCTCACTCCGTTTTCTCCTATTTTTCAGGTTGCTTGGAGAGATCGCGAAGATGGGGTTTTAATTTGATGGGTAGAAATATAATTGGTATTAATGCCACATGTTGATTAGATAAACTTTATTGTAAACAGAATTGATATTATTGAATAAAGAATTGTTGTTATTGGCCACCATAACTCTGATGCAATTAATTTGTAAATTTTAAAATTATTGTGAATCTTGGTTTGTATCTGACCCCAGCTTCGTGGTAACACCTCGAGTTTGGTTGTTGAATCGAACTTGGGTTGTTACAGTAGCGAACCGGGTTCGGGTTAGGTGCCGGTTTGCACTGACCCGGGTTCGGGGCGTTACAAATGGGCTTAGTGGGCCCGTACCCGCGGTCACGGCCAAACCACCTATCCTAAGCCTGCATGCTTCCTTTTTGGGCTTTTGATGGGCCTCATAGGGTTCGGCCCATTTAGATTACTTCAATTGTTTTACTTATCTTGTTTATTTCCAAAGCTGATCTTGGGCTGGGTGGGCCCCGTTGGAAGGCCCACCAAAGAATCCAATTGGGCTTAGAGGCCCATGTCCCATGTTGGGTTTCCGGTTGACCCGGAAACCCTGCTGGTTCACCCGGTTCTTTTCCAAGACAATAGCACAACAAATCAACAAGTGTTCAAAAATATGGTTTTCATCAAATTCTTAAAGTAACAAAAAATTAATTTCGGTTAAAATGATATACACTATAACCGAAAATAGATTTTGATTATACTGTATTTTTGGCTTAACCGAAATGAATTTTCGGCTAAGCCAGAAAACTCCCATAGCCGATCTGAGTTTTCGGTTAACCTGTAAAAATCCATTTTTTCACTTTTTCAATAGAAAACCAATCCTTTTTTTTTGAAACTTGGGGTATCCGGGCCAACTTGCGCGCACCACGACTAATCCCCAAGGGCTTGTGCAGTCCCCCCATCCCACACAAACCGGGTAATTACACGGCCAAAGGCCTTGGGGGTAGCCCCAAAGAATTGATAGCACCTGAGAAGTTTTGAACCTGAGACCTTGGAGGGAGCATAAGGTCTAGGTGGGCCCCTGTGTGGGCCCATAGTGGTTCGAATGAGGTCATTTGGCTTGTGGGCATGTATAAGGTCTAGGTGGGCCCCTGTGTGGGCCCATAGTGGTTCGAACGAGGTCATTTGGCTTCCTCTTTGGGGTTTTCAAAATCAATAGCAAAGGAGAAACTAAAGGGTTTACTCCCCTTTCACAAACCAAAATAAAGACCAGCCAGGGATCTGGGTATCCCTAGTTTGGTTTCTCTTGCTCTAAAAAACAAACCATCCTACCTACACATGGACGAAAATCAAACAAAGTGACTACAATAGGCATACTTCGAATGAAAGCAAAAGTAAACAAGGTAACACGCGACTAAGAGCCATTAAGAGTTGGAAAACATTTTCTCTATACTCAAACGACATAAAAACATGCTCTTAACTAATGACAACGCATGTAGGCATATGAGATTTACATGCAAAAGGGATCAACTTTTCATGATCACAAACAGTGACTAAAAAGTGATAAAAAGCATGATGAGAACACATGAAAACAGTGGAGAAGGAATGCGATTATATGATCCTAACATCATGGCATGCATGCCTTAAATACTAATAACAAGGAGATTTTATGCATACATGGGATAGAAACCAGACGTGCATTTCATGCATTTTTAACATGTTAATATCACTTGACCAACCATAAAATAAAAAGGAAAAGAACATATAATGAAGGGAAGAGAAAGGGGGCTTACATAAGGGTTACATGAGATAGCACACACAAGAAGAACATACTCCTCTTTTGATGAAAAGAAAACGAAAGTAAAAAAACAAAACAGTGGCCGATGAATCCTCTATATCAACCAAAAGACTTCTCTCCCTCTCTTTAAGCTACCGGAAATTCTCCTCTTACCGTGAGGGAATAACAACTCTTAAAAGAGCCTAAAAGAGACTAGTAGGGAAAGAACACATGCTTGGATCAAGGGGAAACAACACATACACCATGAAAAAGTAATCCAATATACTCAAATCTTGCTCATTTTAAGATATGTTACGTAAAATTCAATGGGGAATCATACCTTGAAGTGTAAAATCCCTTTGGAGATGTGCTTGAGTCCTCTTGTGGTACAATAGCACTTTGGCACCTCCCCCAAGCTCCACCAAATCCCCCGAGGCCACCTCCAAGTGTTAAGGATGAAGGAGAAGGGTAGAGAAGGGGTTTTAGTGTGCTTTCATGGGGTATGGAGGGGTTAAGAAGGAGAAGAAAATGGCTTCGAACGGAGGGAGGAGAGAGGGTAGAGCAAAAACCATCCAACCCCCACAAATGAGCTGCTGAGCCAAAAAAAAGTTAACCGGAATTTAATTCCGGTTATGAAGAAAATATAGTATAACCGAAATTTAATTTCGGTTATACTATAAAACTGTGTAACTGAAATTCAATTTCATTACACCTTTTCCTGACATGCAATCATGAGAAATCCGAGATTTTGTCGGGAAATCTGTCAGAAAAATCTGGATTTTTACTTTATGAACCGAAATTGGATTCCAGTTATACATATTTTGTGTATAACCGAAAATTAATTCCGGTTATTCTGAGATTTTTCCTGATTTGCCCCTAAGATATTATCTTGATTTTTGGATTATTTACGGATTTTCCCCTGAATATTTACAGATTCGTCCCTAAGATTTTCTAACCTTTTGGATATTTACGGATTCAATCCCTAAGATATTTTCAACATTTTGGATGTTCACGGATTCGCCCCTGAGATATTTTTTCTGCTCTTCTGCCACGTGGACAGTTTTTGGCGCTGCTGCCCGGAAACTTCAACTACTCATATCTTCCTCATCTGGACTCCGATTCTAGCAAACTCAATTGCATTAGAACCGTATCGGAGTCCTCTATCCATTGGGATTAGGTTAAGCAGCTGATCTAGAGCTTAGTAGAAAGTCAATTTCTGCTCCCCCTAAGTTTGACCGGCCTGTAAATCCTTCATCCAGACTCCGATTCCAGAAAACTCAGTTGCATTGGAACCGTGTCAGGATTCTCTATCCACTGAGATAGGGCAAGGTAGCCAATTATCACTTGATCAAAAAGTCAACTTTTGTCCCCTCAGGGTTTGACTTTTTAGTTAGGGTTTTATTTCCGGCACTTCCGGGAGTGCAAAAATGAGGTGCTTACGTTATATATGTGGAACAAAAGATAACTAGAAGCAATACCTGGTGATTTTAAGGCCTCCTTGTGGTGTGTAGGCACCTCCTTGAGGCAAGGCAACGTGCTGGACAACTCGTCCAAGTTCCAACAGCAGCAAGTTCTCCTCCTCTTGTTGGGGTGAGAATGAAGAAGAAGAAGGAAAGGATGGGTAAGAAGGTCAAGATAGGGTGTTTCGGGGGTGTGGAGGCAAAGAGAGGTGGGAAAGAAGAGGTTCGAACTAGCTTGGAAGGGGGAACAAGGGGTAAGGCCAACAACCTAAGCTAGGGGGTTACTGGCCTTTTATAAGCAATCTTTTTGTATTCGACCTACATGGTCGGATACACTAAGTCTTGTGTGTATCTAACCATGTAGGTCGGATACACTACCCCTCCTTTGTATCCGACATAAAATGTCGGATACAAACACAATTATTTCGAAAAATTAATTCTATCAGTGAATCTGTCGGGGAATTTGACGAGCAAATCTTTTGTATCCGAAAATATATTTCGGATATGAAGAAACACATGTAGATCCGACCATATATGTCTGATACGAAAAGGCAAATTTTTTATTTTTACAGATTGCCCCCCCCCCCCCAGATTTGACCGATTTGACACTTGAGATAATAGAAGATTTCCTCCCAGATATCTACGGATTAATCCCTGAGATATTTTTACATCAATTTGATATTCACGAATTCGTCCTTGAGATATTTTCCTGCTCTTTTTCCACATGGGCAGTTTCCTGCATTGCTGCCTTAGAACTTTAACTGCTCATATCTTCTTCATCAGGACTCCGATTTTGGAAAACTCAGTTGCATTAGAACTGTATCAGAGTCCTCTATTCATTGAGGCAGGGTTAAGCAACTGATTTGGGGTTTAGTAGAAAGTCAATTTATGCTCCCCCTCAAGTTTGACCAGCCTGTAAATCCTCCATCCGGACTCCGATTCCAGAAAACTTAGTTGTATTGGAACCATGTTGGGATTCTCTATCCATTGAGATAAAGCAAGGTGGCCGATTATCACTCGATCAAAAAGTCAACTCTTGTCCCCTTAGGGTTTGACTTTCCAGCTAGGGTTTGCATTTCCGGTACTTCCGGGGGTGCAAAAATGAGGTGCTTACAGAGGCTGAACAACGAGCAGTGAATGTCGTCATAGAAGATGACGAAGGTTCCCCTACAGGTTTCCCTCTGGTGCACTTTCACCCATCTGAAGAGCTGGACTTCTTCTACCCCACTCCTATCTCTGGCCCTAACCCTTCCACTCTCAACATCTACGACATCATGGACTTCCCCCCGCAAGACCCTTTCTCCCTCTCATTTGAACCACCTACCTTCAACCTCTCGAAACTCAATCTTGAACCGCCTTCCTACCATACTGTAACCCCACCTTATGCAATCCAAACCCTCTACCATTAATCCACTACTGCCACCATCGAAGTAGAAATCGATTGAATCACCCGATCAAGTCGATACATAAACACCGACCCCTCACCCGCACCAGAGGGAGGAATTGAAGAAGGAAAGGAAAAAGAAAAAGGGAAAGGAGTGGCTATGGCTTTGCCATAGACCCTTAAGAGAAAGGGGAAGGCCACAGAGGAAGAAGTCACAGATTTACACCACAACATCTACACACCAGAATACGACCTCCTCCAGCAGTTGAACAAGGTGCCTACCCAGATCTCCATAATGCGACTCCTGATCGACTCAGAGAAGCACAGGGCAGCACTAATGAAGGTTCTAGGTGACGCACATGTGCCGGCAAATATTGACTCTGAGTAACTGGAAGCAGTTGTGTCAGTAATCATGGTGCCATAAGCCATCTCCTTTTCCACGACAGATCTGCCACTTGAGGGGTATAACCACGCTAAGCTGCTCTACATAACAGTGAAGTGCGTCGATTTCATTGTGAAGTGGGCAATGATTGATAACGGGTCATCATTAAATATATGCCCCGTGAGGACATTCCATAGCCTGCAATTGAACCCCTCAATGATAAAGCCAAGCACACATAACGTGCATGGCTTTGACAATGCCAAGAGAGAGTCACTGGGGGAGGTCACCTTGATAATCGTGATTGCAGAAAGGCCCTACACCTTGGACTTCGAGCTCATGGATATCAACGCCTCCTTTAACTTGCTGATTGGGAGACCTTGGCTGCATCAAGCTGGGGCGGTGTCTTCCTCACTGCATACGATGGTTTGATTCATATCGGGCAATGAGCTAATAATAGTACATGCTGAGGATCATTGAGAATTCGAGAGGGTCTGAGTACCCTATGTGGACTACGAACTACCAACTACACTCAACTTCCAGGCCGTGGAGATGGTGCAGGTAAATCACATCCCAAAATCTGAAAGGGGGCAGCGACTCTGTAAGCACCTTGCGCCCCTGGAAGAGTCGGAAATGCAAACCCTAGACAGAAAGTCAAACCCTAAGGGGGAAAAGTTGACTTTTTGATCAAGTGATAATTGGCCACCTTGCTTTATCTCAATGGATAAAGAATCTCGACACGGTTCCAACGCAACTAAGTTTTCTGGAATTGGAGTCCAGATGAAGGATCTATAAGCCGGTCAAACTTGAGGGGAGCCAAAAGTTGACTTTCTGGTAAACCCCTAACCAGGTACTTAGCCCTATTCCATTGGATAGAGGGCTCCGATACGGTTCTAACGCAACTGAGTTTGCCCAAATCGAAGTCCGGATAAAGAAGATATGAGCTGTTGAAGTTTTCGAGTAGCAAATCCAGAAACTGCACACGTGACAAGAGAAACTACACACGTGGCGAGAGACACAGGAAAATATCTCGAGGGGCAATCTGTGAATATCCAAACATGCAAAATATCTTAGGGACTAAATAAAAAATGCGCAGGGACCAAATCCATGAATATCCAAGAGTATTAAGAGAATCTGCGAATATCCAGGGACCAAATCTGTAAATATCGTATTTGTATCCGATCATATATGTCGGATACACATATTTTTGTGTATATCCGGACTTAAATGTCGGATACAAGAGATATGCTCGCTGGATTCGCGCAGATTTCCTGACAGATTCTCGGCGGAATTCAATTTTTTAAATCATTTTGTTTTGTATTCGACGTTATATGTCGGATACAAAGGCTCTCTAGTGTATCCGGCCTTGAAGGCCAGCAACCCCCCCTGGCCGAGGGTTGCTGGCCTTGCCCCTTTCTCCACTTCCTTCCTTCACCTCAACTCTCTCTTCCTTGGCCTTCCTTGCCTCCACCATCTCCCTAGATCACCCCAAGTTGTTCCTAACCTCTCCCCTTCTTCTTCCTCTTCACTTGCACCCCAACAAGAGAGGAAGCCATTGCTGCTGCTGTCAAAAGGAGGGGTTCCCAGCTGCTGTCCAGGCAAGAGGAAGTGTCTCCACCTTGCACAAGAGGTCAAGAACCACCAGGTAAGGTTCCTCAACACACTGTATTTCACATACATTAAAACCAGAATTTTCTAAAGACCTTCCCAAGTTTGTCTTCTAATTTTGCATGAGCTCATTTCCATGGTAGTGTAAGCATGCATTTGCTCTCTTTTTCATGACATGAAGACCTTCAAAGGTAAGAGGTCCACATATAGTTCCATGGGAGCATGAGAGTTCCATGTTCACACACTTTTAGTGCTCATAAATTACTGTTTTGGTCTTCTTTTAAGTATCTCTAAGAGGAGCCTGTTCCTCCCTTATTTCGTCCAGTGTACCCCTGTAAATCCCCCCTCTCCTTCCCTTCTCGGAGTGATCATGGCATGGAGCATGGGAGCCAGGTTCAGACCTGGCAAGAAGCCACAGGTAGATGCACATTGAGCCATCTTGGTGAGATCATACCGAGAAGCCACATGTGACTTTACCGATTTCTAGCAGCATTCACTTGTGAGAATTGGGAATGTAGCCCCTCTCCTTTTTTTACTTATAAAGTGTTAACTTGCTAGGGAAAATGCCTAGGTAGGTTTAGGTTTGAGTTTCATTTTCAGGCACATAAGTCTTGAAGATCATGTGCTGGTCGTAGCCTTGCTCTGGTGCCTTTTCTTTTCGTTTGGTTTGCTTGCTTGCTATTGCTATTGGGCATGAATGCATGTTCCCTTCCCCCATGAACCTGCTGCTTTTATGTGTCAATGTATGCTCCCCATTCCTCCTTGTTGTTATGCTACTGGTTGAAGGATTATTCCCTTTCCCCATGGGTTTGTTGTTTTGAGTCATGGCCGTACCCCTCTCAGGCCCTGTAATGCTTGCTGTCCCAGCAGCTGCACCTTCACCATAGTCCATTCCCCCCTCTTAGGTTGTCCTTGACCCCATTAGGCGTAAGCAAACTCACCTGGGTGGTTGCTGTTCCTCTGTGGTACAGCAGGTTTTTATCTTTTTTTTTCTTTTCTTATATATGTGCAGCAGGTATGAGAAGCCCGAGCGTTATTCAAGTTGTCCCTAGCAGCTATGGTGTACCATATATGGAGGGAAAGGAATAGACGGATATTCAAGAATAGCTATATGCCATGGAAAGTTGTGAAGGCAAGAGCAATTTCGGATGTATGTGTAAAAGCAAATATGGAGAGGGTAAGTATACCGGATTCACCTATCCATACGCAACTCGTCAGCAATTGGAATTTACGATGGGAGCTAGACGCTAGGCAGCTGTCCCCACATTCTTGGTGGTAGAGTGCTTTAGTTATTGTACTTTGGCTACTAGTGTAGGCTTTGTTAGCCCTTGTATGGGTTCTTTTGTTGTTCTCATCTTGTATCTTTCATCATTGTAAATATCTTTTTATTAATATCACTTGGACTTACCTTCCAAAAAAAAGCAGGTATGAGAAGCACATACATGCACATGTGTGCTGCTGTTCTTTTTGTTTTCTTGCTGCATGCCTTTCCCCCCTTTAACTTTGCCCTTCAAGTCTTCCCCAGACCCATGCAAGTTGCTGTTGGGGACAGCAGTAGGTTCAGGTTATTGGTTGCTGTCCCACAGCCCCTAGCAGGTCTCCCAAGGTACAAGCTCACTCTCCCTTCACCCCACAACCCCCTTATACCAAACCATATAAGTTGCTGTAGGGAACAGCAGTAGGCCTTGGTGCCACTGCTGTTCCCAGCAGGTTTGCCAACACATATACCCCCTAGGATAAGATCCCTCTTCCCTTGGCAGTTTTAGTTACAGCAGAAAAATTGACCACCAAAACCTCCATAACCCAGCTCTTTATCGTCACCATGAATGCTGTTTTCCTCTCTCTGTTCATCTCACTGTTTTCAGATATGAATGCATGTTTTCTTTTCCATGTAACGTGTTGTGTTTTTTTTTTGGAAAGTAAGTATATAAATAAAAATATTTAGAATGTAAAAGAGTTATGGTGGACCTAACCACCATAACAAGAGAAAGAAACTTCATTGGTCGTAGAAACCAACTAAGTAAGAAAAAGAAAAATCACAAAGATTTACAAACATGAAACGCTCCAAAGAACCTATCCAAGAGATACCAAAGAAGCCTACGAAAGGCTACACCAGCAAAAAGAGGAAGGGAATTACCTCCCACACCAGGAAAAACAAGTGACCCTAACCATACGGTCACACTATGCTAGGTGACAAAGATTGGGAAGATTTCCCAATTTCCACAGATTTCCCTATGAAGAGGTGTATCTTTAATACGATCTTCCATGTTTGCATACTTGAACTTGACATCCCAGCTAATGAGCTTAACAATTTCACTTTGGGGAAGAGCTTTATTTTGAAAAAGACGCCTATTTTTCTCTCTCCAGATGTGATAGACTGTGGCAGCAAGAGCATCTCTTTTAATCTTTGTGATAAGGGTCTTACCAGTGAGATTTTGGGATGCCCATTGGACCTCTTCTAACCAAGAAGAGTGGTTCCTAGAACAACAGTTTTTCCTTTGTATGTTGCTCCAAATTTCTGAAGAGTATCGGCAGGAGAAGAAGAGGTGGTTGACATCTTCTTCATGAGCTTGACAGAAAAGGCATTTGGAGATGGAGATGATGTTATAGCTAGCAAGCAAGCTTTGAGTTAGTAATCTTCCATGGATCGCCATCCATACGATAAAGGCATGTCGGGGAATGTTACCATTGAACCACATGATATCCACCCACTGCACCTTTGTAGATCTAACTCTTGTAAATTCGTAGGCTTCCTTGATATTGTATGTACCTATAGGCGAAGGCCTCCATATTATGATATCTTTGCAACTCTGATCAGGTTGGTCCATATGTTGCAAATAACTCCAGACTTCCACCAGGTCATGGGTAACTGCCACCAGAGGATCCCATGAGTTATTTGTAATGATCGAAGAGACCTTGGCATCCAATGGTAAACCTGCATCATATGCAAGTCTCCTACCAAATTGCTGAAACAATGAACCTGTTGGGTTGCCAATGATCGAACCAAATCCAAGTGTCCTCACCACTACATATTTTATACTTGATTTGTTGGTAAAGAAGCGGTCTTGCCTTTAGAATCTTCCTCCAAATCCACGATGAAGTGGAAGGAGCCTTGAAGCTCCAAATGTTCCTACCTCTCAACAGATACTTGGCTGTTCATGTCACCCAAAGTGATTGTTCTTGTTGGATAATACGCCATAGGTACTGTGTAATTTCAGCTTTGTTCCACACCTACAGGTTTATTATGCCTAGACCACCCTCATCTTTTGGCGAGCAAATGCGTGACCAGCTAATGGGAGCCATCTTCTTTCTCAAGTCAGAACCCACCCATAAGAACCCTCTACAAAGGGCTTCAGTTTCTTGGACAATCTTACATGGGAGCTGGAAAATTGATAACCAATAAACAGAGGACGAGAACAAGACAGACTTTAACAGCTGCAACCTCCCAGTATAAGAGAGAGACCTTGCCTTCCAAGATTGAATCTTAGTCCTGATGTTATGTAACAAAGGCTCACAATCTCTTAGACGCAACCTAGATGTGATAAGGGGAAGACCCAAGTACTTGATTGGAAGAGTGCCTATAGGAACATGGAAATTGTTGACGATTTGATCCTTAATCTCTTGAGAGATGGCACATGGAAATAATATACTCTTCTCCAAGTTGATCCTTAAACCAAAGATTCCGGCAAACTCATTTAAGCTATTAAAGATACATGAGAGGGACTCCATACCTCCTTCAGAGAATATCATCATGTCGTTCGCAAAGCAAAGAGTCTTGATGTCATGCACTTTACACCTGGGATGATAGCTGAAGCCTTCTGCCACCCTACTTTGAAGGATACCCGTGAACAGTTCCGTTACTAAAACGAAGATATAAGGTGATAATGGATCGCCTTGACGAAGGCCTTTTGTACCCTTAAAGAAACCGACTGAACACCCATTCATGTTCATCATATGAGTTTGATCCCCTTACCCCTCTATCTACTAGCTTGCTGTTTTGTTTTCTTTCTGAGTGAATCAAGGTGCTCCCCTGCCATGACTACTGTGGGTTGCTGCTGGAGACAGCAGCAAATCCTTGTAACTTGCTGCACCCATTCTCCCACCTTTTTCATGTTTGTTTCCATCCCCTAGGGTCCATCAACCCAGTCTCACATGGTGGCTGTCCCATACCATCCAGCAGGTCCTCCAAGTACCTGTGCTCTGCTTTTCACACTGCAGTGGGTTGCTGTTTTAGGTGAATAACATGCCCCCAATCCCCTGCAACAGCCCGCTGTTCTAGCAAGCACACCCACATCACAGCACCTACAGATCACCCTCGTGCATTGCTCACCCCTGTTTGCATACTAAAAACCAGCTTTAAGTGTTGCTTGTGAATTGCTATTCTAGGCCTTGTAACCTATAGATTTCGTGATTAGCTTGCTTAGCTTGAGATGCATGATTGTTTGATGTGTTGATCTCTGCATATGGGTAGCCATTCCTTGTTCATTGCTGCTGTCCCATGCTTTACAACATATTGGTTTGGTGGTTAGTTTACATAGGATGAAGGCCTAATCTCTAGATCTGAATTGCTTGTCGATTGGTAGTAAGGAATCATGAAATTGGAGTGCCAAGACCCCTGCCTTACTGCTGTAGGTTGCTAGAAAAGTGAGAGGGCAACAGCTTTATACTTCCCCCCTTCTCCCCTGTCTTTGTTAAGGAACTCCAGAGGAAAACAAAAGGGGGATGATCCCCCCATATCTGAACCAATGTGGGCCCCCTCATAGGCCCACACAACTTGTAGAAACCCCCTAGGAAGCCCATGAAACCACCCCAATTGCAAAGCCCTGAAAAAGTGCAACTTTAAGGTGATCTGGCAACTCAGGTCGGATCACCTATGGCTTGTGTGTAGCCGACAAGGAAGGTCGGATACATGGCAGAAATGCCATTTTTGTATGTTCTGTGATCATTGATGCATTGGAATGATATTTTCAAACCAAACCAAGTGAATGGAACACCCGGAAACCGAACATGGGACATAGACTGCCAGTCCAAATAGATACACCGTGGGCCTTCCAACGAGGCCCACCAAGCCCAATAAACTTCTTTTGCATATAAATAAGATAAGCAAAGTAACTACCCAAGTCGGGCGGGCCAAACCCAATGTGGCCCACCCGAACCCATTTTTTTGCAGTGTGATATGTGATAAGTAGCATGGTTTGGCTGAGACCAAGGGCAAGGGCCTACCGGGCCCACCAAGGCCCATTAACCCAGAAAGTAAGGGTACAAAACCCTAACTTCACATAACTTGGGATTTCAAGCCCAAATCTGGACCAGGGGCCCCTAGTCCAGTGACCAGCCTAGTTATGCAAATCTAACAAGATAAATTAAAATTATTGGTCACCACTGCGAGGCCCACCCAGGGGCCTGCAAACCAATGCAGGCACACTTTTGCATGAAAGCCAACTAAATCTCTAAATTGAACAAATTAGGTAAAAATCAATTCATTTAACCTAAGCCCAAAAGACCTCCTAAGCTAGACAGAGGCCCACCAAAGGCATGTGGGCTTAGCCAAGCCCACAAAGGACACCATGGGCCTTCCAACAGGTCCAGCCCAATCCAACTCAGAGCACTTAATCAAGCAAAGATAAAATCAATTAAAGGGACCCATACCATTTAGGCAGTCCCGCCAGACTTAAAACAAATTGCATGATGGATTAGGAATCGAGCGAGAAATCAGCAAGTTGACTCAAACCAGGAGGAACCTATGGGACTCGTCAACCGACGGGGCAGACCGGGGTGTCTACGGACTTCCCCGGATCGTAATCGAGACCTTACTTAGAATCTCAAGCCACAGACCAGACCAATGGACAAACTTAGGCACCCAGGTGTCCGCCTGCACCCCATTAGGCGGTGGCAACTCCAACCTTCTCGTTTTACCCTCCCGGAGGCACGCACACAAATCCATGTGCCCCGCGGTGCAGCGTTTCTAACGCGCACACAGACTCTCGAAGAGAAAAAGAAGAAACATGTTTGGCGCTGCTGAATGCACAGATTGGGGCCTCAGAGCCGGTGAAGGACTGGGCATGTATAAGCAAGGGATCAAGGCAGCCGTCAAACCCTATGAGTAGACTACGGGATTCGGACTGGGGTTCAAGCCACAACCAGAAGACTACTCCGGACTCCTTGGGAACCGTGCCGAAAGAAAAAGAGCCAGAGCTGAAGGAAGAGACCCACACTGGCCGATTAGCATGCATGGTGAGCTGTACCACCGCTTCGCTAATATGGACCTCGAAGCAGCTCAATCCATTGAGAACATAGTCCCCTAAGGGTGGGGCGATGAGTTTTTGGACACCCCTACCCTGGAGGAGGACTACCTGCAAGGCTTAGCTCATATGCTCTGGGAGGAGCCACCATCTCTAGCATTATTCACCCTGGAATCTACCAACAAGGTTACCATGGCTTTTGCTCCTCCAGATGAACGGTTCATCCCCGAAGGGATTCCAATCCACCCCGTGGTCATGATGGGAGTGCCACCACCGGCTTCCGTGGAAGAATCCAAAGAGGAAGACCCAGCCATATACATCTGTATGATGGAGGGTCAAGACAGCTCAGGAGTACCAAACTGCAGGCCAAGGTCTCCTCCCCCACCTCCCCATATTCCACACCCTGGGACTCGCAATGGATTGAACCAAATGTTCCGTAGCATGCCCCAAGTACAAGGGCCAATGCCCGAAGAGATGTATCATGTGACTTATGGCAAATGGGCACCAGCGGCTTAATCCTCTACTATGCCTAGTATACCAATCGGAATACCCGTAGCTGTTGCACTACCTAGAGTTGGCTTGGCCAACGAAGTCACCATTGCCTACATGCCACCTGACACAGAAATACTGACAACAATTCCCCTCAGTGGATCATGGGTAAGGGTATCATCGGAGTATGATCCCAGGTCGGAGAGAAGCCAGAGCAAGCCAGCGGTAGGCCCGACAAACGATCCCATCTGCATTTCATTTGACGATAGCACCAACATGGTGCTGGCTGGAGAACTGGAGAAGACTACTGTCATCAACAAGGAGGACAAAGCACCACTGAAGAACTGGAGCGCCATGCTTTTTGCAATCCGCATGGCAAATGTTTCAAAAGGGGGTTTCCGCCACCTCTAAAATTTCTGTTGTAGCTGCTGCTAAGATTTTCAATGAATATCTGAATGATTCCTACTACTTACATTTGCCTAAAAATAAAAATAACAAAAACAAGCAACCTGAGCGTTGCAATCTTAGTATCAATTCCGACGCACACCCGGAAGAGCTGGGGCACGAGATAGATAATAAAGTTGCCATAATTGAACAAAAAGAACAAAAAGAAATTGAAAAGCCATTTCAGATGGCAATAATAAATGAAAAGCATGAGCCAATGTCCAGTCCTGAGAACGAGCAAGGGCTCAGCGAATCAGACTGGGGCACTTGCCCATTACAGCAGGAAGGTTCAGACATCGTCCCTTGTGAGCCTCCCAAGCATGAGGACGACGATGAATCATGGGAGACCCCGCTTGAAATCCAACTTGCTTTGGAAAGGCATGAAAAGGGTCTCCAGGCAAACATCGAGGAAACTGAGTTAATTGACATAGGTGAAAAAGCACAACCTAGGATACTCCAAATTGGTAAAAAGCTGTCACAATTATTAAGAAAACAGATGATTGATTTTCTTAAATATTATTCTGACATGTTTGCATGGTCATACGAGGATATGCCTGGGTTAGACACGGACTTGGTTGTGCATTAGTTACTAACAAAGTCTGAGGCCATACCTGTAAAGCAGAAGCTCAAGTGCACGAAGCTGGAATGGGCCCTGAAGATTAAAGAAGAGGTCACCAAACAATTGGATGCCGGATTCTTGCAAGTAACAAACTATCCGGAGTGGTTAGCCAAAATCGTGCCAGTTCCCAAGAAAGACGGGAAAGTCAGGATGTGTGTAGACTACAGAGATCTGAATAGAGAAAGTCTAAAGGATGACTTCCCATTGCCGTACATCGATGTACTAGTTGACAATACAACAACACATTCGATGTTCTCTTTCATGGACGGTTTCTCTGGTTACAACCAGATAAGGATGGCACCTGAGGATACGGAGAAGACATCCTTTACCACACACTGGGGCACTTACTGCTACTGTGTGATGCCATTCAGACTAAAGAATGCGGGCGCTACGTATCAGCGTGCAATGACCCTATTGTTCCATGACATGATGCACAAAGATATGGAAGTGTATGTGGATGACATGATAGTGAAGTCAAAGGAAGAAGAAGATCATTTGGTGAACCTTGGGAAAATGTTTGACAGACTCAGAGAGCACAAGCTCTAGCTCAACCCAAACAAGTGTGTGTTTGGAGTTACTTCGGGAAAATTGCTCGGATTCATATTGGGCAAGTGAGGCATGGAGTTGGACCTCGTCAAAGCAAAGGCAATTCTGGAGATGCCTCCTCCGTCGACAGAGAAGGAAGTAAAAGGGTTCCTAGATAGATTACAGTACATTAGTCGATTCATCGCGCAGATGACTCCTATGTGTGAGCCTATATTCAAGTTGCTAAAGAAAGATAACCCGGTAATTTGGAACGAAGACTGTCAAGTAGCATTTGATAAGATCAAAGCCTATCTGATGAGTCTGCCGATGTTGGTCCCACCAGTGCTGGGACGACCCCTGATCATGTATCTGACAGTCTCAGAGATAGCCGTGGGATGTGTGTTAGGTCAGCACGATGAGAAAGGAAGGAAAGAACAAGCGATCTATTACCTGAGCAAGAAATTTACCAATTTTGAAGTCAGATACACAGTGCTAGAAAAGATGTGTTGCGCTTTGGTCTGGGCAGCTTAAAAGCTCCGACACTATCTGCTCAGTCACACAGTCTTACTGATTTGGAACCTCGATCCGTTGAAGTATATCTTTGAGAAGTCGATCTCCACTGGTAGGGTAGCCAGATGGCAAGACCTTTTGTCTGAGTACGACATTGTCTATATGACTAGGAAGGCGATAAAAGGACAAGCTGTAGCAGATCACTCGGCAGAGCATCCCTTTCCAGACTACCAACCGCTCCTGACCTACTTCCCAGACGAAGATGTGATGTGTACGGAATCTGTAGAGGAGAGATAGGAAGCAAAGTGGCAGATGTTCTTTGATGGGGCAGTCAATATAAATGGAAAAGGGATCAGAGCCGTACTAATCTCCCCAAATGGTGGCCATCACCCAATAGCAGCAAAGCTTTTGTTTGATTGCACAACATGGCCGAATACGAAGCATGTGTGTTAGGCCTGCAGGCTGCAATTGAGATGCACATACAAGAGTTGAAGGTGTTCAGTGATTCTAGTCTCATCATCTATCAAGTGATGGGAGACTAGAAAACCAGAGATGTAAAGTTGGTACCATACCAAGAGCTGGTCAAGGAGCTAGAGGAGTAATTCGAAAGCATAACATTCGATTACATGCCCCGGGACAGGAATCAGTTTGCAGATGCGCTAGCCAGGCTGGCATCGATGGCCACCATCAATAACGATACCTGGGTGCAACCTTTGGAGATAGAAATCCGGCATCACCCTGTCTACTGCTTCAGCATTGAGAAAAGCACACCCGAAGAAGAACCCTGGTATACTAACATAGAGAAATACCTGAAGGATAGAATACTGGTGGAAGGCGCCTCGGCCGCAGAGAAGCGAACCATGCAGAGGTTGGCAGGGCAATACGTCCACAGTGGGGGTAGATTGTACAAGAAATCGTACAGTGACTCCCTACTGCTATGTGTCAAAGAGGATCAAGCGCAGAAATTGATTGAGGAAGTCCACGGAGGATTGTGCAGCGCACACATTGTGCACGGGGTCGCACAGCAGGGTGTACGTGAGAGTGCGTGCCTCCAGATGGGTAAAATGGGAAGGTTGGAGTCGCCACTACCTGATGGGGTGCAGGCAGACACCTGGGTGCCTAGGTTTGTCTATTAGGCTGCTGGTCTGCAGCTTGAGATTCTAAGCAAGGTCTCGGTTATGGTCCAGGGAAGTCCGTAGACACCCCGATCCGTCCTGTCGGTTGACAGGTCCCACGGGTTCTCCTGGTTTTGAGTCAACTTTGGTCTATCTCACCCGATTCCTATTCCAACATGCACATTTATTGAGTCTGGCAGAGACCGCCAAAGTGGTGTGGATCCCCTTTTGCTTGATTTTATCTTTTTAGCTTAAGATGATGTGAGCTTGATTAGGCGGGCCCTGTTGGAAGGCCTGCGGATTCCTTGGTGGGCTTTAGTTAAGCCCACATGTCCCCTGGTGGGCCTCAGCCTAGCCTGAGAGTCCCTTTGGGCTTTGGTTTAGTGAATTGATTTTATTTTTAAAGTTCAAGTTTAGGGGTCAAGTGATTTTCATGCAAAAAAGTGAGTTGGAATGGATTAGTAGGCCCCTGAGTGGGCCTCACCATGGTTGCCATGTAGTTTGATTTATCTTCATTAAAATTTCCCCTTGGTAAGCCAAGATTGGGCTCGGGGTCCGTATCCTGGGTTGGGCTTGACAGCCCAACACACTCTGGGCTAGGGTTTAGGGACCCTATCCTTGTTGGGTTAATGGGCTTGGCAGGCCCGATAGGTCCTGGCCTGCTGTCTCGGCCAAACCACAACTTATTGTAAGCATGCATATCGGCTGGGCTTTTAGTGGGCCTTGAATGGTGTGGCCCGACCATTTGGCTTAATTCTCTTATTTATATTCAAGCGGATCCGTTGGGCTGGGTGGGCCCCATTGGAAGGCCCACAAATGAGTCTGGTTGGACTGGTGGTCCAAGTCCCATCTTGGGTTTCTGGTTCAACCGGAAACCCTGCTGGCTTGTTTGGTTTAGTTGAAACAAGTTGCAAAAATAGCAAAAGGGCTTAAAACCCCAAAATCATAAATTACAGGGTGTATCCGAAATTGATTTTCGGATACACAACAAATCTAGTGTAGCCGAAATTGGATTTCGGCTACACATCAAGGTGTGCTGATCCGACCTAAGTGGTGGGATCAGCACACAGAAAGACTTTTGTGGGCTTTTGCTTGTGTGCTTGGATTTCCGGGTCTTTTGGGATGCTGCAGAAGCTGTGTGGGCCCACATTGGTTCGAATGAAAGCCACTTGGCTTCTCTGAAAGGGGTTTTGGGAACCCAAGGGAAGAAATGGAGGCAAGGCCTTGCCTCCTCCTCTCTTCTAAACTAAATCAATGCACAAACAGGGACTCAAGTGTCTCTATTGGGTCTCCTTCACCTCAAAAATCAGCAACAAAGACAAGTGACAAAAGAACCAACTACATGGCCCCCATAGGCATATTTCATGTCATGACACATGTGTGTGTGTGCCATGTCCGATAGTGAAGGATAGATCCATGTACATGCAAGACTAAACTAAAAGTGAAATACATAAAAGCACCCGAAAATTAACAACAAATTTAGGCATGGGATCTAAAAAACACAAGCATGCATGTTGAGTGTGCACTAAGCAAGGTGGCATGGACTTCATATGACTAAAACAGTAATTAAAATGACACAAAATCCTAGTAAAAGGGACTCACAAAAAAAAACCAGCAACTAAGTGATACTCACGCAATCCTAAAGTAGTAGCACATGGCTTTAAAATGGAGATAGACGATGACGATCCTCATGCATGCTTAAACAACAGTGACTATGCCATACATGAATAAGAGGAAATAACCATATATTATGCATGCCTTATAACATAACCATATGCTTCACCATCTAACTTAGGAAGAGAGCTTTTTAAAGAAAGGAAAGGGGGCGTTTATAAAAGAAGGGGTACAGCAGATGTATTGTAAGAGGAGCACACTCCTCTTTTTAAATGAGAAGAATCCAATAAAAATATGCAAACAGCAACCCTACAACAGTCCATGGACCCTTCGAACCAACCTAGAAGACCCCTCTCCCTCTCCTTAGACTACCAGAAGCCCACCTCTCTTACCACGAGGTTACTTACACCAAAGATGAGGACTTTGTGAAAGCAACAATGAATATGTAAACCACAAGAAGGAAACATAGTAAAATATATAGCATGAAATGAAGCAAAAATACTCACTTCTCATTCATATTTGGATATGTTGAACAAAAGATGTCAACAAGCTCACCTTGAGGATTTGAAGTTATGCTTGGAGTTATTGAGTTCTCTTGGAGGAAGGAGAAGCACCTTGAGCCTTCTCTTTCAAGCACCAAAAGACACCAAATTCTCTCCTTGGATCAAGGATGAAGGGGGAAAATAATAGTGGAAGCTTCTTTGATGATTTGGGAGAGTTCAAAGGGTAAATGAGGGCATGGGAGAGAGGGTTGGCCAAGACTAAAGAAGGTGGAAGTGTTAGGGGTCAGCCAACCTCGGCCAAGGGGGTGCTGCCCCCTTTTTATAACCAACTTTTTGTATCTGGCAATATATTTCGGATATAAAGAAAAGCCTTCATATCCGACCATATATGTCAAATACAAAAGGTGAATTTTTGATATTTGCAGATTGCCCCCGGATTTGACTGATTTGACACTTGAGATAATTGCAGATTGCCCCTTGGATGTTTACGGATTAATCCCTGAGATATTTTTAGAAGTTTGGATATTTACAGATTCGTCCTTGAGATATTTATCTACTCTTCTGCCACGTGTGCAGCTTCCAGCACTGCTGCCCTAGAACCTTAACTGCTCATATCTTCTTCATCCGGACTCCGATTCTGGTAAATTCAATTGCGTTAGAACCTTATCGGAGTCCTCTATCCATTGGGATAGGATTAAACAATTGATTTGGGGTCTAACAGAAAGTCAATTTCTACTCCCCCTCAAGTTTGACCGGCCTGTAAATCCTTCATCCGGGCCCCGATTCCTGCAAGCTCAGTTCCGTTGGAACCGTGTTGGGATTCTCTATCCACAGAAATAGAGCAAGGTGGTCAATTGTCACTTGATCAAAAGTCAACTTTTTGTCCCCTCAGGGTTT
Organism: Buxus sempervirens; assembly: GCA_947561395.2. Lineage (NCBI taxonomy): Eukaryota > Viridiplantae > Streptophyta > Magnoliopsida > Buxales > Buxaceae > Buxus > Buxus sempervirens. The sequence goes on along the minus strand of OX387190.1, from coordinate 6,257,657 downwards.
GACTTTTCAGCTAGGGTTTGCATTTCCGGCACTTCCAGGGGTGAAAAATGAGGTGCTTACACACATGAATGGGCACATGCTAGCAAGGAAGATCCTAAGGATGGGCTATTACTGGATGACCATGGAAGCAGACTGCTACGCTCATGTCAGAAAATGCCAGTTGTGCCAGATTTACGCAGATGACATCCATGCACCACCCAATACACTGTACTCCATGACATCACCTTGGCCGTTCGCTATTTGGGGTATCGACATGATAGGCCAGGTCCTTCCGAAGGTTTCGAATGGGCATAGCTTCATCTTAGTGGCAATTGATTATTTTACCAAGTAGGTAGAGGCCATGTCCTTTGTGGTTGTGAAGAAATCTCATGTGCTCAAGTTTATCAGAAACAATATAGTCTGTTGTTACAGTGTGCCGGAAGCAATCATCACAAACAATGCAAAGAATCTGAATAATAAGGACATGGAAAGGATGTGCGAAGATCTGAAGCTCAGACATTTGAACTTTACAGCATACTGACCTAAGATGAATGGAGCAGTAGAGGCTGCCAACAAGAATCTGAAGAGGATACTCGAGAAAATGGTAGTCACCAACAAATACTGGCATGAGAAGTTGCCTTATGCACTGCATGCCTATCGAACGTCGATCAGAACATCAACCGAGGCCACCCCTTTCTCCCTAGTATATGGAATGGAAGCAGTCCTCCCCATGGAAGTACAGATACCGTCGCTCAGAATTCGAAAGGAAGCGGAGATCAGTGATGTCGAGTGGGAAGAATCCAGATTTGACCAATTACAACTGTTGGATGAAAAGAGGATCAAGGCTCTGTGTCACGGCCAACTCTACTAGTAGAGGGTGGCGCGAGCCTATAACAAGAAAGTAAAGCCATGACATTTCAAGGTGGGAGATCTAGTGTTGAAAAGAATCTTTCCCCACCAAGAAGACAACAGAGGAAAATTCAAGCCAAACTACGAAGGGCCCTTTGTAGTCCACAAAGTCATGTCCAGAGGAGCACTCATCCTACAAGAGATGGACGGGGCAATTTTTCCTTAGCCGATAAATGCAGACGCAGTCATACTCTACTATGCCTAAGATCATTATGATTGGGAAATGAAGAGAGGCCATCTTTGACTCTCCTTTAGACCATAAATCCTTCCAAGCACCTTCAATTCTCCCCTAGTTAGACAATTTTGAGCCTTAAAATTCTTTCAATCCACTGCAAGTGTTCTATACACCACATAGGGCATTCCTGGCAAAGCAAAAAAGGAACAGGGCATTCTTGCCCAAAAAAAACCTCAAAAAGAAAAGAAAATGCAATAGAAAAATAAAGAAACAGAGGAAGTGGGGAAATGTTTACCCAACCAAGAAAATAAAGATGAAAATAAGCCAGGATGTGAGTCCCATCAGTAATAAAAGTAGCACACTTTGCAAACCCGAGTAGCTAAGCTTTTTTGAGCCATTTATCCTTTCTTTCATAACCTAGACCAAGCCTACATTTCGTCCTATCTCTAAGACCTCTCGGATCCCAAAAGAAATGATCAGGGCAAAAAATTAAGTCTGCATTTGTCGGCAATGACGGAATTCAGTATTTCCCAGAAAGGCTGGACACAGCGAAAACCCGAAAAAAGGGCGTTGTGCGGTAAGTCACAAAAAAAAAATAAAGGGGGGGGGAGAGAGAAGAAGAAACTGGTCACATTTGGATTGGGCAGAACAAGATACGGAAAGAGCAGTGACAATGGCAGACAGCAAGCTGAGAAAGATGAACAGATCAAAGGGGTCCAGACCGGCAGATTGTGCCAAAGCCAAAAACTTCACAGTGGCCGGTGATGACAATGCTACTGAAAATACCAAGCACTCCAAGTCCCGTCTGACCTTGGAAATTACTTTGATATTGCAGACACAGGCACACACTGACACACCTATTTTCTCTGTAATGGTTCTGCTTAACTATTTTGAGCTCCACATTGTGCGACTAACCTGAGTTGATAATCTCTTAACCCTGGCAGAGGCCGCTTGTAGCTGCAATGGGTAAAAGGCCCAGAGCCAGAAGCGAGTAGAAAGAATGTTTTTTCATTCCCCAGCTAGTCTACGACTAACATGCTATTCCTTTCCTGCTTTCATAGGTACATCAAAGGTGAGATAGCGGACATCCTCTTCCAAGTCCCCAGTGGAGTTCCTTCAACAAACGAAGTGCGATATCCTCTAAATCCCCAGTGCAGTCTTTCCAACAATAAGAGAGTGATACCCGATAATGTAATTCTCCCAAGCCTCACCCAGTCTGAAGAGGTCGGCTTCGCGAAAGGAAACAGAAGAAAGACAAAATGGGCTCACGCCAATCCTTGGTGGAATTTCCTCGTGTTCAACAGAGCACAAACAAACATGATGAGCTCGCACCCAAGAAAAAGGAAAAGGCCTTACAAAGAAAAATGATGGCGTAAGGGACCCCACTCATTCCCAGCGGAGCATTCTTCCCAAGAGAGCCCTCGCGCCTATAAAAAACAAGGCCTGGCTGAGAAAAAACAGTAAGGTAAGGATTCCCGCCAATCCCCAATGGAGTTGCTCCGAACTAGGAGGCCCTTACCTCACCTAGAAATGGAGAGGCGACCAAAGAGCGCGTTGCAGAACAAGGAAGTGGCAAGACTTGAAGAAGAAAGAGCAGAAGTGAAGATCTCGTCGGGCGAAATGGTCCCTTTTGTAATTTTTGATTTCACACATTTGTACATAGAATAGGGCAGGTGTGTGAGCTCCCCTGAGGCATCGAACAGCGCTGAGAGCACCTCCTCACCAACGGCACCTCCTCCTTCTCCCTTCCTTCCCCCTTTTCTCACTTGTCCCACCCTCCAACCCACTCCCGATTATAAAAAAAAAAACTGTCCTAAATCCAAAGGAAAGGACAAACAGAATCAGAAATGTGAAATCACCTAAAAGCTTTAATGGAACCAATAAGGAGAAAAGAATGTTGTCAAGTACCTAGCATCAACGCCGAAACAGGTTGGTGAGCTCAAGTCCAATCTAATCTCTTGCAAACATAAACTAAATGCTGAAGAGTTGCCCTACAAAAACCCGAAAAGCAAAGGGTAAGGAAACTTCGAAGCCGGGAAGTGGCGCCACATCATCTAGACGCTTCCCCCTCCCAATGAAAACTACAAAGGATTAAACTCGTCGAACATGTCAATAGAAATGCCAGGCGAAAAAACAAGGTTCTTTTTCTCTTTGCCGTTCATCTGCAAGGTGACTCCGGCAAAGAAGGGCAGCTGTAAGTACCTCATTTTTGCAACCCCGGAAATGCCGAAAATGCAAACCCTAGCTAAAAAGTCAAACCCTAAGGGGTCAAAAGTTGATTTTTTGATCAAGTGATAATTGGCCACCTTGCCTTATCTTAATGGATAGAGGATTCCGACACTGTTCCAATGCAACTAAGTTTGCTGGAATCGGAGCCCGGATGAAGGATTTATAGGACGATCAAACTTAGAGGGAGAGCAAAAATTGAATTTATGCTAAACTCCAAATCAGCCACTTAACCCTACCCCAATGAATATAGGACTCCGATATGGTTCTAACACAACTGAGTTTCCCAGAATCGGAGTCCAGATGAAGAAGATATGAGCAGTTAAAGTTCTAGGGCAGCAATGCTGGAAACTGCACATGTGGCAAAAGAGCAGAAAAATATCTCAGGGACGAATCCGTGAATATCAAATTGATGTAAAAATGTCTCAGGGACTAATCTGTAAATATCTAGGGGGCAATCTGCAATTATCTCAAGAGTCAAATTGGTCAAATCCAGGGGTAAATCTACAAATATAAAAAATTCTCCTTTTTGTATCCAACATATATGGTCGGATATGCATGTCTTTCTTCATATCCGAAATATAATTTCGGATACAAAAGATTTTCTCGTCAGATTCTCCGACAGATTCTCTGACGAAATTAATTTTCGAAATGATGCATTTTGTATCCAAAATCTTATTTCGGATACAAAGAGGGGATAGTGTATCTGATCTACATGGCCGGATACACATAGGATCATGTGTATCCGACCATCATGGTCAGATACAAAGTTTTTGTTATAAAAAGGCTAGCAACCCCCTGACTGGAGGTTGCTGGCCTTACCCCTTGTTTTCCCCTTCTAGTTGGTTCAAAACTCTTCTCTCCCACCTCTTTTTGCTTCCTACACCCCCCAAACTCATTCCTAAGACCATTTTACACCCCCCCCCCCTTTCCACCCTTCCTCATTACTACCAAGCTTGAAGGAGGGATTTGCTATTGCTATTGGAGAGGTGCTGTCCAGCACCTTGCCTTGCCTCAAGGAGGTGCCTACACACTACAAGAAGGCCTTAAAACCACCAGGTATTACTTCAAGTTATCTTTTGTTCCACATATATAAGATTGAATGTGTTTCATGGAGTTTAAAAGTGTGCTGTCTCCAACTGTTAAAATCTGTCATCCACCATAGTATCTCTTGTTTTCTTCCCCTTTGCATCACATGGAGGTCCCTAAGAAGGTAAGGGGAGGTGCACGCATAACCCCATGGGAGAATGAGAGGTTGTCCATTACACTTTGAACTCTTTCAAGCTGCTGTTTTGCAATTTTTGATTATTCCTATGAGGGAGAATGTTCCCTCCTGTGTGGGCTATCTTTTGTATCCCTACGTACCACCCCCCCCCCTTCTCCCCCCTTCTTGGTGACTTAGTTTTTCACTTAATAAGGTGCTCCTTTTGGGTGTTTAGTTGCTGTGAAGATGCACGATAGTAATAAGTCATTCTTGGGCCTGCATGAGCATGTTCCCCTTCCCCTTTAGCATGCTATTGTTTTGAATTGTTAATATGCCCCCCTGTTTGCCCCCTTTTAGCTTACTGTTTTTGGGTGTTAACATGCTCCCCACCCAGCCACGACCATGCACCCCACCCCTTTGCTTGGCCGTTGTTTTGCCCACCAAAGTTCCACTAGTTTTGTGCACTAACAGGTTCCCTTTTCCCCCCTTAACAGTTGCTGGTTACAGCATATCCATGCACCAAAGCCCCGCTAGTTCAGTCCATTAGAACCATGCATGAAGGCTCCCATCTCCTACATCCTTTTCATGTTGTCCCCAGCCCTTGGCTTAGCATGAAATCCCCACCTTCAGCTGCTGTCCCTGTCTTACTGCAACATGCTTTTTTTTTTATTTTTTTAGTTATGCTTAGATAATATGCCTTCTTGCTATACCACTTTGAGTGCATGCATGTGTATATGCAACCCCCATGGCCATGCTCCCCCTCCCCCTTTAGTATGCTACTGTTTTGTGCCTTAACTTGTCCCCCTTAACCCCTTTTGGTTTGTTGTATTGTGTGTTAACATTGCTCCCCATCCGGCCACTGTTGTGCCCTCCATAGCTTGCTGTTTTGGGGCCATTAAGGTGCTCCTTCACCCCACCAAAATCCCCCACGTTCAGCATGTTAGTAGCCCGAATGAGGGATGGCTATCCCCCTCCCTAACCCCTATGGTTTCCAGCCCCAAGCATGACCAATCCCCTTGCATTGGTTGCTGAGTTTCGCTCATTTACAACACTTTCTTTCAAAGTTATGAAGCATGCTCCTTGCCCCAGTGCCCTTCTAACATGTGCATGCACACACCTTACAGCTAAAAGCATACTAGGATAACCTTGTTTATTTTTCCTTCACTAAGTCCCAAATATGGGAACACGCAAGTAGCCTTAGTTTATAGGTGGAAATGCAGTGATTTGCATGTGTTAAAAGCGTGGATAAATGTTTGGTTGTTTTATGGATTTTCATTGACTTTTGAGCTTGCTGTTTTGTGTAGATTGTGAGACCAAAACAGGGACTTCATGGTCCCTGTTTAGATGTTGCATGTGGCTCAAGTAGGAGAAGGCAACCTCCCATGCCTTCTCCCCCTCTTCCTTGTTACAAAAACCCTCAAAGGAGACCAAGTATTGGGGTATTCCCTACCCCCTTGAACCTACGTGGGCCTCCCCAGGGGCCCATAGAGCCTTAGCACATTCCCAAGACCCCCCTAAGCATGTCCCATTTGAAAAAATCTGAAAAAAATGCATTTTTGCAAGCTGATCCAACAACTCAGGTCGGATCAACTGAGGACTGTGTATAGCCGATCATATAGGTTGGCTACACAGTCTTTTATGTGTAGCCGACCAGCAAGGTTGGCTACATTGTTTCTTGTGTGTAGCCGACTAGCAAGGTCGGCTACATTGTTGGAATCCAATTTTTTTTATCTCCCTTGGTTTTGCTTCACTCCAATGACATTTTTAATTAAACCTAACATGCCAATAGGGTTTTCGGGTAGATGGGACTTGAACCAATGTAGTTTATTTGGATCCACTGTGGGCCTTCCAACGGGGCCCACAAAGCCCGACATACGCAATGGAATTTAAACAACTTAATTAAGCAAAGTAAGTGGGCCAAACCCGGTGAGACCCACTAAAAGCCCGATTTGTAGCATGATGGTTTATTTAACATGGTTTGGCCGAGACCGCGGGCTAGGGCCTATCTGGCCCGCCAAGCCCACTAACCGAACAAGGCAGGGTGCAAACCCTACCTTCCAAACTCTTGGGCTTTCAAGCCTAAGTCTGGACTACGGGCCCCAAGCCTAATGCCTAGCCCATTTTTGAGAACAAATCAAGATAAACCTAAAATCACTTGGCAACCTTCGTGGGGCCCACCCAAGGGCCCACAAACCAATAGAGGCCCGCTTTGCATTGAAATCACTTAATCTCCAAACTTAAACATTAAATAAAATCAACTCACTAAACCCAAGCCCAAAGGGCCTCTCAGGCAAGACTAAGGCCCACCAAGGGACATACGAGCTTGACCAAGCCCACCAAGGAATCAGTGGGCTTTCCAATGGGGCCCAACTAATCAGACCAAGCTCATTTAATTAAACAAGATAAAATCAATTAAAGAGACTCACACCACTCAGGCGGTCCCACTAGATTTAACCAATTTGTGCATGCTGGATTGAGAATTGGGTGAGTGAAAACCGAGTTGACTCGAACAAAGAAACCCATGGGACCCATCATCCGACGGGGCTGACTAGGGTATCTACGGACTTCCCTGGACCGTAACCAAGACCTTACTTAGAATCTCAAGCCGCAGACCAGCCCAATAGACAAACCTAGGTACCCAGGTGTCTGCCTGCACCCCATCAAGCAATGACGACTCCAAACCTTCCCGTTTTACCCATCCGGAGGCACGCAAATCCGTGTGCCTCGCGGTGCGGTGTTTTTTTTATGTGCGCACAATATGTAATAAGTAATTTACTCACTATAACCTGCCATCTATCAATGATTGTGTCTTGCACCAATTGAGGGGTTGCACTGAAAAAAATTGCACTCTTTGCTTGGCACATGAGTAACCCAGATAATCTGCCAAACTCCTCCATGCTTTGAAATATAGTAGTGATAGAACTCATGTCAGCTCTTGAGAAAATCAACAAGTCATCAGTGAAGCACAGTGCTTTGATGTTCACTTCCTTGCACTTGGGATGAAAGCCAAATCCTTCCCTTGTTCGACAATGGATATTACCTATAAAGAGCTCCATTACAAGAACAAATATATAAGGTCACTTTGCCTTATACCTTTGGTACCTTTAAAGAATCCAACAGAGCATCCATTGATCACAAGTGAGTAAGCCGGGGATGTCACACAAGCTATGATCCACGAAATAAACTGTTGAGGAAGCTTCGTTGCATTCAATAAGAATGGTAGAACTTCCCATCTAACCAAATCATAAGCCTTCATAATATCTACTTTCATTTCACATTTGGGGCTTCCTTTCTGCAGGTGATAGTGATGGAGAATTTCTGGAGAAGTTAAAATGTTATCCATCATGGATCTGCCAGGGATAAATGCACTCTGATAAGGGCCAACTAAATCAGAGATACACTTCTTCATTCTATTGTCACTCACCTTCGAAATGCACTTATATATGGTGTTGACACAAGATATCAGTCTATAATCCCCCACCTTCTTTGCGATATTGCCTTTAGGAATCAGAGTGATCAAGGTAGTATTCATCTGTTTGAGCAAAGTACTTGACGAGAAGAAATTCTTAATTGCAGCCAAAGTTTCTTCTCCAACTATTTGCCATGCTGTTTTAAAGAAACATGGAGTAAATCCATCAGGGCCAGGTGCTTTATCATCTTTAAGGCTAAAGAGTGTATCCTTAATCTTCTTAGTTGTGACTTCAGAAGTTAACTCATCAGCTTGCTGTTAGCTTCCTTGATATGAGTTGTTCCACTACTGAACTACCCCTTTCCCATGTATTTACCTGACCCCCAAGCATACCTGAGTAATAACCTTCAAAAACCCTCTTCAAATGTTCCCATTCTGACACCTTTTCACCATCTTCCTTGTAGATACTGAGAATTTTATTATTTGATCTTCTACTCACCAGAGCTTTGTGGAAGAAAGAAGAATTAGAGTCTCCTCTTTGAAGCCTCTGGATCCGGCTTTTTTGTCTCAGTTGAGACTCCAAGTCTAAGTCAAGTCGAGCCACTTTCCTGGATATAGACTTCTCCTCACTTGCTAAATCTGAACTCCCTGGGTTCAAGAATAGATGCCTCTGACACACTTGCAATGCCAATCGAGCTTCTTGGAGTTGGTTGTCAAGAGCTAGGAACTTAGATCTACTCCTAAGCTTCTTCTTCACAACCTTTAACTTCTGAACCAAAGTAAACATTGGATTGGCAACAAATTTCAATTGCCATGCTTGGCTCACGATACCCAGAAACTCCTCATGGTCGCACCAATTGTTGAAAAATTTAAATAGCCTAGGTCCTTTAAATTCATCAGTAGTGATTGAGATGATGATTGGACTGTGATCTGAAATACTTGGAGTTAAGAAGTTAGCCTCTGTTTGTGGAAATTCTTACAACCACAAATGATTCACCAACACCCTGTCAAGTCTACATAGAATCATGTTATTACCAGAACTTTTGTTGCTCCAAGAATGTAGCAGGCCTTTATGTATGAGCTCCAGCAACAAACAACCCCTTGGAGGCTTTTGCATTGATTGGTTTTCCTCCCAGCTTCTCCCCTGAAGTTCTAACACAGTTAAAACCCCCTAATACAATCCATAGACACCCTGGATTACAAGACCTGAGATCATGCCACAAGGTTCTTCTTTGGATATAGTCATTGGCGCCATAAACAAACAACGCCCTATAGTGAGTTTGTGAACACTAAATAATCAGATTACAATGGATACCTGGTCGGAGACAAAAGCTGAATTCACAATCAGTTCTGATGGGTTCCAACATACCCAGATTCTCATTTTTTAAAGCTCTAGAATAATTATTGATGGAATTCCAAAAAGGACAAATATTGGCAAGAACACTTGTCATATTTATTTCCCTAACTTTTGTTTCAACTATACATATCAAATTCATCTTATTCTTGGAAACAAGATTCTTGACCTCCTGCTGCTTGGCCAAGTCATTAAGCCCCTAATATTCCATAAACCCCAACTAATCATGAGAAACTAATTGTGATTTAGATTGGCCATCGGTGGTTTTATCCCCTGAAATCATGATACCCTTGCCTTCATCTTTCTTCGATTAGGCATCTCTCATGGCTATCTCATTGACCAAGAGTATTTCCTTCTACTATTACCTTCACTACCTGATGAGACCGAATTCGCATCTTAATTTTCATTCTAATTCCCAATTTGTTCCAACACTGAGAATCTATTCGGGCTTTTCTGAATAGCCTTCGTGCCATCTCCAACCGATGATGATTTCCGACACTCCACCTGATTCTAATCAGAAACCTGATGAACAATAGTGACATCAACGCCATTATCTTGAATCACCACACAACTTGATCTCTCATCATCATTCCTAGAGGGACTTGGGGGAATCAACTCAGAACTTGCCTTCTGTACACTCTCCACCAGAACAGTCTCTTGGGGAATGTTAGTAGTTTCCACATTATCAATTTCATTCTCTTGCACAAAGGACCGACCTGTAGGTTGCCAATCCTTGTTTTGACGAACACTTGGGCATTTGGCCGTAGCATGCCCAAAAATATTACACCGAGAACAAAACAATGGCTTGCATGGATATTCAACCGCAATTTCCATTATCTCATTATCTTCTCCACTGGATTGCAGGAGTATATTATCTAGATATGAACATTTTCCATCAACTTCCACGCATACTCTAGCAAAATTCAACCTCGATCTCTTTTGCGTTGCCGATTCCAAATATAAGGGCTTGCCAATTCCACTTGTGATATGACTTAGCCCAATTTTCGACTAGTATTCTAGTGGTACATTAAGAAGCTTCACCCAAATAGGGATTCGACTGAATTCCAATTTGACAAACTTCATCTTTGGTTCCCATTCCCTCATTACCAGTAATCTCCCAGCCATATGCCACGGAGCCTCTTCGAGAACCTTGTCCCTCACATCAAAGTATCCATCTGCCGTCATACTTGTCTCAACTTTACCATTCTTTCCCCACAGCTTATCAGCTAGCGACTTTTTCCTTTTTTTTTTGGAAAGTAAGTTCCATTGATGTATATAAAATATTTACAAATGCTACCATGTAGCCAACAATAGCTTGTGAAGCTATGCACACAAAAAAAACCTTAGAAGGACACATTCCTTGCAAATGAAAACGAAGAAGGAACACCTCAAATCATGGGCTGTCCTTAAGACGTTCTTAAGAAATTCCTCCTTGGATGCATGCTTTAATCTCACATATCACCATTAGACCCAAAAAATCATGCAACAAAGAATGTGGGATTCAATCCCCAATTCTAAGCTATTTCCCTGCTGTTAGGATTATCTTTCACATGACACTTCACATTAGGGCACTTCAGTTTCATCTCTATGGCAATGTTCTTTACAACCTCTGCTTCAAGTAATGCTTTGTTCTGAAAAATTCTTCTATTACGTTTTGACTCGATATGGTAAACCATCGCTGCAAAACTTAATTTCCTAACCCTTGCAATGATACCAGTACCTCTTACCCTTCGGGTTGCCCATTGAACATCCCTATCCCAATCTGTAGGTGCACGATTCTTGCAATTTTTTCTCATGACCAGGTACCATATTCTCGATGAGTATGAACATTTAAAGAATAAGTGATCAAAGTCTTCAGGTTGGCCTTGACAAAGAGAACATGTAGATGTAGATATAATATTCATCTTCAAGAGCTTATCATGAGTAAGCAAGCATCGATTGATCGCAAGCCATAAGACGAAGGCGTGTCTTGGAATATTACCAGTAAACCAAGCCAAACCTTTCCAAAGAACTTGTGACCGACCAATCAGCTTGCGACTTCACAGCTACTTGTAAGCACCTCATTTTTGCACTTCCGAACGAATCGGAAATGCAAACGCTAGGCAGAAAGTCAAACCCTAAGGGGTGAAAAGTTGACTTTTTGATCAAGTGATAATTGGCCACCTTGCTTTATCCCAATGGATAGAGAATCTCGACACGGTTCCAACGCAACTGAGTTTGCTGGAATCAGAGTCCGAATGAGGGATCTGTAGGCCAGTTAAACTTGATGGGGAGTCGAAAGTTGACTTCCTGCTAAACCCTGAACCAGGTGCTTAGCCATGTGCCAAAGGATAGAAAGCTCTGATACGGTTCTAACGCAACTGAGTTTGCCCAAATCGGAGTCCGAATGAAGAAGATATGAGCAGTTGAAGTTTTCGTGCAGCAAAGCCGGAAATTGAACACGTGGCAAAGGAACTGCACACGTGGCAGCGAACGCAGGAAAATATCTTAGGGACCAATCCTTAAATATAAAAAATCTGTAAAATATCTCAGGGACTAAACCAAAAATGCATAGGGACTAAATCTGTGAATATCCAAGAGTATCAGGAGAATCTGCAAATATCCAAGGGCAAATCTGCAAATATCCTGTTTGTATCCGACCTTATATGTCGGATACACATATCTTTCTTCATATCCGAACTTAAATGTCGGATACAAGGGATTCGACCTCGAGATTTGCACCGATTCCCCGACAAATTCGCGGCGGAATTAAAATTTTCAAATTATGATGTTTTGTATCCGACATTTAATGTCGGATACAAAGAAGCAATAGTGTATCCGGCCTTGATGGCCGGATACACATAGTATGTAGTGTATCCGGCCATCAAGGTCGGATACAAATAAAATGTTATAAAAGGGGCCAGCAACCCCCTGGCCGAGGGTTGCTGGCCTCACCCCTTCTTCCCCCTCTTGCACAAGTTCAAGCCATCCCCTTTCTTTCCTCCCTTGCCTCCCACACCCCCCATACACCCATCTTTGACCATCTTACCCTCCTTCACACCTTGTTCCTCATCTTTCACTCAAGCAAGAGGTGGTACTGCTGCTGGTGGAGCTGCAAGAGTGGTGCTCCAGCTCTTGTCCAAGCTTCAAGGAGTTGCCTATACCATATTATGAAGCCTCCCAACCACCAGCACTCTTCTTTCTAGCTTCCCTTGCCTCCACGCCCATCCCACACCTCTTCCATATCACTTGATCCCTTGTCCTTCTCTTCTTCTTCATCTTTCACTCAAACAAAAGAAGGAGAGCTTGCTGCTACTACGGTGGAAGGACTCTCCAGTTGCTGTCCAACCTCCAGGAGGTGTCTCCACCTTGCTCAAGGGTCTAAGAACCACCAGGTATGGTTCCCCAACACATTGTAAATCACATATATTAAAATGGGAGTTTTCTAAAAAGTTTCCTAATCATGTCTTCTTCCCTAGCATATATCTGGTTTTAGTGTCTACTTGCATGTATTTTCTTCCATCTCTTGGTAACATGGTGGTCTCCAAGGGTAAGGGAGACCCCATGCACGACCCTAAGGGAGGAGGAGAAGCTTTGTTGCTTCATTTTAGGCCACCAAGTTTGCTGTTTTGGGATTCTTGGTTATTCAGTAAAGGGAGCATGTTCCCTCACAATGAGCATGTCCAATGTACCCCGTATAAACCCCCATTCTCTTCCCCTTCTCTAGAGCCTTTTGCTTGGAGCATGGAGCCTAGATTCAGAGCTTGCTGGAGGTCACAAGTGGTGCATGTTAGACCATCTCTGTGCCATTTCTGTATGCGTATGGCTGCTGTTTTGGCATGGGTATTTCGCCTTTGTTATGGTTTGTTGTCCTTACATACGTAGTGACATGCATGCTAGGATCGAATGGGCATAGCTTCCCTTGCTGTTTTTATATGTTTAATCAGGTTGTCGTCACATTGCTTAACTGCTATTTCATTTTTACCACCAACAGCCCCTTCTTGTTAATCCCCATTTCTTCGTGAATTAATATGCCTCTTGCTGAGCTACTGTTGTGCTTCCTACCTGTAGTAGTCACTGCTTTCCCTTTTTCTTTCTTATTATTATCACAGCAGGTTTCTAGTTTGTTTCTCCTGGGTACATGCATAACATGCTGCCTGTGTGAAGTCATTGGCATGATCCCACTCACCCCTAGCATGTTTCCAACCCCCACCACAATGGCTGTTCCTGTTCCCCACAGAACCCCTTTTTATTGTCTTTTTCTTTCTTTACTTGAGGTATGTAGGACCTGCTATTTGCTTGATCATTTCGCATACCTGCATGTGTGCGCATACCCCCATTTGGATGCTATCCCCTTTTTATGACTGCTGTTCCTTTACATTTACAGCATATTTTGCTCATTTGCATGAGCATTTACGTAGTCTATTAAAATGTATGTGCATTCCCTTTACCCCACAATACCCTTTATCATGACCATGTCAGCTGCTGTTGGAGACAGCAACAAACCTTTGCTGCTTGCTGCAGCCCCCAGCATGTTTAACCCCCCTCCATGTTTTTGTTTTGCCTGTCTAACTGCCATGATTTTGCATGTGCATTAGCATGCTCCCCTTACCCTTTTAATTTGCTGTCGGTGGTTAAAAAAGCATGCTCCCCATCCCCTTTAACCCTGCTGTTTTAAGTCCACCAATAGCCCCCCTCTTTGTCCATTTAATTTCTGTTTATATGTGCACTAATCCCCCCATGCTTGCCCTTTTTTGGTTACTGTTTTGTGCCAACAAGCATGCCCCCCTTTCCCCTTTGCTTATTGTCTTGAGACCTTAACATGCTCCCCACCCCAAGTACCATGCTTCCCTTATCCCCCAAGACACCTTGCTGCTGCTGCCCCACTTTCTAGCATGCATTCCAAGGTGCTTGTGCACCGTTAGGGCAACCCTATAACTGTCATGCATGACAGCAGCCGCCCCCCACTACCTTCCTTTGGTCGTATGCTCCCCTCATCCCCTACAACACCTCCCTGTTATGGCATGTAGGGGCTGCTGTTGGTAACAACATCAGTCCCTTGTTCTTGCCTTCCGTTTAACACCCTTCCCCATGCCTAAAACCCCCACCACAGTGGTTGTCCCAGCTTCTCTACAGCATTTCCTTTTACTTTTTTTTCTGTACTTCTTGTATGCAGGAGCATGCTAATTTGCTTGCTTAGTTAGTTTGCTGTCTTGGGTGTTGATGTGTTTCCCCTTCCCCCCAATCTCCACGCATTTCCAGCCCCTTTTAGCTGGCCTAAAACCCCAGGATAGTTGCTATTCCCAGCAGATTTGTTCACTTGTTTATGCTCCTAAACCCAACCCATTGGGCATTAGACATGCATGCACCCCTCACCTAATCTCCATGCATTCCCCACTCCCATTAGCATGCTTAAAGCCCACCTAAGATTCCTTTATTAGTTGCTGTTCCCTTTTGTTTATTGTTACTGTGCCATGATCTGTAACACGTTGGTTTTGTGATTAACATGCATAGTATACAAGACCTTGGTGTTGGGCTTTTTATGGCCCATTGATTAGTGAAGTGGGACCACCAAAGTAGAGGTACCAAGACCCCTATGCCTTTGCTTCCAAAGTTGTGGGTCAAATGGGTCCAATTGTACCTCATAAGACATCATAACTTTTGGGCAAGGAAAATCCCAAGTGCAGCGTCATGGGTTTGGAGGAAGATTCTTAAGGCTAGAAATAGTGCTCACCCACTCATTAAGAAGAGGATACAAAATGGCAGAAGCACGTCATTGTGGTTTGATTTGAGTTTGATTGAGTGGATCCCATTGGAAGGCCCACGGTATCCTTGGTGGGCTTGGCTGAGCCCACATGTCTTTGGTGGGCCTCCATCTAAGCCTGGGAGGCCCTTTGGGCTTTAAGTTTAAATGAATGGATTTTATCTTAAGGTTCAATTTAGAGATTTAAATATCTTTTATGCAAAGAGGGGGGTCAGCATCAGTTTGCGGGCCCCTGGGTGGGCCCCCATGATGGTTGCCAAAGTGTTTTAGGTTTATCGTGTTAAGTTTGCCAAGAATGGGTTGGACATTGGGCTTGGGTCCCGTAGTCCAGATTTGGGCTCGAAAGCCCAAGTTATGTGAAGTTAGGGTTTTGAACCCTTACTTCCTGGGTTAATGGGCTTGGCAGGCCTGGTAGGCCCTTGCCCTTCATCTCGGCCAAACCATGCTACCTATCACATATCACACTGCACAAAAATGGGTTCGGGTGGGCCACATTGGGCTTGGCCCACTTGGTTCAGTTAGTTGCTTAAGTTGCTTAATTGTATGTACAAGGGTTTATTGGGCTTGGTGGGCCCCGTTGGAAGGCCCACTATGCATCCGGTTGGACCGATGGTCCATGTCCCATGTTGGGTTTCCGGGTGGCCCGGAAACCCTATTGGTTTACTTGGTTTACTTGAAAATATCATTCCATTTCATCCACAATCGAAGAACACACAAAATGGCATTTCTTTCATGTAGCCGACATTCTTTATCGGCTACACACAAGCCATAGGTGATCCGACCTGAGTTGCCGGATTACCTTAAAGTTGCACTTTTTCGCGGCTTTGCAATTGGGGTGGTTTCATGGGCTTCCTAGGAGACTTCTATGAGTTGTGTGGGCCCCTGAAAGGGCCCACATAGGTTCAGATATGGGGGATCATCCCCCTTTGGTTTCTTCTTGGGGTTTCTCATCTAAGGCAAAGGGAGCAAGGGGGAAGAAGGAAGGCATGGGGCTGCTGCCCCCTCACTTCTCTTCAGCGGTTACAGCATTAGTAGCAATTAACCAAACGTACCTGATGATGGCGCTCTCATTCCACTTCTGCAAATTAAGAAGGCCAAGTCCACCCTCTTGCTTAGGCCTGCATACAACTCCCCAAGCAATAGGGACAACCTTCTTTGTAGTCATATTAGGCCCTACCCATAAGAACCTTCTACACAATTCTTCCAACTCCTTGATCACCTTCTTTGGGAGGATAAACGTTGCCATCCAATGAACTTTAATGGAAAAGAGCACTGTCTTTACCAAGAGCAGACGCCCCACATAAGACAAGCATCTTCCCTTCCATGAGCTCACCTTGGCCTTAACCCTTGCTATCAACGGTTCACAGTCCCTTTTAGACAACTTTGATGATATGAGTGGCAGCCCCAAGTACTTCACTGGGAGTGACATAATCTGAAACCTAGTGATTTCTCCAAGCTCCCTTGCTAAGGCTTCATCAACTCCGCTTGTGAACATACAACTTTTGAGATGATTAACTTTAAGACCAGCTATCTCCTCAAACTCCTCCAAAGTTTGAACCAAGCATTTAATGGATTGTCTATCCCCATAAGAGAACAAAAATAGATCATCAGCAAAACACAATAATTTAATATTTTTCTCATTACACTTGGGGTGGTGTTTGAACCCAGTCACCGTGCATCTCGCAAGCACCAAGCAAAACATCTCCATGATAAGGACAAAGAGATATGGGGATATAGGGTCCCCTTGTCTGATACCCCTTGAGCTTTGGAAAAAACCAACCATAGCACCATTGATCATGATAGAGAAGGAAGGTGTTGAAACACACTCCATAATCCATGTGAGAAACCTCATAGGAAAGTTCATACCTTGTAAAGTAGCCTTGATGGCACTCCAAGCAACCGTATCATAAGCCTTTTTGAGATCTACTTTCAATGCACATTTGGGCAGTGAACTTGTGAGGTGATAATTGTGCATCAGCTCATGGGACAACAAAATATTCTCTACAATACTCCTGCCAGGGATAAATGCTGATTGGTAGTCCCCCACCAAGTCCGATACTACTTGCTTCAACATGTTTGCTAGTATCTTGGAAATACACTTATAAAGCGTATTAACACATGATATAGGTCTAAAGTCAGTAACTTTTGAAGGGTTAAGTCCTTTGGGTACCAATGTAATTGTTGAGTGGTTCATCTGTTTGAGGAGTTGACCAGATGTAAAGAAGCTACTGATAGCTGCCACACAATCATCTCCAACAATCGACCATGCCTTCTTAAAGAAGCACGGAGTAAAACCATCAGGCCCAGGCGCTTTGTCCTCCTTGAGAGAGAATAAAGTAGCCTTAATTTCATCACAAGATACATCCTTGTCCATCTCCAAGATCTGGTCATCATTGAGTTGCTTAACAAACTGTGGAGTACTAACCTATTCTAAACTTCAATACAGACCTAAGTTACCTCCTGGATGTAATAAATAACAGAGTTAATAAATGTTGACACCTTGGGTTCTTAAAAGGAGAACTTTGGGTAATCTTTAATGAACATCTAGAATAACAACCAACTAGAGGATGACTCTTAGTAAATAAAAACTACTGATTCGGCCAATAACCTATCACTTTCACATGAGTAAGTTAGGAGTGTTCACAGTAATAATTTACAGTTTAAACAATTAATTAAGAAATTGTGCATGTTTCCATCTGTATCTTGTTATAGTGACCTGAAACTTTGTTTAAGACCTGATTTCGGTTATTTTAAATATCTGATTGGTTTGCATCAAGATTTTGTGATGATCGTGGACATATTATTTGACATGTCTCTTGGTATGGGGTTTATCGTTGAATATTGCATCATAATTTATTCAATGTTTTTGATTGTGAGTTTTGTCTAGCGGGCAATGCTTAGTATGGATCCATAGCTTAGCTAGGAAGTGGAATGAAATTGTCTGATAAGTTATTTCCTGTTCGGTACTCCCCAGTATGCATTTCCATTGCAGTTACGGCCTGGTCTTAGTTTGGTTTGTTGATAGGCAATAGTTTATAAGTTTGACCGTCGTAGCTGTGACGATGGTAGCAATCCAGACCGTCTATCGGCAATGGTATTGTTGATCGGTTTGGTCTTAGCCGAGTTTGTTGATCGGCAATGGTTTGTTCCGCAGTTGCGGGTTTGTTATTGACATAGTTGTGTCTCCGCGTGTGCGGGTTTTTTTAGTCGAGTTCGGCATTGGTTATTTGGATTATCACTGCGTGCTTCAATGAGACATCGACTTACACAAGCTTTTATACTGGTCATGTTTTAGGTTATTTGTGACTCGCACACTTGAGCTGTATTTTGGTCGTGCTTGAAGTTCACTTGTGACTTGCACATGCATTGGTATTAGCCGTGTAGCCGAGGATCCATATATCTTTGATCGGATTGGTATTCCCCTGGCATGTTATTCCGCAGTTGCGGGTTTGTTGTTTTTACTTGGATTGTACGCGCCAGCCCATCCGTGTTTTATTAGGGGTGATCCGCATTGATGGTTGATGGAGGAAATGGAAGTGACTGTATTTGCGGGCTACATTTATCATGTAAGTCGTGAGGTGGCGACAATGGGGCAGGAATATTGGTTTCAGTTCATGAGTCCTGTCATGTCACACATGTTTGGATTGTTAATTGATTTATATATGTTATTATTGTGATTTTGTTTTATCGTATTACCTCATGACTTATTTTGTAAAAATTATGGACTGTTTTATCTCATGCACATTGCGACTTGTTGAGATTTATTCTCACTCCAGTTTTCCCCATTTTTCAGGTATTCTTTGAGAGGTCGACAAGCTTGGGGATATTTGTAAAGGGTAGTCAATAGATGTGAACTGATCAAGAATATAAAAGTTACTTGTACATACTAAGTTTTATTATAATTGAATTTGTTTCCGCATAATAACTCTAATAATAAAGAAAGAAAAAGTTTTAAATTATTCAGGATTTAGATGCTTTTACCTTCATTCACTAACACCTCGGGTTTGGAATATTTATCCAGATCCGGGGAGTTACAGCACACGATCAAGTGGAGTATCAACTTCCTATGTTCGACCGAAAGGTAAGTGATGACCAAGCCAAAGCTATTATAGAAGAAGTAATTGAAGAAGAAATCAGAACAACTCTTTTCAGCTTGAAGGATGACAAGTCTCCAAGCCCTGATGGATTTACCCCAAAATTTTTCAAGAAAGCATGGAATATTGTTGGCAATGAAGTTGTCAAAGCAATAAAAAGCTTCTTTGTGTTTGCCAAGCTATTGAAGCAGATGAATTGTACATCAATTTACCTAGTCCCGAAATGCAGAAATCCTTCCAAGGTAAGTGACTTTAGACCCACTTCATGTGTTAATTCTATCTACAAGTGTATTTCTAAAGTCATTGATAACCGGTTCAAGAAGGTAATTGAAAATCTGGTTGGTGAATATCAGTCGGCCTTTGTACCTGGGAGAAGCATTGTCGACAACATCTTGTTATCCCTTGAGATATTAAATAATTGTCACTTGCACAGCAACAAGGCAAAGGCAGCTATTAAAGTCTATCTAAGGAAAGCCTATGATACTGTTTCTTGGAAGTGCATCCTATCTATTCTACAAAGAATGAATTTCCCAAGGACATTTGTTCTATGGATAGAGCAGTGCATAACTACCCCTACGTTTTCTGTGTTAATCAATGGAAGTATGGTCGGTTTTTTCTCCAGTGCTAGGGGAGTTCGTCAAGGTGATCCGATTTCTCCCTACCTCTTTGTGTTAACCATGGAGTTATTCCACATGCTAGTTAAGGAGGAGACCCAAGTGGGTTTCAAATAACATGATAAATGTGAGCAACAAGGCATAAAACAGTTGTGTTTTGCTGATGATTTACTCATGTTCTCCTATGCTGATCAAGCATCAATCAAGTATTTTATGAATGCTTTACAAAGACTTAAAATTCTGTTAGGTCTCCAAATGAATAGTGAGAAAAGCAGTCTATTTGTAAGTGGGGTGGAGGAGCACAAGAAGCAAGAATTATCATCTCTACTGGGATATCCACTTGCAGAACTACCGGTAAGATACTTGGGACTTCCTTTGATATCTACTAGATTAACAGTTGCTGCTTGTGAACCATTGATCAATAGCATCATAGCAAAGACGCAATCTTGGAAGGGTAGGGCGTTATCATATTCAGGGAGGATGACTGTTCGGGATTCAAGTATACTGGTTATCTGTATTTATCATCCCGAAAAGAGTTCTCAATGAGTTGGAGAAATTATGTAGGAACTTCTTATGGTCAGGTCTAGAAATGAAGAGAAAGATTGTTCCAGCTTGCTGGGATATAGTGTGCACTCCAAAGGACGAAGGAGATTGGAATTTGTGAAATTGCATGTTTGGAACAAAAGTGCCTTATTAAGATTAATTTGGATGATAGTAAGTGGAACAACAAGCCTATGGCTTCAGTGGATAAGATATTACCTTCTTAAGGATAGGAACTTTTGGACATTAAAAATACCAGCGAGAGGATCATGGGTATGGAAGAAGACACTCAAGTTAAGAGATCTTGCAGCACTACTAATCAAGAAGAGTGTCAACAATGGGATTGATACATCAATTTGGTTTGATAACTGGCACCCTTCGGGCCCACTCTTCAGTAAGTATGGTTCGAGAATAAGCTATGATTCGGGGATACCTATCAATGCATTGGTCAGCAGCATAATTATTGATGGACAATGGGACGTCCCTCTGACAATAACAATGGACTTAATGGAAATATGGGGGAGACTTCAAGAGCTACTAGATCCAATTCAAGATAGAGATGACCAAGTGATATGGGTGCCTTCTAAATCTAGAATTTTTTAAATCAAAAGTTGATACAGGGCACTAGAGGGGAGCCGGCAGCAGGTACATTGGAAGGAATTGACTTGGCACAAGCATGCTATACCGAGGCACTTATTCATAGCTTGGGTTGCGATCAAAGGAAGACTTTTAACAAAGAACCAGCTCATGGAATGGGGTTTCATCCAATCAGCTACATGTATTCTATGCCGACAGCATATTGAACCACAATTGCACCTCTTTTTTGAGTGTATTTACAGTGAAGCAATTTGGCACCACCTACTCTATTTGAATGGTACTCCACAGATTACTTGAATATGGTAGGATAATATAAAATGTTTGGAGGATAGGTGTGGTGGTTCGTCAATAAAACAGGTGATAATGAAGCTATCCTTTTCGGCAGCAATCTATAACATATGGAACGAGAGGAATCGAAGGACATTCAAGAATAGTTATTTACCTTATCAGGAGGTCCTAAGGCACATTGTTAATGATGTTAGAGAGAAGATAAGGAGCAGTAACATGCACATCAGAAATGGCCCTAGCGAGTATCAGCTATTGTGCAAATGGAACTTGGAGAGTTTGATATCTGCATCTGAGTAGACAATTATCCTTGTGTCTAATATCTTTTGATTGGGTGCTTACGGTTGAAAAAGACATGTCAATTCAGTAAGTGCGTAACCTAGTTATGTAGGTTTAAACATTGTACATCCTTCCTTTTATTTTATAATGAATTCTTACTTAACTTTCAAAAAAAAAAAGGATGTACATGGAATACAATAAGGATCTAGGATCCACAGCGATAGTTGCAAGCCCCAGAAGGGTCAGCTAGACAAACCTTTTTTTTTTGGAAATTAAGTAAGTTCCATTAATAGAAGAGAAAGATAGGAGATATGTACAATCAAGGCAATGCCCACAAGGAGACTAAACAAGTCTCCAACAAGCTAAAGACAAAAAGAAACCTACTCAAAGTTGAAACATGATTACAATAAAGACCAATGAAGGTCCCAATTGCTAACAATTTGCCTGTTCAAACTTGAGTCTTGGAGAACCACTTTGTCAAGTCCACACTTGAGCTGTATCTCAAATTTTATTTGGTGAAGGATCCAATCATGTGGGTGATAACTGTTTTTGAAGATACGCCTGTTCCTTTCAGCCCATATGTTATAGATTGCAGCTCCCAGGGAGAGCTTGAACAAATAGTTAGTTTTTGTAGATGCCACGAAAGCATTCGAAGCCCAATCAACCAAATCCCTCCATGGCCTATTGATTCTGGTGATACAAGAAAGCCTTAAAAGACCTTCCCATATGTGGCGGCTGAACTCACATTCAAAGAATAGGTGCTGGTGAGATTCTCCATGAAGTCGGCACAACACACATATAGTATCTTGAGTGACTCTAAGCCTTGATAGCTTGTCTCTTGTCAATAGCCTTTCATGAAAGGCCATCCATGCCATGAAGGAATGCTTTGGTATATTACCTGAAAACCATATCAATCTCATCCATCTAACCTTAGGCCGAGGAGTGTCAAGTGAGTTGTATGCACTCTTGATGTCACATGAGTCAAAGTTTGATGGAACCCAAACAGTCTTGTCTTCACGGCTACTATCTGGTTTTGGTAACTCATGGAGTCTACCCCACACTTCAAGCAAATTGGCGGAAATGGATAGAGGAACGTCCCAATCATCATCTTCAATAATTGCCGAGACCTTTGCATCAAGAGGGAGACCAGAATCATATGCCAATCTTTGGCCATACCAATGGAGGAGGGGGCCTTGTGGATGCCAGTTGTCATACCAAAGGGAGGTTGAGTCTCCATTGTAGATACGTTTGAAGATCAAGTTGATTGCCCAAGTCCTTGACTTTAGTATCTTCCTCCATATCCAGGAGCAAGAACATGGAGTTTTGAGAGCCCAGAAGTTGTGATTATTGATATGATTGGAGTGAATCCAAGTGCTCCATAAGGAATGAGAGTTGCTTGCAATAGCCTAGACATGCTTCAGGATGGCTGCCTTATTCCATAGGTCTAGTTTGGTTATTCCCAAACCTCCACTTTCTTTTGGTTCACAAACCCAATCCCAACTTATGGGAATCATTTTCTTTGACACTGAGTTACCAGACCATAGGAAATTTCTACATATTCGGTTCAGCTCCCTGATTACTGCTTTAGGAACTATGAATATAGACAACCAGTGCACAGATAAGGAGAACAAAACAGTCTTGATAAGAAGAAGCTTACCTGCATAAGAGAGGGCCTTGGAGCACCAAGACTTTGTTCTTGCTTGCACTTGTCTTAGCAAGGGATCGCAATCCTTGATTGAGAGCTTGGAGGAAATAAGAGGAACTCCAAGGTACCTTATTGGAAGGGATCCAAGTGGGTAGCCGGCTGCAGTAGCAAGGTCCTCTTTTGAAGGATCTAGGAGCCCAGAAATGAAGAGATGACTCTTGGATCGGTTGACATGAAGGCCAGATATGATACCAAATGTGTCTAAAGCTGATGAGAAACAATTCAAGGATTGCAAGTCTCCATGAGAGAAGAGAAGAAGGTCATCAGCAAAGCTTAGCAGTTTGAGATTCAAACTCGCACATTTTGAGTGAAATCTGAACCCGGTACTTGTTGATTCCTGAAGTACATTGTAGAAAACCTCCATGATCAACACGAAGAGGTAAGGAGATAAAGGATCTCCTTGACGCAGGCCTTTAGCACCTTTGAAGAATCCAACAAGGCTGCCATTAATCATGAGAGAGAACGCTGGGGTTGAGATGCATTCCATGATCCATGTAATGAATTTGTGAGGAAACTTAAGCTTCAGCAAAGTGTCTTGGATGCAGGTGCAAGAAATTGAATCAAATGCCTTGCTCAAATCCACCTTTAGTGTGCAATTGATCTTACTTTGCTTTGAGTGGTACTTGTGAAGAAGCTCGTGAGCAAGAAGTACATTATCCGCCATGCTTCGGCCAGGAATAAATGCGGATTGGTAATTACCAACAAGGTTGTCCACCACCATCTTTAATCTGTTTGCAAGAATCTTGGAGATACATTTATACAAAGTATTTACACAAGATATTGGTCTGAAGTCTGTTACCTTTGAAGGGTTATCACATTTCGGCACCAAAGTAATGGAGGTGGTATTTAGTTGCTTGAGGAGTTTTCCACCAGCAAAGAAGCTACTAATAGCTTCAAGTACATCTGAACCGACCACATCCCAAGCTTTCTTGAAGAAAAGGGGGGTGAATCCATCGGGGCCTGGAGCCTTGTCGTCCTTTAATGAGAGCAAAGTATCCTTTATTTCTTCATGGGATACATCCCTTTGTAGATCTTGGGATTGGGAGTCATCCACTGACCTAGATAGGTGTGGAATGGGATGGCTAGAGATGGGATTCGGCTGTCCAAGGAGAAGTTTATAGTGATCAAGGAATATCTCCTTTAAAAGTGCCTGGTTCGAGATTTTTTGTCCTTCATCGTTGTACAAACAAAGGATAGAATTTGCTGATCTCCTTGCAATAAGGGTGTTGTAAAAGTACTTAGAATTCTGATCTCCTTCCTTGAGCCATTGTACTCTCGATTTGGCTCTCAGCTGGGCTTCTTCAATCCTCATAGCTGGAGCAAGCTCAGATCTGATTTGGTTCTCTTTCCTTGCATAATCAACATTACCTGGAGAGTCATGAAGCTGCCTTTGACAAGTAGCAAGCTGGTTCTATAGGTCCCTGACTTTAAGGGTAATGTTCTTGAAGTTCTTCTTGAAGTTCTTTTGCTTACTCCATTCTCTAAACTTAGCTTTAATAGCCTGGAGTTTCTTAACAACTCTAAACATTGGACTACCTGAAACACGAGATTGCCAAGCCTCTGCCACTATGGAATTGAAGTCCTCATGAAGAACCCAATGATTGAAGAATCTAAACGGCTTTCTTCCTTCTCTCCATGGGGGAAAAAGAGTTATCACAATGGGACTATGATCAGACATGCCTGGTGATCTGAATTCAGCTTCTGATAGATCAAATTCCTGAAGCCAACCTGCATTAGAGAGAACTCTATCTAACTTGCATGATATTCTTTTGCTTCCTTCACTTCTATTGCTCCAAGTATAGGAGAAACCTTTGGCCTTAAGATCAGAAATTTCACATGCATCGATGAGATTGTTAAACTCAGCAACGGCTCTAGAGTTAATTTGCCTGCCTCCCATCTTTTCAGCAGCACTTCGAACACAATTAAAGTCACCCATCAACAGCCATGGTAATCTTGTGTTCCAACTTTGAAGATCAGCCCATAAATTGCCACGTTCATTTGGGTCATTGGAACCATATATGAATGAGATGAAGGCACTTTTCTTTATTTGGAGGAATTCCACATGACAATGAATGAGTTGGTCTGAGGAGAAAAGCTTGGTTACCCTGACCAAATTAGGATGATACAACAGTCATATACGCCCCTTCAGTGCATGAGAATAGTTTGTTATGAGATTCCATTGTGGGCAGATCAGGTTCTTTATGAACATGGAATTAACCTCTCTTACTTTAGTCTCTGTCAAGCAAAGTAAACTCAGATTCTGGTCGGAAATCAATTCCTTGATCTCCGAATGTTTTGCGGGGTCATTTAGGCCCCTAATATTCCATGTAATCATAAGTGGGATTGGATGACTTCCCCCCAGGCTCCCTACCAAGCCAATATTAGCATTGCATTTTTTTGCAGCCCGCATAGCAACTTCATCTACTAAAATCTTCTTTTTGTTTTTTCTTTTTTCTTTCTTCTTAGAAGAAGAAGTGTGTGGCTCATCACTTGCTTCAGCTAGACAAACCTGCACTAGTACTATGCACAAAAAGCTCTAATTACATGAGCTATATTGAAAGAATCCAATTTACACTTAGACCCCATCTATCTACAAATGATTGGTTCCTTGGAGTGTCCTTGACTTGCAATTTCTCTCCTGCAAACCTGTTTTGTACATTCCATTTGATGTGATTAATGATTACTTCCTTGGGAATAAAAGTATTTTGAAATTTTCCTCTGTTCCTTTCAAGCCAAGATGGTAAATGGATGCTGCAAAGGATGTTTTCCTTACCTGTGAGATCAAATCATCACAAGAAAATCTGTCTTTTATCCATCATAATTCACCTGCCCATGGGCACAGAGATCAGTTGAAGCCGTTGATCTTTAGGATGTGAACCCAAACCTTTTTTGTGTAGTTGTAGTTGAAGAATATGTGAGAGGTGGATTCTCTTTTATTCTGATAGAAAATACACTTGGAGGTGTCTATGATACCAAGCTTGCAAAGCCGATCCTGAGTTAATAATCTATCCCTTAAGGCCAACCAAGAGATAAAGGCATAACGAGGGGTGTTTCGATGGAACCAAATGATTTTGCTCCAAGGATCCATAGCCGAAGGATTTCTCATAGCATGGTAAGTTTCTTTTATAATGAAAGTACAAGTTTTGCTGGGCAGCCATATGATAAAGTCATTTTTGCTGATGTCGGGTTGAGGGATGTGTTGAAGGTGGCTCCACGCTTCCGATAAGTGAATAGAGTTTGCCGGCGGAAGGTCCCAACTGTTGTCTTGGATAATATCCATACCTTTTGCTTCTCTCCCCAGCCCAGAATCATATATGATTCTTTCTCCAAATGCTTTAACTAGCTGCCCACACGGTAGCCAAGGATCATACCAGAGCCATGTTCCTCTTCCATTACCAATCTTGTGTAGCACAAAACTCTGGGCAGCTTCTCTAGCCTTCAACACTTTCCTCCAAGACCATGATTAGTGCAATGGAGGTTTTATCATCCATATATTACGACCTCAGAGAAGATAGAGGTGTACCCATTTAACCCATAGTGATTTCTTACCCGAGATTACCTCCCATAGCTTCTTCATGGTGGCTGCAGAATTCCAGATCTCTATATTTAATACACCAAGACCTCCTTCAATTGTCGGTGTGAAAACCTGCTTCCAGTTAACGAGCTCCATTTTCTTGTGTGTATAGATACCAGACCAAAGGAAAGCACAGCACATTTGATTTATTTTCCTCAAGACAGCTTTGGTGAGGAAAAAACAAGATAACCAAAATGTTTGGGTAGCAAAGAGCATTGCCTTGATGAGCTGCAAGCGGCCAGTGTAGGATAAAAATCTGCATTTCCAGGCTTGAATTCTAGCTTTGAGTCAGATGAGTAAGCTCTCACAATAATTATGAGATAACTTTTTGGTTAACAAAGGTAACCCCAAGTAACGAACAGGAAGCTTACCCTCTTGGAATTTTGTTAGCTCAAGGATCTTAAGCTTCATATTTTCGGCAACTCCACAGAAGAAAATGGAGCTTTTGCTTTCATTGCACTTTAAACCAGTGGTTTCCTCCACCAATTCTTACGCTTGAATAAGTTTCTTTATCAAGACCTCATCTGCTTTAGAGAAGAAAAAGAAATCGTCAGCAAAACTCACCATGGCTAATTTCAATCTATTGCACCAAGGGTGGAAGGAGAAATCTGTATTAGTGCTGCTACGAACTATGCCTCCCAATAACTCCATGACCAAGACAAATAAGTAGGGGGAAATAGGGTCCCCTTGCCTCAATCCTTTAGCACCCTTAAAAAAACCCTGTGAGCTTCCATTTATGATTAGGGAGAACGAAGTGGAGGTGATACAAGCCTTTATCCACTTGAGGAAACCGCATGCAGTAGAGGATTTGAAGGATTATCGCCCAATTAACAAATCAAACACCTTCTTGAGATCAATTTTAAGGCACATTTGGGAGTGCCCTTATCAATATGGTAACTATGGACAAGCTCATGCACAACCAAGATGTTATCGAATATGCTTCTACCTGGCACAAAGGCTGATTGGCAGTCACTTACAAGGCTGTCTATCACTCCTCTCATTCTATTTGCAAGAATTTTAGAGATGCATTTGTATATTGTACCAACACAAGATATAGGCCGAAAATCTCCAACAAAGGAAGGATTCTATACCTTAGGTACAAGGGTTATGAAGGAGTGATTCAACTGTTTAAGCAAGACCCTAGAAGAGAAAAAGCTTTGTATGGCTTTGGTTACATCACTTCCAACAACGCTCCAAGCAGCCTTGAAGAAACCCGATGTGAAACCACCCGATCCCGGTGCCTTATTCTCTTTTAGTCTGAATATGGTGGTCGTGATCTCATTACAATCAACATTCCTTCCAAGGCTGTGTATCTGGTCATCATTGAGGGTATTCAGTAAAAATTCTCTGATTTGCTCCTCATCAATATTCCCTGCAGTTGAGGTCTTACCAGGCAAGTTCTGGAAGTGATCAATAAGTAGCTTGTTAATTCCTTCACTATCAACAATTTTGTCCCCAAGCTCATTGTACATACTATTGATCCGGTTGAGTGCTCTTCTATTGGAAATGGATTGATGAAAGAAGCGCATATTGTCGTCACTTGCACTTAGCCACTGTATTCTCGACTTTTGCCATGATTGTTCCTCATAAGTTCAAGACAAGTATGCCAAGTCCCCCCTCAGCTTCTTCTCCTGGTTTGCCAGGCTTTCATCATTAGGATTCTCATCTAGCTTCTTTTGACATTCAAATAAATTCAACTGCAAGTTTATTATCTTTCCATTGATGTCATAGAATTTCTTCCTACTCCATTCCTTGAGTCTTGATTTAAGCTTCTTTAGTTTGGAGGCCACTCTAAACATTGGGGTCCCTTTTACTTCAACACACCATAATTCTTGGACGACCAGCAAGAAGTCATGTTCATTGACCCATGAATTAAAATTTTTTAAAGGCCTTGGCTTTCTATATTCTTTGGAACCAACAGAGACGACACATGGATTGTTGTCAGCACCTCATTTTTGCACCCAGAAAAATGAAAAAAAAAACCCTAATTGAAAAAGTAAAACTTGAAGGGGTCAAAATTTTGACTTTTTGATCAAGTGCAAATTGACCACCAAACTTCATACCATTGGAAAGAGGATTCTGATATGAGTCTAACGACAATGAGTTTGTTCAAATCAGAGTTCGAATAAAGAAGTTAGGTGCTGGTCAAATCTGGAAATAGCATAAATTGGCTTTCTGCTAAACCTTAGATCAGTTGTCCAATCCGGTCCCAACAAAAAGAACATCTCGATATGATTCCAACGCAACTGAGTTTGCTGGAATCGGAGTCTCGAATTGAAAAATATGAGCAAAACTGGCTCTGGAACGCGACTTTGCAATTCTGCTAAAAAAACCCGAATTTGCTGCTAATTTTTATCGTCGAGCGCAGAGAGGTAGGCGGTCTCCCAAAAACGAACATACAATGTTTAGAAATCTAATTTTTCATGTCCAGGATGATTCTAACATAATTATATGAATGATATCAAGCTAAATACATGTATATATAACACTAAAACATGCAATACAATCGATCAACCTCCAGAACACAAAACGAAACGAAAATCGGTGCTACCTACCTCTTGAACGTGCGTTCTCCTCTTCCTTCTCTAAACAGCAACACTCAGACTCAAAAGCACTCCTTTGGGATGAAATAGAACCAGAGCAACCTCCTCCTCCTCCTTCTTCTTCTTCTTCTTCTCAATCGTGCGTTAGTCCTCTACGGCTGTCGAAGACCAGCAAATTCCAAGAGAATTCTAAAACCGTATTCTCTTAGGGCATACTCTAAACTTAAATACCTATGATCCCATGCAACACTCAAGTATCAATCACAATGCAATCGCCCAATCAGAATACAGCATCATTAAAATTAAATTGTTATCTCAATATCTCATGATCCAACGGTCTGATCTTCGCCAAACTTCGGATCTCCGCTTGTAACAATATCCCCTACAATAATAAATTATTTCCATCCATAATAATCCTCAAGAATATTAATTATTATTTTTATTTTAATATTTGGGAAAATTCGGGGTTTTACAAAAATAAAATCAAATTCACTCAATTTAAAGTAAGAACATACTTACAATGTAATTATGATTCTCCAACAATTTGAGCAGCGCTTCCGTGTCCTCCAAATTTTCTAGGTTGATTTTTGAGAGGGGTTTGGTAAGAGGTTGGGTTCAAAAAGAGGCATTTGGGGTTTTAGACAGGGTTTTGGGATGACAAGGGTATTTTGGGTATTAAATGGGTTTGGATGTGGTGGTGGTGGCAATTGGGCAGAGTTTGGCCGTGGTAACAGCAAGGGAGAGAGGGGGTGGAGGCCTTAAGATCAGGCTTGTTGAAATGAGGGGGGGGGCCTCTCTATTTATAGGCAAAAAGGGGCGTGCCCGCATTTGAAGTACGGGCGTGCCTTGCCCGTACTTTAAGTACGGGCGTGCCTTGCCCGTAATTCAAATACGGGCGAAAAACGTACATTTGTAAATCTTGCAGAATCGGCCGTACGGGACGCGTGTCCCGCCGTACAGCGACGCATGTCTTCTTCCAGAATCTTGCCCGTATTTCAAATACGGGCATGCCCTGCCCGTAATTGAAATACGGTCCAGCACGTTTTTAAAATGTTTGGATTTCAAACCTTTATTCAACTTGGTTTTTTGCAAGATTTTCATTTGATTTTTCGGATTATTTTATTAAAAAACGAGATTCTCTTTATTAAAATATTATTAAACACATTTATCTTATTTATTTTATTGGTTTATTCCATTTTTTTGCTGCCTTTTTGCCACATGGGCAGTTTTTCTGAAACTTCAACTACTCATAACTTCTTTGTCCGGTGTCCGATTTCAGCAAACTTAGTGTCGTTGGAACCGGCTCGGAACCACCTATTCATTGGGATCAATTTTGGCAGCTGAATTGGGGTCGAGCAAAAAGTCAACTTTTTGCTCCCCAAAAGTTTGACCAGCTCATATCTTTCTCATCTGGACTCCGATTCCAGCAAATTCAGTTGTGTTGGAACTGTGTCGAAATGCTCTTTTCAATGAGATGAAGTTTGATGGCCAAATTTACTTGAATCAAAAAGTCAATTTTTTGACTCCTTCAGGGTTTGACTTTTCATTTTTCTTTATTTTGGGGGTGCAAAAATCAGGTGCTAACACTGAACTCAGCCCACCAAGGAACCCGCGGGCCTTCCAACGGGGCCCACTCAATCAAACACATTACCTTCAGCTAAAAAGATAAAATCAAGTAAAGGGGATCCACACCACTTTGGCGATCCCCGCCAGACTCTATAAAATGTGCATATTGGAATAGGAATTGGGTGAGATAGACCAAAATTGACTCAAAACCAGGATGGGACCCGTCAAATGATGGGATGGACTGGGGTGTCTACAGACTTCCCCAGACCGCAACCGAGAACTTAGAATCTCTAGCCACAGACCAAGTCTTGATAGACAAACTTAGGCACCCAGGTGTCTGCCTGCACCCCATCAGGCAGTGGCTACTCCAAACTTCCCATTTTACCCATCCGGAGACCCACGAATCCTCGTGTGCCCCGCCATGTGCCATTTTCACATGCGCACATATCCCTTTTCCCTCTCTCCCTTCCTTAAATATTTCTTGGCATGCTCTCTATATCTCTTATAATTGTATGATATACAGTAGAGGCATCTCATACACATGGATGTTTATTTCATTTCATACGTTGTTCTTATATTTCCTTTTAAAAGAAAAAGATGAATAAGAACACTACACACTCTCATGTAAAGCACACGTATGATATGTCTAAAGCATATTTTTGTTCATCCCTATTGTTTGAGGCATATTAAGAGATCTAGCCCTCTTTTTTAAATATGATAGGTTTTTTATTGATTAGATCTTGTTTCCATATTTGTTTTTACTTGCATGCATATCATTCATTGTTTTTATAGATTTATATGCTTTATGTGTAAATGTTCCAATTGATCGAGGTGGTTAGATGTGGTTTGGTCGAATGGGAGGTGTGAGCTAAGCCTTCTATGCCTTGTATTGCTTTCTCTCATTAAAGAAAGATGGGAATCTTTGTCGGCCCCAAACAGGGATCTCTATAGTCCCTGTTTAAGCCTTTCAGTCATGGCCCCAAAGTCTAATGTTTCTCTCATTTCAAAGGTTCCACAAAAACGAAGGGTTAGAGACAAAAATGAGTGTTTGTGCAACTGTGAAAGTGTTTTGGAATTCGCAGCAAGTTGCGGACCTTCTTGGAAGATGGTTGAACCAGGGCCTCGGGCATTTTTGTCATTTCTGGGTTTTCGGGCCGAAACCACAAACTTAGAGTGGTTTAGGTCCGACCGCACCATATGTGTGGTCGGCTCTGAACCACACCAAATTTGCAATCGATTCCCTTTTACCCATTAAGAATTCATTTTTTGGACACGGATATGTTTGGTCCGACCCATATTAGCATAAAATGAACCCATCGAGCTTCTTGGGCCAACCCAAGCCCACTTTTAGTTACTTGGGTCCACTTAGACCCACCAAGGAGTTGTGGGCCCTCCAATGGGGCCCACATCCAGACTAACCCACACCAGGATCTGTTTCAAAAATGGGTCTCGGGTCACTTGATGAAAAAAACCCATGGGCCAAGTCCAAGCCCAATAGGCCTTAAAAACTTAAACCCACTCAATTAAATTGCATGTTTAATTAACTTCAAAATTAAATGAGCAAATCCAATAAGGGCTACCCAATAACCCTAATGGGCCATGGGCTTGACTTAAAGCCCAACTTGGCAACCAATGTGCTTTCCAACGGGGCCCACATCCGACCCACTTCACTTAAATGACTAAAAAGATAAAAATGAATAAAAGGGACTTACACCTGCAAAGGTCCCTACCAGACTTAATCTGATACATGCTGGGCTAGGATTAGGGTGAGACTGAGTTGACTTGAACCAGGAAGACCCCAGGGACCCGTCAGATCGACGGGGCGGGCTAGGGTGTTTTCAGACTTCCTTGGACGTAACAGAGAAGTTAGCCAGGATCTCTAATAAGCCGCAGACCAGAAAAATTAGGCCCGAATAGGCACCCTTTGTGTCTGCCTGCACCTCTTAGGCAGTGGCAACTTCAGAAATTCCCTAGGCACGCACTCCCACGTGCAGCGACTTGCGCACAACTATGATCAGAGATCCTTGGTTGCATAAAGTCTACTTCAGAGTCGACATAGGTTCAAACCCATGCCTGGTTCACAAGAGCCCTATCTAATTTGCATGCAATATGCTGTGCTCCAGTACTGCTATTATTCCATGACAAGAAATTCCCTTTGTACTTCAGTTCCACCAACATTGCATTGTCAATGAAATTGTTGAGGTCCTGCATGACACTCTTTTTGGGTTTGCGGCCTCCATGCTTTTCATTTAGAAATCTAACACAGTTCAAGTCACCCACAACAAGCCAAGGGTCCTCAGTTGCTAAATTTAGAAGGTCATCCCATATCTGTTTCCTCATTGAAGCATCATTTTGTCCATAGACAAAGGACACAAAACAAATACTTTGCTCCTGAAGTAATTGGAGCTTAAAGTGGATAATCTGGTTTGAGGCCCAGATTAATTCCACTCTTACTTCTAGAGGATCCCAGCAAACCATTATTCTTCCCTTGAGAGAAAAATTTTTGTTATCAATGATATTCCACAATGGGCATATATTGGCGAAGGTGGCTGCTTTGTTTACTTGCCTCACCTTAGATTCAAGGATGCACATGACACTGATACGATGCTTAGTAACAAGTTCCCTTACTGATCTCTACTTACAAGGGTCATTGAGACCCCTAATGTTCCAACATGCAATATTTATCATTGGGAAAGGGATTGGATACGACCTCCGCTATTTCCAGCTACATGACTAGGCCTATTTTCATATATAACTTTCTTCATAGCCACTTCATCTACGAGAATTTTCTTCTTCTTTGAGATGCTGGATTTACCACCCTCCTCGTTCAGCAAGGTAGGACATTCCCCATCAAAAGAGGCCAAAGCATCAAAATTGTTAGTAGAGACAATCTCCTTGTTTAGCAAGGTGGCATCCCCAAAACAAGAACTGTTGCTTGGAGGCTCTGGACAACATATCTCTACTTGTGAAGTAAGAGCTTTGTTGGTTTCCTCTGTAGGTACTGGTTGGTCTGCAATGGCTTCAGAAGTTGATGTCCCTGCTTCCCCAATAGACATGCTAACTAGCTCTGGTTGATCTGCATTGCCACTACCAGTAGTCTCTGGTGTTGTTGAGTCTAATACATGGTGGATGACATTTTTGCCTTTCAATTTTCCTTTGACAACCTGCCAATCTGGAAGTTTTGAATTAATCTTGTCACAAGACTCACTCCCAATTTGATTACTAATAGCATCGGTGGAGTTAATGGCATCAATATTTTCGGGGACAACTTCTTTTGGTCTCCATTCTTTTTGCGGCTTATTTGGACAACTCCGGTTGGAATGACCGAACACCAAACAGTTGGGGCAGCAATTTGTTTTCCACTTATATTCTATTCCAATTGCCACGATACAGTCTTCCCCGATACTAAGGTGGATTAGTTCAGGGAATGTGCAACTTGTATTAATCTCCACACAAACATGAGCAAAGAGAAGCTTTTCAAGCTTCTCGGTCGATTCATCCATGAATAAAGGTTTGCCAATAGCGCTCGCTATGTAACTCATGCCTTTAGCCGTCCAATATTCTATAGGAACATTGTAGAAATTAACCCAGATTGGAACAAACTTGAGTTCATCTCTCTTTAAGTTCATCCTAGGCTCCCACTCCTTGAGAACCAGCAGCTTACCACTTACATGCCAAGGATTGAGGTCCATGATTCTATCCATTGCTGCCATACTGCTTAACCTAAAGAAATAGAATCCATTAGCAGCGGAGGATGCATGGACGCTTCCCTCTCTCACCCAATTTTTCTAAACAAAAGTATTCACATAGCTGAAAGGAAGTCATTTCTCAAGGAAATGCCCCGCTAGGCAGTTATTTCAAGCACCATAACCTTCCTCTACTACCTCTAGTGGAGGCTTGACGGTGGCCACTCCATTCTCAACTACAGGCTCGAAATAAGTTAGCCTTGCAAATAGGCTTAAGAAAGTGATTGGAGACCTGGTGGGAGACTATCAGTTCGCTTTTATTCCAAGGAGGAGTATCAAGGATAATGTGCTACTCACTCACAAGTTGCTACATAATTATTATGTCAAGTCAGGAACAGAAATTGCGCAATCAAGGTGGATTTACAAAAAGCATTTGATACGGTGGCATGGAGCTGTATTTCTGCAACACTTCAAGGCATGAACTTCCCTCCAAAATTCTCCGGGTGGTTCATGGAATGCATTTCAACACCCTCATTCTCCTTGCTCATTAATGGAAGTATGATCGGCTTCTATCAAAGCGCAAGAGGCCTTTGTCAAGGCAATCCAATATCGCCTTATATATTTGTTATGGTTATGGAAATGTTCAACATGATTTTGAGAAATAATACCAACCACGAGTTTACTTTCCATGCAAAGTGCAAGAATCAAGACATAAAATTGCTATGTTTCGCATACGGTCTGTTCACATTCTCTAAGGCAGATTGCAACTCCATTAAGTGCATCTCAGAAGTGTTGCTAAAATTCCAAAATATTTTAGGCTTGCAAGTTAACAAGGAAAAGAGCATAATGTATATTAGTGGAGTTGACAATCAAATGAAGCAAATGTTGTCAACATGTTCAGGATTTCCAATTGGGGAATTACCTGCTAGGTACTTGGGGCTGCCTTTGGTGTCAACTAAGCTATCTACCAGGGATTGTGAACCACTGATAAACAGAATTAAAGCTAAAACTCAGGCGTGGAAGGGTCGGCACTTATCTTATGCAGGTCGTCTTCTCTTGGTGAAATTGGTTCCGAAAAAGGTCATTAGAGAAATAGAGGGGTTATGCAAAAACTTTTTATGGAGAAATGAAGAAGAAGATCATTCCTGTCAAATGGGATGTAGTGTGCACTCCATACAATGAAGGAGGTCTTGGCCTTTTCAAGCTTCACACATGGAACAAGAGTGCCATGCTCAAGTATTGCTGGTTGATTGCAAGTAGAGCTCACAAACTATCGGGCAATTGGGTTCTTGACAATCTGATCAAGGACAGAAGCTTTTGGATTCTCAAGGTTCCAACGCATGCATCTTGGGCTTGGAGAAAATTTTTGAAAACCTACTGCAATACAATTGATCAAGAAAAGGATTTTTAGTGGACAAGGTACCTCACTATGGTATGATAACTGGCATATGGTTGGTCCCTTGGTTGCAAAATATGGTGATAGACTCATTTATTATTCCGGACTATCAACAACAGCAAAGGTGGAGGAAATTATTGTGGAAGACGAGTGGGATGTGCCTTTATCTATATCCATGGACCTACTGGAAGTGTGGCAAAGGCTTCAAGAATTGCCAAGCTTGGACAGTGCCTGAGAAGATAGAACCAGTTGGATACCATAGAAATCTGGTGAGTTCAATATGTCAAGCGCTTATAAAGCCATCACTGAAGTTAGAGAGGAGGTACCATGGCATCATCTGGTATGGTACTCATTGGCAATTCCGAAACAATCTTTCATCTTATGGTTAGCAATTCATGAAAGGCTAATGACGAAGGCAAGATTACTCAAATGGGGCATAATTACCCAAGCAACTTGCATCATTTGTAGAAAGGAAGTGGAAACAAAAGAGCATCTCTTCTTCAATTATGAGTTCATTAAAGGAATTTGGGAGGAAATTCTATTCAAGAATTGTCTTCGGAAGACTAGAAGAACATGGAAAGAGACGATTGAATGGCTGCAAAGCCATGCCACTGGTGCAACTTTCCCTCAACCACTCATCAAGATGTCATTGGCAGCCGTGGTATACCACATCTGGTGTGAAAGAAATAGAATGGTTTTCAACAATAGTTATCTCCCCCAACAAACCATGATTAGCTTTATCATTGGAGATGTGAAAACGAAACTAAGTAATAACAAGATCAAAATCAATGATATGCCTAAGAATAGGCAAATTGCATCAAATTGGGGTTTGGTGGAGAAGATAATTACTAGAGAATCTGTGTAATAAACCATAGAGTTTTTTGGTTCGTTTTTTATTATTGCCGATGGTTTAGAAAATTGGCAATGTATATGGTGACATAACCATTGTATATCCTTTGTACTTTTCTTATATTGGAATAGAATACTTGCTTACTTTCCAAAAAAAAAAAAAATTTAACAGATGCCCAAATCCTATATCTTTGATTGCAAACTTTTTTTCTTTTCCTTTTTTTGAGAGAGGGGGGGGGGGGGGGGGGGGGGGGAAGGTAAGTATAGTGAAGGGGATTGGGGGTTGAAGACAAGATTCCATCCTAAGCCTCTAGTATGCCAGCTTGAGACTTTAACACCTAAGCTAGATTGCCAACTTTTGATCATCTGAAAGCTACTTTATGCATCTCAAAAGACGTTTTGGAGAGCATCTTGTTTCAAAAATACCTACATTGAGAATATAATGTCATGTTAATAGAATAAACTTTGAGTCAACATTCATCCCGGGGAAGATGCATTTTGGATAATATCCTCCTTACTCATGAGATACACAATTATCATCATTGTAGTAAGCATCCTAAGTGTACAATGAAGGTGGATCTGAGTAAAGCCTATGATTCAGTAAGATGGTCATGCATCCAAAATACTTTAAAGGGAATGGGATCTCCTCTCAAGTTCATAAATTGGATCATAGAATGCATCTCAACTCCAGCATTATGATCAATGGCAGTCTTATTGGCTATTTGTACTGGTTATGGAGCTCTTATACAGATTGGTCGAGGATAGCACAAAAATAAACTTCAAGCACAACTACAGATGCAAAGATCAGA
Source organism: Buxus sempervirens (assembly GCA_947561395.2). NCBI lineage: Eukaryota > Viridiplantae > Streptophyta > Magnoliopsida > Buxales > Buxaceae > Buxus > Buxus sempervirens. The sequence goes on along the minus strand of OX387190.1, from coordinate 6,220,121 downwards.
ACATTAAGATGCTTTGTTCCACAGATGACCTATTCATCTTCTCCCATGGCAACATCAAGTCCATTGAATGCATATATATAGCTTTAGAAAGGCTGAACCCTGCTACAGGTTTGAAGGTAGATAAAGAAAAAAGTACTATATTCTTAAGTGGGATGGATGAAGCTACTAAGGATCAAGTGTGTAGAAGCTCAGGTTTGCAATTGGGGCAACTTCCAGTTAGATACCTTGGGTTACCACTCATTTCAAAAAATTTATCGGCCAAGGACTATGAAACTTTAATTAGGAGAATCAAGGCAAGAATGTAGTCTTGGAAATGCAAATGCCTTTCATATGCATTAGACAAACTTATGCAGGGAGGACTATGAAATTTGTACTCCATTCCTTTTGCATCTAAATGATCACAACATTTATACTTCCTAAAAGTGCTCTTAAAGAAGTTTTTGTTTTTGGAGGTGTGCGCGTGTCGTAAAACGCTGCACCGTGGGGTGCACGGATTCATGCGTGCCTCCAGATGGGTAAAAACTGGAAGGTTGGAGTCGCCACCGCCTGAGGGGGTGCAGGCGGACACCTGGGTGCCTAAGTTTGTCTAATGGGCTAGTCTGTGGCTTGAGATTCTAAGTAGGGTCTCGGTTGCGATCCGGGGAAGTTCGTAGAAACCCCGGTCCACCCCGTCGGTTGACGGGTCCCATAGGTTTCCTGGTTTGAGTCAACTTGGCTTTTGCTCACCCGATTCTTAATCCAGCATGTGCAATTTGGTTAAGTCTGGATGGGACCACCTGAATGGTGTGGGTCCCTTTAATTGATTTTATCTTGTTTAATTAATGTGAACTGGGTCTGATTGAGTGGGCCTTGTTGGAAGGCCCACGGATCCCTTGATGGGCTTGGTTAAGCCCACATGTCCCTTGGTGGGCCTTAGTCTAGCCTGAGAGGCCCTTTGGGCTTTGGTTAAATGAATTGATTTTATTTATTGTTTAACTTTGGAGATTTAAGTGATTTTCATGCAAAGCGGGTCTGGATTGGTTTGCGGGCCCCTGGGTTGGCCCTACGAGTGTTGCCAATTGATTTTAGGCTTACCTTTGATTCTAGTTCTCAAAAATGGGCTGAACACTGGGCTTGGGGCCCATAGTCCAAATTTAGGCTTGAAAGCCTAAGAGTTTGGAATTTTTGGTTTGCACCCTGCCTTGCTTGGTTAGTGGGCTTGGCGGGCCCAATAGGCCCTAGCCCTTGGTCTCAGCCAAACCATGCTAAATAATACATCATGCTACAAGTCGGGTTCTTTGGGCGGGCCGCATTGGGTTTTGCCCATCCAATCGGATTAATTTGCTTAAGTTACATGCTTATACTCCATTGTGTTTGTCGGGCTTGGTGGGCCCCGTTAGAAGGCCCATAGTTGATCCAGTTAAACCACATTGGTTTAGGTCTCATATGGGGTTTCCGGGTCTATTGGTTCACTTGGTTTGGTTGAAACAGATTGGAAATATCACAAAAGAGGTGGGGAGGATGAAATTGGTTTTTCAGGGGGTGTATCCGAAATTGATTTTCGGATACACCAAAAATACAATGTAGCCGAAATTGGATTTCGGCTACACAGAAAAAGTAGTGTAGCCGAAATCCAATTTCGGCTACACAATGAGATGTGCTGATCCAACCTGAGTTGTTGGATAAGCCTGAAATAGCCTTTTTCGAGATTTTTCAAATGGGGTGGCTTTCTTGGGCTCCCAAAGGAGGGTTCTACAATTGTGTGGGCCCACAATGGTGCTGGAGATGGAGAAGCCCCAACACTAGGTCTTCCTTGGGTTTAAGGAATCAAGAGGAAATGGGAGGAGGGTTTGAACAACACTTAACAGGGACCATGGAGTCCCTGTTTTGGTTTCTCGACTTACCAAACAGCAAGCTCCAAGCTCATAAGAATCAAACAGAATATATGCTTGGGACATACTTTGCACTACGACATGTACGTGCATGTTTCCCTACACATTACACATAAGGACTGGGATGTTTGGGGCTCACATTCATGCTGGTGTGAGGCTAATATAGATAAGAAGTGACTTAACACATCTCTAGGGTGGGGAGCTCAGGCTTGCATGCAAAGTAATCAAACAACAAGGCATATCCTGTAAGCACTAAAAATAGAAAGCCATAAAAAAAAATACCTGCAGCAGCAAGACAGGGACAACAGCTGCTATGGGGGGGGGGGGGGGTATCCATGCTAGGAAGGTGTGGGAATTGTGGGAAAACTAGGATGAAGGATCATGCTGGGGCAGCAAGATGCTAGGGGAGCCAAGGGACATATAAAGGGCTCAAAACAGCAAGTGACAAAGGTGCTAGGGGGGACGTGGTGGTGGGTTTTTTTTTCATATACATGTATGCATGCTTCATAGACTTGACAACGTGCTAAAACCAAACTCCAAATTATGTTGAACTAAACATCATGAGCATGGAAACGAAATAAAGAAACGAACAAGAGAAGGGATAATGGGCGGTTATGTTGGGGATACATTGGAGTAAAGATGGAGGGAACACACTCCCCTAATCAGGTAAACAAAAGAAGAGTAAAAGGAAGAGAAAAATGGTAGCTAAAAGGTACCTCACCCTACATGAAATGTGCTCTCCTCCTCTTTTCAGGCTAACCGAGACCCTCCCCTTACCATGGGGGGTGGTTTATGCGTAGGAATGAAAAGCATGAAAGATATAAAAAAGTGAGCAGACAAGCCTCAGAATGCAAAACAGCAGGTATGTAGCATAACAAGAACAAAAAATGCTCATGATTCCCTCATTTTCAAATATGTAGAACAAGAGATATTGGAGAACTTACCTAGGGGGTTTAATATCCCTATTGAGCATGTATGAGCTTCCTTGGAGCCAAGACCACTGCTGGAGAGCCCTCTTCCACCCTTAACAGCAAGCCCTTGAGGTGGTTTCCTGGTGAAAATGAAGGGAGGAAGAAGAGAAGAAGGGTAAAGGAGTCTTAGGAATGGATTAGGACGGTGTAGGAGGCAAGAAGAGGTTAAAGAGGGGGGGGGGGGGGTGGGATTTCACCAACTGGGAGGGGGAAATAAGAGGTAAGGCCAGCAACCCTCGGCCAGGGGGGTTGCTGGCCTTTTTATAGAAAACCAATTGTATCCGACCTTGAGGTCCGGATACACTAGATCTTGTGTGTATCCGACCTCCATGGTCGGACACACTAAGGGCTCTTTGTATCCGACATAAAATGTCGGATACCGACAAAATCATTTCGAAAATTAAATTCTGCCAGAGAATCTGCTGGAGAATCTGACGAGCAAATCTTTGTATCCGAACTTAAATTTCGGATATAAAGAAAATCATGCATATCCGACCATGTATGTCGAATACAAAAGGTAAATTTTTTATATTTACAGATTGCCTCCGGATTTGACCGATTTGACAACCGAGATAATTGCATATTGCCCCCTGGCTATTCGTAGATTAATCCTTGAGATATTTTACATCAATTTGATATTTGCAGATTAATCCCCGAGATATTTATCTACTCTTTTGCCACATGTGCTGTTCTTTTGCCACGTGTGCAGTTTCCGGCATTGCTGCCATAGAACTTTAACTGCTCATATCTTCTTCATCCAGACTTCGATTCTGGCAAACTCAGTTGAGTTAGATCCATATCAGAGTCCTAAATTAGGGCAAGGTTAAGCAGCTGATCCAGGGTTTAGCAAAAAGTCAATTTCTGCTCCCCCTCAAGTTTGACCGGCCTGTAAATCCTTCATCCAGGCTCTGATTCCAGCAAACTCAGTTGCGTTGGAACCGTGCCGGGATTCTTTATCCACTGAGATAAAGCAAGGTGGCCAATTATCACTTGATAAAAAACTCAACTTTCACCCCTTTAGGGTTTGACTTTACAGCTAGGGTTTGCATTTCCGGCACTTCTGGGGGTGTGAAAATGAGGTGCTTACAAGAAGATAAGAAATATGGTATTAAGTAAAATTTACAAAAATACAATATGAGTTCTTGTTGGAAGATAGCCTATCTAACACACATGAGGTACAACAACCAACCTACAAATAAGAAATTACATGCTTTGGATGAAGATTTGATTAAGGTTCTAGTTTGCACAAACTCTATTCGAGTGGTTGTCCTTAACTTTGAACCGAGTATAGGAAAATTTCAATTGAACATCCATTGTTATATGTTGAAGTAGTTCCTCACCCGGTCTCGCCTTGAGTGTTTTTTGGAAATTAAGTAAGTTCCATTAGAGAGAGATAAGCAATATGTACAAGAGAGGGGTGCTCACATCACCCAACCAAACCGCACCCACAGACAAAGCCACAACAAGGGCCACTCAAGTTACAACATGGCAAAAACCCATAGATCGCTACTCAAACCAATGACCAATTAAGACCCCAATTAGTAACAACCTGCCTATGGACATCATTATCCTTAAGTACAACACTAATATCATGTAAACGAAAAAAGACATCCTGGTAAATGAACTTACAAACATCCCCATGAGGTAGAGCCGAGTTCTTGAAGATCCATCTATTCCTCTCATTCCAAACGTGGTACACAGCCGCTGCCACTGAAAGGCGTCTAAGTAAATTAATCGGGTTATTAGATACCCAATTTGTTGAACCCCATTGGATTAAATCCTCCCACGATAAGCTTGGGTTATGCAAGCAATTTCTCCTCATCAGCTTCCTCCAAATGGCTTTAGAATAACTACAATCAAAGAAAAAGTGTTGAATAGTCTCATCCCCCCTCCTACACAGTACACACACCGTCCCGTAGGAGAGACCCCACTTCAGTAGCTTATCCTTGGTTAATAAGGCCAATCGGATAGCCATCCAAAGTATGAAAGCCTGCCTAGGTATATTTTTTGGAAACCACACCAACCCACTCCAACTCACTGCTATATGGCCAGTATCAAGCTTCTTATAAGTGCTACTAATATCAAACAATCCTGTATCTGATGCCGTCCACATGATCCTATCCTCTACACCTGCACAAGGAGTTGGTAATTCATGGATTCTCGCCCATACCTCAAGAAGGTCTGCCGACACTGCCACTTGTAGGTTCCACTCTTCCCCCTCCCGAATATCACTCACTGTAGCTGCCGTAGAAAGCTCGGAGTCATAAATCAACCGTGTACCATACATCTGAGCAAGCGGACCCACTGGATGCCAGTTATCATACCACAATGATGTATCCCTTCCGTTGTTAATCGGGTGTTTGATGAATCTACTAGCCACAGGCCTTGACATCAAAATCTTCCTCCACACCCAGGATGGAGCCGAAGGGATCTGTACCACCCAAAAGTTTCTTCTTCTAAGCAAGTTTCTATTCACCCATGCTACCCATAGGTTATTGGCTCTACTTGCCACCAGCTACATCTGTCTCAAGGTTGCACATTTGTTCCACAAGTGCAAGTTCAACAGCCCCAGACCACCTTGGCTTTTTGGAGCCCAGACATGCTCTCACTTAACTTTGCTCGCCTTCATCTCATTACCTGCACCTGCCCAAAGGAACTGTCTACACAATCTCTCCAGCTTATAGATAACCTCCTTAGGGAGGATGAACACCGACAACCAGTTAACAGTCAAAGAAAACAACACTGACCTAATTAACATTAGCCTACCAGCATATGACAAAGCCTTACCCCTCCATGAAGCCACATGAGCTTGCACCTTTTGTATCAATGGTTCACAATCCTTAGCCGACAGCCTAGATGAAATGAGTGGAACTTCCAAGTATCTCACCGGTATGGTGCCTTCCTTGAAACTTAAGAGCTGAATAATTTCATGTCTTATTTGATCCGGGACTGCAGCCATGAAAACCTTGCTCTTGTCCTTATTAACTGCCAAACCAGAGATTCTCTCAAACTTGCTTAACGCCTGTGCTATACACTGTACGGACCTCACATCCCCATAAGAAAATATAAAAAGGTCATCCGCAAAACATAACTGCTTAATAAGTGGCTGTGAGCACCTGGGGTGCAGTCGAAATCCTTCACCTATATGTTCCTTCAAGACAACATCAAATACTTCCATAAGCAAAACAAACAAGTAAGGCGATAGGGGATCACCTTGCCGAAGTCCCCTCTGACCTTTGAAAAGGCCCTCCATACTACCATTCACCATAATCGAGTACGAAGCCATAGTAACGCACTCCATAATCCATTAAGTAAACCTCCCAGGTAATCCATACCCATTTAACACCTCTTCCACACATCCCCAGTGTACTGAATCATACGCCTTTCTTATATCAACCTTAAACGCACATCTTGGCGTGCCCCTATTCAGATGTTAGTCTTTGAGCAATTCATGGGTAATAAGAATTTTATCAACCATTCTTCTTCCTGGGATAAAGGTCGTTTGGTAATGGCCTACCAAATCACCCACCACCTCCTTAAGCCTATTGTAGACACCCCAAATTGCACTACAAAATGAGAAAATAATAAAATCATTAATTGGGATTTAAAACAGGCCAAAAATGCATGAAATTCAATAATTTGAGCTTTGTCCATATTGTATCTACGGGCTAAGCGTGCCCGTAATACAAATACGGACACCATTGGACCGTAAATCATTTACGGGCACATCAGACTCGTGCGAGTTTTGTTCTTCTCTCGATTTCTGGGCCTTATCTTTAGTCCAATATCCCTTTAAATGAGCGAGTTATATATTTTATTCGTGCGAAATATCTTTGTGGATAAAGGATGGGCATGATCTTGTGTTTAACTCAAACTAAAACTCTATCCTGCCAAACCTTGGACCAATCATACCCCTGTATTTGCCTATAAATAGAGGGCCTTTCCTCAAGCAAAAGGCCACGAAAATTTTGAAGTCCAAGGAGCTCCAAGAGAAGAGAGGAACCCCTACTGCCTCACTTGCTCAATCCAGGTAAGTCCCTTTTCCCTTTTATTTTCTGTCTTCAATTCTAGAGATAATAGGATCTTCTCTATTTTTATAGAATAAGGCCATCTTTTATTCTGTATTCCTAAACTTGTCTCTAAGTACCTCAAGAGTCTCTCTAGCCGTAAAACGTTAAGAGAGAGCTAGGGGAAAAGAGAACAGGTGGATCCCTAGAATAGGACCCCATGTCTGTTTTTCTCCCTTTTTTCTAGAATAGAGCCTTTGATTGTGTTTGTATAACCAAACCTATCTCCAAGTACCTCAAGAATCCTCTCTAGCCATAAAACGTGAAGAGAGAGCTAGGGGAAAAGAGAACAGGTGGATCCGTAGGGTAGACCCCCATATGCTCTAATCTGTGAGATGTGGCTGCTTTGGATATCTTGATCATGTTTTAATAGTTTTTATGATGAATCTAAATGAATAACATGAATCCATGATGTTTATAGCATGAGATCCCCATTTTTTTTATAAAATTTGGATTTTTCACATATTTGCACCTACAGCACTGTTTTCGTGATTTTTGTGGTTTTAGGTTGAGATCTTGGATTTATCATGATCAATATGATAGATCTAGATCCAGAAGCCTGAAAGTAACTTCTAGGGTTTCATGAAGCTGTTTTTAAATCGTTTTTTTATTATTGAGAGAAAACCCTACGGTCTAAGTTCTCCCCTTTTGATGTTCTTCATCAACATGGGTATTTTTGGATTTGATTTCTTGATTTAATGTGAAATTTGGGATTTACCTATGTCCTGGACTATTCAAGTTCAATTTTGAAATATTTTATAAAAATCATATTTTTCTAGATTTCTAGAATTTGACTTGAAGCCAGATTTTTGGATTTTTCACTTTAAATTGATTTTATTTGATTTCATTTGATTTCATCTCAATTTTGTTTTGATCATGAAACCCTAGGAATGGTATGATCATATTTGAAAGTTCTGGATCAATCAGACTATTCATATGAAAAAACCATACAATTTTGTCTTTTTTCATGATTTTTATAGCAAGCCTTTTTTTCTTTGAAAAACATGAACAATTCCTGGCAACCACCTTGTATGGATGAATAGGGGTGCCTAACACCTTCCCCTGTTCATAACCTAATCCCCTTACCCATCTCTGGTTGTTTTTTTTAGGAGGGTTATTTTTACCCTAAAATTGCTTTTTGTGCTTATTTAATATTTTGGTGTCCATTCACACCTAAATTGAATGGTGGTGACTCTTTGTTTAATTTAATCCCGCGTGATGATTGAGGAAGTCATTGGATTTGATTTTTTCCATGTCTCACAACTGACGACTCTGCTGGGGACTTGAGGATTTGAGCCTTTTGGTGTTTGTTCATGTTTTGATTTTTTTGATTTGCTTGCTATTTTGTATTCTTAAGCATGTTGAGTATGTTTTAAATCTAAATTATTGCTTAAGAATTCGTGGGGGTAGAAACATGCTTAATTTTGATTTATAGGATTGTTTCTACAAACATACGTAGGGGAGGTTCGTTTTGCTGAACCATGTTTATTTTTTTCTATATTTTTATGATAGCATGTTTTAATTTTCAGCATGATCCCCATGATGATTTTTTGGTGTATAACATGATCAGATGCTTGCATGGTTGGATGATTTTTATGAGCATGTTTTTGGTGCTATAGGATTGTTTTGTGTATTTGTTTACTTTAAATATGCTTTCATATTATGCCTTGGTTTGTTTATGCATGGCTACGAAAAGAGTGGCAAGGGTTTGGGACGTTGTGAATGCACACTATTTTTACAATGCACTGTGCACATTTTATATTTTTACACAGCCTACCCTTAACCTATAGGAAGTTGAACCCGAATGTGTATAGCTTGACGCAGCGAGGTCGATACTTCGGAAAGCGAAAGTGAAAACATTCACCTTAGAACTTTGAGCTAATGATGTGATGATAATGCGCATCTGTGATTCTGGTCATCACTAGGCTTGAGTGATAAGTTGCCATTAAGCCAAAACCCAAAACCCCTACGCTTGAAGGTGGAGTTACACGTTTTTGGCTAAAGTACACAATTACGTGGGGATATGGGCTTGTAATTGTGGGAAGGCCGTTTGCATGGCTTACAAACCAGGGCACAATGAGGATGCCATATTGAAGGCAAACAAGGTAATCCTATTTTTCTACATTATTTTCATGTCATAGGGGTGTCATGGTGCCTATTGGTTCGGGATAAAATTGGTCCCAAAATATGCATATTTTCTAAAATTGGTGCAGCCCATAGGAAGAGTTTCTAACTCTGTTTAGAATCAATCCTACCCAATGTTCATACAAGAGGCAAAAAAAAGGGTACCAAATTCTTAAAAATGGTGTCAATTTGGAGGGTACATGTACCCTCCTAAACATGTGTTTTAGCAAAAAAGTCAAAGTCCACTTTGGGACAGTTTAGAAGCCTTGCACTGGGTGAACCGTATATTTGGATGAACAATTAAAGTGATCAAACCATGTAAAAACTAGAAAAATATAACAGAGTTCCGTAAAACCGCATTTAGTACACGGGCTGGGCTTGCCCATATTGGTTATACGGGCTGGGCTCGCCCGTGTTTTCCATACGGTCATGGCTTGCTCGTAATTTGAATATGGTCAGGGTTGGACCGTACTGTGTATACGGTTTTCGCGGAATATTCAATTTTAATCAGTTTTTCCCACTAAAATCTTCCTTTAACCTTTAAATAACGATAAAGGGAAATGAGTTTGAATAAAATGCTTCAAAAAAAAAAAGAAATTTGAGAGAAAATCCTTTGGGTCTCTGAAAGCCTTTGAATTTTAGACTTTTTCTCAAAAACTCCTTGGGCCTCTGAAAGCCTTTGAATTTCAGACTTTTTCTCAAAAACTCTTTGGGCCTCTAAAAGCCTTTGAATTTCAGACTTTTTCTCAAAAATCTCCGGGCCTCTGAAAGCCTTTGAATTTCAAACCTTTTCTAAAAAATGTCGGCCTTTAAAAGCCTTTGAATTTCAGATCTTTTGGGCCTCTGAAAGCCTTTGAATTTCAGATCTCTTTTCCTTTTGGGCCTCTGAAAGCCTTTGAATTTCAGACCTTTTTCTTTTGGGCCTCTGAAAGCCTTTGAATTTCAGATCTTTTGGGCCTCTGAAAGCCTTTGAATTTCAGACCTTTTTCCTTTGGGCCTCTGAAAGCCTTTGAATTTCATATCTTTTGGGCCTCTAGAAGCCTTTGAATTTCAGATCTTTGGGCCTTTGAAAGCCTTTGAATTTCAGACTTTTTCTTAAAAACTCCTTGGGCCTCTGAAAGCCTTTGAATTTCAGACTTTTATCAAAAATCCTTGGGCCTCTGAAAGCCTTTGAATTTCATAACTTTTCCAAAAATATCCCTGGGCCTCTGAAAGCCTTTGAATTTCAGACCTTTTTCAAAAATACCCCCGGGCCCCTGAAAGCCTTTGAATTTCAGATCATTTTCTCTTTTTGTGGGACCTATTGGAAGCCCTAGAATATTCCAACAATTCTAAAAAAAAAAAGAAGCAAATAAAGAAACAAAATCCAAACTCGTGTTCACCCAGCTTGCACATAGGCATTCCTAGGCATGTGAATGAGATTAATTGGGCACTGATATTTTTCCTTTATCTTTTTGCCAGGTACCAATACACTTGCAATCATAGATCCTGTAACCAGATCAAGAGCTCGCGCCATGAATCCTATTGAGGCTGAAGCTGATGCTCCTCATCCAGATATAGCCCTGCTTCAGGAGCAGGTGGCAGGACTAGCCCGAATGCTAGAAAACATCTTGTCGGTGTAGGCCCAACAAGTGCAAGCCCAGAACCAAGCATCCACTTCCAATCCAGCACCTCCACCACAAATCAACATTCCACCTCCGGTTCAACCTATTCCTGAACCCATCTATGAACCCACCCCTGAACCAATACCGATCAGGGATGAGACAGTGGAGTCAGACAAGGCTATCGAAAAGGAAAGGACGAGGGAAGAAGTTGAAAGTAAGTCCATGCACAGACTGGAAATGATCCAAGATGAACTGAGGGAAGTAAAAGGGGTGAACAACTTCGGGGGCACCAACTTTGAGGACTTATGCCTATACCCCAACGTTAACCTACCAGCTAAGTTCAAGTGCTCAGACCTAGATAAATATGATGGCACTGGCTGCCCCATGAGTCATCTGAAGTTATACTGTGGTGCCTTATGCCAGTTCGGTCGAGATGAGGGTGTTCTGATCCAGCTCTTCCAAAGAAGCTTAACTGGAACCGCCTTGAGATGGTTTGCCACTTTAGACCATGGAAAGATCAGAAGATGGAAGGACCTAGCAGATGCCTTCCTGGCTCAATACAAGTTCAATTCAGAAATCATGCCAGACAGGTACGATATAATGAGGATGAGTAAGGGAAGAGATGAATCCGTGAGACAGTATGCCAAGAGATGGAGGGAGACTACCTCTTAGGTCAGACCACCCATGCTAGAGCAGGAAATGATTTCCACTTTCATTAGTATGCTGGGTCAACCATTCTACAGCCACCTGGTGGGTTAGACCACCACTAATTTTGCGGCTTTAGTACAAGTGGCTGATCGAATCGAAGATGGGATAAGGTCAGGTAAAATTATTGACCACTATGCTATGGTCAGTCAGCAAGACCCCAATCTAAAGAAAGGAAGTGGGTTGAAGAAGAATGGGAACAAGAAAGAAGGGGAGGTAAACATGGTACAGCCACCGTCAGGCCCTAACAAACCCATACAAATTAACATACCTGCTCACTTTCCTACTCCATCTACTCCATCCATCCAGGCCCCTATGAGGGTTAATGTTCCAGCAGCACCTTCAGATCAAAAAAGGGTTTTTACTAAGGAGGAAAAATATGCTTATTTTGCAGTAAGGAGAAATAGGGTTTTCACCCCTATTCCAATGACTCCTTCTCAGTTGTTGCCCACTTTATTGAAAGCAGGGTATATCACTTTAAGAGAACCCAATCCGAATGCATCTAAGGGGAGAAATTTTGACCCCTCCACCACTTGCGATTACCACATGGGTGCACCTGGGCACCCTACTGACAAATGCTGGCCTTTGAAACATGCCATTCAGGATTTACTGGACTAGAATACCTTGTCTTTCAATACAGGGGCTCCAAATCCTCCTAGAGCAGATATTGGACAAAACCCTTTGCCCCAGCATCATGGGGCAGGCTCATCTAATGTTATAGGGGTCATTTCTTCTGATGAAATAACCTTTGACCCATCCCAGTTAATTGCTCCAATAGGGACAACGGTCAAAGTTTATTTTGACAAAAGAAATTGCAATAAAGAGGTAAATGTAATTTCAAAAGGGAATGAGAGTGCTGCTGGGCACATTAGCTCCTCTCTGGGCCGGGTCTCATCTCTCATGGCCCAAATGAATATAGCCAAACCTCCTTTGGTTATCAATTGCAGTCCATCCACCCATTTTTCACCCATTAAGTCAAAACCACCATTGGTCATAAATTGAGACCATCTCAATGCATCAGTGTTTCCAAGTTGGACATTGGTCCAAGTCCCAAATTGGGTTTCCGGGTGGCCCGGAAACCCTATTGGTTTATTTGATTTGGTTCAAATAACCACAAAATTCGGCCAAAGAATCATCAAAACTCACAAAACTTACATTTCTATATGTATCCGGCCTTGGTGGCCGGATACGCATGGGCCCTAGGTGATCCGGCCTGAGTTGCCGGATCACCTTAAAATAGGCTTTTTCGAGGTTTGGCCATTTGGGATGGTTTCCTGGGCTTCCTAGGAGTCTTCCATAAGCTGTGTGGGCCCCTGGATGGGCCCACACTGGTTCAGGTTCAGGGGAGAAGCCCCATTGGGCTTCTTTTTTGGGCTTTTTAGCAAAAGCAAAAAGGGGGGAGGGGAGTGGACTGTGTGGCCCCTCCTCCATGGCACCGATGGGTTGCTGCTAGGGATGGCGTGGGGTTCCCAAACCTGCTGGGACAGTGGAGGCTAAGGGGTGGAGGTGAACATGCTTATGTACATTACAAAAAAACATGACTAACAATAAGGGCATGATCACTACACACATTTAGCAATATGCCTAAAATAGTATGAAGAGAAAACAGCAAGCTTGGGGAAATGAAGGGATCATGGCATTGGCATGCGTCCTCATGTAATGATACTTTTCAGCAGGAGATCAACAAGAGAGGTTCTCGAAAAACACCCATTCCACATGCATGCAAGAAAGGATAAAAACAACAAAATAAGAACAAAAGAACCATACACATGCTAAAAACACAGCCTAACATACATTTCCTACACATCTTAGCAATGTCTGGACCTAAGAATCATGCCTAGGCCTAACGAACATGCAGAGAAAGGGAAGAGGAAGGGGGTTTACGTAGGGGTACATTGGATGAGGAGAGGGAATAGGCTCCCTTTTTAAAATATCCCGTAGATAGCCTAGATAGTGACTTGCATGGCATTCGAGTAAAACAATAAAACTCTCCTCCTCTCATGGGGTCATGCATGGAGACTCCCTAACCTTTGGAGGTCTCCATAGTACCAAAAAGGAAGAAAATGCATGGAAAAGTGAGATTAACATGAATATGCCACTATGAGAAAGAACAAACATATTAACATGCTCGGAAAGTCCCCGTTTTCATATATGTAAGGTAAAAATGACCAAGAAGTAATACCTGGTGGTTCTTGGGTGTTTGTGCAAGATGGAGACACCTCCTTAAAGCCAAAACGTAGCTGTAACCTCCTCCTTGGCAGCACCAAACACAACAGCACTTCCACTTGCTTGGATGGAGATGGAGAGGAAGAGATAAAGGAGAGGTAATTTTGTGAGAAGCCAAGAGAGATGGAGGGGAGTGGTTCGAATGGAGGAGATTGGAGAGGGTGGAAGAGAGCTCTTGAGAGAGAGGAGTTCGAATGGGAGCTGGTCTTGGAGAGCTTGAAGTGAAGAGAAGTGGGAGAGAGAGTTGGAGAATTCGAAAATGGTAGCCCCCCCCCCCCCCCCCCCCCCCCCATGTGTTGGAGAAAATTTCCTTTTTAAATCATGGAAGATGGATGGTTGCCTTGGGGAGATGAAAGATGTCTTGGGAGGTGAAAGGGTTGCTTGGGGAGAGGAAAGGTTGCATGGGGAGAGGAAAGGTGTCTTGGGGAGAGGAAGGGTTGCTTGGGGAGAGGAAAGGTTGCGTGGGAGGTGAAAGGGTTGCTTGGGGAGAGGAAATGTTTCTTGGGGAGAGGAAGGGTTGCTTGGGGAGAGGAAAGGTTGCATGGGGAGCTGAAGGGTTGCTTGGGGAGAGGAAATGTTTCTTGGGGAGAGGAAAGGTTTCTTGGCAGGTGAAAGGTGTCTTGGGGAGAGGAAGGGTTGCTTGGGGAGAGGAAAGGTTGCATGGGAGGTGAAAGGGTTGCTTGGGGAAAGGAAAGGTTGCATGGGAGGTGAAAGGGTTGCTTGGGGAGAGGAAGGGTTGCTTGGGGAGAGGAAAGGTTTCTTGGGAGGTGAAATGTGTCTTGGGGAGAGGAAAGGTTTCTTGGGAGGTGAAAGGTGTCTTGGGGAGAGGAAGGGTTGCTTGGGGAGAGGAAAGGTTGCATGGGAGGTGAAAGGGTTGCTTGGAGGTGACACATGTGAAGCACTCATTGGGTCCACGTGGCCTCCCATGTGGAGCTCCCATGTACACACGTGGCATCCCATGTGAGCACTCCTTGTGCACACGTGGCAACGCTAAAATTCCCATAATGCCCTTAGCTTTGACTGCTCATATCTTTTCCATTCGGACTCCGATTTGAGCAAACTCAATTGCGTTGGAACCGTATTGAAGTCCTCTATCCATTGGGATTGGGCTAAACACCTGGTTCGGGGTTCGGCAAAAAGTCAACTTTCGGTTCATTCTCAAATTTGACCGACTCGTAGTCCCTCATCTGGACTCCGATTTGAGCAAACTCAATTGCGTTGGAACCGTATCGAAGTCCTCTATTCACTGACATGGAACAAGATGGTCAATTCTCACCTTATCAAAAAGTCAAAATTTTACCCCTTAGGGTTTGACTTTCTATCTAGGGTTTGCATTCCCGGCACTTCCGGGAGCGCAAAAATGAGGTGCTTACAGCTGCCGCTCTTTGCCGAAGTCACTTTGCGGATGAACGGCAAAGAGAAAAAAAGAAGCTCGTTTTTGCGCCCGGCATTTCTATCAACATGGTCGACGAGCTTAGTCCTTTGAAGTCTTTATGAAGAAAGGGAAGTGTCCAAATGATATGGAGTTGCTTCCAGGCTTCGGAGTTTCCTTACCCTTTGCTTTTCGGGTTTTTGCGGGGCAACTCTTTAGAATTTAGTTTATGTTTGAAAGAGATTAGATTGGACTTGAGCTCGCCAACCTGTTTCAGCGTTGATGCCAGGCACTTGACAATATTCTTCTTTTCTTGTTTGTTCCATTAAAGCTTTTAAGTGTCTTTAAAAATTTTTTTTTTTTTAAAACTGTTTGGCTAGGAGATGATTTGGGAAGTGGAGAGAGTGATAGGACGGAGAGAAGAGAAGAGGAGGAGGTGCTGCTGCCGGTGAGGAGGTGCTCTCAGCACTGTCCAGTGCTTCCAGGAGGCTCTCACTCCTGCTCTACTCTAATTACAAAAGTGTAAAAGCAAAAATTACAAAAAGGGCCATCTTGCCCGATGGTTCGTCATTTTGCCTTCTTCTTCATGTCTTGATTCTCTATCATTTCCAGGAATGGGGACAACTTGTTCGGATTTGTGGAGACACTTTGCTCTGGGGACTCCGTATCGTTCAGCGTTGGGAGATGCTTTACTCCATGAGGACACCTTCCTGTGCCAATTAGATGTGGGAGGTGCCTTGCTCTTTAGGGATTTCAAAAGTGGGAGTCGCCTTGTTCCTTAGTATTTCAAGTGGTGGGAGACACCTTGCTCCTGAGGGACACATTTCCATGTCATTCGAATGGTCGGAGTCGCCTTGCTCCAGGGAAGCTTTGCTATTTTAGTTTTGAGAGACACTTTGCTCTTGGTGGTTGGGAGTCGCCTTGCTCCATTAGTTTCGGAGTCGCCTTGCTCCAGGGACGCCTTGCTCTTGGTGGTTGGGAGTCGCCTTGCTCTTGGTGGTTGGGAGTCGCCTTGCTCTTGGTGGTTGGGAGTCGCCTTGCTCCATTTAGTTTTGGAGTCGCCTTGCTCCAAGGACGCCTTGCCCTTTCAGTTTTGAGAGACACTTTGCTCTCTATGGTTGGGAGACACCTTGCTCCATTAGTTGGGAGTCGCCTTGCTCCATTTAGTTTTGGAGTCGCCTTGCCCTTTCAGTTTTGAGAGACACTTTGCTCTCTGTGGTTGGGAGACACCTTGCTCCATTAGTTTTGGAGTCGCCTTGCTCTAGGGACGCCTTGCCCTTTCAGTCTTGAGAGACACTTTGCTCTCTGTAGTTGGGAGACACCTTGCTCCATTAGTTTTGGAGTCGCCTTGCTCCAGGGACGCCTTGCCCTTTTAGTCTTGAGAGACGCCTTGCTCTCTGTGGTTGGGAGACACCTTGCTCCATTAGTAGTTGGGAGTCGCCTTGCTCCATTAATTTTGGAGTCGCCTTGCTCCAGGGACGCCTTGCCCTTTCAGTCTTGAGAGACGCCTTGCTCTCTATGGTTGGGAGACACCTTGCTCCTGCTGCCTTTAATTCTTGGAGCACCTTGCTCCATTAGGGTTGGGAGGCTTCTTGCTCCATTAGGGTTGGGAGGCACCTTGCTCCTTAATTCTTCACTCTTGGAGGCTTTTTGCTTGATTCTGTCTTTAAATTTTGGAGGCTTCTTGCTCTGTTAGGGTTGGGAGGCACCTTGCTCCTTAATTCTTCAATTCTTGGAGGCTCTTTGCTCCATTCTGTCTTTGTCCATTACTTATTCTGACTTGGTTATTTCTTTTTCTTTCTTGATTGCATTCAAAGTTGCCTTCACCAATCTCTGACTCATTCTCCAGTGGCTTTGGCTTCACAAACTTGGTCAACCGATGTGTGAATACACTGTGATGACTCTTTCTGCGCCCCGTGTGAGAATACATGGTGGCGATTCTTTTCTCCATCCAACATGTGAGATACGCTGTGATGCCTTTGGCTGTCTATTTCAGGTCTTGGTTGGTACCTGGAAAAATTCATGTGGAATTCAGTCAATTGGAATTTATTTATCAAAATTATATGCAAGCTCAAGCAATTTTTTCTTTGATTAAAATCTCCTGGGAATTCCTAAAGTGTTCGGATTTTTCCCCCTCAAGTGGGTCCATTGGCAGAACCAGTAATCTTTGGGTCAGTTACCTAACACTCTCATTTAGACTTAGGAAGTTATGCCTCCCGGCACTCCCTGTAAGGGTTTCAACATTTTTTTTGCCTTCAACTAGCATGCCCCATGTAGGGACGAAGGGGATTGTTTTGGTTCAGGGGGTTTCTTTGGCACTGCCCCGCCCTGGCTTTTCCTTGATCTCTCTCTTTTTTCTTTTTCCCACCCTTGGTTAGGGGTTGTGGAATGTTTTTCTCATCGGCTCCCTCATTCGGGTTAGGTGCCTTACCTCAGTCCGAGGGCCTTGTCAATTTCCACGGATCATGATCCAATGATTAGAGAGGACTTATTAGTAGGACGAAATGTAGGCTTTGGTTCCAGTGTTTAGAAATGAAGGATAAACAAGCTCAAACCCTATACAGCTTCACTCTATGGGTAACCATTATGTCTAGCCAAAGTTCTTTTCTATCTTTTTTTGTTCTGTCATTGCCAGTTTGTCCAATATTCAATGTTACATTCTCTGTAATCAGAAAGGGCTTCACAGTAGGACGAAATGTAGGCTGGGTTCAAGGGTCTACAAGAAATGATATGAAGGCTCAAAATTGATGACTGGGGTAAGAGCCATGTCCTGTCCACCCTTTTTGCCCCAATTCTTGATTCTTGCTCTCAGAGTTTGCCCCGGCTTTTTTTTTCTTTCGAGGGATTGCCCCAGTTCTTTCTTTGAATTCTTGCTTTCTGGGGTTCTCCCCATTCCTCCTTTCTGTCCCCTTTGTTCTTAGGGTGCTTTTCGCTTTCCCCTATCGTCACCTTCATCCTCTTTGCCTCTCCAATTGCACGAAGCTTCATGCCCCAGTTTTGAAGACAAGACATGGTAGGGTTAATGAATGAATTTTTAGGCTCAAAGTGTTTTGCAAGGGTTTCATCTTGTGTCAGATGATTTTTTTTTGAGAAGATCAAGGATGGCCTTCCATCCTTTCACAGAGAATGTAACACTTAATGATTTTTGCACGATTAACTGGTTCAAGAACCATTTTCTTCTTTGTTCATTTTGTTTTTTTTTTCTTTTGCTTTTTGGCTGTACCCCAGTTTGGGGTGGCTGGACATAACGTGGGTTAGAAATGAGACGATCAAGCTCAACACGTTTAACTAGCGGAATTTATTTGAATCATCTTAGCCAAGAAATGGCCTCTCATCATTTCATCGAGATCATTGATCCTGGATCATGTTAGTGACCTTAGACTGGTATGGGGCACCTTGCCCTTTCTTTTTTCCTCTCATATCACAACTTGCCCCTTATGTTTGGCATGGAAGGGTTCAAATGTGGTGCTGGCGGGGGATCCCTTGGCTATGTCGAGACCCGCATAGTTTGTGCTGTTTGGCACATTCCATTTGTCAAATTTGATTGCTTAGGTTTGGCCCGAGATCACGGTCATGCCTTGGTGTGGTCCAACACTCTAGTGATTTCCCAAAAGATTTCATCAGTTTGCAAAATAAACATATCATCAAGTTCTGAATTCAAAAGAAAAGAAAAGATAAACAAAACAGAGCGGCAAGCTATGCAAGGAATGGCCGACATAGATCGACTTTCTTGGAATTCAGTTGCATGCCCTGGGAGGAAGCCTTTAAGTGCTTTCCTTGTCATCATCTTCTCCCTCTTGCGGGAAAATGGCTGGGTCAGATATCTGCATCTGTGCCAACTTGTCAGAGATGTCCCGTCCTTCGATGGACCTTGGCGTCTCGAGTAGTTCCTTCAAGAATCCTTGATCAATCAGATCTTGAATGTCGTGCCGCAGATCCCAACACCGGATTGTGTGGTGCCCTGGAGCACAAGAATGGTACTCACACCGTTCTGCGGCGTTGTAGCTTCTGGCATTAACCAACCAAGGGTTTGGGTGCTTAATCTGCACATACCCCTCCTTCAACAGCGTCGGTAGTAACTCCGCTGGTGCACATGGTAGTGTGGTAAAGGCCCTCCTCATTCTAGCCTCTATTTCTTCTTTTGTTCTCCTTGGGGGACCCTCCGAATGATCCATCAGTTTGTCATGCTGCCTCTATTTCTTCTTTTGTTCTCCGACCATTTGCGAATGTGGGCGGAAGGCTCACTTCTTGTTTGTTCCGGGGCCTCTTTCCCTTCATGCTTTCAATTTCTCCTTCAAGAGCCTTCACTCGGGAACGCAGCTCGAAATTTTCTTCTCCTAATGCTTCCAAGCATTTGTCCATCGTTTCTTCCTTGATTGTTATTGTCCGTAGTAGGCTCTGTAGAGAGGCTACTATGGTGGTTATTTGCTGGGTTACATCATGATTTGTCCCTGGGGTACGGTCCATGCTAGTTGTTAATGGAGTTCCTGGTAGGAGAAACGGACATTAGGAAGCAGAATACATGATAAGATGCATGGAAATGATGATTTTTCTTCTTCTTTTTTTCTCTCTCTTTTTTTTTAATCCAACGGAGGATCGATTTTGAGTTCCCCAGCTTCTAGAAGATCTTGGACTGCATGACGAAGGCCCCAACATCCATCAGTATCATGGCCTTGTACGCCCATGTGGTACTCACAGCTCTTGTTTGGATCATAGTCCTTCATTTTCGACGCCTTAGGATTCGGTGTTGCCAATTGCAGGTGTCCCTCTCTTAGGAGTGTTGGTAACAATTCAGCCAGCGTGTACGGAAGTGGAGTGAACTCCCGATTCTTTCTTTCCTCTTTGGTGAGACGACCCCTGAGGCGAGACAGAGCATTGTTGGTGGAGTGGAAGCTCACGCTTCTTGAGGAAGGGATGTGAAATGGCGCAGAAGGTTGTACACGGTTGACTGCACTTGCATCGTCGTCGTTCTCTTGCCTCATGCTACTTGGGATTGTTCCATGCAACAAACTCGTCATGGGGCCTCCGAGCTTCTCCATTTTAATCGCATCTTCAATTCTTTCTGCTGCCATGATTAGGTCAGTGAAGCTTGTAGTGCACTGTCCCAATAGCATTGTGAAGTATGGTTGCCCCAACAAGGATATGAACAGGGGAGTCCACTCTTGTTCGAGAAGAGGGGGTTGCACCACGTTTGCCAGTTCCATCCACCTCTTAGCATAGTCTCTCACAGATTCGCAGTTTCTCTTTGACAGTCTCTGCAGTTCAGTCCTGGTCCGAACCCCTTGGCTATTTAAGTGGTACCGCTGAATGAACACGGCGGCGAGGTCATTCCATGCCTTAACCTTCTGCTTATCCAGACTTAAGAACCAAGCGTATGCTGCCCCAGTTAGAGATCTTTGGAAGAAATGAACCATAATCTTCTCGTCCTTCGCATATTGGCACATGTCGCCAACATAGGATTGCAAGTGGTTCAATGGACAGCCTGTGCCGTCTGTAAGCACCTTATTTTTGCGCTGCCAAAAAGCCGGAAATGCAAAACCCGGCTAAAAGGTCAAACCCTGAGGGGTGAAAAGTTGACTTTTTAATCAGATAAAATTTGGCAACCTTGCTCTATCTCAATGGATAGAGAATCCCGACAAGAGTCCAACGCAACTGGGTTTGCAGGAATCGGAGTCCGGATGAAGGTTCTGCGGGCGGTCAAACTTGAGGAAGAGCCGAGAGTTGACTTTTCCTCGAATTCCGTGCCAAGTACCTTGCTCTATACCATAGGATAGAGAATCTCGACACGGTTCCAGCGCAACTGGGTTTGCAGGAATTGGGGTCCGGATGAAGGTTCTGCGGGCGGTCAAACTTGAGCAGAGCCAAAAGTTGACTTTCTGCTAAAATCCGATCCAGATACCTTGCTCTATATCATTGGATAGAGAATCTCGACACGGTTCCAGCGCAATTGGGTTTGCAGGAATCGGGGTCCGGATGAAGGTTCTGCGAGCGGTCAAACCTGAGCAAAGCCAAAAGTTGACTTTCAGCTAAAATCCGATCCAGAGGCCTACCCCTAGGTCATTGGATAGAGAATCTCGACACGGTTCCAACGCAACTGAGTTTGCAGGAATCGGGGTCCGGATGAAGGTTCTGCGGGCGGTTAAACCTGAGTAGAGCCAAAGTTGACTTTCTGCTAAAATCCGATCCGGAGGCCTACCCCTAGGTCATCGGATAGAGGGCTCCGATACGATTCTAACGCAACTGAGTTTGCCAAAATCGGAGCCCGGATGAAGAAAATATAAGCTGACGAAATTCTCGAGCAGCAAAACTGGCAATCTACAAACGTGGCAAAAAGCTGCACACGTGGCGAGTTGCGCAGGAAAATATCTCGGGGATCAAATCCGTAAATATCCAAATATACGAAATATCCCAGGGACTAAATCTGTAAAAATCCGAGAATATCGGATTGAATTGAAAATTACCAGGGACTAAATCTCAATTTCCCGATTTTTTTAGACAAACGAGCGGCCGCATTTAATGATTTCTCATCATGCGGTCGCTCGAGCCGAGGTGGCAACCAAGTGGGCGCCCCTTGTTTTTTTTCCCTTATATAAGCCGCGCGACTTTTCGCGCAGAGGGTTGGAAGATTTTTCGAAAAAAAGCTAAGGTTTCGGACATTTTTTTTTCTGGATTTTTGAGGGTGCGAAGGGTTTTTGGTTTGTTCTCTTCTTCCCTCACCTGAAGCCCCCCTCTCTTCATCCCTGCTTGCCCCCCCCCCCCCCCCCCCCCCCAAAAAAAACCCCAAGAGGCTCACCCTTCTTTGGTTCTTCTCCATTTCCACCCAAGCAAGTGGAAGCTTGCTACTGTTGGTGCGGTGAAGTGGAGGATCCCGCTGCTGTCCGGTTTCGAGGAGGCTCCCACATTCGGCTCCAGAACTCAAGAACCACCAGGTGAGGATCCCTGTTACTTTGGGTTACACATATATGAATATGCGATGTTCTTTTGTAAGCCGGTCTTATTCAGTGGTATGAAACCACTGCCATGAAAGCTTGCTATGTTTTTTTCTTTCTTTTCACTTCCATCCGATGAAGACCGCCAAGTAAGGAAGAGGAAGATGCATGTTTTGCTCGCGTCGAAAAGGGAGCATGTTCCCCAAGTTCCCTTCATCTAATGTACCCCTGTAAACCCCCCTTCTCCTTCCCTTCTCTCCGAAAGTCTGCATGCATGCACAGAGCTTAGGGACATGCGTAGGTGAAAAGAAATTAGGTTTCCATGTTGCATAGGCAATCTCTGTTTATTAGTGTTTTGTTCCTCTTGTTGTTTTATTGCTTGCTATATTTGCTAACATGCCCCCCCAACCCCCTGCCGTATGCTGCTTGCTCCTTGTGGTGTCCCTGTAAGCATGCTCCCATCACCCCATTAACTATCTGTAGTTAGGCCTGCGTTGTTTTGTGATAATCGGGCTTGGTTTTCCTTTTTCCAGGAGATATGGAGTGGTGTTTTTTAAGTAGTTAGATTAAATCCAAAATTAATTGGGAGGTGTTCTGGGCATGTTAGGAGGCTAGTGGAACAGTTACAGACCGAAAAAAATCGGCCAGAGATGGAGATCTCAAAATAACAGAGTTAAAAATCACAGTGAGTCGCCGCCCACTTGGCGCTCACTTGGTGCTCACTTAGGAAGTAGGCGCCCCTTTTATCTCACTACCCGCCGAGCTAGCGCCCACTTGGCGCTCAGCTCGCGCCCAGCTCGCGCCCACTTAAAACCATGCACAAATTCTGGTGCCCATCTCGCGCTCAGCTTGCGCTCACCTCCCGCCCAGCTCACGCTCACTTAGTATCGAGTGAGCGCTAGGTCAAAATTTTGCCAAATTCTGGCGCCCATCTGGCGCTCACCTAGCGCTCACTTCAGGAAGTGAGAGCCTACCCTAAAAAAGGCCGAATTGTTATATTTTTGAAAAATTCCAAAAATACCCTTTACCGTACGAACCGGATAAACCAATAGGGTTTCTGGGTCACCCGGAAACCCAATGTGGGACTTGGACTCCCAGTCCAACTTGACTTCTAGTGGGCCTTCCAACGGGGCCCACCCAGCCCAATAAACACCAAAGCATGCCATTAAATAACTTAAGTAAAATGAACAATTTGAACCGGGCGGGCCAAACCCAATGCGGCCCACCCGAGCCTTGTTATGTGAAATTGATGCATGAATTGCGTGGTTTGGCCGAGACCAAGGGCAAGGCCCTACCGGGCCCGCCAAAGCCCACCAACCGAACCAAGGAAGGGTGCAAACCCTAATCTCTGGTAACTTGGGCTTACAAGCCCAGATTTGGACTACGGGCCCCAAGCCCAGTGTCCAACTCACTTTTGCAGATTAAAAAGATAAATCCAACAAAAATACTTGGCCACCATGTGGGCCCACCTTAGGGGCCCACAAACCAGTTCGGCCCACTTGTGCATGAAAAACACTTAATCTTCAAATCTGAACTTAAAGTAAAATCAATTGAACTAACCAAAGGACCTCTCAGGCTAGACTGAGGTCCAAAAGGGTACACGGGCTTGACTAAGCCCTCCAAGGATACCGTGGGCCTTCCAACAGGGCCCACCCAACCAGACCCAGATCACCTAATTAAACAAGATAAAAGCAATTAAAGGGACTTACACCACTCAGGTGGTCCCGCCAGACTTAACCAAACTGCATATCGGATTAGGAATCGGGTGAGACCAATGGAAGCTGACTCAAACCAGGGAACCCACGGGACCCGTCATCCGACGGGGCGGACTAGGGTGTCTACGGACTTCCCCAGACCGCAACCGAGAACAGACTTAGAATCTCAAAGCCGCAGACCAAAAGCCCTAATAGACAAGATTATGCACCCAGGTGTCCGCCTGCACCCCATCAGGCGGTGGCGACTCCGAATTCCCACGTGCCGCGTTTCCCATGCGCGCACACCGTCGAACTAGTGCAGTTCAGGGCATCTGAACTTGGCTGGGAACTGGATATCCGAGAAGAAGCAAAGACTTTCTAGCGTAGCCCCATTCCGAATAGTGCTTGGTTGAAGCTGCTACAAAAGGTTCTCACGTATGGCGGCCATCTGTGCCCTGCTATCTTCCTTTATTGCCGTCAGCTGCAGCATGTGATCCTCTTTGATTTTTGCCAATCTTTCCTCCAGCCGGGCTTCCCGTGCCCTATTCCAGTCTAGCTCTTCCTGTCTCAGTTGGATAGGCACAAACGGCTTTTGCTGTGGAGGAGGGATAGGAACTGGAGCGTCTTGTGGCGGCGGATGCCCTGCCCTGGGTGCTGGCTGAGGTGGTTGCCCTTGTGGGATTTCTGGCATTTGAATCCCTGTGGCATGCATCACGGCTGCCTGTGGGCTTGGATCCGTTATGGCCGGCTGTTCTTCGGCCCTTTGCTGTGATGGAATTGGGGCCTTGGCGGGATTCATTGCAGTCCTCTCTCACTGTGAAGGCCAAGTTACGAATGGTGCTCTAAATATGAATTATCTAAACTGTACCTGGTTAAGAGAAATTTTGATCAGTTCCTTCCTTAATTATGAATGAAGTGTCGTGTGTGACGAGATCATTACACTGAGCGGTGCTTTTGTGCCGTGCTTGGCGAAAACAAATACGATGCGGCTCATGCATAAAAACCACGACTTGACAAAACAATATTGTGAAGAAAGTGTGACAATGCACCGGTTGATCGGAGAACCCCTAGGATGTGAAGTTTAAACCTTGTAATATGGTCTTTTAGAGATCTGAAGCTCTGGAGACCCTGCCGTACCTGGCAGTTTTCAAAAAGCGTGCAACATGTGCTTTATGCGTGGAAATCCTTGAGAAAAAGTCGCAAGGACTAAACCTCAAACTTCATGTCTTGATCAACAGCGATTGTAAAATCCTTTAAAATCATGCAATGGCAAATGAATTATAAAGATCAGAGAATGCATTTTGGATAGCCCGCATCATGCCATGACTGGCATGGAGAATGTGCGCCAAAAGTGATTTAATTTTTGTCTATATGGCTAGCCCAATATGCCACAGATGACGGTTTATTGTGCGTCACCAGAGACGGTGTTTATGTCATGGGAGACAATTCAATGTAGGCCTAGAGGCCACTTTATTGTATGCTTTGAAAAAGCAACTTTGATGTGCGCCTTGGGAGGCGGCTTGATGTACGCTCGCAGGCGATTTGATGTACGCCCAAAGGCGATTTGATGTACGCCCAAAGGCGACTTTGGTTTAGGAAATTCTTTTGTGCACTTTTGAAAGCGGTTTGGCCAAAAACATTTGTGCAAATGATCTCGAAGTGCGTGCACTTAATATATAAACAGGCATGTACATAAGCAAAACGTACTCAAATCCTATTAACATCTAGCAAATCTATGTTATTAAACAATCATAAAAAACACCCAAAAGTGCGTGCACAGTCCTAAAAATGGTTGGTGCCTATCAAGGCACGACTCCTAGACATACTTGTGTAAGGAAGCACGTCCAAGTCCCGACTGGCCTTTTGTTTTTCATCTGTTCTTTCCTCTACTTTGTGGTGTCAGTTCACAGCAATTTTACAACTTGCCATCGAGGGCGAAATTTACATGATATTTACGAAAGCTGCAAAGAATTCATCTTTAGGGCTGTCGGGAGCCCCAAAGAAGGGTACAAGTTGCTTCCAAAGCGGGTAGGCTAAAAATCCCTAGATCTAGGATTTAGTGCCCTTATTCTGATCTGGCCTGCTTTGGTCTGCTCTGTCTGATCTGGCCGGCTTTCGTCTGCTCTGTCTGATCTGGCCGGCTTTCGTTTGCTCTAAAAGACCAATCTGGACTTAAAGTGCTCCCGGGGGACTCTAATGGGTCAAGACCCATAGCATACAGGACTCCATGCATGGATCTGGGGTGGTTTCCCTGATCAAAATTAGGTGAGTTTCCTAAATTAGGGCTGAGGTCGCCCGTGATCTAGGGTTTACTCAATTTGATGCAAAAAGCGGGGGTTGCTGCCCCTAATGGACTCTGGATTTTATTTCAATTTTACTCCTCTTATATTCATCATTCACGACATTCTCACCCTCACATGCTCAACGCATAGTTTACTCAGAAACGTTAGGTGGGGAAGGATACCCAGCCCGAGACATAAGCCTACAAGGGTTTGGACCAGTACTGGATCCTCGCGTGCCACGGCAAGAAACCAGTGGTGCTAATGGACTCCAGAAAACTGGGGGGATGGGTTTATCTTGCTTTCCCCGGCAAGCCACGGGAGCGTAGGTGCTAATACCATCCCAAAGATCAGTTTGTAGGAATCAGAAGGGTAGGCTGCTAGAGAGGTCTAAGTTTTGGTAAAGAAGTAGCAGTGTCCGCACTCACTCAATCATTCAGGGTCGGATCATTCACGGATCCTCCCTCGTGCATGTCACCCCACGCAGTTTATCACAAAAATTGAAAATTAAATCCATCCACGGTGTGGTGGTGTGCCCTTGTGTGCAGTTGGGCTGAGTGCTGTGTCTACACGGGTGAGTTTTGTCTGGATTTAGGTGATAAAAGAATCCCTACTGCCTCGTGTAGTAAAGTGCAGAATTGGTACGTTTTACGATGTCCTAGGAGAATCCCCAGGTAAGTGGAGGGTCACAGGGGACCACTTAAATTCCACTTGCCTTAGGCAATTATCGCGTCCTTGTGACAGGATTCCCCAGAACACGTAATTACGTGTATTCTGTGCCTTGCTATACGGGGTAGCAAGAGTTCCTAAATATCCCCTAAATCCCTCTTATGCTGACTCGGTCTAAGCAGGGTCTTACTGGGCTGAGTGGTCCCCAGTGGAGTCGCCAGGCTGTGCACGCGTGGGAAACGCGGCACGGGAGAGTTCGGAGTCGCCACCCGCCTGATGGGGTGCAGGCGGACACCTGGGTGCCTAGTCTTGTTTATTAGTCTGGTCTGCGGCTTGAGATTCTAAATTGATTCTCGGTTGTGGTCGGGGGAAGTCCGTAGACACCCCCGTCCACCCCGTCGAATGATGGGTCCCATGGGTTCCCTGGTTTGAGTCAGCTTTCTACTTGGTTCTCACCCGATTCCTAATCGAGCATGCATTTTAGTTAAGTCTTGGCGGGACCACCTGAGTGGTGTGGGTCCCTTTAGTTGATTTTATCTTTGCTTAATTTAGGTGATCTGAGTCTGACTGGGTGGGCCCCGTTGGAAGGCCCACGGTGCCCTTGGTGGGCTAGGGTAAGCCCGTGTGCCCATGTGGGCCTCGGTCTAAGCCTAGGAGGCCCTGTGGGCTTTGGTTAAATGTGTTGGTTCTATTTGGTTTGTTCAAGTTGGAGCCTTATGTGATTTTCATGCAATAGTGGGCCGGCGTTGGTTTGCGGGCCCCTAGGTGGACCCCCATGGTGGTTGCCAAAGTATTTTGGATTTGCTTTATTCAAACTTGCCAAAATGGGCTGGTCACTGGGCTTGGGGCCCGTGATCCAGGTTTGGGCTTGAAAGCCCAGTTCTTTGAAGTCTAGGGCATGCACCCTAACTTGGTTCGGTTAGCGGGCTTTGGCAGGCCCGATAGGCCCTAGCCCTTGGTCTCGGCCAAACCACGCAGTTTAAACATTATTCCACACGTCAAGGCTCGGGCGGGCCGCACTGGGTTTGGCCCATCCGATTCAATCGGTTCCTTTCATTTTAACTTGCTTATTTACATGCTTTGAGGTTTATCGGGCTTGGTGGGCCCCGTTGGAAGGCCCGCAAGTGTTTCCAAGTTGGACATTGGTCCAAGTCCTAAATTGGGTTTGGCCATTTGGGATGGTTTCCTGGGCTTCCTAGGAGTCTTCCATAAGCTGTGTGGGCCCCTGGATGGGCTCACACTGGTTCAGGTTCAGGGGAGAAGCCCCATTGGGCTTCTTTTTTGGGCTTTTTAGCAAAAGCAAAAAGGGGGGAGGGGAGTGGGCTGTGTGGCCCCTCCTCCATGGCACCGATGGGTTGCTGCTAGGGATGGCGTGGGGTTCCCAAACCTGCTGGGACAGTGGAGGCTAAGGGGTGGAGGTGAACATGCTTATGTACATTACAAAAAAACATGACTAACAATAAGGGCATGATTACTACACACATTTAGCAATATGCCTAAAATAGTATGAAGAGAAAACAGCAAGCTTGGGGAAATGAAGGGATCATGGCATTGGCATGCGTCCTCATGTAATGATACTTTTCAGCAGGAGATCAACAAGAGAGGTTCTCGAAAAACCCCCATTCCACATGCATGCAAGAAAGGATAAAAACAACAAAATAAGAACAAAAGAACCATACACATGCTAAAAACACAGCCTAACATACATTTCGTACACATCTTAGCAATGTCTGGACCTAAGAATCATGCCTAGGCCTAACGAACATGCAGAGAAAGGGAAGAGGAAGGGGGTTTACGTAGGGGTACATTGGATGAGGAAAGGGAACAGGCTCCCTTTTTAAAATATCCAGAAGATAGCCTACGATAATGACTTGCATGGCATTCAAGTAAAACAATAAAACTCTCCTCCTCTCATGGGGTCGTGCATGGAGACTCCCTTACCTTTGGAGGTCTCCATAGTACCAAAAAGGAAGAAAATGCATGGAAAAGTGAGATTAACATGAATATGCCACTATGAGAAAGAACAAACATATTAACATGCTCGGAAAGTCCCCGTTTTCATATATGTAAGGTAAAAATGACCAAGAAGTGATACCTGGTGGTTCTTGGGTGTTTGTGCAAGATGGAGACACCTCCTTGAAGCCAAAACGTAGCTGTAACCTCCTCCTTGGCAGCACCAAACACAACAGCACTTCCACTTGCTTGGATGGAGATGGAGAGGAAGAGATAAAGGAGAGGTAATTTTGTGCGAAGCCAAGAGAGATGGAGGGGAGTGGTTCGAATGGAGGAGATTGGAGAGGGTGGAAGAGAGCTCTTGAGAGAGAGGAGTTCGAATGGGAGCTGGTCTTGGAGAGCTTGAAGTGAAGAGAAGTGGGAGAGAGAGTTGGAGAATTCGAAAATGGTAGCCCCCCCCCCCCCCCCCCCCCCCCTCTCATGTGTTGGAGAAAATTTCCTTTTTAAATCATGGAAGATGGATGGTTGCCTTGGGGAGATGAAAGATGTCTTGGGAGGTGAAAGGGTTGCTTGGGGAGAGGAAAGGTTGCATGGGGAGAGGAAAGGTTTCTTGGGGAGAGGAAAGGTTGCATGGGAGGTGAAAGGGTTGCTTGGGGAGAGGAAATGTTTCTTGGGGAGAGGAAGGGTTGCTTGGGGAGAGGAAAGGTTGCATGGGGAGCTGAAGGGTTGCTTGGGGAGAGGAAAGGTTTCTTGGGGAGAGGAAAGGTTTCTTGGCAGGTGAAAGGTGTCTTGGGGAGAGGAAGGGTTGCTTGAGGAGAGGAAAGGTTGCATGGGAGGTGAAAGGGTTGCTTGGGGAGAGGAAAGGTTGCATGGGAGGTGAAAGGGTTGCTTGGGGAGAGGAAGGGTTGCTTGGGGAGAGGAAAGGTTTCTTGGGAGGTGAAAGGTGTCTTGGGGAGAGGAAAGGTTTCTTGGGAGGTGAAAGGTGTCTTGGGGAGAGGAAGGGTTGCTTGGGGAGAGGAAAGGTTGCATGGGAGGTGAAAGGGTTGCTTGGAGGTGACACATGTGAAGCACTCATTGGGTCCACGTGGCCTCCCATGTGGAGCTCCCATGTACACACGTGGCATCCCATGTGAGCACTCCTTGTGCACACGTGGCATCCCATGTGGCAACGCTAAAATTCCCATAATGCCCTTAGCTTTGATTGCTTATATCTTTTCCATTCGGACTCCGATTTGAGCAAACTCAATTGCGTTGGAACCGTATTGAAGTCCTCTATCCATTGGGATTGGGCTAAACACCTGGTTCGGGGTTCAGCAAAAAATCAACTTTCGGTTCATTCTCAAATTTGACCGGCTCGTAATCCCTCATCCGGACTCCGATTTGAGCAAACTCAATTGCGTTGGAACCGTATCGAAGTCCTCTATTCACTGACATGGAGCAAGATGGTCAATTCTCACCTGATCAAAAAGTCAAATTTTCATCCCTTAGGGTTTGACTTTCTATCTAGGGTTTGCATTCCCAGCACTTCCGGGAGCGCAAAAATGAGGTGCTTACACTAGGGACCGAAGATGACCCAAAAATAGTGAAGATTGGGGTATGCCTATCTGAGGTACAGCGTGATGAAATGATACGATTCTTAGCTGATTATGAAGATGTATTTGCATGGTCGTATCGGCATATGCCAGGGTTAGACACGGACATGGTTGTGCGTAGGCTACCCATTCTACCAGATGTTAAACCAGTTAAACAGAAACTGAGAAGGTTGAAACCTGAATGGACATTGAAGGTCAAAGATGAAGTGGTTAAGCAATTCCAAGCTGGATTCTTGGCGGTATCCACGTACCCTGAATGGCTTGCAAATATAGTGCCAGTACCAAAGAAGGATGGAAAGGTTCGAATATGTGTAGACTACAGAGACTTGAATAAGGCAAGCCAAAGGACGATTTTTCCACTTCCACACATCGACATATTGGTGGACAACACTGCTGTACATAGCCTGTTCTCATTCATGGACGGGTTTTCTGGGTACAATCAAATTAAAATGGCTAAGGAGGATCAAGAAAAAACAGCCTTCATTACACCTTAGGGTACCTTCCACTACACTGTCATGCCATTTGGGCTTAAAAACGCCGGGGCAACCTACCAACGGGCCATGACAGCCTTATTCCATGATATGATCCATAAGGAGATGGAGGTCTATGTGGATGATATGATAGCCAAATCATGTGAAGAAGAAGACCACTTGATCAACTTGAAGAAGGTGTTTGACCGGCTCAGGAAATACAGTCTAAGGCTTAACCCTGCGAAATGTGTCTTTGGGGCTACATCAGGAAAATTATTGGGCTTTATAGTAAGCAGGAAGGGAATTGAGATCGGCCCAGCTAAAGCTAAAGCAATCATTGAAATGCCATCACCTAGAACGGAGAAGGAAATTCGTGGTTTTCTTGGAAGGATTCAGTACATAAGCCGGTTCATAGCACAACTCACCGCTATCTGTGAACTAATTTTCAAGCTTCTAAGAAAGAATAACCCGACGGTCTGGAATGACGATTGCCAAGAAGCCTTTGACACAATAAAGGAGTATTTATTGAATCCACCTGTGCTAGTGCCACCAACTCCAGGAAGACCATTAATTTTATACTTGTCAGTTTTGGAGATGTCAATGGGGTGTGTCTTGGGACAGCATGACGATACAGGCAGAAAGGAAAGGG
The DNA here is from genome assembly GCA_947561395.2 of Buxus sempervirens. Taxonomy (NCBI): domain Eukaryota; kingdom Viridiplantae; phylum Streptophyta; class Magnoliopsida; order Buxales; family Buxaceae; genus Buxus; species Buxus sempervirens. The sequence continues at coordinate 6,188,946 of OX387190.1, read as the reverse complement.
CAATTTACTACTTAAGCAAGAAATTTACAGAATATGAAGCAAAGTATTTTCCTTTGGAAAAGACTTGTTGTGCTTTAGTGTGGGCAACTCAGAGACTGAGACATTATTTTCTTAGTCATTCCACCTTATTGATACCCCGAATGGACCCTTTGAAGTATCTATTTGAGAAACCAGCTTTAACTGGCAGAACAGCAAAGTGGCAGTTGTTACTCTCTGAATTTGACCTCACCTATATCACATAGAAAGCCATTAAGGGTCAAGCCATTGCTGATCACTTAGCTGCACACCCTTTACCAGAATACCAACCCTTAAGGACTAACTTTCCTGATGAAGCAATCCTGTTTACTGAAGAAGAAGAAGGTGAAAGCTCTTGGCAAATGTTTTTTGATGGGGCCGCTAATATGAATGGAAATGGAATAGGGGCTGTTTTGATCAAGCCAGATGGGGCACACATCCCAATCGCAGTGAAGTTAAGGTTCCAATGCACAAACAATATAGCAGAGTATGAAGCATGCATAATTGGGTTGCAAGCTGCCTTAGACCATGAAGTAGAGGAACTTGACGTATATGGGGATTCGAGTCTTATCATCTTCCAAACAACTGGAGAATGGAAAACAAAGGATCACAAGCTGATCCCATATCACCAGTATTTGGAAGAAATAAGCACCGAATTCACTCGAATTTCCTTCAATTATATGCCAAGGGCCAAAAATTAGTTTGCAGATGCTCTAGCAACATTGGCTTCAATGGTTAGTATGCCAGAAAGTGTTGATATTAGACCACTGGAAATTGAAGTCAGAGATGAACCAGCTTATTGCCTTGTTCTAGAAGAAACCCCAGAAGAAGAAGTACCATGGTTTCAAGATATTAAGAACTTCCTAAATGATCGGAGTTTGCCAAAAAATGTCACTTCTACAGAGAAAAGAACAATACAGAGGTTGGCATGACAGTTCTTACTAAGTGGTGGGCAGTTGTACAAAAGATCACACAACGATATCCTACTTAGATGTGTTGCCAAGACCGAGTCAGAAAGGTTAGTTGAAACTGTACATGGAGGAGTGTGTGGACCCCATATGAACGGGCACATGCTTGCCAAGAAGATTCTACGATTGGGATATTACTGGTCGACAATGGAGCACGATTGCTATATACATGTCAAAAGGTGTCATTTATGCCAAGTGTATGCTGACAATAAAAATGCACCCCTAAGTGAATTGCACAACATGACATCTCCATGGCCCTTCTCCATGTGGGGTATAGACGTCATTGGAATGATCTCTCCAAATGCATCAAATGGACACAGGTTTATACTTGTAGCAATTGATTATTTCACCAAGTGGGTAGAGGCAGCTTCTTATGCAAACATTACAAGTAGCCACGTTATGAAATTCTTGAAGCACAATATCATTTGTCGCTACAGTTTGCCAAGTGCTATAGTATCAGACAATGCTTCAAACCTTAAGAACAAGGACATGAGGAAGATGTGTGAACAATTTCAGATCACCCACCACAAGTCAGCTCCGTATAGACCAAAGATGAATGGGGCAGTGGAAGCAGCAAATAAGAATATAAAGAAGATCATTCAGAAGATGGTAGTAAGTTTCAAAGATTGGCATGAAATGCTGCCACTTGCTCTACATGCTTACAGAACCTCGATTCGGACTTCTACAGGGGCAACCCCATATTCTTTAGTATATGGAATGGAAGCGGTCTTACCAGTAGAAGTAGAAATACCTTCATTAAGAGTGCTAATGGAAGCTAAATTAGAAGAAGCTGAATGGATACAGTCAAGGCATGATCAACTCAATCTAATAGAGGAGAAGTGTTTGAAAGCGCTTTGTCATGGCCAATTGTATCAGAAGAGAATGGCCAAGGCTAACAATAAGAAGGTAAAGCCCAGAACATTCCAAGAAGGAAATTTAATATTGAAGAAAATTTTACCCTTTTTGGAGGACCCTCGTGGAAAATTCAACCCAAATTGGGAGGGGCCTTATGTGGTCGAGAAGGTCCTATCAGGGGGTGTTGTCATCTTAACAGAGATGGATGGGAAGGATTTTCCTAAACCAATTAACTCTGATGCAGTAAAGAGATATTTTCCTTGAATGAACATTACTAGGAAATGATCTGAGGTCATTTTTCCTTATATCCCAAAATTTTCATCCCTAGTCAAGCCAATTTGAGCCTGTTCGTCTTCTTTGAACCTAAACTGGGCTTACAGTCTTATATAGGGGCAAAGCCAATAGGGGCAAAAAGAGAAAAAAAAAACAGAGAAAAAAAATAGGGGCAAATGAAAGCCAATTACAAAAGAAGGGGAAGGGGATTGAATTCATCATGATTGTAAGTCCGGTTGACCCATTTTCACACTTAGAAAATTTTGAGCCTTTAATACCTTTTCTTTCATAAACCAAGCTTAGCCTTTGCTTCGTCCTATTATTAAGCCCTCGGTGATTTTAGTATATTCATTCAACTTTCAGAGTAAGATTGGTGATGACGGAATGCAGAAGCTAGCCCTAGTGAAAACCGTAATTGGCACTAGGGGCAATAGGGGCAAAAACAAAAAATAGAAAAAAAAAACAAATCAAAGGGTTGAGTTGATCATGTGGTCCAAATTTTAATCAGCATGAGCACTAGAAACTGAGCAGATTAACAGGGTCAGTTATGAAGAAAAAGCCATCAGGGGATGATTCTAAAAGCCACGGGGTAGACAGATTTGGTCTCTCCCTATTGCATGGATTACCCATTTCATTATTCAACCTGATTTTAATTCATTTGATTATATGTGATTAAGTGTTGTGGATCAGCTTTCAAAAAAAAAAAAAACTATACTTTGGCCAGTGATAAGAAATCAAATACTTTTCATAGAACTTCTGTTTTTACAAGCATCTGAGAATTCTGAGGCCAATAATATAAAACCTATTTTTGAATTAAATCTATTGTCTTTCCACTAATGGAGTTTGCTTTTGTATAAAAGTATGAAAAAAAGAAAAGAAAAAGAAAAGAAAAAAAGAAGATAAAAGAATCTAAGGCCTACTCCCTAACTACTCCTCAAGCTCCTTAATCCTAGCTGCCTGAGTTGCAATGATTCCAGAAGCTCCCTCTGCATCAGGATCGCTCAAAAAGGAGATGATTTCATCTGAAAGAGAATGCTTGATCTTCAACGCCCTAAGGTCAGCCAGGGAATCTTGATATTTCTTCCGCATCGCTCGGACTTCAAAGCGACGAGCTTGCCTTTGTTCTTCAAGTTTCTTCTCCATGGCAATGCAGCCAGACTTCTGCTCTTCAAGTTTCCTCTCCAGATCAATGACTTTTATCCTAAGTTCTTGAGCCTCCTGTACCCATATTTGTTGAAGCCGCTTGTGGGTTGCCCTTTCAGACTCCAGAATGTCCTCATAAGTAGGGGGAAGAACTGCAGGAGGATCCTCTGGTACTGGGGCATGACTCTGTACCTGCTCTTTGATCCAGAAGTGATAGTCCTTCACACGGGACTCAGAAAAGACTGGACCCCGCAGAAAGCGAACATAGGACCACTCATTCATTAATTGAGCATTTAGCCCCATTGGTGGCTGATGTAAGTGGCCCTACAAGGCTCTCATAGCCAGTTGGGATCATGATTCCCTGAGTCGCTCCAAACTGTCGAAGAACCCTCAAAGGAAGATAGAGAACAGCAGATTTCAAGCCTGCCAGGACCAAAAAGTTCCTATCTCTGAAGCTGATCACTGTCTCTGGATTGGGCTGATAAGTGCCAGGCCATCTCACTTGATCATCATGGAGAGTACCCAAAAAAGTGAACCATCCCTGCTTGCCACCTTGGATATTAGGACAACCCCTATGGCTCATCGAACAGGAACTTTCAATCTGGGAAAGAAGCGGCGAGTTATCTCTTCAACTTGACTCAGGTGGTCAAGCAGCCAAAGCTGCAAAAAAGGGGAGAATTTCAATTTATTTCAAAAAAGAAAAAAAAAGAAAAAAAGATAGAAAGAAAAAAAGAAAGAAAAAAGAAAGAAGAAAAAAAGAAAAAGAGAGAAAAGAAAAAAGAAGGAAAAGAAAAAGAGAAGAAGAAGAAGAAGAAGAAGAAAAAAAGAAAGAAAAAAAATTATTATTATTTCTTTTTTTTACCTGTAGGATAGGGGCGCAGGCAAGGAAGCGTTTCTTCTTTCTGAAATAGCAGTCAGTCAAAGCCTAGTATATCTCTGCTAAGATCATAGGAGCCAATCTCTCACGTTCCCTAACCTGGCAGATAACTGAGATGAGAGCCAAATCAACCTGGTCATCACCCCGTGGAAAGAGTAACTGGTTGACCACTATCAGAGTCAAAGCATTAAACCTGGCATCCTTGTCCCCACTCCTTAGAAGTTTTTCAGTCAAAAAGGTCTTAGACAAGGTCAATAGGGTATCAGAATTTCCTAAGTCTTTCTTCCCTATACCCAAGAATGTAGAGGCCTCCTTTTTGTAGCTAGGCTTTAGGGGAGGGTTCACAACTTTTTCAGAAAATCTTAGGCCAATGATGGTTTCAATTTCTTCTATGGTAGGAGTCATCTCTTTGTCATCAAAATGGAAGAGATTCAATTCAAGAACCCAGTGTCCAATCAAAGCTTCAATGATTTCCCACTTAAAGGGAATTTTAGGGATGTGTAGGATATGCCCTAAGTGGATGGAATCCCAATGAATTTCTTCATCAAGGGTCATGGAGTTAACCCACCTATCATAGAAGGAGTCCACAACATTGTACCTGGTGAGATTAGGAGGTTTTGATCTAACAGGTTGCCTTGCAGGAGGAGATTCATCGACAGAAGCGAAAGGGGCGAGGGAAGCCATGGAAGCACCAAAGAAGACAAGAAAAGCAGAAAACGGAAGGCTCAGGGAGTTTTCAAACTATTAAAAGTGTCACAATGACGTCCCCATTGAGTTTATATAGAAAATTCGAAAAGGCAGTAAAATCCGTAATTAGAATACGAGCATGGAGTGCCCGTATAAAGAATACAGACACCCCGTGATCGTGGAAAATTCACGGGCAGAGTGCGCCCGTATTAATATTACGGGCATGGCTTGCTCGTAGCCTAATTACGGTCCTATCGAAAAAATGCCAAAAAGTGGGAAATTTTGATTTCATTGGTTTCCTAAGTTTCACCTGTCCCTGCTTTAACACATATCATGCAAGAAAAGCAGGAGCAACCTCAACCTCAACCTCAGGCTCTGCTGCAGGAGCCTCTACCGATCTGGGAGAAGTCATGAACTCCACCCGTGCCACAGAAAATACCTCACCACGAAGATGCATAGGCACAGGTGAAGCAGGTGAAGAAGGGCCGGCTGTGTCATCCTGAAAATAAGAAAGGAAATTTTAATCAAAACAGGATAAACAGAGATAAAAGCAGAAATGGAAAGAGGTAAAGAATTAACCTGGGTATGAGATGGACCCGCCTGGTCCTGTGCATCAGAAAGGCCCGCCTGGCCCTGTGCTCTGGCAAGCTGTCCCCGGAGATCATAAATGGTAATATAGAGGGCTTCCCGCTCGGCGATAGCAACATCTCGCTGGCGCTCTATATCAGCATACCGGGATCGGATCTCTGCCAACTGAGCCTCCTGAAATAGAAAAGAAAGTGTCAGAAAAAGCCAAGTTCAAATAGAATATATGAATTGAAGATCAAAAAAGAAGAAGACATACCGTCATATCATAGGCCCTAATCACTACCCCTCCTATCTCCATGACTCCGCCACGGACAGGCATGGGTGGCATAAGGCACCCGACTGAAGCTCGCCTGAACCAGGCATCATAATCACCCTCCTCTAATAATGTCTCTGCCTCAGTCCAATCTAGGAACTGGGCAGGATCAACAGGCATAGGAGGAAAGGAGGGGGTAGTATCTGGAGGAATGGCAGGAATCTGGGGCTCTCCAACATGCTGATAGAAGAAGCGCTCACCGCAATACCAGATGCTCCCCAACTGACCAATGAAGAACTGATATCTCTGACGTCTCTGGTCAGGGGCAAAAGCATCATCTCTGGCCGCATGTAGGGCTAGCACCTCATGAAAGTCCTCCATCCTGGGGACGAACAGCTGGAAAATAGAAAGGAGATATTAGACATGTGATCCAGAAGAAGAGAAAAAGAAGAGGAATTAAAGCAGATTACCTCAGAACGGTAGAGCCTGTCCAAGTGGGCCTAGGCAGACCTAGGACGACTCTTTTCAGAGTCGTGCTCCACATGACACCACCTACGAGCCATGGGATATGTCTCCTCTGACATCGTAGAGGTAGGGCAGAAACACCCTAGCAAAGAATTGCAAAAAGAATAAAAAGGGTCAAAAAGAATAGAAAGAGAAGGAAAGAGAAGGAAAGAGAAAGAAAGAGAAGTAATTGTTCCACCTGCAGGAAGGGCCAGAAGAATCTGCACCCAACCCCAGCTCCCCTGGAAGTAGAGAGGCCGCTCACTGATCGGCGCAGGCCGGCCAGAATAATACCAAAAATGAGCGGGCCCCATGCATACCTCCTCGCTCGCTGCAAGTCTCCCAATAAACTCAAAAAGTGAGGACTAACTGAAGTCGTGTCCTCTGGGAAGAAGCAGGAGCCCATCATGTACAGAAAAAGAAATCGGAAGGCATACGGAAAAACTGGGTCACCGGCAGCAAGCTGGCTAAACTGCCTCCCCCTGAAAGTCTCTCTCAACCAAGTCAGAGACAATCTCGCTCTCCCTCTATCCCATGCCTCAGGAGGCAGCACAATATATCCAAGGTAAGCGGCGATCTCATTAGCATCTGGCATCCCTATCTCAGGAATAATATCACAGATCATCCTGATCCCGGTGATAAGTGTAAAGTCAGACGGCCGGATCCCTATCTCGACATCTGGAAAATGGAAGCTCAATGTCTCAGGGAAGAACCTCTCCAGTAGCGCCGCAATAAGGGCTCGATCCAGGCGAACATCAGGGATGGTGATGAATAGGCCAAAGCCATACAAGCCTAACTCCCGACGGTAGGCCGAACTGCAGGCTCCAATGAATCTGATAAAGCTAGCCCAGCTCCCACGATAATGAGACATGGGATACTCCAAAGGGATATCTGCTCTAATACACGCTGAGGGATGAGTCCTCAAGCCATGCAAAAGATCAGTATCCCTGATCTGGGCAGCAATCGCCTCAGGGACCTCAACTCTGGTCCGGGCCTCATCTCTGCCACGGCCTCCTCTGCGGCCTCCCCTACGGCCCTCATCATGGCCGCCATCTCTGCCTCCACCTCGGCGCCTGCTACGGCTCCTGTCTCTGCCCGAAGCCTCAACTGCCGGCTAAGGAAGCAATAGGAAAGGAGAAAGAATCAGGGTGATGTATTTTGTGAAAGGATATGAAATTTCAGAAAGGTTAGAGTATACCTCTGGGGTCGCCTCACGCGAATCCCCAGAAGGGAGATCTGGGATATCGGAATCAGAATCCCTCTCGGCTCTCGAAGATGAGGCCACATCAGCATGATCCCTCCTAACCCTCGAAGAGGAAGGATCATCTGCAGGATCCCTGGAAGCTGATCTAAGGCAGGTCATCTATGGTTCAAATCAAGGAGATGTTCATTATTCTTGTTAAAATTTTTATTGCTTGATTTAATTGATTTGCAGGAAAAAGAAAAAATAAGAAATGAAGAAAATGCTTCAGAAACTCCCGATCAAATCAAGAATCAACTAAAGGAGTTTATTTTCTGTCTTGAGATATTTTATTGATCTTAGCTTTAACCAAGAAATTATGTAGAGAAATTATATAAGAAGTACAGGCTTCTTGTATGTTTTCTTTATAAGAAATGAAAAAAAAATGTGTTAAGCATTTATTCTAATTTCACCTTTTTGGTTTTACGATAGAAGATCAAGCCTACTTGTGTTGATACTGAGCCACTCAAGGGAAAAGATTCCTAGCTCTCATATTTGCAAAAAAAATCAGATATAAAAGGGACAAGAATCCCAGTCTCTCAATCAAAGAAAATCAGCCATTGGTCAATACATGAGTTTATCAAGATACAAATCAAAGACTTGGGAAGCAGATAGGCATGCTTGGAAATAGTGAACATGAAAATAGAAATTGTACAACATTCAAGTTGATGGAATTGCATAGCAGAAGTTCACACATGCAAGAATTTTGCACAGCAATCAATCAGAAGCAGGAAAATTGCAAAAAAGTGAATTCAGAGGGTCAAGCATGAAACTATCATTTGGAGACAAAAGATTCGTCTAGTGAATGCTATCACTGTTTAGCATAAACTGAGGATGCAGAAATTGGGCATGGATTGAATATGAACTAGTAATTCATTCTTGCAGAGACAAAGTACCAAAATTAGTCTAAGCAAGCTTTAAAATGAGGAATTCATATCAATCAAGAGCAAGCAATGAGCATGGTATAGAAACAATCAGCAGCTCAAATTGCAAAATAGTTGGGGATTTCGGCCACTTACTGGATTCAGTCGAAATGGAGGAAAATCGGCAATCAAATGGGAAATTCTTACACTACTGAAGCTTCAAGGAGTGTCCACGGTCGGTTGAGGAAGTATGAAGCACCCCCAAAAGATTAATCACAGTCATAGTAGTGGAAGAAGAAGAAAGAAGATCATCGGAGAAGCAAGAGCGGCGGAGAAGTTGAAGGTTGCCGGAGTGAACAGTGGTTGCCAGTGAACTTGTGCGTAGTCGGGGAGTGAAGATCGAAAACCGTAAGAGAAGATACGGGCGCAGGAAAATAGGGCAAAATGTGAGCAGAAGAGAAAGAAGTTCGCGGTCGCGGTTAAGAAGGAGGTCAAAATCCGTAAAGGTAATTTTCCACTTCACCCGTGTTCAAATTACGGGCAGCATCTGTCCGTAATGCAAATACAGGCGAAGCAGAAAATTGCATATTTTATTATTTTCTCCACACTTTTCAGGAGATCAATATCTATATTAGTTGTAAGTTGCAAAGATTGCCACCTTACCCACTTTTGTTTAAAAATTTTTGTCTCAAACCTCACTTCATAGCCATGAGTGCTCAGTGAGAGGAGAGAGGAGGATTTGGCCCTTAAGCTGAGGGACTTCTAGCAAATCTTCCACAATAAATCCTTTTTCATCCATTCAATCCTTGTAAAATGCAATTAGTTAGACAGAGATCTCAAAAAGTGCAATTAGTGGGTCTTTTTGCTCTCTGCTTGTAATTGGTTCCAATTACCAGCAAAGAGGGGGCAGTTGTAGACACCCCAAATTGCACTACAAAATGAGAAAATAATAAAAACATTAATTGGGATTTAAAACAGGCCAAAAATGCATGAAATTCAATAATTTGAGCCTTGTCCGTATTGTATCTACGGGCTAAGCGCGCCCGAATTTTATATACGGGCACGCAGTGCCCGTAATACAAATACGGACACCATTGGACCGTAAATCATTTACGGGCACATCAGACTCGTGCGAGTTTTGTTCTTATCTCGATTTCTGAGCATTATCTTTAGTCCAATATCCCTTTAAATGAGCGAATTATATATTTTATTCGTGCGAAATATCTTTATGGATAAAGGATGGGCATGATCTTGTGTTTAACTCAAACTAAAACTCTATCCTGCCAAACCTTGGACCAACCATACCCCTGTGTTTGCCTATAAATAGAGGGTCTTTCCTCAAGCAAAAGGCCATGAAAAGTTTGAAGTCCTAGGAGCTCCAAGAGAAGAGAGGAACCCCTGTTGCCTTACTTGCTCAATCCAGGTAAGTCCCTTTTCCCTTTTATTTTCTGTCTTCAATTCTAGAGATAATAGGATCTTCTCTATTTTTATAGAATAAGGCCATCTTTTATTCTGTATTCCTAAACTTGTCTCTAAGTACCTCAAGAGTCTCTCTAGCCGTAAAACGTGAAGAGAGAGCTAGGGGAAAAGAGAACAGGTGGATCCCTAGAATAAGACCCCATATCTGTTTTTCTCCCTTTTTTCTAGAATAAAGCCTTTGATTGTGTTTGTATAACCAAACCTATCTCCAAGTACCTCAAGAATCCTCTCTAGCCGTAAAACGTGAAGAGAGAGTTAGGGGAAAAGAGAATAGGTGGATCCGTAGGGTAGACCCCCATATGCTCTAATCTGTGAGATATGGCTGCTTTGGATATCTTGATCATGTTTTAATAGTTTTTATGATGAATCTGAATGAATAACATGAATCCATGATGTTTATAGCATGAGATCCCCATTTTTTTTTATAAAATTTGGATTTTTCACATATTTGCACCTACAGCACTGTTTTCATGATTTTTGTGGTTTTAGGTTAAGATCTTGGATTTATCATGATCAATATGATAGATCTAGATCCAGAAGCCTGAAAGTAACTTCTAGGGTTTCATGAAGCTGTTTTTAAATCGTTTTTTTTATTATTGAGAGAAGACCCTACGGTCTAAGTTCTTCCCTTTTGATGTTCTTCATCAACATGGGTATTTTTGGATTTGATTTCTTGATTTAATGTGAAATTTGGGCTTTACCTATGTCCTGGACTATTCAAGTTCAATTTTGAAATATTTTATAAAAATCATATTTTTCTAGATTTCTAGAATTTGACTTGAAGCCATATTTTTTGATTTTTCACTTTAAATTGATTTTATTTGATTTCATCTCAATTTTGTTTTGATCATGAAACCCTAGGAATGGTATGATCATATTTGAAAGTTCTGGATCAATCAGACTATTCATATGAAAAAACCATACAATTTTGTCTTTTTTCATGATTTTTATAGCAAGCCTTTTTTTCTTTGAAAAACATGAACAATGCCTGGCAACCACCTTGTGTGGATGAATAGGGGTGCCTAACACCTTCCCCTGTTCATAACCTAATCCCCTTACCCATCTCTGGTTGTTTTTTTTAGGAGGGTTATTTTTACCCTAAAATTGCCTTTTGTGCTTATTTAATATTTTGGTGTCCATTCACACCTAAATTGAATGGTGGCGACTCTTTGTTTAATTTAATCCCACGTGATGATTGAAGAAGTCATTGGATTTGATTTTTTCCATGTCTCACACCTATTCGCCAACAACTTCAATATGCACTTATAAATCGTGTTAACACAAGAGATAGGCCGAAACTCACCAATTGATGAAGGCTTACCTTTCTTCGGCACCAACGTGATCAATGAATGGTTCATCTGTTTAAGTAACCTCCTGGAAGAAAAGAACGGTCTGATAGCAGCAATGACATCCTTTCCTACCACTTTCCATGATTTCTTAAAGAAGCAAGCTGTAAATCCGTCCGGCCCTGGGGCTTTATCATCCTTGAGTAAAAACATTGTCCGTTCAATCTCCTCATCCGTCACAGGTTGCTCTAACCTTCTTACTTGGTCACTAGATAAAGTTCTTTCAAACACAACATGGGCGGCCTCCCTTGTAGTAGCACGGGCTCCCAACACTTGTTGGAAGTGATCAACAATATACCTTCTAATATGTTCCTAGTTTATCATCAGATCCCCCTCATCATTCGCCAAAGAGATAATCTTATTCATGGACTGTCTCACCTTCAGTGAATTCAGAAAAAACTGTGTGTTTTGGTCACCCTCTTTCAACCATTGGATACATGATTTCTGTCTAATTTGAGCTTCTTCGTCCTTCAGGAGCATGGCTAGATCCGTTCTCCATCTCCTTTCTAATGAGCAAAGCACATGATCAGTGGGTCGAACCTGCAACTCCTTCTGGCATTGCACATGCTTGTTCCTCAACTCGTCCATTCTCATTGAGATTTGAGAAAACCGCTCACTCCTGCTCCATTCCTTTAAATGTGCTTTCGCCCTCCTCAGTTTGTGCACCAAATTAAACATAGGAGAGCCCGGAACCAAATTCCTCCACACTCCCTCGATCATTGGTATAAACTCGTCCTTTCCTGACCAGAAGTTGAAAAACTTGGCCTGTTATGCTTCATATGATCAGGGCATACAGTCACCACCAAAGGACTATGATCCAAGATACCTGGGGCTAAGAATTCAGTCTCTGAAATATTAAATTGGTGTAGCCATTGCAAGTTAACCAATGATCTGTCAAGCTTACATGAGATTCTACTCGGACCATCACTCATGTTACTCCAGGTGTATACAAACCCCTTATACCCCATCTCCAGCAGATAACACTCTTCAACACACCTATTGAACTCATTAACAGCAGTCCTATTAATTGACCTTCCCCTAACTTTATCAAACTCCCTCCGGACAAAGTTGAAGTCACCCACTAGTAACCACGCCTTATCTGTAGATAGATGCTTCAAATCCCTCCACAAAGCTCTCCTCACATATGCATTATTATCTCCATACACAAAAGATATGAAGCAATCCTTAGCCCACATTGAAATCTCCACATAGCAATGCCGAACCTGATGTGACTCAAATACTTTAGCCAACTTAACCACTGCCGAGTTAAAACAAAGCCATATATGACCCTTTAGAGCCTGGTCATAATTCTCAATCCACCCCCAATCCGGACAGATAACATTCTTCACATACTCAGCATTCACCTTCCTCACCTTAGTCTCCACCAAGCAAAGGATACATAGCTTCTGACTGGAAACCAACCTCCTCACTTCCCTCTACTTGGAGGGGTCGTTAAGACCCCTAATATTCCATGTAGCTACTTTAAACATGGAAGGGTCTTGCTACCTTAACCCCCACAGATACCCTCTGACCCAATACCAACTGCCGTATTCTGCCTACCAGCATCCCTCATGGCAATTTCATCGACCAATAATCTCCTCCTGTGTTTCCTTTTTTGCTTTTTTGATGAAGAACTACTGGCAGTGCTAGGGGAAATCTCGTCACTCAAAGCTTGAAACTTATTAACTTTAGCCACCATGTTTTCTTCTTTCAAAAAATCCATATGTGATATAACAGTGCCGCAAATGACACCTTCTTAACTTTAGCCACCATGTTTTCTTCTTTCAAAAAATCTGTTGCCCAAACCATCACTTGCTCCCACTTGCGTGGACGTGAATTAATGCAATTCTTCCCCATTACTTCCCACCATAGGTTTGTTGAGTATGGACAAACAAAGAATAGGTGATTCGTATTTTCTGAACTCGCCCTACACAATACACACCTCGAGATGTTCAAGACATTGAACTTAATCAATCTGTCTTGAGTAGGTAGTCTTTGATTGATAGCAATCCAAAGAATGGAAGCCGAATATGCAACTCCAAAAATCAGCATTGTCAAAGATTCCCATCTGGATTAAATTGTACAATGTCCCAATAGAATATTGGATGCCTGTTGGACTCAGTTTCTTGGCTAGTGGGGTGGGGAAGCCATTATACCTTGATGAAGCTACTGAGAATAAATCAAGATTAAATTTTGCAAGAGCGTGTGTAGAGATTGACACTGAATGTTCTTTCCATGCAATGTGTTTCTTAATGTTTAAGGAACAGGTGAGATTCCTAAGGAAGGCATTGGAGTGGATATTGATTATGAATGGAAGCCAAATAAATGTAACATGTGCAAAACTTTTGGTCATATTGAGACTCGATACCCAAAGGCTCCAGTAAGGAAGTGAGATCCTAGTGTTGGTGGTACCAATGATGCTGAAAACCCTTCCTCTCATGTTTAAGTTAGCATCATGGAATATTAGGGGTTTGAATGACCCTACCAAACAGATGGAAGTGAAGCAACTAATTCGAATTCATGGTCTGAATGTCATCTGCTTGGTGGAGACAAAGTTTAGAGAAGTCAATGCAGTATTTATAAGAAACTTGATTTGCCCTATGTGGGAAATGATAACAAACTATAACTCAAACATTAAGGGCCGCATATGGGTGTTGTATGATCTAGTGGAGGTAAGGATTAATAAAGTTGTGAGCTCATACCAGCTAATTCATTGTAGTATGGAGATGGTGAGCCTACAAAAATTCTGTTTCGTATGGTGGGTGTATTGTGCAAATGACAGCACACATAGAAAGGAGTTATGGAGAGACCTGAAGGCACTCTATACTGACCAACCTTGGTTAATTATTGGGGATTTCAATTGTGTGAAGACAGCCATGGAAAAGATTGGAGGAAAAAAGATTAATAGGCGAGCTACGGAGGAGTTTAATGAGTGTATTGATACATGTGGATGTTCAGACCTACCATTTAAAGGAGCTATATAGTCATGGAGTAATGGAAGTGGAGGCAACAGGAAAATAAGTTGTAAGTTTGATCGAGCATTGGTAAACACAAGATGGCTTACTGAATTTAATGCATCTGAGGCTGAATTTCCACATGCAAGCAACTCATACCACAGTCCTGTAGTAGTAACAGTATTCCCTCGGGTTGGAGGTTTGAATATACCATTTAAAAATTTTAATTTCTGGACTAATCATGAAGAGTTCCTGCCCCTGGTGGCTCAGGCATGGGCAACAGAAAGTAAAGGTTCCCAATGTTCAGGGTTGCTAAGAAGCTACGGTTGGTCAAATTGAAGTTGAAACAATGGAGTAGAGCGAAGAAGTTCTATGAGCTGTCTGCAAAGTCTCAAATGCTTAGAGATGAGCTTAGAGACTGTCAAGAGCAACTCCAAACAAACCCATTCAAAACCAATATGTTGGATATTGAAAACAAATTAAGATTGGAGCTTATGGAGGTGCTAAGGGATGAGGAGGAACAAGTGAGACAAAAGTCCAGAATTCAGTGGTTGAAAGATGAGGATTCAAACATGGCATTCTTCTTCAACTCATTGGTGGAAAGAAGAGCAAGAAACAACATATTGAGTATCTACTCAGAAGAAGGTGGAAAAATTTCAAATCCATAAGGGATCAAGATGGAGTTCATTAATCACTACAGGAGGACAATGTGTGAGGGGTCTCCCATGGATGATATCCAAATTTCTTCTTAGTTCAATAGAGAAGTTAGCTCTGAACAAGCTAAAGCATTAAGTAAGGAGGTCACTGATCAAGAGATAAGGGACACATTATTTGAACTCAAGGATGATAAAGCACCTGAACCCGATGAATTCACTTCGGCATTCTTTAAGAAAGCGTGGGAACTCATTAGGGAGGATTGTATTGAGGCAATAAGGAGCTTCTTTTCAATTGGAAAGATTCTAAAACAAAAGAATTGCACAACTATTACATTGGTGCCAAAAGTGCCGAACCCAGCAAAGGTTGGAGACTATAGACCCATAGCTTGTGTCAATTGTATAAATGTATTTCATAGATATTGGCAAATAGACTGAAGAATGTGATTGCAGATTTAGTGGGTGATTACCAGTCAGCCTTCATTTCAGGGAGGAGTATTGCATATAACACCTTACTGACCCATGAATTACTACAATGAAGGACAATGCTTGTAATAGAGCTTTCATGGCAAATTGGGGGTTACAAGTTCAGAATTGGCAGTAGTTGGTATAAGCATGAGTGAAATTTACACCTTCAGGTAGTTCAAGTTTCTTTACTTTTCTTGGGTGGGTCATAACCTGCTAGCTTTTTGAACACACTACGTGATCATCATGGGTGTGACACGATGTAATTTTTTTCCCCATATATATATACACCACAATACTTTCCAAAAAAAATTACTACAAAACTACCATTTAAGAAGTCCACAACCTAAATGTCCATTGAAGGTTGATTTGAGGAAGGCCTATGATACGGTTGCATGGAAGTGTATCTCAAGTATAATGCAATGAATGAACTTTCCTCCACGGTTCATTGAATGGATAATGGAGTGCATATCAACCTCATCCTTCTCCCTTATGTTGAATGGTAGCATGGTTGGATTTTTAAAAGTTCAAAAGGGATTCGACAGGGGGACCCCATCTCCCCATATTTATTTGTTCTTGTGATGGCATTCTTCTATACTTTGCTTGGAGAGAGTACAATAAGGGAGTTTAAACATCACTACAGGTGCGCTGAGAATAATGTGAAATTGTTATGCTTTGCACATGACTTACTTCTGTTTTCCCATGGGGATAAGAAGTCCATCAAGGGTCTTGCTAATTGTAAGCACCCAAATTTTGATCAAACCAAAAAAATGTGCTAAAAGACAACAAAACAGCTCAAAACCCTAAAGAGCAAAAGATGACTTTTTGCCTGAGCTCAAATTGATTGCTATGCCCTATCCCAATGGTAGAGAATCTCGACACGGTTCCAACACAATTAAGTTTGAAGGAATCGGAACCCTGATGGAAAAGATATAAGCAAAACAGTCCCAGGGGCAAATCGGTCAAACTTTAAAATGTCTTAGTTAAACTAATTAAAATAAAGGAGGAATAATAAAAAATCAGCTAGTTTGATTTGTTCGAGTGGGCGGCTGAGTCACCTCAACCCTCAACTCAAACCAAAAAGGGGAGAGAAAAAGGCAAATCTGAAGATCGATTTTTCAGCTACCGTTTGCGCGAGCCAATCGCAGCAAGCGGTGGACGAAAAGTAACCGCACTGTAAGTGGGGTCTAATTTTCGTCAGTCTGCACACCGCCCAGTTTGTCCCCTAATGATTATTAAAAAGACATGGCTGAACCGCACATACCATGCGGTTTAGACCAAACTGCATACTATGTGCGGTTTCCAACCTGTGTTCTATAAATAGCAAATCTGAGCATGGGACAGGGATTGGGCATTTTCTAATTGTTCTTCCTTCATCTCCTCTGCATCATACACCTCTGAACCACCCAACCTCTTTCCAAATCCCCCAAAGTACTTCCCCCAATCCACTTTCAACTCCTTCCTCTTCCATCCTCACCAAGAAGGAGACAAGGAGAAGAGGTGGAGGGGACAAGGAGGACCTCTTAGCTGCTGTCTACACCCCAAGGGATCCTCACACACCTCCAAGAAGCAAGGCAATACCAAGGTAAGCTTTGTTGGCATGATTTGTTCGACATATGTTGAAATAAGGGCATTATGAGCACACTTTTTTCCCCACTGCTGTGAGCATGTTATTCTTATTGTTTGTCCATCACTTCATCCTCCTTTCTTCACCTTTTTTAAGATTCCCATGGTAAGGGGAGGTCACCATCTCGTATGGGAGGAGGGAAGCACCATTTTGATGGTCGAAAAGTCCTAATAATTGGGTTTTTTGTGCATTCATTTTTAGGGGAGCATGTTCCCCATTACCCCAAGCCTAGTGTACCCTTAAAAGCCCCCCATTACCTTCTTACTAAATGTTCTTTTTTGGCTTCCTTTGTGTGCTTGCACCATGGGTTAGAATGTTCCTCTACTTAGCTCCAAATGCATGATGAATAGGGTACGCACTCACCCCTTCTCATTCACTGTTTAGTATGCTTTATGAGCATGAAATGAGCACCACACTCACACAGGAGCAACACTTTTAGGAGCACGCTTAGGATCTATTTTGACATTCTTGAAGTCACTACTTGCATGCATGCTTGCTGTTTCTTGTTCATTTCATATACTTGATCACATGTCGATTGAATGTGTATAAACATGGTTTGGCCGGAAGCCTGAGGTAAGACCTACCGGGTCTCTCCCTTTCTTCCCCCTTGAAGAGAGGGCAGCAACCTTTAAGAACCGAAACAGGGACACTTGAGATCCCTGTTTCTTCACTAAGTTTGTCTCATGAAAGGGGGAGGCCCCTAGCCTTCTACCCCTTTCCCTTAATGCTAAAAATCCCCAAAAAGGGCCCACACAATTACTGTAACACCCCAAGAAGCCCAGAAACCCAGGCCGATTGGAAAATCCGAAAAAACTTTGAGTTGATCCACCAACTCAGGTCAGCTACACTACAGAACATCCAGATTTCTAATTTTGGGCCCCTTGTCACCTTGTTGATCTATTTTAACTGAACCAAGCATACCAGTAGGGTTCCTGGGTCAAACAAGGACCCAAAATGGGCCATGGACCCACCAGTCCAATCGGATTCACTGTGGGCCTTCCAATGGGGCCCACACCCCGACCAGCCCAAACCAGGGCCCATTCCAATGATGGGCCCCCAAGGCTACTTGAATAATTCCTTGGGCCGTTTCCAAGCCCAATGAACCCATTAAAAATCTGAACCCACTAATCATGCATGTTTAATTAACCTCCAAACCAAATAAATCACTCCAATAAACGGGGTTATCCAACATAACCCCAAATGGGAATTGTGCTTAGCCTAAGCCCTACTTGGCATCCCATGGGCCTTCCAATGGGGCCCATATCTGACCAACATCACCTGGATAAGAAGATAAAATCAACTAAAATAAAAGGGACCCACACCTTTGAAGGTCCCATTCAGACTCAATAACTGAGAATGCTGTTTAGGAAATAAGGGTGAGTTAAACCAAAATTGACTCAAACCAGGGGAACCCAAGGGACACGTCAACCAATGGGGCAGACCAGGGTGTCTACGGATTTCTCCGAAGTGTAACTGAGACCTTAGCCGGAATCTCAAGCCGTAGACCAAAATAGACCTCCTTGGGCATCCAGGTGTCTGCTTGCACCCCATCAGGCAGTGGTGACGCCTTATCCCCTCTTCCCCCCACACTTCGCATGCGTGCTCGTTGGATCGACGTATGCACACTAATAGACTGAAGAAGTTTGAAGAACAGGCAGGGCTGGATGTCAACAATGAGAAAAGTATGATGTTCGTTAGTGGAGTGAATGAGAATGAAGCTACGGAGTTGGATACTGTTGTTGAGTTCCCAATTGCCGAACTACCTGTAAAATACCTAGGTCTGCCTTTGGTATCTACAAAATTGACAGCAAAGGACTGTGAACCACTTATTGAGCGAATAAGAGCAAAAGCTAAGTCTTGGAAGGGGCGGTTCTTAGAATATGCAGGTAGGATGGTTCTTGTTAAACCTGTGTTATTCTCCATCGAAGTACATTGTGTAAGCACCTCATTTTTGCACTCCCGGAAGAGCCGGAAATGCAAACCCTGGACAGAAAGTCAAACCCTAAGGGTGAAAGTTGACTTTTTGATCAAGTGAAAATTGGCCACCTTGATTTATCTCAATGAATAGAGCATCCCGACATGGATCCAACGCAACTGAGTTTGCAGGAATCGAAGTCCGGATAAGGAGATATGGGCCAGTCAAACTTAAGGGGGAGTCGAAAGTTGACTTTTCGCCGAACCCCAAGCCAGGTTCTTAGCCCTATGCTATTGGATAGAGGGCTCCGATACGGTTCTAAGGCAACTAAGTTTGCCCAAATCGGAGTCCGGATAAAGAAGATATGAGCTGTCGAAGTTTCCGAGCAGCAAAACCGGAAACTGCACACGTGGCAAAGAAACGCAGGAAAATATCTCGAGGGGCAATCCGTTAATATCCAAAATCGGCAAAATATCTTAGGGATTAAACCAAAATTGCACAGGGGGCTATCTGCGAATATCTCAGTGTCAAATCAGGTCAAATCGGTCAAATCCAGGGAGCAATCTGTAAATATAAAAAATTTTGTCAGAATAACCGAAATTTAATTTTGGTTATACACAAAGTGTGTATAACCGAAATATATTTTCAGTTCATAAAGCGAAATCAAAAATCACCCGACAAATTATCTGAATCCGTACCTGACAGAAATTAATTGCTAATTGAGTGCAAAAGTAACTGAAATTATATTTCGGTTACAAACAACCAATGGCATAACCGAAAATTAATTTCGGTTATTGATTTTTCAGCTATAAATAGCAACCCTAGCCACTTGGCTTGGGGTTGGCTGCTTGCCGAATTTCTGCCCCTTCCTACCCTGCTTGTCCCTCTCCTCTCCACCCCTCCAACCCTTCTCTAGCCTCCAAAACCCTTCCCAAACCACTTCAAATCCTTCCCCACCCCTTTCTTCTTCCCTTGGAGACCTTGGAGGAAGCCTTGTAAAGACTTGTTGAAGCTTGGAGGAGGTACCCCAGTGCTGTGGAGGCTTCAAGTGAACTTCACCATCATCATAGGAGGTTTCCGACTGTAAGGTATGGTTCCCCAACAAATTTTACTTAACATATATAAATTTGAGGCCATTTGAAGCATGTCAATCTTTAAGTAGGCTATGAGGTCATGTTTTCTCACCATGCATATGTTCTTTTACCGTTTTATCGTCTTCCCATGTGTACTTGACGGATTGTCACCCTTTTACGGTTAGAGAAAGGGGCACCGGCAGTTTCAAGAGTGTATGTAGGATGGTTTGGTGGGTTTAAAAGGGGGTCATGCAACCCCCATTCAGCCACTGGTTTGCTGGCCTTCATGGTGTTGGTTTGTCATAGAAAAGTGGAGCATGTTCCACTCGTAGGCATTATCCAAATGTAACCTGGGCATAAGCCCCCCTCCCCTCCCCTTCTTTAAATGCTAGTTCGTTAGGTTTTAGAGATGGTTTTGACATGATTAAATGCTTCAGATATTGGCTAGTTTCTATCAATATGAATGCATGAGGGCTTTTTGTTAGTTATTAGGACTTAAAGCACATAGGGCATGATGTTAGGGTCACACAACCACCTCACTTCGCAACTGCCTTCATGTGTTTTCAATAAGGTTTTTATCATGTCTTGAATCCTTGTTTTGAGACCTTGAGATGCATGAGAAGCATGCTTAGATAAGTCTTTGCTTGTTTTTTTTCTTCTCTTGTCTTGGTGTAAGCATGCTAGTTTGTTTTTGGGAGCAAAAGGAGACAAACCAGGGATACCTAGATCCCTGGTTGGTCCACATGTTGATTGGAAGGGCGGGAGGAAACCCCTTGGTTCCCCTTGCTGTTTGGCTTTGAAAGCCCCAAAGATGAGAGCCTAATTGTCTCATTCGAGCCACTGAAAGCCTCATGGTTCAATTCTCTGTCCAAAAAGTGACCAAATGAGTTCGGGCAGGTTGCCCGGAAACTCAGTTCGGCAAAGGGCTTTTTGTGGCTTAACTGAAATTAAATTTCGATTAAACCACCAGTGTGGTTTAACCGAAATTGGATTTCGGTTATGCTAGCATGCAAGTTTAACTGAAATCCAATTTCGGTTACTCCTTGAATTTTCCAAAAACCTGATTTTTGCATGTGTGTTGATTTGTTGTGATGTTTGAACTGAACCGGTTGAACCAGTAGGGTTTCCAGGTCTTCAAACCCAACTTGATTCCTTTGTGGGCCTTCCAACGGGGCCCACCCAGTCCAAGATCACCTTTGTACATTAAACAAGATAATTAAAATGAACTAATTGGGCCAAACCCTTTGAAGCCCAATAAAAGTGAAGCATGAAGGCTTAGCATAGGAATGGTTTGGCCTTGACCGCCCACTAAGCCCATAAACCTAACTGGGTAGGGTACAATACCCTGACCCACTGAACCATGGACCACCCGGTTCAAGCCTGGACCAATGGGCCCCAAGCCCATGGTCTAGCCCACTTCGAGAATTAAAAAGGAGATAAAATCGAATAAATCATTGGCAACCACTGTGGGCCCACCCAATGGGCCCGTCAACAAATTCCGGCCCACCCTTTGCATACAAATCACTTTAAATTTAACTTGAACCCTAAAAGAAAAACCAATTGAACTCACCAAAGCCCAAAGGGCCTTCCAGGCTTAGATTGAGGCCCACCAGGGGCATACAAGCTTAACCGAGCCCACCAAGGACACCGTGGGCCCACCCAATCAGACCCAGATCACTTTAAATAAACAAGATAAAAGTAATAAGAAGGGACCCACACCACTCAGGTGGCCCCACCAGACTTAACCAAAATTGCATGCCGGATTAGGAATCGGGTGAGAAACCAGAGTTAACTCAAACCTGGGAACCCACGGGACACGTCATCCGACGGGGTGGACTGGGGTGTCTATGGACTTCTCCAGACCACAACCGAAATCTTTCTCAGAATCTCAAGCCGCAGACCAACCAAAGCCCAAATAGACAACATTAGGCACCCAGATGTCCGCCTGCACCCCATCAGCCGGTGGTGACTTCGAATTTCCCAGTGCCTCGTTTCCGACACGCGCACAGCCTGGCAACTCCACTGGGGACTTCTCAGCCCAGTAGGACCCTGATTAGATGAGTCAACACAAGAGGGATTAGTTGGTTTAGGATTCTTACTATCTCGCTCAGTAAAATACAGAATACACGTAAATACGCATTCCGGATAATCCTGTCAAAAGGACGAGATAATTGCCTAAGGCAAGTGGGATTTAAGCGGTCCCCTGTGACCCTCCACTTACTTGGGGACTCTCCCAAAACCTCGTATTGCATGCCAATTCTGTACCTTACTATATGAGACGGTAACAAACCCTTTATCAACAAAATCCAGACAAAATTCACCCGTGTAGACACAACACGCAGCCCAACTGCACACACAGGCACACCACCACACCGTGGATGGATTTAATCTCCCGCCTTTTGTGATAAACTATGTGGGGTGACACGCACGAGGGAGGCTGCGTGGATGATTCGACCCCGAATGCATCAGTGAAAGCGGATACTGCATCTTCTTTACCAAAACTTAGACCTCTCTAGCAGCCTACCCTTCTGATTCCTATGTGTAAGCACCTCATTTTTGCGCTCCCAGAAAAGCCAGAAATGCAAAAGCCGGCTAAAAAGTCAAACCCTGAGGGGTCGAAAGTTGACCTTTTAATCAGATAATATTTCGCCACCTTGCTTTATCCCAATGGATAGAGAATCCCGACACGAGTCCAACGCAACTGGGTTTGCAGGAATCGGAGTCCAGATAAAGGTTCTACGGGCGGTCAAACTTAAGGAAGAGCCGAGAGTTGACTTTTCTTCGAATTCCGTGCCAAGTACCTTGCTTTATCCCATTGGATAGAGAATCCCGACACGAGTCCAACGCAACTGGGTTTGCAGGAATCGGAGTCCGGATGAGGGTTTTGCGGGCGGTCAAACTTAAGGAAGAGCCGAGAGTTGACTTTCACTCGAATTCCGTGCCAAGTACCTTGCTCTATACCATTGGATATAGAATCTCGACACGGTTCCAACGAAACTGGGTTTGCAGGAATCGGAGTCCGAATGAAGGTTCTACGGGCGGTCAAACTTAGGGAAGGCAAAAAGTTGACTTTTCCTCGAACCCCGTGCCAAATGCTTAGCCCTATGTCATTAAATAGAAGGCTCCGATATGAGTTCAACGCAATTGAGTTTGCTCAAATCGGAGTTCAGATGAAGGAGATATGAGCTGTCAAGGTTTCCGAACAGCAAAGCCGGAAGCTGCACACGTGGCAGCCAACGCAGCGAAATATCTCAGGGACTAAATCTTAAATATCAAAAATTCGTACGGGCCGATCCGTAGATATCCTAAAGTGTCAAATCGGTCGAATCGGTCAAGTCGAAGGGCAAATCCTTAATTTTTCAATTTGTATCCGGCATGTAATACCAGATACACTAGCTCCCCTTCATGACCGGACTCGAAGGCCGAATACAAGAAGATTTTCGCGCGAGATTCGCGCCAATCGCCCGACAAATTCGCGGCGGCATTTAATTTTCAAATGATTATGTTTTGTATCCGGCATTGAAGACCGGATACAAAGGAGTGCCAGTGTATCCGGCCATGAAGGCCGGATAAGGAGAGGCCTTAATGTATCCGGCCTGAGTTGCCGGATACATTAAGTTGCCTATAAATAGCCAACAGCAGCTCATATCCGAGGTTGGCTTTTCCCCTGCTCTCTTCTCTCACCTGCACACCCCGAATCCCATCCCTTCAAACCCCATTTACCTTCCCTCTCCTCCCTATACCATCCTAAGCCATTCTTACCTTCTCCTTCTCCTCCCCATTCCTACTGAAACAAGGAGGAACCACTGCTGTTGTTGTCAAGAAGGAGGGTCTCCAGCTGCTGTACCACCTCCAAGGGACATCACCACCTTGCACAAAAGGTCAAGGACCTCCAGGTAAGACTCCTCACCATGTTAGGTTCATCGTATATTAAACTCACATTTTTCTGAAAACATTTCTGTGTGGCTTCCTTCTTTTCATGGGGTCATGCTCCTATCATCTTAAGCATGTGTTTATTTTCATTTTCATGGCATAAGGGTCACCACACGTAAGAAACCCACGTAGGTTCCTTTAGGAAAGCACGGGAGTCCATCTCTCACACACATGTTAGTGTCCTTCAAATGCTGTTGTTGGTTTCATTTCAAGCTTTTGGAGGAGCATGTTCCTTCCCAGCTTATGATCAAATGTACCCCCATAAATCCCCCTCCTCTTTCCCTTCTCTGGAGATTTCGTGATGAGCCATACGCCTAGGCTTAAACCTAGCCGGATATCCCTTCTTTACTTGGATTTCTTACTAAATTTTACATGTGATGCATGAGAGTATGTGTATGCATTTCAGCATGTGGAGTATGTTTTTTTTCTGATCATCTTGACATGTTACTACTATGTGGAGTCATGCATGCAGCTTGTGAGAGTCTGGAAACCGAGTAGGGACACTTTGGTCCCCATTTCAATAGCTAGCTTGACCCAAGATAATAAGAAGGGCAGCAAGTCCCCTGTCTTTGCTAAGAAACCAGGAAAAGAAGCCAAGTGGGGCTTCTCCCTTGAACCTGAACCAGTGTGGGCCCTCTCAGGGGCCCACCAAACTTTAGGAGACCCCTAGTAGCCCCTGGAAACCATCCCGAATGGCAGAATCCGAAAAAGGGAGCATTTCAGGGTGATCCGGCAACTCAGGCCGGATCACCTAGGATTTCTGCATATCCGGCCATAAAGGCCGAATCAATTAGGGTTCATGCATATCCGGCCATAAAGACCGGATCACCTCCAGCTTGTGTGTATCCGGCCTGAGTTGCCGGATACACACAGAAATGTGGTTTTTTACATATTTTGATCCTTGGCCGAATTTCCTGATGATTTGAACCAAACCAAGTGAACCAATAGGGTTTCCGGGCCACCCGGAAACCCAACTTGGGACCTGGACCGCCGGTCCAACTCGGAACACCCGTGGGCCTTCCAACGGGGCCCACCAAGCCCAATGAACCCTAAAGCATGCTAAATAAACAAACCAAGCAAATCGAATTAATTGAACCAGATGGGCCAAGCCCAATGTGGCCCATCCGAACCTTGATGTATGAATTGCCTGGTTTGGCCGAGACCAAGGGCTAGGGCCTGTCGGGCCCGCCAATGCCCGCTAACTGAACCAAGTTAGGGTGCGAGCCCTAAGCTTCAAAGAATTGGGCTTTCAAGCCCCGAAACCTGGATCACGGGCCCCAAGCCCAGTGACCAGCCCATCTCTGGCAAATTGAAAAGATAATATAAAATTACTTGGCCACCATGTGGGCCCACCTAAGGGGCCCACAAACCAATCCGACCCACATTTGCATGAAAGCCACTTAAAGCTCCTAAACCTTAATGTAAAACAAATTCACTAACCTAAGCCCAAAGGGCCTCCTAGGTTAGAAAGAGGCCCACCAGGGTACACGGGCTTACCCAAACCCGCCAAGGACACCGTGGGCCTTCCAACGGGGCCCACCCAGCCAGACTCAGACCACTTAAGATATGCAAAGATAAAATCAACTAAAAGGGACCCACACCACTCCGGTGATCCCGCCAAGACCTAACTTAAATGCCTGCTGGATTAGGAATCGGGTGAGAACCAAGTAGAGAAAGCTGACTCAAATCAGGGAACCCACGGGACCCGTCATCCGACGGGGTGGACTGGGGTGTCTACGGACTTCCCCAGACCACAACCGAGATCCAAACTTAGAATCTCAAGCCGCAGACCAAAAGCCCTTAGTAGACAAGATTAAGCACCCAGGTGTCCGCCTGCACCCCATCAGGCGGTGGCGACTCCAAACTACCTCGTGCCGCGTTTCCCACGCGCGCACACTATGAACTGATCTTTGGGATTGTATTAGCACCTACACTCCCGTGGCTTGCTGGGGAAAGTAGGGTAAACCCATCCCTCCAGTTTTCTGGAGTCCATTAGCACCACAGGTTTCTTGCTGTAACACGCAAGAATCCAGTACTGGTCCAGACCCTTGTAGGCTTATGTCTCGGGCTGGGTATCCTTCCCCACCTAACGTTTCTGAATGAACCACGTGTAAAACCCCGAATTTTCCTTAAATAATAAATTAAATTAATAAATAATATTATTAAGAGTTATAATTGATGGAAATATTTTATTATTGTAGGGGATGATCTAATTAGTGGAGATCCAGAATTAGATGCAGATCTGACTGTCCGATCATGAGATATCGAGGTATGTATTCTGATTGGGCATGTGTATGGAGTTTTGTGTATGTGAGATACATGGGATCGGAGAGTATAAATACCAATTAAAATAACCTAAACGTATACGTTGTATTTTCGGTTGTCAACTTTAGCCGCAAGCGACAAACCCAACTAAAGGAGAAGAAGAAGAAGAGGAGGAGGAAAGGTCTAGTTTTTTTTTAGTTCTTCATCGTCCAGGGTATTGCTGGGTGATAGAGAATCGTTGGTTAGAGAAGAGAGGAAGAGGAACGTTTGTTCAAGAGGTAGGTGACACCGTTTACCTTCGTTTTTGTATTTACATGTGTTTAATCGCAAAAGCATGTTTTTATGATATGTAATGATGTATATAGTTAGATAAGCATGTTATAAATATGTTAGAATGAGTTTAGACGAGAAAAATCATGTTTTGGAATTGATTCTGTTCATTTTCGAATGACCGCCGACCTCGACTGTGCTCGGTGATCGTCGGCGATCTTAGGCGCTCATTATAAACTGTAGACCGCCGTAGACCGCTTGAAGACGTACTGTCGGCGTTCAATTTTGAACTACCGCCGACCACAGACCACCGGGGCGATCCTGAGCGATTCTAGGCGCTCTGTTCAGATTTTGCAGATTTTCGTAATTTCAAACCCTGATTCAATTCTAAACTATTTTTAGACAATTTTAATGATTAATTAAGATGTTTTAAGACCAAAATAAATTATCTAATTCCTTGTTTTACAGAAAAATAAATTAGGAAGGTATTTAGGACATTAGTTGCCAAACTTTGAAAGAAATGGAGAAACCTAGTTTTTGGAAAACCTAACTAGTATTTAATTACTGGAACATCTTCTAAATGACATAATAAACCAGAAAACTTCATAAAGAGAATTCAGAACTCAGATGACCAAATATTGAAGTAATTGACAGATTTAACTTTTATATGCCGCTAGGCACTAACCCTTATAGAAATATTATATTTTAGGGAATTTTGGAGTCTAGTGGGCATAGCTGGTTATGGATTCATAGTTGTAGCTAGATATCTGAGGGATATGTCATTTGGGTTGAGTTACTCCTATATGCGACGCGCTTCCTTTGCCAGTTAGTTTGTCTGGGAAGGTCCTATGTCTGGAGGGACACCCCGGTGAGCCGCTGGTGATATCCCTGTACATGTGGATAAGCGACCATCTCCATGTATTTATTCTGGTGCTGCATGCTGGTGGTACATGCCAACTCTGATGGGTACGTGTGCAATAAGTCAGTGACTACGGCTCTTGTCTAAGCTGCGCTGCATGGGACTTGAGTATCATTAGTAGCATTGCTCCTAAGTCGCACGGTGGTATAGCAATTGGCTGAGAATCATCTCAAAAGGTTTATCTATCTTTGTGAGTCCTACAAATGATACTGAAATCACAACACTTGATATTATTATTGTATACAAACTAGAGGCATGTGATTGGGATATTGGCTGGATGCGACTGCTTAGTGCATCCTAGCAAAGTATGAATTATGTTATCGATCTTGATATTGGATTCTTATGTTAGAACATGCTGAAATTCATTTCTAGAACTATTTATCAAACTGTTTTGTATTCATGAATGATACGAATGATTATACGAGCCTGATTAGTCGATATTGCTTAATCGTGCATGAACTGTTACTTTACTTATATTAACTGTTTAATCATGCATGTGTTACCTATTGGGATATTCGTATCTCACCCTACTTTTATTTCATTTTTTAGCTGATACGCGAGAGGGGGATCTTAGTGATTTCTAGGGAGAGGTAGCTGAGTATACACCAGAGGATTACTATTATCCGGATCTTGTTTGAAGTGGATGATTGATATAGACTTAGTACTTTTGATTAGATTATTATTCATTTGGATTTGATGTACTAGAGAGATGAAAGAGATAGTAACCATATTGGTCTTTTAGAGCACTTGAAGTCCAGATTGGTCTTTTAGAGCAGACGAAAGCCGGCCAGATCAGACAAACATATGAAAGCATGCCAGATCAGAATAGGGGCACTAAACCCTAGATCTAGGAATTTTTAGCCTACCCGCTTTGGAAGCAATTTGTATCCTTCCTATTGGCTCCCAATAGCCTTAACAATGAATTCTTTGCAGTTATTGTAAATATTGTAAACCTTCGCCCTCGATGGCAAGTTGTATTTATTGCTGTGGTCTGACACCGAAAGCAGATGAAAGACAGAAGACTGATCAGGACTTGAATGTGCTCCTCTTCACAAGTATGTCTAGGAGTCGTGCCTCAACTGGCGCCAACCTTTAGGACCACACACCATGTGTGCTTGAGTTAAATTCCGCACTATTTTAATTTTCTGCATTGTTCTGTGAAGTATGTTAAAATTGGTAGTAGTCCATCTCTTTTGTTTGAAATTATGCATGTCTTAGAACCGATTGAGAGTCTGGTGTGGAAGCCTGAATTGATTTGGAATTTCGATTGGATAGTTGGCATGGCATCCTCATCCTCATCTGAGAAAACCCGTTTCCCTAGGATAGAGAAGTGTGCCTGGGATACCCCGTGGATCCGTTCTTGGACAAGGCAGCTCCAAGGGAGTGAACAGATTGAATGGGAGCACGAATACCGTATGAGACAGACTTTGTCCCTGTTAAACGTGCCAATTAACTGGGATATGATCCAAGCAGCCCTGCTTTTCTGGGATCCCCAGCTTTTAGTGTTTCGATTCGGGATCAACGAGTTGACCCCCACAATTGAGGAACTCAACCTGTTCCTCCGATTTCGCGACTTAGGAGAACCCGCTAGGCCAAGTCTCAAAGAAAGCTACAAGAATGAAGCTTGTGTTTTCTTTGGCCTCTCAAGGGGAGAATTCCAGACCTTAGGAGGTGACAAAGCATTCACTAGGGTCTCCAAAACATTCCTAGCTGAGAAAATAAGAAACAAAAAGCAGGAAAGACCCCGTGCTTGGTTTGACACCTCACCCTTGTGGTTCTGTCGGAAATCTTTTTTCTAACTGGGAAAGACACCATTAACTTGGCCCTCATGGAAATTGTGGATCAACTCAGGGCAGGGTACCGAATCATGCCACTGATCCTGGCTCAATTATTCCATTCCCTAACTTTGTCCAAAAATGGAACCCGGAGGTTTCAAGGGTGCGCTCCCCTTCTCCAAATTTGGCTGCAAGACCACCTGATGGTGTCATCACCTGTCAGTGCACATTACGGGTTAGCCCGTGACAACATCTATTGGTTGGCTCAAAGAGAAATCAAACCAGACCTACCCGCTCATGAGGATTGGTTCAACCACTTTCTCCACCTGAAGGGAGAAACAGACATTAGATGGTGGGGTACATACAGCATCCCCCACACCCCCATCATAGCTTTCCAGAAGAGAAAGTGCCTTGCCCTAATAGGCCTTACCCATGTTGTGCCGTACTATCCGATTCGGGTTCTGAGATAGTTTGGAAGGCCGCAGGGAATCCCGATCAAGGACGATGCAGGCGACTTGATTGGCCCGCTCACTAAGTGATTAAGGACGCAACTACAGATGGAGTGGAAGATGGTGTGTGCATATCGAGAAGACTTCTTCACCAAATCACACTTTTGAGATTACGAGCAGTGGATAGCTCGGGAGTTCGGCCACGACGGCCCCCCACCTCTTCAGCTTGTTGCATCAAGCGACATTCCAGTTCCACCCCCTAACACATATAGGGACAGGGTGGCCAAACTGTAGGAGACCCACTCCCGTATCCATTCAGCTTATGTGGATTCGGAACGGAAGAGTAGGCATGCCAATATGGCCTTGCAACATGAAATGGAATTGGTGCGCAAGCGCGCCGAGGAGGACCGATGTCTGCAAAACAAGCTTTTGCGAGCCTTGAGGAGGCAAGAGGTGTCCTCCTACTATGATGATGACCAACCTTGCTAGACTTTGGCTTTGTTGTATCTTGTTATGAATGATGACGTACTTTGTGCCACGGCGGCACTTTTTGATTAAAGCATGAATTTGTTTTCACTTTGCTATGTTGTTCCAACTTAACAATACAAGAATTTGAAATAAAAGAATTAATTCCCTCCAAAATAGGGCAATTCGGTCTCCGACATACCACCTCTTCTCAAATTGCAATATTCCAGGGTCGCTGCGACCACCTAATTTCCTTTGATCGCATCTCTCTCATTGAGATCTCGAAACCCAGCAAGTGTTTAAAACACCCAAGACTCTGAGCTCAGATCACACCCGTCTGTATCTTTCCAAGATCATTCGGTCAATTCTTAGGGCACCAAAGCCGCCGACGGATAAGTCGGATATCGGTGGAAGAGCGTCCTTGCATAGGCTACCCCTTTTAGTGACACCAAAGCCGCCGATGGTTGAATCGGATATTGGCTACGGAGCATCCTGGTACTACTAGCCGAAATCTTAGGGCACCGAAGCCACCGACAGATGAGTCAGATATTGGTGGAGGAGCGTCCTGGCATAGCCTACCCCATTTAGTGACACCAAAGCCGCCGATGAGTGAATTGGATATTGGCTGCGGAGCGTCTGGGTACTACTAGCCGAAATCTTAGGGCACTGAAGCCACCAACGGATGAGTCGGATATTGGTGGAGTGTCCAGGCATAACCTACCCCTGTTAGTGACACCAAAGCCGCCGATGGTTGAATCGGATATTGGCTGCGGAGCGTCCGGGTACTACTAGCCGAATCTTTGTATCGTCGAAACCACCGACGAATGAGTCAGGAATTGGTTAGAGCAACCCTGAGTTCTATTTTTCAGCCCCCTTGTGACCATGCGTGGTCCAACCCCGTGATACTGAGCTCAGAAATTCCCCCAAATTGCAGGTTCTCTTCCCTTGCCAAGAGCAGCTAAAATAGATCAGTTTAAACCTAGGTTCTCTCCCCTTGCCAGGACAGCTAAAATAGATTAGTGAGTTGGGGTTCTCTTTCCTAGTTGCTCGATAGCGACTAAAGTAGACCAATTAAACCGGGTTCTCTTTCCCAGCCACTCCCAAATGGCTAAAATAGATTAGCTTCCAGTCAAACCAGGTTCTCTCTTCCAGTTGCCCCCAAGCGCCTAAAATAGATCAGTTTCCAAAAAAATTAGCTTTTAGAAAAATAGGGTTCTCTCTCCCAGTTACCTGCGGATAGCTAAAATAGATTCAGTCATTAGGGTTCTCTCCCCCGGTTGCCTTAGGGTAGCTAAAATAGATCAGTTAGTCCGATTCCAATCAAACAAGCATCAGCATAAATCAAAGGAACAGATTCTATCAAATAAGTTGCATGGCTAATTCATGTAAAATTGCACTAATGCCTGTTAACTGTTCCACCAGGTACCCAAAATTGCTTCTAGAAGTCCGTACCTGCTAAGATCGAGGAAAAGACTTGATATGGATCAGCCAGGAGAGCAGACACCGGCGGGGCAACATCCGGCAGAATCTAGCCATGCACAAACAGTCAATGAGATGCAGCAGAGAATCGACAGTATGGGTTCTGTCATCCAGGAACTAATGGCAGAGCTAAGAGAATTGAAGCAAGTCCCCCCTGTAGGGCCGACTGCCCACCAGCCGTAGCCGCAGTTCCCGCCACCAGTAGAGGTGGCACCACCACCACATCCAGTACATCCCCCTCCCATGGCACCACCACCTCCACCACCAACAGCACCGTTCCACATACCGCAGCAGGATTAGTTTCTACCTGTCCATCTGGGGCAGGATGACGAAGACTGGTACAGAACCCAGGAAGCGCAGTTTGAAGGAAAGTTGCCAGCAGTAAGGGAAGAAAACAAGGCAGAACTGGCCACCATGAGAGAGCTTCTCAAACAGCCCCAACCCAGTACAGTGCAGAGTGAGGCTATGCTTGAAAACCTCTGTTTCTTTTCTGACATCCAGCACCCGACTAAGTTCAAGTGCCCGGAGTTGCACCAGTTCAACGGCACGGGTTGCCCGCTAAACCATTTGAGGTCTTATTCTGGCAACATGTGCCAGTATGCTAAGGAGGAACAAATCATGGTGCAGTTCTTCCAGAAGTCGCTAACCGGGGCAGCCTATTCTTGGTTCTTGAGTCTAGACAAGGCTAAGATAAAAATGTGGAATGACCTGGCAGCAGCCTTTATCCAGCAGTACCGCCTGAACAGTCAGATCGTACAGACCAGGGCAGAATTGTAGAAGCTGTCTAAGAAGAGTCAAGAATTAGTGCGAGAGTATGCCAAGAGATGGAAAGAATTGGCAGCATTAGTGCAGCGGCTGCTATTGGAACAAGTGATGACGTTGTTGTTTATTGCGTCATTGGGGCAATCGTTCTTCACTTTGCTACTGGGACATAGTACGTCGAATTTCAATGACCTAATCCTGACCGCGGATCGGATTGAGGATGCAGTAAGAGCCGGGAAAATAGATGATAGTGGGCAGAGTTCTGCACCCAGAAGGCCAATAACAGAGCAAGCCGGTAGAAGCCAGGGGCAGGAGCCCAGGAGACAGGAACAGCAGGCGGTCAACTATGTGTACCCTGCACAACCCCACCATTTCTCCCAAAAACCAGGCAATGGCACCTCAAGGGACCGGGCAGGCCGCTTACCAAGGGGTAAGAAGGACGAGAGAAGAGATGGAGGCCAGGATGAAACAGGTTTTCACTCCACTCCCGTATGCACCGGCAAAGTTACTTCCAACTTTGCTGAAGAAGGGGTATGTGCAAGTCAAACCCCCGAATCCTTGACTAGTCAACGCTAGAAGCTATAATGCAGCAGAGCGGTGCGGTACCACTCTGGTGCTCCAGGGCACCACACCAATCGGTGCTGAGATCTAAGGCACGACATCCAGGACTTGATTGATAGCAAACATATCACGGTCGACCCTCCGGCACCACCCGCTCAGACTCCAGCAGTTGGCGTAACTACCAATTCTCTTCCAGATCACTCAAAGGCCTCCACTAGTAGGACGGCGAATCAAGTGAGCAGTGATCAGGGCACTGGGCAGCTCAACCCTTCAATACTGATTGGCCAACCCGGGCAGACAGTGAAGGTGCAGCTTCGAACAAGAACCCAATAGACAGCAATTGCAGTTAAGAAGAATACAGATGTCTACATCTGTATGATCGAGGATGAACCGCAAAGCAGTGAAGAGGTCACAAGGCCATGGAACCCAATACAGTATGGAATGATCAGCGACTCCCCGTCCCCTCCACGCAGAGAAGGAGTGGGCAGTTCCAGTGGACTTCAGATCCAGGATAGACCTCAAATTTCGGACGCATCCGTGGGCAGCTCGAGGGTGCCTCCTCAGTTACCCACCAAATGGCCGCCAGATTACATGTCGGCAACATCGGAGCCAAACCCATATATGGCATACTCTGCCAACTCGTCATCACTCGAGTATGATCCCGCCCACCTCCCAGGCGACATGCGCGAATGGTTCGGCCCTCCTCATATCGCAGAAGAAGAGGAAATGTCGTCCACTCCGGAACTTGCAAACCCACCTGATCCATAGGAGAGCTCGGATGAATCCGCTGATACAGACTCGGAAGACATATTAGCAGAGGAAAGTAAGATAGTGAATGTCATTGAAGAGGATGGCAATGACTCCCACAGGTCTCCCTCTGGTGCACTTCCACCCAACTGAAGACCAGGACTTCTTCGGCCCCACTCCCCTTTCTAACCCCAACCCTTCAACCCTCAACATTTTCGACATCATGGACTTGCCTCCACAAGACCCCTTCTCCCTTGCACTTGAACCTCCCACCCTCAACCTCTCACAACTCCATCTTGGACTGCCTCCCTGCAATGCGGTACCCCCACCTTACCCTACCCAATCTTTCTATCATCAAGCTAACTCCACCACCACCCTTGAGGTAGAAATCGACTTAATCACCCGATTCGATCGATATGTAAATACAGACCCCCCACCTGCACCAGAGGAGGGAGAAGAAGCAGAAGCAAGGAGGAAAGAAAAAGGGAAAGACATGGTTACAGAATTGCCACCGACCCTCAAGCGAAAGGGAATTGCCACCGAAGAAGAAGTCATACATTTGCACCATAG
Organism: Buxus sempervirens; assembly: GCA_947561395.2. NCBI lineage: Eukaryota > Viridiplantae > Streptophyta > Magnoliopsida > Buxales > Buxaceae > Buxus > Buxus sempervirens. The sequence goes on along the minus strand of OX387190.1, from coordinate 6,154,973 downwards.
CATCTACACTCCTGAGTATGATCTCCTCCAGCAGTTGAACAAAGTGCCTGCCCAGATCTCTATAATGCGGCTTCTAATTGACTCAGAGAAGCACAGGGCAGTGCTAATGAAGGTTCTGGGTGACACACATGTGCCAGAAAGCATCAACCTTAAGCAATTAGGGGCAATGGTGTTAGTAATCATGGCACCCCAAACTATCTCCTTCTCCACAGCAGATCTGCCACCTAAGGGTTGCAACCATACGGAGCCGCTCTACATAACCGTAAAATGTGTAGATCTCATTGTGAAGCGGGCTATGATTGACAACAGGTCGGCCCTGAATATCTGCCCAATCAGGGCATTTCACAATTTACAACTGAGTCCTTCCATGATCAAGCCAAGCGGGCATAATGTCCGAGGGTTCGACAATGCCAGGAGAGAATCGCTGGGGGAGGTTACCTTGGTGATCATGATTGCGGATAGGCCCTTCACCTTGGATTTTGAGCTCATGGATATCAACGCCTCATTCAACTTGCTGATTGGGAGGCCTTGGCTGCATCAGGTAGGGGCCGTATCTTCCACACTGCATAGAATGGTCCAGTTTATATCAGGCAATGAGTTGATCACAGTACATGCGGAGGACCACCGAGAATTCGAAAGAGTCGGAGTACCCTATGGAGACTATGAGTTGCCCACCACGCTCAATTTCCAGGCAATGGAGATGGTGCAGGTGAATCATATCCATGAAACTGAAAGGGGGCAGCAACTCTTGAAGAGGAGAAGAAAGTACATGTTTAGTGCTGCTGACTGCACAGACTGGGGTGTCAGAGCCGGTGATGGACTGGGCAAGTATAAGCAGGGAATTAAGGCAGCCGTCCAGCCTTATGAGCAGACCACTGGGTTTGGACTAGGGTTCAAGCCGCAGCTAGAAGACTATTCCTGCCTCTTTGGGAACTGTGCCGAAAGGAAAAGAGCCAGAACTAAAGGAAGAGACCCCCATTGGCCCATATGCATGCAGGAGAACTTGTACCACCACTTCACAAACAGGGAGCGTAGGGCAGCCCAAGCCATCAAGAACAGTGTCCCCCAAGGGTGGGGGGATGAGTTTCTGGACACCCCTGCCATGGAAGAGGACTACCTGCAAGGCCTGGCTCAAATGTTCTGGGAAGAGCCGCCATCTATGGAAATGATCGGGGATGTAGTCGAAGTAGACCCATTGGCTCCTGAGGGATTGCTAGATGACTTACCAGCATTAGTCGCATTAGAATCCATCGACGATGTTACCATGGCTTTCACTCCACCAGAAGAGCCGTTCATTCCTGAGGAGATCCTGGCCAACTCTGCGATGGTGATGGAAGTGCCACCACCTACTCCCATTGAAGAATCCAAAGAAGAAGGTCCAATCATGTACATCTGCATGATGGAAGGGCGAGACAGCTCAAGGATGCCAACTTGTAGGCCAAGGTCGCCTCCTCCACCTCCCTACATCCCGCACCCCGGAACTCGCGATGGTTTAAACCGCACGTTATGTAGCATGCTTCAAGTGCTAGGGCCAGTACCGGAAGAAGTGTACCATGCAACCTATGGCAAAGGGGCGCCACCAGCTTACTCTTCTACTATGCCTGGGATACTGATCGGAATACCCATAGCATTCGCACCACCTGGAGTTGACCCGGCCAATGGAGTCACCATCGCCTATATGCCACCTGAGGACGAGATACCGATGGCAATTCCCCTCAGTGGGTCATGGGTAAGGGTATCATCAAACAGCACTCCCCGGTCAAAAAGAAGCCAGAACAAGCCGATAGGAGGTGCGGCACATGATCCTATCTGCATATCTTCAGATGACAGCACCAACATGGTACTAGCTGGAGAACTAGAAGTGGCAGTCATCATCAACAAGGAAGACGGGGCACCACTCAAAAACTGGAACGCCACACCTTTTGCTACCAGCAAAGCTACCATCCCAAAGGGGGTTTCTGTCACCTCTGAAATTTCTGTTGTAGCTACTGCTGAAATTTTTAATGAATATCTGAATGCTTCCTACTACTTGCATCTGTTTGAAAATGAAAATAACAAAAATAAGCAACTTGAGCATCGCAATCTTAGTGTCAATCCCGACGCACACTTGGAAGATCTAGGGCACGGGATAGGTAATAAGATTGCCATAACTGAACAAAAAGAACAAAAAGAAATTGAAAAGCCAGTGCAGATGGCAATAATAAATGAAATGCATGAGCGAGTGTCCAATCCTGAAAACGAGCAAGAACTCGATAAGTCAAATTGGGGCACTTGCCCAGCGAGTAGATTCAGACAGCGTCCCCTGTAAGCCTTTCGAGCATGAGGACGATGATGACTCATGGGAAAACCCGCTTGAAATCCAACTTGCATTGGAAAGGCATGAAAAGGGTCCCCAGGCTAACATTGAGAAAATAGAGCCAATTGACATAGGTGAAATAGCACAGCCAAGGATCCTCCCAATTGGCAAAAAGCTGTCACAATTATTGAGAAAACAGATGATAGATTTTCTTAAATCTTATTCTGACGTGTTTGCATGGTCATACGAGGATATGCTCGGGTTAGACACGGACTTGGTTGTGCATAAGTTACCAACAAAGTCTGAGGCCGTACCTGTGAAACAGAAGGTTAGGCGCACGAAGCCGGAATGGGCCCTGAAGATCAAGGAAGAGGTCACCAAGCAGTTGGATGCCGGATTCTTGCAAGTAACTCACTACCTGGAGTGGTTAGCTAACATCGTGCCAGTTCCCAAGAAGGACGGGACAGTCCGGATGTGTGTTGACTATAGAGATCTGAATAGAGCAAGTCCGAAGGACGACTTCCCATTGCCGCACATTGATGTACTAGTTGACAATACAGCAACGCATTCGATGTTCTCTTTCATGGATGGTTTCTCCGGTTACAACCAGATAAGGATGGCACCTGAGGATATGGAGAAAACATCCTTTATCACGCACTGGGGCACTTACTGTTACCGCGTGATGCCGTTCGAACTGAAAAATGCGGGTGCCACATATCAGCGTGCAATGACCTCAATATTCCACGACATGATGCACATGGAGATGGAAATATATGTGGATGACATGATAGCAAAGTCAAAGGAAGAATATGATCATTTGGTGAACCTCAGAAAGATGTTTGACAAGCTCAGAGAGCACAAGCTCCGGCTCAACCCAAACAATTGCGTGTTTGGAGTTACTTCAGGAAAGCTGCTCGGCTTCATAGCAGGCAAGCGAGGCATTGAGGTTGACCCCGTCAAAGCAAAGGCAATTTTGGAGATGCCTCCTCTGTCGACAGAAAAGGAAGTAAGAGGATTCCTGGGCAGGCTACAGTACATTAGTCGATTTATCGCACAAATGACTCCTGTGTGTGAGCCTATTTTCAAACTGTTAAAGAAGGATAATCCTGTTGTCTGGAATGAAGACTGCCAAGTAGCGTTTGATAAAATCAAGGCCTATCTGATGAGTCCACCGACATTGGTCCCACCTGTCCTAGGACAACCCTTGATTATGTATTTGACAATCTCTGAGACGGCTGTAGGATGTGTGTTAGGGCAACACGATGAGAAAGGACGGAAAGAACAAGCAATCTACTACCTGAGCAAGAAATTTACCAATTTTGAAATCAGATACACAGTGCTTGAAAAGACTTGTTGCGCCTTGGTCTGGGTAGCTCAGAAGCTTCGGCATTATTTGCTTAGTCACACAGTCTTACTGATCTCCAATCTGGATCCGTTGAAGTATATCTTTGAGAAGCCGATCTCCATTGGTAGGGTTGCCAGGTGGCAAGTCCTTTTATCTGAATACGACATTGTCTATACAACTAGAAAGGTGATAAAGGGGCAAGCTGTGGCGGATCACTTGGCAAAGCATCCCCTACCCGATTACCAACCACTTCTGACTCACTTCCCAGATGAAGATGTGATGTATACAGAGTCTACAAAGGACACGGAGGAAACCAAGTGGCAGATGTTATTTGACAAGGCAGTCAATGTAAATGGAAAAGGGGTCGGAGCAGTGCTAATCTCCCTAGATGGTGTTCATCACCCAATAGCAACGAAACTCCTGTTTGAGTGCACTAGCAACATGGCCGAGTATGAAGCATGTGTGTTAGGTTTGCGAGCAGCGATCGAGATGCGCATACAAGAGCTAAAAGTGTTCGGTGATTCAAGTCTTATCATCTACCAAGTGATGGGAGACTGGAAGACTAGAGATGTGAAGTTGGTACTGTACCAAGAACTGGTCAAGGAATTGGAAGAGCAATTTGAGAGTGTGACATTCGACTACATGCCGCGAGACGGGAATCGATTTGCGGATGTACTAGCTACGCTGGTATCAATGGCCACCATCACGGATGATAGTTGGGTACAACCATTGGAGATAGAAATTCGGCGCTACCCTGTTTACTGCTTCAGTGTCGAGAAAAACACACCCGAAGAAGAGCCTTGGCACGCGGACATTGAGAGATACATAAGGGACAGAATTCTGCCAGAAGGTGCCTCGGTTGCAGAGAAGCGAACTATTCAGAGGTTGGTGAACTATTCAGAGGTTGGCAGGGCAATACTTCTATAGCGGGGGCAGACTATACAAGAAGTCATACAATAACTCCCTACTACTATGTGTCAAGGAAAGTGAAGCGCAGAAACTGATTGAGGAAGTCCATGGAGGATGGTGTGGTGCACACATGAATGGGCATATGCTAGCGAGGAAAATTCTAAGGATGGGCTATTACTGGATGACCATGGAAGCAGACTGCTACGATCATGTCAGAAAATGCTAGTTATGCCAGATTTATGACGACAACATCCATGCACCGCCGAATACGCTACGTTCCATGACATTGCCTTGGCCGTTCGCCATCTGGGGAATCGACATGATAGGCCAGGTTCATCCAAAGGCTTCAAATGGTTACCGGTTCATCTTAGTGGCAATTGATTATTTTACCAAGTGGGTAGAAGCCATGTCCTTTGTGGATGTGAAGAAGTCTCACGTGCTCAGGTTTATCAGGACCAATATAGTCTGTCGCTACGGAGTGCCAGAAGCAATCATCACTAACAATGCAAAGAATCTAAATAATAAGGACATGGAGAAGATGTGTGAAGATCTGAAGATTAGACATCTAAACTCTACGGCATATCGGCCCAAGATGAATGGAGCAGTAGAGGCCACCAACAAGAATCTGAAGAGGATACTCGAGAAAATGGTGGTCACCTACAGAGACTGGCACGAGAAGCTGCCTTATGCACTGCACGCCTATCGGACGTCGATCAGAACATTGACCGGGGCAACCCGTTCTCCCTGGTATATAGAATGGAAGCAGTCCTTCCCGTGGAAGTACGGATTCCGTTGCTTAGAATTCTGAAGGAAGCTGAGATCAGTGACGTAGAATGGGAAGAATCCATATTCAACCAATTACAGTTACTGGATGAGAAAAGAATCAAGCCACGACATTTCAAGGTGGGAGATCTGGTATTGAAGAAAATATTTCCCCATCAAGAGGACAATAGAGGGAAATTCAAGCCAAACTACGAAGGGCCATTCGTGGTCCACAAAGTTTTGTCCCGAGGAGCACTCATCTTGCAAGAAATGGACGGGGCAATTTTTCCTGAGCCGATAAATGCAAACGCAGTCAAACTGTACTACGCCTAAGATCATTCATGATTGGGAAATGAAGAGAGGCCATCCTTGACTCTCCTTTAGACTGTAAATCCTTCCAAATACCTTAAATTCTCCCCTAGTTAGACAACTTTGAGCCTTAAAATTCTTTCAACCCATTACAAGTGTTCTACACATCAAATAGGGCATTCCTGGCAAAGCAAAAAAGAAACAGAGCATCCTTGCCCAGAAAAAACCTCAAAAAAGAAAAGGAAAGTGCAATAGAAAAAGAAAGAAACGGAAAAAACGGGGAAGTGTTTACCCTACCAAAAATACTGTGATACAAATAAGCCAGGATGTAAGTCCCACCAACAATAAAAGTATCACACTTTGCAAACCCAAATAAATAAGCCTTTTTGAGCCACTTACCCTTTCTTTCATAACCAAGACCAAGCCTACGTTTCGTCCTATCTCTAAGACCTCTCGGATCCCAAAAGGAATGATCAGGGAAAACGGTTAAGTCTGCGTTCATCAGCAATGATGGAATTCAGAGTTTCCCGGAAAGACTAGACAGGAGAAAACCCGAAAAAAGGGCATTGTGTGGTCCCAAAAAAAAAGAAGAGAGAGAAAGAACTAGTCACATCTGAATTGAGCAGAGCAAGATACAGAAGAGAGCAATAACGGTGGTGGACAGTAAACTGGGAAAGATGCACAGATATGAGGGGACCAGACCGGCAGGTTGCACCCGAGTCAAAGACTTCACAGTGGCCTGTGATGACAATGCTACTGAAAATACCAAGCACTCCAAGTCCCAACTGACCTTGGAAATTTCTTTGATATTGTAGACACAAGCACACACTAACACACCTGTTTTCTCTGTAATTGTTCTGTTTAACTATTTATAAGCTCCACAATGTGCTACTAACCTAAGTTGATAATCTCTCAACCTTGGCAAAGGCCCAGAGCAAGAATAAAATAAGAAGAATGTTTTGCATTCCCTAGCTAGTCCAAGACTAACATTTTATTCCTTGCCCGCATTCACAGGTACAGCGAAAGTGGGATAACGGACGTCTTCTCCAGAATCCCCAATGGATTTCTTTTAGTAAACGGAGAATAGTACCTGTGCGCACGTCCCGGCGAGGCGCCGCACTAAATGTGGGAAGGTATTGGAGTCACCACTGCCTGATGGGGTGCAGGCAGACATATATAAATTTGAGGCCATTTGAAGCATGTCAATCTTTAAGTAAGCTGTGAGGTCATGTTTTCTCACCATGCATATGTTCTTTTACCGTTTTATCGTCTTCCCATGTGTATTTGATGGATTGTCACCCTTTTACGATAAAAGAAAGGGGCACCGGCAGTTTCAAGAGTGTATGGAGGATGGTTTGGTGGGTTTGAAAAGGGGTCATGCAACCCCCATTCGGCCACTGGTTTGCTGGCCTTCATGGTGTTGGTTTGTCATAGAAAAGTGGAGCATGTTCCACTCGTAGGCATTATCCAAATGTAACCTGGGCATAAGCCCCCCTCCCCTCCCCTTCTTTAAATGCTAGTTCGTTAGGTTTTAGAGATGGTTTTGACATGATTAAATGCTTCAGATATTGGCTAGTTGCTATCAATATGCATGCATGAGGGCTTCTTGTTAGTTATTAGGACTTAAAGCACATAGGGCATGATGTTAGGGTCACACAACCACCTCACTTTGCAACTGCCTTCATGTGTTTTCAATAAGGTTTTTATCATGTCTCGAATCCCTGTTTTGAGACCATGAGATTCATGAGAAGCATGCCTAGATAAGTCTTGGCTTGTTTTTTTTCTTCTCTTGTCTTGGTGTAAGCATGCTAGTTTGTTTTGGGAGCAAAAGGAAACAAACCAGGGATACCTAGATCCCTGGTTGGTCCACATGTTGATTGGAAGGGGGGAGGAAACCCCTTGGTTCCCCCTGCTGTTTGGCTTTGAAAGCCGCAAAGATGAGAGCCTAATGATCTCATTAGAGCCACTGTGGGCCCACCCAGGGGCCCACAAAGACACCTTACATGCTCATAGCCTCATGGTTCAATTCTTTGTCCAAAAAGTGACCAAATGAGTTCCGGTAGGTTGCCCGGAAACTCAGTTCGGCAAAGGGCTTTTTGTGGCTTAACCGAAATTGGATTTCGGTTATGCTAGCATGCAGGTTTAATTGAAATCCAATTTCGGTTACTCCTTGAATTTTCCAAAAACCTGATTTTTGCATGTGTGTTGATTTGTTGTGATGTTTGAACTGAACCGGTTGAACCAGTAGGGTTTCCGGGTGACCCGGAAACCCAGAATGGTGCACGAGCCTTCAAGCCAAACTTGATTCCTTTGTGGGCCTTCCAATGGGGCCCACCCAGTCAAAGATCACCTTTGTACATTAAACAAGATAATTAAAATGAACTAATTGGGTCAAACCCTTTGAGGCCCACCAAAGCCCAATAAAAGTGAAGCATGAAGGCTTAGCAAAGGAATGGTTTGGCCGTGACCACGGGTGTGGGCCTATCGGGCCCACTAAGCCCATAAACCTAACTGGGCAGGGTACAATACCCTGGCCCATTGAACCATGGACCACCTAGTTCAAGCCTGGACCAATGGGCCCCAAGCCCATGGTCTAGCCCACTTCGAGAATTAAAAAGGAGATAAAATCGAATAAATCATTGGCAACCACTGTGGGCCCATCAACAAATTCCGGCCCACCCTTTGCATACAAATCACTTTAAATTTATCTTGAACCCTAAAATAAAAACCAATTGAACTCACCAAAGCCCAAAGGGCCTCCCAGGCTTAGACTGAGGCCCACTAGGGGCATACAAGCTTAATCGAGCCCACCAAGGACACCGTGGGCCCTCCAATGGGGCCCACCCAATCAGACCTAGATCACTTTAAATAAATAAGATGAAAGCAATAAGAAGGAGCCCACACCACTCAGGTGGCCCCACCAGACTTAACCAAAATTGCATGCCGGATTAGGAATCGGGTGAGAAACCATAGTTAACTCAAACCAGGGAACCCATAAGACCCGTCATCCGACAGGCTGGATTGGGGTGTCTACGGACTTCCCCAGACCACAATCGAGACCTTTCTTAGAATCTCAAGCCGCAGACCAACCAAAGCCCAAATAGACAACATTAGGCACCCAGGTGTCCGCCTGCACCCCATCAGGCGGTGGTGACTCCGAATTTCCCCGTGCCGCATTTCCAATGCGCGCGCACATTGGTTATCAACGTTCATACAACCAAAGAGGTTGATCATCGAGTTGTAAAGCATCTGCAAAAGATTCTTATGGGTAGGACTGGATTTGACTTGCAAAAAAATTATACCATTAAGCTGGAGTATAGTATTCAGACCGAAGGATGAAGGTGGATTGGGTGTGTTCAACTTACAACAATGGAACAAAAGTGCAATACTCAGGTACCTGTGGATTATTGTGAACAAATCACCCAATAATTGAGTCAAATGGGTACAAAGATACCTGATAAAGGACAAAAAGTTTTGGGCACTGAAAATACCATGGGCATCCCAGCTATTATGAACCTTTTGCCCCCATGAACCCTTCGTCCCCTTGAACCCTTATTCCCCATGAACTCTTCTCTCCTTGAACCATTTGTCCCCATGAATCTTTATCATATCAGTTGTTAGAGCTTTCATCCCCTCCTCAAGAGGTTGAGCTTCGTGAGTGGTTGCTTGGTGTTGGAGCATCATTGGTGCTGCGTTCGTGTTTTGGGATTATCGTTTTCTCCTGCTTGTGGCCTGAGATTATAAGTTGTTAGAGCTTTCGTCCCCTCCTCAGGAGGTTGAGCTTCGTGAGTGGTTGCGTGGTTTTGGAGCATCATTGGTGCTGCGTTCGTGTTCGTGTTCTGGGATTATCGTTTTCTCCTGCTCGTGGCCTGAGATTAACGTTTCAAGGTGTTGCTGTTTGGTGGTCATCTGGTTGGTTCTGCTGCTCGTTTTTTCTGTTCGTGAGCGTTGGTTCAAAGTGCGTGGGTGTGTTGCGACCATTGGCATTGGTGGTCTTTATTCTAAAGGCATTGGCGGCATTGTGCATGCGCTTCTGAGGTTTGGAGCAAGTGTTCGCAGGGGTGTTGAAGGCGTTTGTAACTGCTTTGGTCATTGCCTTGGCCAAGTTCCTTGGAGGCATCGTCACTGTTCCCAGTTTGTTTGGGCATCGTATGTCCCTTGGTGGCTTCTCGTGACTGTGCCTGGGCTTTCGTCTTGGTTTGAGGGGTAGTACCTACTCGTTTTCCGGTCGTTTGTCTCCGACATCCTAGCTCCGAGCGTTACGGTTCCGGCTATTGGTCTATCCAAGGTTCAGTTTTTGGTGGTCTAACTGGAGGGGTTTCCCAAACCACAAAGGATTTGATCATGGATTTCCCGCCCTTGGGTTTGGATTTTGCGTCAACAAGAAAGTCAAATGTTGCGGCCGATACAAATATGGATCTGCAGCTTAAGGATACGACTGTCTCTGCTGAGCCAAGGTCCCTGCAGAATGATAAGGTGTTTGACATTGCTCCAGTAGTAGCAACAGCCTCAGGTCTGCCTGCTAAGCTGAACTCGGCAGGTGCTGATATCCATAACGAGGTTGCTCCACGTTCTAATCAAAGAAGCTGGTCGGCCTTATTTGGAAACCAGGTCAAAGATCATTCAAATTTGTTGTACGTCGAACCCCAAGTTGTCGATGGAAAAGTCATTGTCACTCCCCCCCCCCCCCCCCAGCACGTGACTGAAGAGGGTATTAAACAGTGGGAGGGCAGTTTAGTGGGACACTTTCTTGATAAGAACTTGCCATTTCCGGTTGTAAGAAACCTGGTTCAGCGGCTGTGGGGCAAAATGGGAACGGTTCAGGTTTCCACCATTGAAAAAGGTTTCTTTATTTTCAGTTTCAGTACATTTCAAATGCGGGAGAAGGTATTGCATGGGGCCCCATGGCACTTTGGGGGGAGATTGCTCATCTTGCGTGAGTGGGAGCCTAATATGCAGTTTGTGAAGGAACAATTAACCAAGGTGCCTGTTTGGATAAAGTTGTAGAATATTCCCATGGATTATTGGTTGCCTGAAGGTCTAAGTATCATTGCCAGTGGAGTTGGGAAACCTTTGTTCATGGATAGACAAACTGAGAGCAAGTCCAAAATGAGCTTTGCAAAAATCTGTGTGGAGATTGATGTTGAAAATCAGTTACCGGACAAAGTTTACATCAATACATTAGGAGATGATTCAAGGGCTGTGGATGACTTCAAATTGATGTTGAATACATATGGAGGCCTATGCAGTGTGCTCACTGTAAGATCTTTGGACACTCAGACAATATGTGTTGACGACCAAAGACGTCCAATTCGGTCCCTGCTAATCCAAGCATCCAAAAAGCAACACATACAGGTGTAGAGGGGCACAATCCGGTTAGTCTCAATCCTATGGAAGGTAATGTAGTTGCCACGAGTGACAATAACAGGCTAGGTCCTGAGCAGCAGAAGGAGGATCAATGGCGGGTTGTCAAAGCTAAGGGCAAGAGGTTCTGGTGGAACCTACCCTTAGTACATCCCAAAGTAGTGAAGTAATGTTTCAAGTGAGCAGAAGTTCATCACCAGATGATAGATTATCGAGCAGCTTATGTGTTGAATTAGGAAATTCAATCGTCCCAGAGTCTCTCAACCATGAAAGTATTTTTGTAGAGAATAAATTTGATGAATTGGGGGATGTAAATGAGGTAGTATCTCATAAGCGTACTTCGAAGAAAAGGCACAAGAAGAAGAAGAAGATTCTGGTCGACGAAGTAGCAATGAAACAAGCCAAAATCAGGTATGGTGATGATGAGCCAGGGGGAGCTCAGGGAATGGGTGGGGGTACACATTCTTATGATTAGATTTGGAGCTTGGAACATAAGGGGTCTCAATGACCCCGCCAAGTATGGAGAAGTGAAAGCACTGATTGTAAGCCAAAAGCTTTGTTGTATTTGTCTACTTGAGACAAAAGTGACACAGGTGAATTCTCACCTGGTAAAGAGTTTGGTTTGCCCGAACTGGAGCCTCATCTCGAACTACAGTGAATCCCTTAAGGGACGTATTTGGCTACTGTATGATGACCATGTGATGAGAATCAATACATTGACTGTGTCTGATCAAATGATACATTGTTATGTAGAGTTATTACTCGTACAAAAAGGTTGTTATCTCTATTGTGTGTATGGTTCCAATTACTACAAGGAGAGGAGACAGCTGTGGCAGCATATGAGGAAGAATGCAGTGGATCACCCATGGATGGTTATTGGAGATTTTAACTGTGTCTGTGGTCAAGAAGAGAAAACAGGTGGTGAAAGTATAAAAAGGCAACCAACCGACGAGTTTAACTGGTGCGTGAACTCTTGTGCATTGTCAGATATGAAGTTCAAAGGCTTTACTCTATCTTGGAGTAACTAGAGTTCGAGCACTCAAAGAATTGCTTGCAAACTGGACAGGGCTCTTGTTAACAAGGGATGGCTCACGGAGTTCTCCTCGTCTGAGGTGGAGTCTCTAAACGCCGGAATTTTTGATCATAGCCCAATTGTAGTAACCATTTTTCCGGAAAAGCAAGTAGGGGTAAGACCTTTCTGTTTTTTCAACCACTGGTCTAACCATGATCAGTTCATCCCTATGGTGTCTGAAGCCTGGGCGTGCCATTTTACTGGTCACCCTATGTTCCGAGTAGTGAAAAAGCTTCAAATGGTTAAAGGAAAGCCTAAGACGTGGAGATTGAATATGAATGGAAGCCTACAATGTGCAGTCATTGCAAATTATTTGGACACTCTGAGCCTAGATGTCCTTCTGCTCCTGCAAAGGTGTGGGTTCCCAAGGGCAAGATAATTGAAGAAACAAGGGAAAAGGCTGCCAATGACCAGCAAGATATAGTGCATGGTAGTGTACGTCCATCCATGCATGATAGTGATGACCAATGGGTAACCCTCTTGGCAAAAGGAAAGCAAAAGGTGGGTGTAAGCACCTCATTTTTGCACTTCCCAAAATGCAGAAAATGATATTTTAATTGAAAAGTCAAACTTGAGAAAGTCAAAAAGTTGACTTTTTTATCTGGTGCAAATCAGTCACCATGCTTCCCACCATTGGAAAGAGGATTCCGATACGATTCTAATGGAACAGAGTTTGCTCAAATCGGAGTCCAAATGAAGAAGCTATGGACTGGTCAAATCTGAGAAAAGCAGATATTGACTTTCTGCTAAACCCCAGATCAGCTACCCCATTTGATACCAGCAGAAAGAGCATCTCGACACGATTCCAATGCAACTGAGTTTACTGGAATCGGAGTCCTGGATAGGGAAATATGAGCAAATTTGGCGCCGGGTCGCAGCACGGCAGTTCTGCTAAAAAACTCGAATTTGCTGCTAAACTGAAGTTCAGTGGATAGGGAATGTCGCACTGATTCCAACGCCACTAAGTTTGTTAAAATCGGATGTCAGACGAGTGAGTTGTGGGCAGTTAAAGTTTCTGAAAATCTGCACATGTGGCAAACAGTGAAGAAAGAGCAGCAAAGTAAAAAGTTTTGGATTAAAAAATAATATTTTTGCTAAAAATCTAATTAAAGTATTTAAAATAAAAGAAAAAGAAAATAAAAATTAAAAGATGCTTGTGCATCCAAAACCTAAAACAAAAATCTTAATAAAATAATAATAAAGTACAATATCTAATGGATTAAATAAATAAAGAAAAAAGAAAATGAAAAAAAATATGATTGAACGAATTCTCCCATGTGGAGAATTCATTCAAGCAAGCTTGGAGGCTAAGTTTACTTGGAGGTTAAGTTTTAAAGCCATCATTGGTTTTCTTAAAAAAAAGGGCATAAAATGAAAAGGTAAAGGTTTTGGTCATGAAGTAAAAAAGTATTTGCATTTTAGTCATGCATTATAAAAGGCAACCTTAGCCCATTTTGAAGGGGTCGGCTCATTTTTTTGGGAGAGCTCTCTCACCTCTCTCACTTCCTCCTTTCTTCTCCCCTCTCCTTGCCTCCCTTAGGCTCCCCAAAAAATTCTTCAAGCACCACTTCCAGGCTCTCACACTCTTTTTTCTTCTTCTTCTCCACTCTCACTCAAGCAAAGGGGGAAAGCTTGCTGTTGGTGGTGCCAAGAGAGGCTCCAGCCTTGGTCCTAGCTCCAAGGAGGCTCCACACATCTTCTACAAGGGTTCAAAACCCAAGGTGAGCTCTCTTAGGTCATTTTCCTTAACATATGTAAGTATTGATTCATTTGAAGCATATAGGATTTTGATCATAGTATGGGATTTTGGGTATGAGCAGTGTTCAAATTTGCCTATTCTTATTGTTCTCCTTTGCATGATTTTCTAAGCATGATTACCCTTGGAAGGTAAAAAGGAAGGTTTGGTCAAATTAAGGAGAGAATGAGAGATATCTAGCTTGGTTTGAAGTGTTCATGGTCACTGTTTTACATAGATGCTTTGCTGTTCCTCCTTTTTATTTTTAAGTAGGGGAGCATGTTCCCCTTTGCCCTCAACTTATGTACCCCCCTCCTTCCTTTCTTTGGCTCCTTAAGTTGAAGTGCATGGATGAAGTGAGCATGATATTGCTGTAAATCACAAGTGATGTATGCTAGATTAGGCCTTTACTTTTACATGTATATAGTTTGGTTGTCATTTTATGCATGTTAGAGTACACCACCATTTGAAGCATGTCTTTCCTCACCTCTAGGGCCATATGGATGCCTAACCTTGCTTGCTGCTTTGGGTGATTTATCATAACTTTTGCCCCACTCCTACGCTGCTGTTTTCAGTCATGCATGACCACCCCACTTGGTTTAGGCACGGATTCCAGGTGTATGCTTTTGTGTTGGCTCATTAGGAATGTCTTGAACACTTGTTGGTTTTGCATGATCATAGGCCATTTTTCAGTCTTTGAACACCACAAGCACATGCATTCACCTCTTGATGGAAGAATGCCCCAAGTGAGGCAAATGTTAATCCATTGCTTCCTCTTTCTTTTTTATTATTGTGCATAATTAGTTGCCGTTCCCCATGGCCGTAAACAACTAGAACAGAGGTACATGACCTCTATTCCTTCGCTGGATTCTATCCAAGAGAAGGAAGAGGGGAAGCTCCCACCCCTCTCCCTTAGTTTGGTTCTCAAAGCCATCAAAAGAAGCAAGGTGGCTCTTCTCCGAACAATTGTGGGCTCACACAAGAGCCCACACAACCCCTGGAACACCCTGAGCAACCCAAAAACCCAACCCCAATGCAAGAATCCAAAAAATCAGCTTCTATAGGGTGATCCGACAACTCAGGTTGGATCAACAGAGATCTATGCGTAGCCGGCAACAGATGCCGGATACACTGAGCCTTGTGTGTAACCGGCATCTCAGGCTGGCTACACTGCCAAACTGCATTTTTGTCATTTTGCTGATCTTGTGTGATTTCTTTGGTTTGTTTGATCAATCTGGGCGAACCAGTAGGGTTTCCGGGTCACCCGGAAACCCAAGATGGGCCATGGGCCGACCCGGTCCAAATTGATTTCCAGTGGGCCTTCCAACGGGGCCCACCAAGCCCGATAAAATTTGCTTTTGTCAAATAAAGATAATCAAATTGATTGAGTGGGCCAAACCCATTGAGGCCCACCAAAGCCCATTTTGAAAGCATGATGTCTAGATTTATGCATGGTTTGGCTGAGACCAAGGGTAAGGCCTGTCGGGCCCACTAAGCCCAATGAAGCAAACCAACTTAGGGTTTCCAAACCCTAACTCAGGAAGTCTTGTGCTTTCAAGCCCAAGCCCAGGTAAAGGGGCCCCAAGCCCAAGGCCTGGCTCATTTTGGTGAAGATAAATAAAAGATAATCAAAATCACTTAGCAACCAACTGTGTGGCCCACTCAGGGCCCACGAAGCAATCCCGGCCCACTTTGGCATGCAAACCAACTTAATAATCAAACTTGAAATTCAAATAAAATCGATTCATTGAACCAAAACCCAAAGGGCCTCTCAGGTTTAGATTGAGGCCCACCAAGGGATACATAGGCTCAAACAAGCCCACCAAGGAATCCGCGGGCCTTCCAACGGGGCCCGCCCAATCCAACTCAGATCATCTTTAACTAAAAAGATAAAATCAAGTAAAGGGACCCACACCACTTTGGCGGTCCCGCCAGACTTAACCAAATTGAATGCTGGAATAGGAATCGGGTGAGTGAGAGACCAGAGTTGACTCAAACCAGGGAAACCTATGGGACCCATCACTTGACGGGGTGGATTGGGGTGTCTACGGACTTCCCCAGACCGCAACCGAGAACCTACTTAGAATCTCAAGCCACAGACCAAGCCTTAGTAGAAGAACTTAGACACCCAGGTGTCTACCTGCACCCCATCAGACAGTGGTGACTCCAAACAAATCCCGAGGCATGCATCGTTTTGCGTGTGTCTCGTCGTGCGACCAAAATCGGGTGCGCACAGTTGGGGCTCATGATCATGAACCCTTGCTGCAGAATGTGGGGAGGAAGGATTGTGAGGAGGACTGTGAACAGGCAATAAATGTACAATGTGATCCACGTACTAACTGTATAGAGGAATGTGTGACCCGAACATTGGGAGAGAGTTCGTGCTCAATTATAGCCTCAAAGGTTCAGAATTTTGAAGACACTCCGGAATGTAAAACCCCAGAAAATGAAGCAAAGCTGGACGGTAGTGGAACACAATGCATTGAATCCCCAAATGGCTTCCAAGTGCTAAGCTCCATTGAGCAGGATAGTGAAGGTGCGAGTGAGCAAAGTAGAAGATCAAAGAAGAGGAATAAGAAGAAAAGGTTCAAGCAAGGCCTTCTAGTGGATGAGGTAGCTATGAAGAAAGCAAGGGATAAAGGAAATCCCAACTCATTTTGTACTTCATGATTAATTGGGGCATATGGAATATTAGAGGGTTGAATGACCCTACAAAGCAAGTTGAAGTTAAAAGCTTTATTCGGAGGAATAGGCTTAACTTGTTATGCTTAGTGGAAACAAAGGTCAGGCAAGTAAATAAATACAGCATCCACCAATCTATTTGCCCTTCTTGGGTCTTGGTGGATAACTATTCAGCAAATATAAAGGGTTGCATATGGGTCTGTTGGAACCCTTTGGAATTATCAATTGCTCCTACTTTCATTTCTGACCAAATGATTCATTGTCAGGTGAGGTTTAATAATAGCCAAAAGCAATGTGTGGCTTCTTTCATCTATGCAACCAACAACTACAGTGTTCGGAGGAGCCTTTGGCATGACATTAAGAGTATGATACCTACTGGCCCTTGGATTCTTGCTAGAGATTTCAACTGTGTTCGATCAGCCTTAGAAAAGCTTGGAGGTAGGGCGGTTCATAAAGGTGATGCAAAGGAGTTCGATGCCCTCATTGATGCATCCATGTTATTGGAGATGAAGCATAAGGGGTTTTCACATACTTGGAGCAATAAAAGTTAGGGAAATAATGCCATTTTGTGTAAGCTTGATAGAGTACTGGTCAACCATGCATGGCTTCAGGATTTTCCTTCATCTGAAGTTGATTTTCTTCCTCCTATCATTTCTGATCACTGCCCTGCTATGGTATCAATTCTTGACAACTTTATGTCTGGTCTGAAACCTTTCAAGTTTTTCAATTATTGGACTAAGCATGCAGATTATCTCCATGTGGTGGAGAAAGCCTAGAGCATCCATTGTGAAGGCTATCCAATGTTCAGATTGGTACAGAAGCTAAAAAGTGTAAAGAGGGAGCTCAAAACTTGGGCTAGAAGTTCTTTCAAAGGGTTGGAGGCAAGGGTGCAAGATCTGCGTGACGAGCTAGGTAGGTGCCAAAGGGAAATTTTCCAGCAACCAAATAGAGGGGATTTAAGGCAACATGAACAAACGCTCTATCATGCTTTATCTACAGCATTGGCCAACTTGGAAGCCCAGACGAGGCAAAAATCTTGGATCCAATGGCTACAAGAGGTTGACTCAAATACCCAGTTCTTTCATAAGTCTTTGTTAATTAGGCAAGCAAATAACAGAATCATGAGTGTTTATGATGATATGGGGAACAAGGTAACTGAGTGGGCTCACCTTAGGAAAGTTTTTGAAAGCTACTACAAGAACTTACTTGGGCCGCAGACGTGTGGGGAAAGTTTGAGGAGCTCAGATGTTCAAGAGTTTATCTCCAGGAGGCTAAGCACTAAAAATGCTTTGGATATTGAGAGGCATGTTACGCCTGAAGAAGTAAAGTCTGTGTTGTTCAATTTAAAAGATGACAAAGCTCTAGGTCCTGACAGATTCTCAAGCTTATTCTTCAAACATGCTTGGCATATTGTGGGAGATGATCTCACGCAAGCAGTGTTGAGTTTTTTTGCTAAGGGAAAATTACTCAAGAAAGTTAATAGCACTGTCATTACTCTTGTCCCAAAGACAAATAATGCTACAGTGGTAGCGGATTACAGACCCATATCGTGTGTGAACATTGTTTACAAGTGCATTGCCAAAATCATTGCTAACAGACTGAAGCCACACACCGCAGCTTTAGTGGGGCCATATCAATGTGCATTCATTCCAGGGAGGAGGATGGTGGACAACGTACTTCTTTCACAAGAAATTTTGCATAATTATCACTCCATGAGAGGTAAGCCCAGATGCACCTTAAAAGCATATATAAGGAAAGCCTTTGACTCAATCAAATGGGAGGTAATTCCTATTCTTCTAAAGACTATGAAATTTCCAGATAGGGTTATCTCGTGGATAATTGAGTGTATAACCACTCCCATGTTTTCTCTAAATTTGAATGGCACCATGGTAGGCCACTTCAAAGCCTCGAGAGGGATTCGTCAAGGTGATCCTCTATCACCGTATATTTTTGTCTTAGTCATGGAACTATTTGCGGGTGTTCTTAACAGGTATGCTTCAAGGAGTTTCATCCACCATCCTCAGTGCAAGAAATCGGATGTAAAGCTTCTATATTTTGCGGATGATCTCATGATATTTTCTGCTGCTGAAACCACGTCTATAAATGTTATCTTCCTCTCTTTGCAGAAGTTTGCAACCCTCTCTGGACTTGATATTAATTGTAATAAAAGTACTATTTTCTTCAGTGGAGCCCCTCAAGAATTGCAAGATCAGGTCATGAGAAGGTATAATGTGAATTCGGGATGCCTACCGGTAAAATATTTGGGACTCCCACTCATTTCTTCAAGGCTATCCT
Organism: Buxus sempervirens; assembly: GCA_947561395.2. Classification (NCBI taxonomy): domain Eukaryota; kingdom Viridiplantae; phylum Streptophyta; class Magnoliopsida; order Buxales; family Buxaceae; genus Buxus; species Buxus sempervirens. Next base: position 6,136,204 of record OX387190.1, on the reverse strand, counting down.
ATTCAGATTGTGAACCTTTCCTCACCAAAATAAAGGCAAAAATCCAGACTTGGAAGATGAAGGCTCTCTCATATGCAGGTAGAGTGCAACTAGTGAAATCTGTGTTATTTTCAATTGCGGTTATATGGCTGTCTTCATTCATTTTGCCTAAGAAAATTCTTACTGAAGTGGAACAAGTGTGTAGACACTTTCTGTGGGCTGGACATGATCAAAAGAGGAAGATAACTCCCTTAAGTTGGGGGATTGTATGTAAGCTGACTGATGAAGGGGGCTTAGGCATCATTTATATCACATTATGGAATAATGCAGCCATGGCTCAGCTCTTATGGAGATTATGCACTGAAGAAGAGTCATTATGGGTAACATGGATGAAGGAAACCAGGTTGAAAGGAAGAAGTATTTGGCAAGTCAACATTCCTAGTTCACCTTCATGGTCTTGGCGTAAAATTCTCAAGTTTAGGGATATTGTTTTTCATCACATGAAGTAAAAAATTGGAAATGGCGAGAAAGCATGGCTCTGGTTTGATAACTGGCATCCAATAGGATCCTTGTATGAAAGGTATGGAGATAGAATCATCTATGACTCAGGGCTTCCGGCGAATGCAAGGGTAGCGGAAATCATAAGTGGAGATTCATGGAGTGTTCCTCCAGCTAGGACACATGCCCTTGATGAGGTTTGGGACGGGCTCCAAAACCTGCAGTTGCCAAATCCAAGTAAGGATGATAGCATTGTTTGGCTACCTTCCAACTTAGGGACGTTCTCCATCCAAAGCATGTACACTAGCTTGCGTGGAACACTTGCTCAAGTCCCATGGCGGAATCTGGTATGGTTCAAGGGTAACGTCCCTAGGCATGCTTTCATTTTGTGGCTTGCTATTCATAAGAGACTTCCAACTAAGGATTGGCTAGTAAATCACTCAATTATTCAGATGAATACATGTGTTCTGTGCCAGTTAGAGGTGCAAATGGGTCGGGTTCGGGCGGGTAATAATCGGGTTGGGTCGGGTTGAACCCGATTAGTGGCGGGTTGGGAAAACCCCAAACCGAACCCAACCCACTACTAATTGGGTTCAACCCGCCAACCCAATTATCTTTTTTTTTTTAAACCAGTTTTACACTTTTACTTCTACTGTTTTATATCTTCGGATTTGACACCATTCGTCAAGAGACTCGATACACGTTGCTAAAAGCCTAAAACAATCGGATTTGACACCCATGGGCCATGGCCATACAGATACAAATACATCAAGCTAAAAGCCTAAAACCACTCAATTTTTGTCAATTGTTTCTAAACATGAAAGAACACCATTGCATCAGGAAGCAATAAGCCTCAGGATGCATCTATCAAGAGCCGTTTCCATATTGAAAGCTTCATCATCAAGTGAAGTAGTATCAAGACCACCACCAGCCATTTCTTCAATCCTCCTTTGGATCTGCAAGGTTCAAATTCCCTATGAGTCAACCATGAAACAGGCACCTTATGCAATAACATTCTATTTGACCTTCATCAAGAAAGAAAAAGAATTTCCTATTTGATGTTAACTGGTGCACTCATTGCATGACTATGAATATGCTAAACTAGGAAAAGATATTTATTTATATATAGTTCCTTGCCTTCACATTTTTCCTTTTCCTTTTTTCTTTAAAGTTATACTACGCATGCATATGTACACAACACACATTAGATCCATACCCTATCTATACCCTACCTCCCTTGTTAACTTTATTCATGCACTGTAACCCAAAAAGAGACATGAAAAACCTGTAATAGATGAATTTTTTTCATTATGAACTCATTTTCAAGATTTTCCACTCCAAGATCAGAGGATGCAAGAGGAATGGAAAGGCTCAGCAGTGTAAGAACTGGACTGGGAGTCACCTGAGAAGAGTTTTAAAAAATGTTATGAAGATGTAAATGACAAATACCTCAAGCAAAGCTAATGAGGCAATTACCATTGGGAATACATCAGGAGATTTGCAAACAATACAGAATAATTTTCTTGTGTTCAATCCAACTACCAAATAGTTCTCCTCAGACTTTTTCTCCTTGCTTGCACTGCATGTCAAAAATTGTTTGTTAATTTGTGAGACTAAGCAACATATAATTGAAAACCAAATTTATAAAAATCTGAATTCCATATAATTCAATTGAAGAGTCTCAAACCTGAAGAGTGGAAGCCAACTGCCACCAAATTGATTAGCAAACACTCTCAGAACACCCTGCATATTATGCTCAGAACTAATATCCAATCTCACAAGTAATGTAATAGTGACCATTATTTCAGTAAAAGAACTATGCATACCTTTGAATCATAAGAACTAAGCTGTCCCTCTTCACTGAACCAAAACCACGTTAAAGAGGAACCAAACTGGAAAACGTACTTTTGCTAAATAATAAACCCAAGATAAATTCTTAAGCGACACAACTTGTGGACTCGCATTTCAGTAAAAATTACATCGCAACACAACATTCTGGCCTTCCAATTTTCAATAAACTTCTAAAATACAAGTCAATAGCATAATAAACTTTGCATCCACATAATAGACAGTATAGATGCTTATAATATACAGAAAAAATGTTCCAACTCCGTGGACTTTTTGAAAAAAACTCATTCTCGCCTACAGAGGGACAAAACTGAGCACCACATATAAATATAACGGAGTTCAAACATTCCAACTTCCTCAATAACTCCCCTCCATATCTATGTTTATTCTGACTACCCTAACCATCAAATTAATTGAAAATATCCCCAAAAAAAAAAGAAGGATGAAAAGAAAAAACAGCACTCCCACAAACACAAAAATTCGTTAATGAACTCACTGTCATTGCGAGACCTTTTTGATCCGAAAAAACCTTGATTGTCAACCTGTATAGCAAAAATTGCACAGCTGAGTGACTAAGTCCACTGAAACAGTTAAGATTAAGCCAATTTCACAAAAAGAAGAAACATGAATTCAAATCAAACAGCACAAAGATCTGCATTCGGATTAAAAATATAATTTCGGGAACAAACCCATTAGAATAACAAAAAGTCGACATCTCGAGTTTTAAATCTAAAAGTTACAAAACGAGGTTCCAAAGCTCAAACAACATAAGCCATCAACTACCTAAGTAAGTGTCCAGCACTTTGTAGGATGAAATGGAACAGAGACATTCAAAGAGAGAGAGGGCGAGACAGAGAGAGATAAGGAGAAACAGTGCGGACCTTGGCGGAAGTCATTAACAGGCTTCTTGTCAAGAAAAAGTTTAAATGCTAGGGCTTGTGCTTCCTTCTGTGTAAAGTCGAAAGAGATTTAAGGAGCGGAGTAACAAAGCATCAAGGTTAAACTTTGAAAGCTCCACCCTCTTGGTTAAAATCTCAGCTTCCACAGCCCTCAGTCGTTCTTTGAAAGCTCCACCCTCTTGGTTAAACTCTGGTTTGCTCTCTCATGGGTTCTCGACTAGCTACCCAAATTGTGTCCTGTGAACAGAGTGACTGATCTCTCCGTTCTAAAAGACCGTTTTGAATCGCCAAGCCTTCGGAATCCCAAAGTATGATCTGATCTCCCAGGGATCTGAAACAAACGAGAGGAGCTGAGCTGAAAGCCTGAATGGAACTATGGAGTATGGAAGAGCCGATTAGTGGCATTAACCGAAGAGGAACTGAGGAAGAAGAGGGCAAGAGTCGAGAGACTTACCGCGAGACGGACGGCGAGAGGGAAACTGGCTAGTGGCTGTGGCGATTCTGGTTCTACCAAAAAAGAAAAAGGCTGTGACGATTCTGGCGAAGACAAAAAGATGAAAACCCTAAACCTCAATGCCGCTCCACTGAAGGTTAAATATAATTTGAAATTTTCGAAAATTTCATAAATGTTTTAATCGAGTAACCCGTCAGGTGCACGGGTTGTAATCGAGTTGACTCGATTTCGGATGGGTTGGGAAAACCTCAACCTATACCCAACCCAATTATTAAACGGGTCAACCCAACCCGTTTATAATCGGGTTGACCCGTCAGGTCAGTTCGTTTTTTGCCAGCTCTAGTGCCAGTGCCACATTGAAGATCTAAACCACTTATTCTTTGAGTGTCTCTACTCGAAGAAAGTTTGGAGAAATAGCATGAGGAAGAATTGTGTTAATAAGAGTGTTGGTCCTCGGGACAACATGGTGGAGTGGGCCACACGTGTGCTTGGAGGTAGGGACCTCATATCTATTGTAAGAAAGTGCTCCTTTGTTGCAATGGTTTACTACATATGGTGAGAAAGAAATATGAGAACTTTCCAAAACAAGGCGTCTACCATCAAGGAAACAGTTGAGCGGATTGATAGGGACATCAAAGGTAAGTGTTGTAACTAGGATCTGATACTAAAAGACACCCCTAGGCATTGTGATATATTCCAGAATTGGGGTATCCACCCAACTTGGACGATTTGAGTTTTTGTTCCTTTATCCACTGTGTCTAGTGATTTTGTAAGCCTCTTTTGTTATAAGAGGCGAGTGTAGCTTCTTGTGTGATGCGGCCTTATTGTATATTTTCCTTTCTTGATAATACAAACTTTGGACTTACTTTCCAAAAAAAAAAAAAAAATAGCTTAAGACGTGGAGTAGGAATGAGTGCTTTGCTAAGATATCGGATAAAGTTGTCCAGCTTAGAACCGAACTTGCAGATCTTCTCATAGCTGCTGATTTTGTTAAGTATGAGATTGGAAATGGTATGCACACTAGCCTTTGGTGGGATAATTGGCACCCCAAAGGCATTCTTTTCAAGGCATATGGAGAGAGAATAAGATACGATGCTGGGATTCCCCTAACCACCCCTGTTGCTGCCATCATTTCTGGTAATGCATGGAGCCCCCCTCTTGCACAAAGTCAAGACTTGAATGAAGCTTGGGAGGACCTCCACAACCACCCAAATCCTGACCAGGACAGAAGTGACAAGGTCATTTGGAAGCTTAATTCTTTTGGTATGTTCTCTATCAAGTCCACTTACAATGCTATTAGTCTAACACTGCAAAAGGTGCCTTGGAAGAAGGTTGTTTAGTTTAAAGGTTGCATCCCTAAGCATGCTTTCATCCTTTGGCTCTCCATCCACCAGCAACTCTTGACTCAAGACAAACTACTGAAGTTGAACGTCAGTGTTATAAGTGCATCTAGATGTGTCTTATGTCAGAATAGCAATGAAGATTTGAACCACCTATTTTTCCAATGTGAGTATTCTAAAGCCATATGGACAGCAATCATGACAAGGAATTGTGTCTCAGTAACTTTCAATCAGTGGATTCTAGTCATTGAATGGGCTACACGCTATTGGCAAGGGAAAAAACTCCATCACCTGATTGGTAAAAGTTCCTTGGCTGTGATGATCTACCATATTTAGAGGGAAAGGAATGCAAGGGTATTTAAAAACAAAGCAACTCCAGCTGATGCACTTCTGAAGGCGATCATCACGGATATCAGAATGAGGTTCGGTCAAGCTCAAGAAGTCGTGGAGGATAACATTGCAAATAGAAGGTTCTTTGCAAATTGGGAGATAAACCCTAACTTTGTGTAAGGTATTGTGATGGGCATATTGCTCCTTTTGTTTCGGTCTTTGCTCGTTGAGGCCATGTTTTTTTTCTTTTGTGCATCACTCCAACGCTGTTTGAGCAATCATTGTACATTTCTTTCTTTCTAATGCATATTTGGACTTACTTTCCAAAAAAAAAAAACTTGCAGATCTTCAAAAGTGCAGTTTTATGCCACCAGTTCCTCATGACATGGTTGACAAAGAGAGAGTAACCCGGGTTGATCTAATGAAAGCATTAAGGATTGAAGAATCACAATTGAGGCAGAAATCCAGAATTACCTGGATAAAGGAGGGTGAGAAAAACACAGGTTTTTTCCATAATCATGTGATCTCTCATAGGGCTTCGAACAAAATTCTTAGCATTGAAAAGGATAATGGTGATATCATCTCTGACCTGGGAGGTATTAGCCAGATTTTTGTGGAGCACTTCTCTAATTTTCTGGGCAAAGAGGAGCCGGTTGACTTGCATGATTTTCCATCATGGCCTAAAAGGTTGTCGGAAGCACACCAAAGACTTCTTATGGAGGAGGTCTCAGCTGAGGAAATCAAAGCCACATTATTCTCTTTGAAAGAGGATAAAGCTCCTGGAATGGATGGATTCACATCTGATTTCTTTAAGAAGGTCTGGTCTGTAGTGGGGCCAGATGTTATTGAGGCTATTCTAAGCTTCTTCAAGGATGGCAAGCTACTTAAACAAGTTAATACAACCTCCGTTACTTTGATCCCCAAGTCTCCTAACCCGGCTAAGGTATCTGACTTCAGACCCATCTCATTTGTGAATACCATCTACAAGTGTATTTCAAAAAAATTGCCAACAGGGTCAAGAGAATTATTGCGGACATTGTGGGTGATTATCAAGCCGCATTTGTACCTGGGAGATCAATTGCAGATAATGTTTTGTTAACTCATGAACTTCTTCATAGTACACATCTAAACAAAGGATAGCCTAGGTGTGCTATAAAAGTTGATCTCAGCAAGGCTTATGACTCAGTTTCATGGAGATGTGTTCGGAAAACTCTATCTATGTTGGGTTTTCCACCGAAGTTTATTGGTTGGGTGATGGAATGTATTTCAACCACTTCGTTCTCAATCATGATTAATGCGGGTGTAAGCACCTCATTTTTGCGCTCCGGAAAAGCCAGAAATGCAAAACCCGGCTAAAAAGTCAAACCCTGAGGGGTGAAAAGTTGACCCTTTAATCAAATAAAATTTGGCCACCTGGCTTTATCTCGATGGATAGAGAATCCCGACACGAGTCCAACGCAACTGGGTTTGCAGGAATCGGAGTCCGGATAAAGGTCCTGCGGGCGGTCAAACTTAAGGAAGAGCCGAGAGTTGACTTTTCCTCGAATTCCGTGCCAAGTGTTTAGCCCTATGTCATTAAATAGAGGGCTCCGATACGAGTTTAACGCAATTGAGTTTGCTCAAATCGGAGTTCGGATGAAGGAGATATGATCTGTCGAAGCTTCCGAGCAGCAAAGCCAGAAACTACACACGTAGCGCAGGAACTGCACACGTGGCAGCCAACGCAGCAAAATATCTCAGGGACTAAATCTTAAATATCAAAAATTCATACGGGCAATCCGTAGATATCCAAAAGTGTCAAATTGGTCGAATCGGTCAAGTCGAAGGGCAAATCCGTAATTTTTCGATTTTTATCCGGTATTTAATACCGGATACACTTGCCCTTCTTCATATCCGGACTTAAAGACCAGATACAAGAAGATTTTCGTGCGAGATTCGCGCCGATCGCCCGAAAAATTCGCGGCGGCATTTAATTTTCAAATGATTATGTTTTGTATTCGGTATTGAAGACCGGATACAAAGGAGTGCTAGTGTATCCGGTCATGAAGGCCGGATAAGGAGAGGCCTTAATGTATCCGGCCTGAGTTGCCGGATACATTAAGTTGCCTATAAATACCAAAACAGCAGCTCATATCCGAGGTTGGCTGTTTCTTTGCTGCTTTGAGCTTCCCTCTCCCACTTTTTCCCACGAGCACCTTGCCTCCTTTGCCCTTAATAACGTCATCACCTCATCCCAAAAGCCATCCAAGCCTTTGCCTTCTCCCCCTTTTCCATTTTCTGGTTGAAGCAAGGGAGAACTGCTGCTGTTGCTGAGAAAAGGAGGAGTTCTAGCAGCTATCCAGGCCCAAAGGAAGTGCCGGCACAACCCCAAAGAGGTTTTAAAGCCTAAGGTAAGACTTCCCGCTGTATTGTGTCCATCATATATTAAGCGTAGATTTTTCTGTGGTATTTTCTTCCGTTTGTCTTCTTGTTCTGCATGGCCTTGTTTCAGCATGATTTATGCATGCATTTGGTGTTCCTTTCATGGCATGGAGCCACCACACGTATGATACCCACGTAGGCTAGTTTAGGGAGCATGAAAGCCCGAGGTTTATACCTTTTAGTGCCTTGTAGCTGCAGCTGTTGGGCTTATTCTAAGCAGTTTTTTTGTTGAGGAGCATGTTCCTCCCTTCCCCATCTAATGTACCCCTTAAATAACCCCCCAGATTCCCTTCTTGATGCTTTTTTTTTTTTTATCATTTTGGTTCTCTCGCTTTCTCTCGTATTTTTTCTGAGTATGTGTCTTCTTGTCATTGTCGACTGGAGCTTCTTGTATTGTTTATTGTCTTGGTTATGGTCTCTGCATGCTCCATGATCCCCTCTCCCGACATACTGTTCCCTATGTTTAAGCATGCATGTTCTTTTTGGATGATAACATGCTGGGTAATAATCGTTGTGTCCTCTTCCCTTTTTTGATTGAATGATCACTAAGGTCTTGGCATGCTCCATCACCCCCAAGTCCCCCCACAGTTTTGCTGCAAAGTCCAAGAAGGAGAAGCCAAAGGTGGCTTCTCCCAAACCTGAACGTATGTGGGCCCATCCGAGGGCCCACCTGACTCTTAAAACCCCCCTGGGAGCCCTTGGAATCCATCCTGAAAGGCAGAAACCAAAAAAGAAGCCATTTCAGGGTGATCCGGCAACTCAGGCGGGATCACCTGGGGCCCAGGTGTATCCGGCCAGTGTTGCCGGATACACACAAAAACTTGATGTACTTTTTGGACATTGTGATGTTTTTGCCGAATTTTTGAGTGATTTGAACCAAAACCACTGAACCAACAGGGTTTCCAGGTCACCCGGAAACCCCTTTTGGGACTTGGGCCAACCGGTCCAACTTGGCACCCGGAAACCCCTTTTGGGACTTGGGCCAACCGGTCCGACTTGGCACACTAGTGGGCCTTCCAATGGGGCCCACCAAGATCAATAAACACCAAAGCATGCAACTTAAGCAAGATTAAGTGAAATTAACCAATCTAATCGGATGGGCCAAACCCAATGCGGCTCACCCGTACCTTGATGTGTGGATTAACATGTGAATTGCATGGTTTGGCCGAGACCGTGGGCTAGGGCCTGTCGGGCCCGCCAGAGCCCGCTAACCGAACCAAGTTAGGGTACAAGCCCTAAACTTCGAAACACTGGGCTTTCAAGCCCAAAATCTGGATCACGGGCCCCAAGCCCAGTGACCAGCCCACTTTGGCAAAATTAAACAAGCATAAATTAAAGCATTTTCTTGGCAACCAACATGGGGGCCCACCTAGGGCCCGAAAACCAATGCCGACCCACTTCTTGCATGGAAGTCACTTAAGTTTCAAAAAAGAACAATTAAAATAGAACCAACACATTTAACCCAAGCCCTAAGTGCCTCCTAGGTTAGACAGAGGCCCACCAAGGGCACACTGGCTCACCCAAGCCCACCAATGACATCGTGGGCCTTCCAACGGGGCCCACCCAATCAGACTCATACAAATTAAGTTAAGCAAAGATAAAATCAACTAAAGGGACCCACACCACTCAGGTAGTCCCGCCAAGACCTAACTTAAATACCTGCTGGATTAGGAATCGGGTGAGAACCAAGTGAGAAAGCTGACTCAAACTAGGGAACCCACAGGACCCGTCATCCGACGGGGTGGACTGGGGTGTCTACGGACTTCCCCAAACCACAACTGAGACCCGACTTAGAATCTCAAGCCGCAGACCAAAAGCCTTAAATAGACAAGATTAGGCACCCAGGTGTCCGCCTGCACCCCATCAGGCGGTGGCGACTCCGAACTGCCCCGTGCCGCGTTTCCCATGCGCGCACAGCCTGGCGACTCTGCTGGGGACTGCTCAGCCCAGTAGGACCCTGGTTAGACCGAGTCAGCGTAGGAGGGATTTTAGTGGATATTTAGGAACTCTTGCTACCCCAATTAGCAAGGCACAGAATACACGCAACTGCGTGTTCTGGGGAGTCCTGCCACAAGGACGCGATAATTGCCTAAGGCAAGTGGAATTTAAGTGGTCCCCTGTGACCCTCCACTTACCTGGGGATTCTCCCAGGACATCATAATACGTGCCAATTCTGCACCTTACTATACGAGGCAATAGGGATTCCTTTATCACTTAAATCCAGACAAAACTCACCCGTATAGGCACATCACGCAGCCTAACTGCACACACGGGCACACCACCACACCGTGGATGGATGTTTTACTTTAAATTCCTGCATCGGTATGATAAAACTGCGTGGGGTGACACGCACAAGGGAGGATGCGTGAATGATCCGACCCTTGATAGATGAGTGAATCGGATATTGCTACTTCTTTACCAAACTTAGACCTCTCTAGCAGCCTACCCTTCTGATTCCTATGAACTGATCTTTGGGATGGTATTAGCACCTACGCTCCCATGGCTTGCCGGGGAAAGCAGGGTAAACCCATCCCCCCAGCTTTCTGGAGTCCATTAGCACCACTGGTTTCTTGCCGTGGCACACGAGGATCCAGTACTGGTCCAGACCCTTGTAGGCTTATGTCTTGGGCTGAGTATCCTCCTCCACCTAACGTTTCTGAATGAACCTTGCGTTGAGCATGAGAGGGTGAGTAGGATGTGAATGATGAATACAAGAGGAGTAAAATCGGTATAAAATCTAGAGTCCATTAGGGGCAGCAACCCCCGCCTTTTGCATCAGATTGAGTAAACCCTAGATCATGGGCAACCCCAGCCCTATTTTAGGAAGCTCACCCAATTTTGATCAGGGGAACCACCCCAGATCCTTGCATGGAGTCATGTATGCTATGGGTCTTGACCCATTAGAGTCCGCTGGGAGCACTTTAAGTCCAGATTGGTCTTCTTAGAGCAGACGAAAGCCGGCCAGATCAGACAGACAGATGAAAGCATGCCAAGGCACTAAACCCTAGATCTAGGGATTTTTAGCGTACCTGCTTTAGAAGCAATTTGTATCCTTCCTTTTGGCTCCCAACAGCCTTAAGGATGAATTCTTTGCAGCTTTTGTAAATATCTTGTAAAAATTCGCCCTCGATGGCAAGTTGTAATTTTTGCTGTGGTCCGGCACCGAAAGCAGATGAAAGAACAGGTGAAAGAACAGATGAAAGACAGAAGACTGATCAGGACTTGAACGTGCTCCCCTACACTAGTATGTCTAGGAGTCGCGCCTTTGCTGACGCCAACCCTTAGGACCACACACCATGTGTGCCTGAGTTAAATTCCGCACTGTTTGTCTTTTGCTTTATTTTGTGAAGCATGTTAGAACTGCTAGTGATTAGTCTTTTGCTTGAAATTATGCATGTCTTAGGACTGATTAAGAGTTTGGTGTGGAACCTTAAACTGATTTGGAATTTCGATCGGATAGTTGGCATGGCATCTTCATCCTCGTCTAAGAGAACCCGTTTCCCTAGGATAGAGAAGTGTGCCTGGGATACCCCCTGGATCCGTTCTTGGACAAAGCAGCTCCAAGGGAGTGAGCAGATTGAATGGGAGCACAAATACCATATGGGACAAACTTTGTCCCTGTTAAATGTGCCAATCAACTGGGATATGATCCAAACAGCCTTGCTTTTCTGGGATCCCCAGCTTTCAGTGTTTCGATTCGGGATCAACGAGTTGACCCCCACAATTGAGGAACTCGACCTGTTCCTCCGATTTCGCGACTTACGAGAACCTGCTAGGCCAAGTCTCAAAGAAAGCTACAAAAATGAAGCTTGTGTTTTCTTTGGCCTCTCAAGGGGAGAATTCCAGACCTTAGGAGGTGACAAATCATTTACTCGGGTCTCCAAAACATTCCTAGCTGAGAAAATAAGAAACAAAAAGCAGGAAAGACCCCGGGCTTGGTTTGACACCTTCACCCTTGTGGTTCTGTCGCAAATCTTCTTTCCTGTCGCAAGTCTTCTTTCCAACTGGGGGAGACACCATTAATTTGGCCCTCATGGAAATTGTGGATCAACTCAGGGCAGGGTACCGAATCATGCCACTGATCCTAGCTCAATTGTTCCATTCCCTAACTTTGTCCAAAAACAGAACCCGGAGGTTTCAAGGGTGCGCTCCCCTTCTCCACCTTTGGCTGCAAGACCACCTGATGGTGTCATCACCAGTCAATGCATATTACAAGGCAACCGGCCACAACATCTATTGGTTGGCTCGAAGAGAGATCAAACCAGACCTGCCCGCTCGTGAGGATTGGTTTAACCACTTTCTCCACCTGAAGGGAGAAATAGACATTAGATGGTGGGGTACATACAACATCCCCTACACCCCCATCATAGCTTTCAAGAAAAGAGAGGGACTTGCCCTGATAGGCCTTACCCATGCCCTGCCATACTATTCGATTCGGTTTCTGAAACAGTTTGGGAAACCGCAGGGAATCCCTGTCAAGGACGACTTGGGCAATTTGATTGGTCCACTCACGAAGGGACTAAGGACCCAACTGCTGATGGAGTGGAAGACAGTGTGTGTGTGTATCTGGAAGACGTCTTCACCAAATTACACGTTCAAGATTACGAGCAGTGGATAGCTCGGGAATTTGGCCACGACGGCCCCCCACCTCTTCAGCCTGTCGCATCAGGCGACATTCCAGTTCCGCCCCCAAACACATATAGGGACAGGGTGGCCGAACTGCAGGAGACCCACTCCCGTATCCATTCAGCTTATGTGGATTCGGAACGGGAGAGTAGGCAGGCCAATATGGCCTTGCAACATGAAATGGAATTAGTGCGCAAACGCGCAGAGGAGGACCGACGTCTGCGGAACAAGCTTCTGCGAGCCTTGAGGAGGCAAGACGTGTCCTCCCACTATGATGATGACCAACCTAGCTAGACTTTGGCTTTGTTGTATTTTGATAAGCATGATGATGTACTTTGCGCCGTGGCGGCACTTTTTGATTGAAGCATGAATTTACTTTCACTATGCTATGTTGTTCAAACTTAACAAAACAAGAACAAGAAATAAAAGAATTAATTCCCTCCAATAGGGCAACTCGGTCTCCAACAGACCACCTCTTCTCAGATAATTGCAATACTCCCGGTCGCTGCGACCACCTAATTTCCTTTAACTGCATCTCTCTCATCAAGATCGCAAAAACCCAGCAAGTGTTTAAAAACACCCAAGACCTTGAGCTCAGATCACACCCGTCTGTATCTTTTCGAGATCATTCGGTCAAGCCTTTAGGGCACTGAAGCCGCCGGTGATTGAACCGTTTAGTGGATGAACGTCCTGGTATAGCCTTCCCCTTCGTGAGGCGCCGAAGTCAATGGTGATTAAACCAACGACTAGCTAAGGCACGCCCGGGAACTACTAGCCGAAACCTTTGGGGCACTGAAGCCGCCGGTGATTGAACCGTTCGGTGGATGAACGTCCTGGTATAGCCTTACCCTTCGTGAGGTGCCGAAGTCAATGGTGATTAAACCAACAACTAGTTAAGGCACGCCCGGGAACTACTAGCCGAAACCTTTGGGGCACTAAAGCCGCCGGTGATTGAACCATTCGGTGGATGAACGTCCTGGTATAGCTTTCCCATTCGTGAGGCACCGAAGTCAATGGTGGTTAAACCAACGACTAGCTAAGGCACGCCCGGGAACTACTAGCCGAAACTTGGCACCGACGCCGCCAGTGAATAAACTGGAGATTGGCTGAGGTACGCCTGGGTGCTACTTTTCAGCTCACCCCCTGCGGAGACCCTGCATTGGTCCAACCCCGTGATTCTGAGCTCAAACAAAACCCCTTAAATTGAAGGTTCTCTTTCCTTGCCTAAGCGGCTAAAATAGATCAGTTTTCAGAATTCTTAGGGTTCTCTCTCCCAGTTACCTACGGGTGGCTAAAATAGATTCGGTTATTAGGGTTCTCTTTCCCAGTCACTTCCGAGCGACTAAAATAGATCAGTTTTCAGAATTCTTAGGGTTCTCTTTCCCAATTACCTACGGGTGGCTAAAATAGATTCGGTTATTAGGGTTCTCTTTCCCAGTCGCTTCCGAGCGACTAAAATAGATTAGTTTTCCAAATTCTTATGGTTCTCTTCCCCAGCTGCCTGCAGGCGGCTAAAATAGATTCGGTCACTAGGGTTCTCTTTCCCAGTCGCTTCCAAGCGACTAAAATAGATCAGTTTCCACGAAAAATAGGGTTCTCTTCCCCAGCTGCCTGCAGGCGGCTAAAATAGATTCGGTCACTAGGGTTCTCTTTCCCAGTCGCTTCCAAGCGACTAAAATAGATCAGTTTCCACGAAAAATAAGGTTCTCTCTCCCAGCTGCCTGCAGGCAGCTAAAATAGATTCGGTCACTAGGGTTCTCTTTCCCAGTCACTTCCAAGCGGCTAAAATAGATCAGTTTCCACGAAAAATAGGGTTCTCTTCCCCAGCTGCCTGCAGGTGGCTAAAATAGATTCGGTCACTAGGGTTCTCTTTCCCAGTCGCTTCCAAGCCACTAAAATAGATCAGTTTCCACGAAAAATAGGGTTCTCTCTCCCAGTTACCTGCGGGTAGCTAAAATAGATTCGGTTATCAGGTTCTCTTTCCCAGTCGCTTCCGGGCGACTAAAATAGATTAGCTTTCAGAAAAAACAGGGTTCTCTGTCCCAGTTACCTGCGGGTGGCTAAAATAGATTCGTTCAGTAGGGTTCTCTTTCCCGGTCGTCTCAGGATAGTCAAAATAGATCAGTCTTCGAGTTACCTGTGGGTAGCTAAAATAGATCAGTTGATTCAAAACCAGGTTCTCTTCCCATGTTGCCCTAGGGTACTAGGGTAGCTAAAATAGATCAGTTAGTCCAAATCCAATCAGAAAAAAAAATTAGTCTTCCAAATTCAATAGGGTTTCTCTTCCCTGGTCGTCTTAGGACAGCCAAAATAGATCAGTCTTCAAATTCATTAAGGTTCTCTTCCCTTGTTACCTACGGGTAACTAAAATAGATCAGTTGATTCAAAGTTCAGGTTCTCTTCCCTTGTTGCCTTAGGGTAGCTAAAATAGATCAGTTAGTCAAATCATATCATAAAACAAAAAAATAAATAAATAAATGAATAAATCCAATCAGATGAAATTTTGTAATTAATTTGTGTAAAATTGCGCTAATGCCTACGAATTGTCCCATAAGGTACCAAAAATTGCTTTCAGAAGCCCGTACCTGTTAAGATCGAGGAGAAGGCTCGACATGGAACAGCAAGGAGAACAGACACTGCCAGGGCAGCATCCGGCAGAGTCTAGTCATACCCAAGTGGTCAATGAGATGCAGCAAAAGATGGATAGCATGACTTCCATCATCCAGGAACTGATGACAGAGCTGAGAGAATTGAGGCAGGGCCCGCCAGTGGTTCTAGTCGCCCAGCAGCCGCAGCCACAGTTCCCGCCCCAAGCGTAGGCGGTGCCACCACCATGTCCCGTAAACCCCCCTCCCCTAGCACCACCACCACCACCACCGGCAGCACCATTTCACATGGCACAACAAGATCAATTTCTGCCTATCCATCTGGGACAGGGTGATGAGGACTGGTACAGAGCCCAGGAGGTGCAGTTTGAGGAGAAGCTGACAGCAGTAAGGGAAGAGAACAGAACAGAGATGGCCACCCTAAAGGAGCAGCTCAAACAGCTCCAACCCAGCACAGTGCAGAGTGAGGCTACTCTGGAAAGCCTCTGTTTCTTTTCAGATATTCAACTCCCAGCTAAGTTCAAATGCCCTGAGTTGCACCAGTTCGACGGCACGGGGTGCCCCTTGAACCATTTGGGGTCCTATTTTGGCGACATGTGCCAGTATGCCAAGGAAGAGCGGATCATGGTGCAGTTCTTCCAAAAGTCATTAACTGGGGCCGCTTACTCCTGGTTTCTGAGTTTGGATAAGGCCAAGATCAAGACATGGAACGATTTGGCAGCAGTCTTTATCCAACAGTACCGCCTGAACAGCCAAATTGTGCAGACAAGGGCAAAATTGTAGAGGCTGGCTAAGAAGAGCCAGGAGTCAGTGAGAGAATACGCCAAGCGCTTGAAGGAGTTGGCAACACTGGTGCAGCCGCCGTTGTTAGAACAGGAAATGACATCCCTGTTTATTGCATCTTTGGGCCAACCTTTCTTCACTCTGCTGCTAGGACAGAGTACGTCGAACTTCAATGACCTGATCTTGACCGCCGATCGGATTGAAGACGCGGTGAGAGCCGGGAAAATAGATAGCAGTGGGCAGAGCGCCGCACCAAGAAGGCCAGTGACAGGACAGGCCAGCAGAAACCAGGGGCAAGAGCCCTGTAGGCAGGAACAGCAGGCAGTGAACTACGTGCACCCGGCACAGCCTTATCACTTCTCCCAAGGACCAGAGGCAGTGGCACCTCAAGGGACCGGGCAGACAGCTTACCAAGGGGTAAGGAAGACGAAAGAAGAATTTGAAGCTAGGATGAAACGGGTTTTCACCCCCCTGCCCTATGCACCCGTGGAATTGCTACCCACTCTGCTGAAGAAAGGGTACTTGCAAACCAAAGCCCCGAACCCCAGACTAGTCAATGCCAGGAGCTACAACGCTGCAGAGCGGTGCGAGTACCACTCTGGTGCCCCAGGACACCATACCAATCGGTGTTGGGATTTGAGGCACGACATCCAAGACCTGATTGACAGCAAGCGCATCACGGTCGACCCGCCAGCACCACCCTCCCAAACTCCAGCAACCGGCGTGACCACCAATCCTCTCCCAGACCACGCGAAGGCCTCCACTAGTAGGACGGCGAATCAAGTAAGTAGTGATCAGGGCACTGGGCGGCTCGACCCTTCCATACTCATTGGCCGACCAGGGCAGACAGTGAAGGTGCAGCTTCGAGCAGAAACCCCCTCGACAGCACTCGCAGTAAAGGAGAACACAGGCGCCTACATCTATGCTATAGAGGATGAATCGCAAAGCAGTGAGGAAGTCACGGGGCCGTGGAACCTCGTACAATGCGGATGGATCAGTGACTCCCCATCCCCTCCGCGCAGAGAAGGAGTCGGCAGTTCCGAAGGACCCTGGTTCCGAAATGGGCCACAGGACACAGATGCGTCAGTGGACAGTTCAAGGGTACCCCCACAGATGTCTACCGGATGGCCACCTGAGTATATGTCCGCGACATCCGAGCCGGACCTGCAATCCCTCACCGATCCCCTATTAGCGGAACCGAGTTCAGAATCCTCTTCCCATGGCACGTCTGAGTGGTTCGTCCCCCCTCATGCCACGGAAGAAGAGGAACCACCATCCACTCTTGAACTTGCAACCCTGCTTGATCCGTATGAGAGTTTAGACAAGTCCCCTGATACGGACTCAGAAGACACATCGGCAGAAGAAAGCAGGGCAGTGAACGTTATCGAAGGAGATGGCAGTGACTTCCCTACTGATCTCCCTCTGGTGCACTTCCACCCACACATAGACCAAGAGTTTTTCTACCCCACCCCTCTCACCAACCCCTCGGCCCTTAACATCCACGATATCATGGACTCACCTCCACAAGACCCCTTCCACCTTTCATTCGAACCACCCACACTGAATCTTTCAAAGCTCAACCTGGAGCCACCCTCGTACAAGGCCGCACCCCCACCTTACCCCACCCAATCTTTCCACCATCAAGCCACCTCCACAACCACCATTGAAGCAGAAATCGACCGAATCACCCGATCCGGTCGATACGTAAACACCGATCCCCCACCCGCACCAGAGGGAGCAGAAGCAGAAGCAGAAGCAAAAAGGAAAGAAAAAGGGAAGGATGTGGTTACTGAATTGCCACAGACCCTCAAGAGAAAGGGGAGGGCCACCGAAGAGGAGATCATAGAATTGCACCACAGTGTTTTCACTCCAGAGTACGACATCCTCCAGCAGTTGAACAAGGTGCCCGCCCAAATCTCCATAATGCGACTTCTTATTGATTCAGAAAAGCACAGGGCAGTGTTAATGAAGGTCCTGGGAGACGCACACGTACCAGCAAGCATTGAACCCGAGCAGCTAGGGGCAGTGGTTTCAGTGATCATGGCACCCCAGGCCATCTCCTTCTCTGCAGCAGATCTGCCACCTGAGGGTTGCGACCATACTGAGCCGCTTTACATCACAGTGAAGTGCGTCGATCTCATCGTGAAACGTGCCATGATTGACAACGGGTCAGCATTGAACATATGCCCGATGAGGACATTCCACAATCTACAGTTGAGCCATACCATGATCAAGCCAAGTGGGCACAATGTCAGAGGCTTTGACAACGCCCGAAGGGGCTCACTGGGAGAAGTCACTCTAGTGATCATAATTGCAGATAGGCCCTTTACCATGGAGTTTGAACTCATGGATATCAACGCCTCGTTTAACTTGCTGATCGGGAGGTCTTGGCTGCATCAGGCAGGAGCAGTATCTTCCACACTACACAGAATGGTCCGGTTTATATCGGGCAACGAGTTGATTACAGTGCATGCGGAGGATCACTAGGAGTTTGAGAGGGTTGGAGTACCCTATGTCGACTATGAGTTGCCCACCACCCTCAATTTCCAAGCAGTGGAGATGGTGCAGGTGAATCGTATCCCTTAATCTGAAAAGGGGCGACGACTCTCGAAAAGGAGGAGAAAGCACATGTTTAGCGCTGCAGACTGCGCAGACTGGGGCCTCAGAGCCGGTGATGGACTAGGCAAGTATAAGCAGGGAATCAAGGCAGCCATCCAACCTTATGAGCAGACCACTGGGTTCGGATTGGGGTTCAGGCCACAGCCAGAAGACTACTCCCGACTCATTGGGAATCGTGCCGAAAGGAAAAGAGCAAGAACTAAAGGAAGAGACCCCCATTGGCCCATATGCGTGCAAGAGAACTTATACCACCATTTCACTAACATGGAGCGTGAGGCGGCTCAGGCCATCGAGAACATAGTCCCCCAAGGGTGGGGAGATGAGTTTCTGGACACCCCTGCCGAAGAAGAAGACTACCTGCAAGGCCTAGCTCAGATGCTCTGGGAGGAGCCACCATCCATGGAAATGATTGGAGATATAGTGGAAGTAGACCCGTTGGCTCCTGAGGGGTCGCCAGATGGCCTGCCAGCACTGGTCGCCCTGGACTCAGTCGACAAAGTCACCATGGCCTTCACCCCACCAGATGAGCAGTTCATCCCTGAGGGGATCCTGATCAACTCTGCAAGTGTGATGGAAGTGCCGCCACCTGCTCCCCTGGAAGAATCCAAAGAAGAAGGTCCAATCATGTATGTTTGCATGATGGAAGGGCGAGACAGCTCAGGAACACCAACCAGCAGGCCAAGGTCGCCTCCTCCACGCCCCTATATCCCGCACCCTGGAACTCGCGATGGTTTGAACCGCATGTTCCGTAGCATGCCCCAAGTGCTAGGGCCAGTACCGGAAGAAGTGTACCATGCAGCTTACGGCAAATGGGCACCACCAGCTTACTCTTCTACAGTGCCTGGGATACCAACTGGGATACCCATAATGTTTGCACCCCCAGAGTTGACCCGGCCAACGAAGTTACCATCGCGTATGCGCCACCCGAGGACGAGATACCGTGGGCCATCCCCATCAGTGGAGCATGGATGGGGATATCATCAGAATCTGGCCCCCAGTCAGAGAGAAGCCAGAACAAGCCAGTGGGAGGCGCATCACAAGATCCGATTTGCATATCTTCGGATGACAGTGCCAACATGGTACTGGCTGAAGAACCAGAAACAGCAGTCATCATCAGCAAGAAAGACCAGGCACCACTCAAGAATTGGAGCGCCACACCTTTTGCCATCAGCAAAGCGGCTATCCCAAAGGGGGTTTCTATCACCTCTGAAGTTTCTATTGTAGCTACTGCTGAAGTTTTTAATGAATATCTGAATGCTTCCTACTACTTGCATCCGTTTTAAAATGAAAATACCAAAAATAAGCAACTTGAACATCGCAATCTTAGTATCAATCACGACGCACACTTGGAAGATCTGGGGCACGGGATAGGTAATGAGATTGCCATAATTAAACAAAAAGAACAAAAAGAAATTGAAAAGCCAGTACAGATGGCAATAATAAATAAAGTACATGAGCCAGTGTCCAATCTTGAAAATGAGCAAGAACTCGACAAATCAAATTGGGGCACTTGCCCATCGCAGTAAGAAGATTTAGACATCGTCCCCTGTAAGCCTTTCGAGCATGAGGATGATGATGAATCATGGGAGACCCCGCTTGAATTCCAACTTGCATTGGAAAGACATGAAAAGGGTCCCCAGGCTAAAATTGAGGAAACAGAGTCAATTGACATAGGTAAAATAGCACAACCAAGGATCCTCCAAATTGGTAAAAAGCTGTCACCATTATTGAGAAAACAGATGTTTGATTTTCTTAAATCTTATTCTGACATGTTTGCATGGTCATACAAGGATATGCCTGGGTTAGACACGGACTTGGTTGTGCATCGGTTGCCTACAAAGTCTGAGGCCGTACCTGTGAAACAGAAGCTCAGGCGCACGAAGCCGGAATGGGCCCTAAAGATCAAGGAAGAGGTCACCAAGCAGTTGGATGCCGGATTCCTGCAAGTAACTCACTATCCAGAGTGGCTGGCCAACATCGTGCCAGTTCCCAAGAAAGACGGGAAAGTCAGGATGTGTGTTGACTATAGAGATCTGAACAAAGCAAGTCCAAAGGATGACTTCCCATTGCCGCACATTGATGTACTGGTGGACAATACAGCAACGCATTCGATGTTCTCCTTCATGGACGGTTTCTCTTGTTACAACCAGATAAGGATGGCAACTGAAGATATGGAGAAAACATCCTTCATCACGCACTGGGGCACTTACTGCTACCGCATGATGCCATTTGGACTGAAGAATGCGGGTGCTACATATCAGCGTGCGATGACTTTGTTGTTCCACGACATGATACACAAGGAGATGGAAGTGTATGTGGATGACATGATAGCAAAATCCAAGGAAGAAGAAGACCACTTGGTGAACCTTGGAAAGATGTTCGACAGACTCAGAGAGCACAAACTTCGGCTCAACCCAAACAAGTGTGTGTTTGGAGTTACTTCAGGGAAACTGCTCGGCTTCATAGTGGGCAAACGGGGCATAAAGGTCGACCCCGTCAAAGCAAAGGCAATTCTGGAGATGCCTCCTCCGTCGACAGAAAAGGAAGTGAGAGGATTCCTGGGCAGATTGCAGTATATCATTAGGTTCATCGCACAAATGACTCCTGTGTGCGAGCCTATATTCAAGCTGCTAAAGAAAGACAACCCTGTGGTTTGGAATGATGACTGTCAAGTAGCGTTTGATAAGATCAAGGCCTATCTGATGAGTCCGCCGACATTGGTCCCGCCTGTCCCAGGACGACCTTTGATCATGTATCTGACAGTCTCTAATACGGCAGTAGGATGTGTGTTAGGGCAACACGATGAGAAAGGAAGAAAAGAACAAGCAATCTACTACTTGAGCAAGAAATTTACCAATTTTGAAGTCAGATACACAGTGCTTGAAAAGACGTGTTGCGCCCTGGTCTAGGCAGCTCAGAAGCTCCGACACTATTTGCTTAGTCACTCAGTCTTACTGATCTCCAATCTGGATCCATTGAAGTACATCTTTGAGAAGCCGATCTCCATTGGTAGGATTGCCAGGTGGCAAGTCCTTTTATCTGAGTATGATATTGTCTACACAACAAGGAAGGCAATAAAAGGGCAGGCTGTAGTAGATCACTTGGCAGAGCATCCACTACCTGACTACCAACCACTTCTGACTCACTTCCCGGATGAAGATGTGATGTGTACAGAGTCTACAGGTGATACAGAAGAAGCCAAGTGGCAGATGTTCTTTGACGGGGCAGTGAATGTAAATGGAAAATGGATCGGAGCAGTGCTAATCTCCCCAGACGATGTCCATCACCCGATAGCAGCAAAACTTCTGTTTGATTGCACTAGCAACATGGCTGAATATGAAGCGTGTGTGTTAGGCTTGCGAGCAGTAATTGAGATGCATATACAAGAGCTAAAAGTATTCGGTGACTCAAGTTTTATCATCTACCAAGTGATGGGAGATTGGAAAACTAGAGACGTGAAGTTGGTACCATACCAAGAACTGGTCAAGGAATTGGAAGAGCAATTCGAGAGCGTGACATTCTACTACATGCCACGAGACGGGAATCGATTTGCGGATGCACTAGCTACGCTGGCATCAATGGCCACCATCACAGATGATGTTTGGGTGCAAACACTGGAAATAGAAATTCAGCGTTACCCTGTTTACTGCTTCAGCGTCGAGAAAAGCACACCCAAAGAGGAGCCTTGGTACACAGATATAGAGAGGTATATAAGAGACAGAATTCTGCCAAAAGGTGCCTCAGCTGTAGAGAAGCAAACTATCCAAAGGTTGGCAGGGCAGTACTTCTACAGTGGGGGCAGGCTGTACAAGAAGTCATACAACGACTCTCTACTACTATGCGTCAGAGAAGCCGAAGCGCAGAAATTGATTGAGGAAGTCCATGGAGGGTTGTACGGTGCACACATGAATGGGCATATGCTAGCAAGGAAGATTCTAAGGATGGGCTATTACTGGATGACCATGGAAGTCGACTGCTACGCTCATGTCAGAAAATGCCAGTTATGCCAGATTTATGCCGACAACATCCATGCACCGCCGAATACGTTGTATTCTATGACACCACCTTGGTCGTTTGCCATCTGGAGAATCGACATGATAGGCCAGGTTCATCCAATGGCTTCAAACGGGCATCGGTTCATCTTAGTGGCAATTGACTACTTTACCAAGTGGGTAGAGGCCATGTCCTTCATGAATGTGAAGAAGTCTCATGTGCTCAAGTTCATCAGGAACAATATAGTTTGCCACTATGGGGTGCCAGAAGCGATCATCACTGATAACGCAAAGAATCTGAATAACAGGGACATGGAAAAGATGTGTGAAGATCTGAAGATCAGACATCTAAACTCCACGGCATACCGGCCCAAGATGAATGGGGCAGTAGAGGCTGCAAACAAGAATCTGAAGAAGATACTTGAGAAAATGGTAGTCACTTACAGAGACTGGCATGAGAAGCTGCCCTATGCACTACACGCCTATCGGACGTCGATTAGGACATCGACCGGGGCAACCCCTTTCGCCCTGGTATATGGAATGGAAGCAGTCCTCCCAGTGGAAGCACAGATTCCATCGCTCAGAATTCTGAAGGAAGCTGAAATCAGTGACGTCGAATGGGAAGAATCCAGATTTGACCAGTTGCAGTTATTAGATGAAAAGAGGATCAAGGCTTTGTGCCATGGCCAGCTCTATCAACAGAGAGTGGCACAAGCCTACAACAAGAAAGTGAAGTCACGACAATTCAAGGTGGGAGACCTGGTATTAAAGAGAATCTTTCCTCATCAAGAAGACAACAGGGGGAAATTCAAGCCAAACTACGAAGGGCCATTCGTAGTCCACAAGGTTCTGTCCCGAGGAGCACTAATCCTACAAGAAATGGACGGGGCAATTTTTCCCGAGTCGATAAATGCAGACGCAGTCAAACTGTACTACGCCTAAGATCATTCTGATTGGGAAATGAAGAGAGGCCATCCTTGACTCTCCTTAGACTGTAAATCCTTCTAAATACCCTAAATTCTCCCCTAGTTAAACAATTTTGAGCCTTAAAATTCTTTCAACCCATTGCAAGCGTTCTACACATCAAACGGGGCATTCCTGGCAAAGCAAAAAGAAACAGGGCATTCTTGCCCAGAAAAAACCTCAAAAAGAAGAGAAAAGGCAATAGAAAAAGAAAGAAAAAAGAAATAAACACAAAAAATGGGGAAATGTTTACCCGCTAAGAAATATAGAGATGAAAATAAGCCAGGATGTAAGTCCCACCAGCAATAAAAGTAGCACGCTTTGCAAACCCAAATGAATAAGCTTTTTTGAGCCACTTATCCTTTCTTTCATAACCAAGACCAAGCCTACGCTTCGTCCTATCTCTAAGACCTCTCGGATCCCGAAAGGAATGATCTAGGCAAACAGTTAAGTCAGCATTCGTCAGCAATGACGAAATTCAGAGTTTCCTAAAAAGGCTGGACGCAGCAAAAACCCAAAAAAAGGGCGTTGTGTGGTTAGTCCCAAAAAAAAAAAAAAAGAGAGAAAAGGAAACTGGTCACATCTGGATTGAGCAGAGCAAGACACAGAAGAGAGCAGTGACAATGGCAGACAGTAAACTGAGAAGATTGCACAGATCTGAGAGGTTCAGACCGGCAGGTTGGGCCTGAGTTAAAGGCTTCACAGTGGCCTGTGATGACAATGCCACGGAAAATACCAAGCACTCCAAGTCCCGTCGGACCTTGGAAAATTTCTTTGATATTGCAAACACAGGCACACACTGACACACCTGTTTTCTCTATAATTGTCCTGCTTAACTGTTTTGGGCTCCGCATTGGACTACTAACCTGAGGTGATAGTCTCTCAACCTTGGTAGAGGCCGCTTCTAGCTGCAATGGGCAAAACGCTCAAAGCAGGAAGAAGATAAGAATGCTTTGCGTTTATCTCTAGCTAGTCCAAGACTAACCTTTTGTTCCTTTCTCGACTTCACAGGTACAGCAAGAATGGGATAACAGGACATCTTCCCCAAATCCCCAATGGAGTTCCTTCAGTAAACGGAGAATAATACCCTCCAAAATCCCCAGTGGAAGGCCTTCAACAAACAAGGGACGACACCCTTACATCCCTAGTAGAGTCCTCTCAAACAGTAAGAGAGTAGTACCTGATGATGCAGACTTCTCAAGCCTCGCCCAGTCTGAAGAGGCCAGCTTTGCAAAGAAAAGCGGAAAGAAGATAAACAAGCTCGCATCAATCCCTGGTGGAGTCTCTCACGCTCAACAAGAATGCAGACGAACATGAAGAGTTCGCACCCAAGCGAGAAAGGAAGATGACGGCGTGAGGTACCCCGTTTATCCCCAGCGGAGCACCATTTCCAAGGGAATTCCCACGCTTGTCAGAAAGGCCCGACCTGAGAGACTGGGCAATGAGGAAGGGATCTTGACTAATCCCTAGTAACAGACCTCGGCCTCGTAAAGCCAACCAGAAGGCGCGTTGCAGAAGAAAGAAGCAGCAAGGCATGAAGCAGGATAAGCAAAGATAAAGATCCCATCGGACAAGAGGCCCCTTTTGTAATTTTTGATTTCACATTTCTGTAAATAGAGTAGAGCAGGTGTGTGAGCTCCCCTGAGGCACTGGACAGCGCTGGAAGCACCTCCTCACCAACTGTAAGCACCTCATTTTTGCGCTCCTAGAAAAACCAGAAATGCAAACCCTAGACAAAAAGTCAAACCCTGAGGGGTCAAAAGTTGACTTTTTGATCAAATGAAATTTGGCCACCTTGCTTTATGCCATTGGATAGAGAATCTCGACACGAGTCCAACGCAACTGAGTTTGCAGGAATCGGGGTCCGGATGAAGGTTCGGCGGGCGGTCAAACTTAAGGAAAAGCCAAGAGTTGACTTTTCCTCGAATTCCGTGCCAAGTACCTAGCTTTATGCCATTGGATAGAGAATCTCGACACGAGTCCAACGCAACTGAGTTTGCAGGAATCGGGGTCCGGATGAAGGTTCGGCGGGCGGTCAAACTTAAGGAAAAGCCAAGAGTTGACTTTCCTCGAATTCCGTGCCAAGTACCTAGCTTTATACCATTGGATAGAGAATCTCGACGCGGTTCCAACGCAACTGAGTTTGCAGGAATCGGGGTTCGGATGAAGGTTCTGCGGGCGGTCAAACCTGAGCAGAGCGAAAAGTTGACTTTCTGCTAAAATCCGATCCGGAGGCATACCCCTAGGTCATGGGATTGAGGGCTCGGATACGATTCTAATGAAACTAAGTTTGCCCAGATCGGAGTCCGGATGAAGAAAATATAAGCTGACGAAATTCCCGAGCAGCAAAACCGGCAATCTGCGCACGTGGCAAAAAGCTGCACACGTGGCGAGTTGCGCAGGAAAATATCTCAGGGATCAAATCCGTAAATATCCAAATATACGAAATATCCCAGGGACTAAATCTGTAAAAATCCGAGAATATCGGATTGAATTGAAAATTACCGGGGGCTAAATCTTGATTTTTCGATTCTTTAGACAAACGAGCGGCCGCATTTAATGATTTCTCATAATGCGGTCGCTCGAGCCGAGGTGGCAAGCAAGTGGGCGCCCCCTTTGTTTTTCCCTTATATAAGCCGCGCGAAATCTCGCGCACAGGGTTGGAAAATTTCGGAAAAAAAAACTAAGTGTTCGGATTGCTGGAGGGTTCGAAGGGTTTTTGTTTGATTTTCTTCTTCCTTCACCCGAAGCCCCCCTCTCTTCACCCCTGCTTGCTTCCCAGAAAACCCCAAGCGCCTCACCCCCCTTTGGTTCTTCTCCATTTCCACCCAAGCAAGTGGAAGCTTGCTATTGTTGGTGCGGTAAAGAGGAGGCTCCAGCTGCTGTCCGCCTTCGAGGAGGCTCCCCCACTCTACTCCAGAACTCAAGAACCACCAGGTAAACATCCCTGTTACATTGGGTTATACATATATGAGTATGCATGCTTTTTTCATAAGCCGGTCTTATTCGGTGGTATTAGGACCACTGCAAAGCTTGCCATGTTTTTTTTCTTTCTTTTCACCTCCCTCTGATGAAGACCACCAAGTAAGGAAGAGGTAGATGCGTGTGTTGCTCGCGCCGAAAAGGGAGCATGTTCCCCAGTTCCCTTCATCCATTGTATCCCTGTAAACCCCCCTCCTCATTCCCTTCTTCGGATGTTAGTATGCCTGCTTGAAGGACCAGTCTGTGGATGAAAGTGCATGTAATGTCTGCATGTTGTTTTCTTTGTTTTTGTTGTGCTGGACTTGCTAACATGCTATTTGCTGTTTGTGTACCCTTGAGCATGCTTCCATCACCCCCCTCCTTTTTCAAGCTGTTAATGCATCTGTACCAGTTTTTTATCGGGTTTGTTTTCTTTCTTCTAAAAGATGTTGGGTTGTGGGATGAAGCATGAAGCATGTTTAGATTAATTTCAATACAAGTTTAAGTGCCTTCTGGGGAGTGGTCGAAGCCCGGGGAAGTGTTCTGGGCATGTTATTCGTGAAGTATTTTGAAAGCATGGTTGTATTGTAAGTTTTCTGGGTTTTCAAAACTTGAAATAAAATGTAGTTAGATTAAATCCAAGATTAGTTGGGAGGTGTTCTGAGCATGTTAGGAGGCTAGTGGAACAGTTACAGACCAAAAAAAATCGGCCAGAGATGGAGATCTCAAAAAAACAGAGAGTTGAAAATTGCAGTGAGCTGCCGCCCATCTGGCGCCCACCTGGCGCTCACCTAGGAGGTGGGCGCCCCTTTCATCTCACTTCCCGCCGAGCTAGCGCCCACCTGGCGCTCAGCTCGCGCCCACTAAAAACCAGGTTAAATTCTGGCGCCCTTCTCGCGCCCATCTCGCGCTCACCTCCCGCCCAGCTCGCGCTCACCTGGTATCGGGTGAGCGCCAGGTCAAAATTTCGCCCGGTTCTGGCGCCCACCTGGCGCTCACTTCAGGAGGTGAGCATCTTGTGTTTTTTTTTCTGACAAAGTGTCCATCTTGTGTTTTTTTCTGTGATTATTGCTAGATTTGAATGCCATTTCCAAACTGGATAAACCAATAGGGTTTCCGGGTGACGTCGGATTTGGACCCCCGGTCCAACTTGACTTCCAGTGGGCCTTCCAACGGGGCCCACCCAGCCCAGTAAACACCAAAGCCTGCCATTAAATAACTTAAGTAAAAACGAACAATTTGAACCGGGCGGGCCAAACCCAATACGGCCCACCCGAGCCTTGTTATGTGAAATTGATGCATGAATTGCGTGGTTTGGCCGAGACCAAGGGCAAGGGCCTACCGGGCCCGCCAAAGCCCACCAACCGAACCAAGGAAGGGTGCAAACCCTAATTTCTGGTAACTTGGGCTTACAAGCCCAGATTTGGACTACGGGCCCCAAGCCCAGTGTCCAGCTCACTTTGGCAGATTAAAAAGATAAATCTAATAAAAATACTTGGCCACCATTTGGGCCCACCTTAGGGGCCCACAAACCAGTCCGGCCCACTTGTGCATGAAAAACACTTAATCTTCAAAGCTTAACTTAAAGTAAAATCTGTTGAACTAACCAAAGCCCAAAGGACCTCTCAGGCTAGACTGAGGTCCACAAGGGTACACGGGCTTCACTAAGCCCACCAAGGATACCGTGGGCCTTCCAACAGGGCCCACCCAACCAGACCCAGATCACCTAATTAAACAAGATAAAAGCAATTAAAGGGACCCACACCACTCAGGTGGTTCCGCCAGACTTAACCAAACTGCATATCGGATTAGGAATCGGGTGAGACCAATGGAAGCTGACTCAAACCAGGGAACCCACGGGACCCGTCATCCGACGGGGTGGACCGGGGTGTCTACGGACTTCCCCGGACCACAACCGAGAACAGACTTAGAATCTCAAGCCGCAGACCAAAAGCCCTAATAGACAGGATTAGGCACCCAGGTGTCCGCCTGCACCCCATCAGGCGGTGGCGACTCCGAATTTCCCCGTGCCGCGTTTCCCACGCGCACACACCAACAGCAGCTCCTCCTCCACTCTTCTTTCCTTTTTTCTCTAGCCATCCCGCACCCCAAGCCAACCCTTGGCCGTCAAATCCCTAAAAAAAAAACTAACTAAATATTAAAAGCATCAAGTAAAAGACACCAAATGGATCAGAAGTCTGAAGTCACCTAAAAAGCTTTAATGGAACAGACAAGAAGAAAAGAATATTGTCAAGTGTCTGGCATCAACGCCGAAACAAGTTGGCGAGATCAAGTCCAATCTAATCTCCTTCAAACTTAAGCCAATCGCCGAAGAGTTGCCCTACAAAAACCCGAAAAGCAAAGGGTGAGGAAACTCTGAAGCCAGGAAGTGACGCCACATGATTTGGCCGCTTCCCCCTCAAAATGAAAACTTCAAAGGACTGAGGCTCGTCGACCATATCGTCAGGAATGCCAGGCGCAAAAACGAGATTCTTTTTTCTCTTTGCCGTTCATCCGCAAGGTGACTCCGGCAAAGAGGGGCAGCTGTAAGTACCTCATTTTTGCGCTCTGGAAAAGCCAGAAATGCAAAACCCGGCTAAAAAGTCAAACCCTGAGGGGTGAAAAGTTGACCTTTTAATCAAATAAAATTTTGGCCACCTGGCTTTATCTCGATGGATAGAGAATCCCGACACGAGTCCAACGCAACTGGGTTTGCAGGAATTGGAGTCCGGATAAAGGTCCTGCGGGCGGTCAAACTTAAGGAAGAGCCGAGAGTTGACTTTTCCTCGAATTCCGTGCCAAGTGTTTAGCCCTATGTCATTAAATAGAGGGCTCCGATACGAGTTTAATGCAATTGAGTTTGCTCAAATCGGAGTTCGGAAGAAGGAGATATGATCTGTCGAAGCTTTCGAGCAGCAAAGCCAGAAACTGCACACGTAGCGCAGGAACTGCAGACGTGGCAGCTAACGCAGCAAAATATCTCAGGGACTAAATCTTAAATATCAAAAATTCGTACGGGCGATCCGTAGATATCCAAAAGTCTCAAATCGGTCGAATCGGTCAAGTCGAAGGGCAAATCGGTAATTTTTCGATTTGTATCCGGTATTTAATACCGGATACACTTGCCCTTCTTCATATCCAGACTTAAAGACCGGATACAAGAAGATTTTTGTGCGAGATTCGCGCCGATCGCCCAACAAATTCGCGGCGGCATTTAATTTTCAAATGATTATGTTTTGTATCCGGTATTGAAGACCGGATACAAAGGAGTGCTAGTGTATCCGGTCATGAAGGTCGGATAAGGAGAGGCCTTAATGTATCCGGCCTGAGTTGCCGGATACATTAAGTTGCCTATAAATACCAAAACAGCAGCTCATATCCGGGGTTGGCTGTTTCTTTGCCGCTTTGAGCTTCCCTCTCCCACTTTTTCCCACGAGCACCTTGCCTCCTTTGCCCTTAATAACGTCATCACCTCATCCCAAAAGCCATCCAAGCCTTTGCCTTCTCCCCCCTTTCCATTTTCTGGTTGAAGCAAGGGAGAACTGCTGCTGTTGCTGAGAAAAGGAGGAGTTCCAGCAGCTATCCAAGCCCAAAGGAAGTGCCGGCACACCCCCAAAGAGGTTTTAAAGCCTAAGGTAAGACTTCCCGCTGTATTGTGTCCATCATATATTAAGCGTAGATTTTTCTGTGGTATTTTCTTCCGTTTGTCTTCTTGTTCTGCATGGCCTTGTTTTAGCATGATTTATGCATGCATTTGGTGTTCCTTTCATGGCATGGAGCCACCACACGTATGATACCCACGTAGGCTAGTTTAGGGAGCATGAAAGCCCGAGGTTTATACCTTTTAGTGCCTTGTAGCTACGGCTGTTGGGCTTATTCTAAGCAGTTTTTTTTGTTGAGGAGCATGTTCCTCCCTTCCCCATCTAATGTACCCCTTAAATAACCCCCCAGATTCCCTTCTTGATGCTTTTTTTTTTATCATTTTGGTTCTCTCGCTTTCTCTCGTATTTTTTATGAGTATGTGTCTTCTTGTCATTGTCGACTGGAGCTTCTTGTATTGTTTATTGTCTTGGTTATGGTCTCTGCATGCTCCGTGATCCCCTCTCTAGACATATTGTTCCCTATGTTTAAGCATGCATGTTCTTTTTGGATGATAACATGCTGGGTAATAATCGCTGTGTCCTCTTCCCTTTTTTGATTGAATGATCACTAAGGTCTTGGCATGCTCCATCACCCCCAAGTCCCCCCACAGTTTTGCTGCAAAGTCCAAGAAGGAGAAGCCAAAGGTGGCTTCTCCCAAACCTGAACGTATGTGGGCCCATCCGAGGGCCCACCTGACTCTTAAAACCCCCCTGGGAGCCCTTGGAATCCATCTCGAAAGGCAGAAACCAAAAAAGAAGCCATTTCAGGGTGATCCGGCAACTCAGGCGGGATCACCTGGGGCCCAGGTGTATCCGGCCAGTTAGGCCGGATCACCTACAGACCCTGTGTATCCGGCCTGAATTGCCGGATACACACAAAAACTTGATGTACTTTTTGGACATTGTGATGTTTTTGCCGAATTTTTGAGTGATTTGAACCAAAACCACTGAACCAATAGGGTTTCCGGATCACCCGGAAACCCCTTTTGGGACTTGGGCCAACCGGTCCAACTTGGCACCCGGAAACCCCTTTTGGGACTTGGGCCAACCGGTCCAACTTGGCACACTAGTGGGCCTTCCAACAGGGCCCACCAAGATCAATAAACACCAAAGCATGCAACTTAAGCAAGATTAAGTGAAATTAACCAATCTAATCGGATGGGCCAAACCCAATGCGGCCCACCCGTACCTTGATGTGTGGATTAACATGTGAATTGCATGGTTTGGCCGAGACCGTGGGCTAGGGCCTGTCGGGCCCGCCAGAGCCCGCTAACCGAACCAAGTTAGGGTACAAGCCCTAAACTTCGAAACACTGGGCTTTCAAGCCCAAAATCTGGATCACGGGCCCCAAGCCCAGTGACCAGCCCACTTTGGCAAAATTAAACAAGCATAAATTAAAGCATTTTCTTGGCAACCAACATGGGGGCCCACCTAGGGGCCTGCAAACCAATGCCGACCCGCTTCTTGCATGAAAGTCACTTAAGTTTCAAAAAAGAACAATTAAAATACAACCAACACATTTAACCCAAGCCCAAAGGGCCTCCTAGGTTAGACAGAGGCCCACCAAGGGCACACTGGCTCATCCAAGCCCACCAATGACAC
This sequence comes from Buxus sempervirens, assembly GCA_947561395.2. NCBI lineage: Eukaryota > Viridiplantae > Streptophyta > Magnoliopsida > Buxales > Buxaceae > Buxus > Buxus sempervirens. Next base: position 6,104,642 of record OX387190.1, on the reverse strand, counting down.
CGTGGGCCTTCCAACGGGGCCCACCCAATCAGACTCATACAAATTAAGTTAAGCAAAGATAAAATCAACTAAAGGGACCCACACCACTCAGGTGGTCCCGCCAAGACCTAACTTAAATACCTGCTGGATTAGGAATCGGGTGAGAACCAAGTGAGAAAGCTGACTCAAACTAGGGAACCCAAGGGACCCGTCATCCGACGGGCTGGACTGGGGTGTCTACGGACTTCCCTAAACCACAACCGAGACCCGACTTAGAATCTCAAGCCGCAAACCAAAAGCCTTAAATAGACAAGATTAGGCACCCAGGTGTCCGCTGATGTACTTTTTCGCAAGTGCACGAATTCGTAACAAGTAATAAAGTGATTAAATAGAGTGTCGAACCCACAGGGAATGGTAGCTACTAAATACTGAAATTACTATCCTAAATTCTATTTGGATAATCAAAAAGTGAGATGGGTTTTTAACTAGCAATTAAAATTATTAACTAAGAAAATATTAGAGTAAGATTTAATAAGAGATTTAAAATACTAAGGCATTTGATTTCATCATAAACAAATCTGAATTAACTCTTGAATACACATGCTACTGAATGTTATAATCCACTTTGAAAGCGAAAATCCCTATTCTATCCAATGGTCTCTCTCGAGCACCAACGAACTTACCTCCCCACGATAACTCACGATATCTCTATGCGAATTTAAAAGTAACAAGGTACATTAAGATCTGTGGAGTTTCATGTCCAAAAACACAAAGCTACATAAACCATGCCAATATCTCTATCAACATGTAGAATATGGTATTTTATCACAGGAACTAAAATTGTATATCTCCTCTCGGTCTCAATACAACTACCATATACAATTGAATGGTGATCAAGTACTCAATTGGGTTAAGCACAATAATAAAATACTCAAAGAATGAATCATAAATCCTTTAGCAATAGTATTCAGAATTAAAACATCATGTTTAGATTACATCAAAGCCTTAGAAAGAGAAATTAGTTCATGACTGAACTAAGAATAACCATCAAAACAGAGTATGAAAGAAAGAAGAAAAGAGAAGAAATAAACTAATGAGATCCAAGCTTTGATCTCTCCCACGTTCCTTGGCTCCTTCCTCACGTTCCCAGCATCATCCTCCTTCTCTTCACGTTCCTTTTCTCCTTTATATCAATCACCTCAACTTGCCCAGAAATCCCTTGAAGAGAATATAGAAACTTTCCTTCCAAGACTCCTAATGAAGGGAGAACTTCCTTTCCTTGTATATCCACGATTTTTGAAGTCCACAAACGACCTAATCTTCTTAATTAGAAACCCCTCTAAGTCCTCCTAAAAACTAGAAGAAGATCCCCAAGAAAAAGGAAACAAATCCGCAAAGTTCGGAATTGTAGAACAGGTTTTAATACTTGATCGTTCGAACGTTCATCGAACGCAGGTCGAACGTTCAGGTCAAAAAGTTGTTTCCTCTTCTCTTGTTCGAACGTTCATCGAACGGCCAGCGAACATTGCTCACAATTTCTCTATTTTTCACCAACGTTCGAACGACAGGCGAACGTTCAGCGCATGCTACTCTCGGGTTTCTCTGTAGATCACAAACGTTCGAACGACAGGCGAACGGCCAGCGAACGCTGCTCTCGGGTTTCTCTGCAGAATACCAACGTTCGAACGACAGGCGAACGTTCAGCGAACGTTGGTCATATCTTCTACAATTTGACTCTGATTGTTACGCCGTTTGAACCATGGCTTCTATAATCACCGAGAGTATCTCTACATCAACAAATTAGGCAAAATTTAGACAATGAAAATAAAATTCAAAGATGAAAGACTTTGACAATTTCTAAGTAAAATTGGGAATTAAATATGAAATAAAACTAGATAAGTCATGAATTTAATGTGCTATAATGTGGTATTTTCATGACTTATCATCTGCCTGCACCCCATCAGGCGGTGGCGACTCCGAATTGCCCCGTGCCGCGTTTCCCATGCGCGCACAGCGGGCATGAATGGTTTTTTCAAGGGAGCTAAGGGTTTGAGACAGGGTGATCCAATGTCTCCTTATATCTTTGTTCTCATCATGGAGATGTTTAATGCTATTCTTCATGAGAGCACCAGCAAACAAGCATTTAAATATTACCCCAAGTGCTCCAAATTAAACATCAAGCTTGTAAGTTTTGCGGATGATTTGATAATGTTCTCTCATGGAGATGCAGGTTCTATTGAATGTTGTATGGGGGCATTGCAGAAACTACAAAAAGTGTCTGGGCTTAAAGTAAACAAGGAGAAAACACTTATTTTTATGGCTGGTATGGACGAGAGTATGAAGACCAATCTGAGCAACAGATTTGGGTTGAAGCTAGGAAGCCTTCCCATCAAGTACTTGGGGCTGCCGTTGTTGTCCACGAAGCTTACCCCAAAAGACTGTGAGCCGCTTCTGTCTCGCATTAGAATGAGAATACAATCTTGGAAGAACAAGAATCTTTCGTATGCAGGTAGACTTACACTTATAAATTCGGTGTTATTCTCCATCACAGTCCAGTGGCAGTCAATCTTCATGATTCCCAAGTGTGTATCAGAGGAAATCCAAAAGGAATGTCACCATTTTCTTTGGGCAGGGCAAAATTCTTCAAAAAAGGTATGCCCCATTGCATGGAAGCTGGTTTGTGCACCGAGATCTCAGGGAGGGCTTGGAGTAAAAAATTTACAGGTATGGAATAAGGCGGCTATTTACAGGTATGGTCAATTGTTAACAAGTCCCAAACACTTTGGGCGAAATGGACTCAAAGCTATCTCATAAGTGTAAGTGTGAAAACTCACACTCCTGTTATGGCAAATGATTGACAAATTGTGTCCTCTAATGAAGCTTCAAGATGTGCAGATTAAACAATGAAAATTCAGTGAATTTAGTAAAGAAGAAGAAGTTGGTGCCACCACACTGCTACCACGCCGCTGCCACCCCCGCTGGCAGCGCATAAGGGAATTCGTGTGTCGAAAGAAAGGTTTGTGCACCTGCCGCGTACTCTCCCGCTAGCAGCTCGCTAGCAGCGCTCTTTTAACTGATTCAACTTACTCTGAGCGGGACTTGAGTTCGCTACCAGCCGTCTACATCGATCGCTTCACGACGCTACCAGCGCTCGACGCGATCTGAGATTTATTCTTTAAATAGACGAGTTGTAATTTTTAATTGTGACTTTTTCCTTTGGATCATTTGTTTTTCGAATCTTGAGGTGTTTGAGATTCGATCAAATCTTCTTTAGAGAGTCGGCGATCGAGTGAGGGGGAGATCTGAGATAGATCGCCTGGAATTGAAGACAGTGGATTCTTCTTCAATTCAGAACTTCATCTGATCGTGTGATCGCCTGGACTGGTGATCGGCCTTGATTGATGCGTAGGTGGATTCCTACTGCATTGGATCGTCTCAGTGGATTATGAGAGGATTGCTGCGATCTGGATTGATCTTGTTCTGCAGCTTGTGGATTCAAGCTGTGTTGCAGTTCGTGGATTCGAACTGTGGATCACTGGTGAGTGATTGTTTGCGATCTGGACTGATCGTGTTCTGCAGCTTGTGGATTCAAGCTGTGTAGCAGTTCGTGGATTCGAACTGTGGATTGCTGTTGAGTGAGTCAAATTGTAAAGGTTAAGTATGTACTCCTTTGTAATTGTCTTTTCATTCAATAGTGGATTTTGAAGGGTTAGTCGCCTCATATAGACTCGAGGTTTTTCCTGGATCTGGATCCAGGTTTCCTCGTATAATTCTTTGTGTACTGTTTCCGCATTGTTCAATTCTGAATTGTTATAGATCGTGGACCTTAAGAGTAGTCCTCTACTCTGTCAAGTGGTATCAGAGCCTATTCACTTTGAATTGCTATACATAGTGTGATCTAGATCTATAGCATGGATTTTGGAAAAGAAGGAGGATCTGCCTCTAGACCTCCTTTATTTGAAGGTAACAATTATTCTTACTGGAAAGCAAGAATGAGAGCTTACCTAAAATCAATCGATGAGCGTGTCTGGCTCTCGGTTTGTAATGGTTATCATCCACCTGTGATCACAACAGAAGTAGGTGTTGTGATCCCCAAACCTCATGATCAGTGGACTAAAACTGAATCTGATCAATGTGGATGGAATAACAAGGCAATGAATGCCTTATTTTGTGCTGTTAGTGTTGAGGAATTCAGAATAATTTCCTCATGTGAAGTTGCTAAGGAAGCTTGGGACACTCTTGAGGTAACTCATGAAGGAACCTCAGCTGTCAAGCTTTCCAGACTTCAGAGACTTACTACATCTTTCGAAACTCTATATATGAAAGATGATGAGTCTTTTGATGAGTTTTATGCTAAACTCTCTGATATTGTTAATTCTAGTTTTAATCTTGGAGAAAAAATCTCTACATCAAAGGTTATTAGAAAAATATTAAGATCTTTGCCTGAAAGATTCAGACCTAAAGTTACTGCAATACAAGAGGCAAAAGATGTAGATAACATGAGAATTGAAGATCTGGTAGGATCTTTACAGACTTATGAGCTAGATCTGAATATTCCAAAAAGAAATAAAGGAATAGCTCTAAAATCTGTAAAATCTGTAAATACTGAAGAATCAGATAATTCTGATGTTGATATGGATGAACTTGTTCTCTTAGCCAAAAAGTTTAAGAAAATGTTTAAAAAGAGACAATCCAATTCTTCATCATCCATGGACAGATCAAATAGGAGATCTGATAAGAAAATGTCTGATCCAAGAAAGGAGAAGAAATTTTCTCAGAATGATGAAGTCCAATGTTACAAATGTAGAGGATTTGGACATGTTGCATCTGATTGTCCCTCAAAGGATAAAAAGAAAAAGAATAATTATCAGGTTACTTGGGATGACAGTAACTCTGATAATTCTTCACAATCTGATGAGGATATCTCTGCAAATTTTACTGCTTTCAATTCTTTTTACTCATCCTCTTCTGGTAGTTCAATCTCTGGAATTGCAGGAGATAATAAAGAGGCTTTATCAGATGATGAAGAAGAACTACAAGAAGCCTACAATCAGCTCTATAAGGAATTCAATAGAGCTCAGAAGAAAGTCAAGAAACTGAGTAAAAAATTGAAGGAATCAGAAACAGAGAAAAATAAAGCTCTTGCAGAAATAGATTCAATAAACCAGAAGTTACTTGAAAGACATGCCAAAGAAGATTTTCTGGTAACTTCTTTAACTGAAAAAACTGAAAAACTAAAAGAAAAGGAAGCTCAGATCTTTGTACTTCAAGGTAAAGTGAGTGAACTTGAGAAAGTTTCAAATTTAAGTAAATCTGATGTTTCAAATGTTTCTGCAGGAAATCCTCAAATTAATGAGGAATCAATTTCAAAGGAAGTTCCTGAAAGCTCAAATTCTGCTGAAAAAAGAATGAGTGTAAGTAATCAAAACATGGAATCTTCATAGAAAATTTCTGCTGGAGAAGTAAGACCAACAGGTAAATCTTCAACTCTTGAGAAATCTAAATCTGTTCAGTTTAGAAAAACTGACAAGTCTAGAAATACTGATTTGTCTGAACATAGGTTCATACCTGTATGCCATCACTGCAATAAAAAGGGTCATATAAGACCAAAGTGTTATGCACTGTATGGTTTCCCTGATGGTTATTTTGATAATAAGAGAAAGGTAAACCAAAGTCAGTCCCTGGACTTATACAACAGATTTCACTCTCTGTTAAAAATGACTGAAACATTAAATCAGGAAGTCTCAAATCTGTCAAAGAAGCTTTCCTCAAAAACTCAAGTAGTTGATGAAAGTACTGTTCAGAAGACTCCTGAAAAACAGATTTGGGTAAGAAAAGATTCTTTAGTTGCTAATGTGGTTCATGTAGCTTTAAAAGCTCATGATGTCAACATGTGGTACTTGGACAGTGGTTGTTCAAGACACATGTGTGGTCATAAGGATATGTTCAGTACCTTTGAAGAATATTTTGGTGGAAGTGTTACATTTGGTGATGGAAGCACTTCCCAAGTTAAAGGTAAAGGAACTGTTACAGGTCCAAATGGAGTTTGCTTAAAGAATGTTCTATTTGTATCTGGTTTGAAGGCAAATCTTATCAGTATTAGCCAATTATGTGATTCCAGATTATTTGTTAATTTTACCAGAAAAGAATGCAAAATATTGGATAAATCTGGTAGAACTGTTCTTGTAGGTGAAAGAACAAGTGATAATTGCTATGGGATTATTGGAAACAATGAGTGCTCTTTAAAATCCTCCATAGGCAATGAAATTGATTTGTGGCATAGAAGACTTGGCCACATTAACTATAGAGATTTGTCAAAAATCTCTAAGTCTGAGCTGGTTAGAGGAATTCCCAAGTTTGGGAAAACTAAAAAGAAAGGAATGTGTGGTCCTTGCAACCAAGGAAAGCAAATCAAAGCCACACACAAGAAAACTAACATTGTAGGAACATCAAGACCATTAGAACTGATTCATATGGATTTAATGGGACCTACAAAGACTGAGAGTCTGGGAGGAAAGAAGTATATATTTGTTGCTGTAGATGACTACAGCAGATATACTTGGGTAGACTTTCTAAGAGAAAAATCTGAATGTTTCAACTGTTTTAAACATCTGTGCTGTCAAATTCAAGTTGAAAAGAACTTGCAAATAGGAAAGATTGTTAGAATCAAATCTGACCATGGGACAGAATTTGAGAATCAAATGTTTTCCAATTTCTGTGAAGAACAAGGAATCAAACATGAATTTTCTGCTCCTAAGACCCCACAACAAAATGGAGTTGTGGAAAGGAAGAACAGAGTTTTACAAGAAATGGCTAGAACCATGATGATAGCCAAGAAAATTTCAACAAAATTCTAGGCTGAAGCTATAAACACTGCCTGTTACATTTGTAACAGAGTTTATATCAGATCTGGGTGGAAACAAACTCCCTATGAACTTTGGAAAGGAAAACAGCCAAACTTGAAATATTTCAGAGTATTTGGAAGTAAATGTTATATCTTAAGGGACAGAGAAAATCTAGGAAAATTTGATTCTAGAAGTGATGAAGGAATTTTTCTAGGATATTCTTCTTCTAGTAGAGCTTGCAGAGTTTTTAATTTGAAAAAATCTGTTGTAATGGAATCTATAAATGTGCTAATTGATGATGAAGGTATTGACAGTGAATTTTTACAGGCTGTAGATGAAGAGGATGAAATCAGAGATGCTTTCTCAAGCATAGAAGTGGTTCCTCTGACTAGAACTCTCAAAGACCATCCAACTGAGCAAATTGTTGGAAATATTTCAGATGGTGTCAGAACAAGACATCAGGTACATAATGAGGTAAGATTTTCTTCTTATTTCTCTCAATTTGAGCCAAAATCTAATAAAGATGCATTGTTAGATGATTCTTGGTTGAATGCTATGCATGAAGAACTGAATCAATTTACTAGAAATAATGTTTGGGAATTGGTTGAAAGACCCTCTGATCTGAATGTGATAGGAACCAAGTGGATTTTTAAGAACAAATCTGATGAGAATGGGATAGTAACCAGAAATAAGGCTAGGCTTGTTGCTCAGGGGTATACTCAAGTAGAAGGAATAGATTTTGATGAAACCTTTGCTCCTGTAGCTAGGTTAGAATCAATCAGATTAATGTTGTCTATTGCATGTTACTTGAAGTTTAAACTGTTTCAAATGGATGTTAAGAGTGCATTCTTGAATGGATATCTGAATGAAGAGGTCTTTGTAGAGCAACCTAAAGGATTTGAGGACACAAATCATCCTAAATATGTCTATAAACTGAACAAAGCCTTATATGGTCTCAAACAAGCTCCTAGAGCCTGGTATGAGAGACTTACCTTCTTTTTACTTGAATCTGGTTTTATGAGAGGAAATGTAGATAAAACTCTCTTTATTCAAAGAGAGTCCAAACACATTTTGATTGCTCAAATCTATGTTGATGACATAGTGTTTGGGTCCACTTCTGAAAATCATGCTCACTCCTTTGCTGATTTAATGAAAATTGAATTTGAAATGAGTATGATGGGTGAACTGAACTTTTTCTTAGGTCTTCAGATTTATCAATCTCAACAAGGAATTTTTTTCTCTCAAGCAAAATATTCAAGAAATCTTGTTAAGAGATTCAGCTTAACTCATGCTAAACATGCTAGGACTCCTATAAGTACTAGTTTAAAACTTGGAAAAGATGAATCTGGAAAGGTTGTAGACCCTACCCTGTACAGGGGAATGATTGGGAGTCTACTGTACTTAACAGCAAGTAGACCTGATATAAGCTTTAGTGTTGGAGTTTGTGCTAGATATCAGGCTAATCCTAAAGAATCTCATTTGAATGCTGTAAAAAGGATTATAAAATATGTTAATGGGACTATTGATCTGGGAATCTGGTTTTCCAAAGAGACAAACCCACATCTAACTGGATACACTGATGCTGATTGGGCTAGGTGTATGGATGACAGAAAAAGCACCTCTGGTGGTTGCTTTTACATGGGAAATAATCTCATTGCCTGGTTAAGCAAGAAACAAAACTGTGTTTCTCTGAGTACTGCTGAAGCTGAGTATATTGCTGCAGGAAGCAGTTGTACTCAACTTATCTGGATGAAACAAATGTTATCAGATTATGGGTTAGATCAAGATCAAATGATTCTCTTCTGTGATAATCAAAGTGCCATAAATATCTCTAAGAATCCTGTTCAACACTCAAGGACCAAACATATAGATATCAGGCATCACTTTATAAGAGAGTTGATTGAAGACAAAACTGTTATGATTGAATATATATCTACTGAAAAACAGTTGGCTGACATTTTTACTAAACCTTTAGATCAGAACAGATTTGAAAATCTTAGGAAATCCCTAGGAGTATGCTCTCAAAACTGAAAATCAGGTTCTGTTTTGAGTTAATTTTGATGTAAAATGTCTCACATATCTGTTCAAAATGAATTTGTGTGTTCTTATTACTAAGATCTGTTTTTAGGAAGATTGAGTGTATGCATATTGACAGAAATGTCTTATTTCTAACCAGCAACTTTGTCTGAAACACCTTTACGTATTGAAGATTATTGTGTGGTAAAGCTTGGGATCTATAGGCTATCACCTTTATGAAAAGAAAAGTTTTGGAAATGGCTGCCATAGAGATTAGAGTGAAAGCCACTGTAAATCTCAAAAGGAAAAAGATAAAGAAGGTATATTCTTGGAATGAACTGTAAACTCAGGTTTTTTAAGGGTCAATGCCTTCTTTAAAAAGAACAAGAGATCAGAAAAGGCTACCTATCTCTGATGTGCGAAAGCCACCAAAATGAAGTTGGGATATGTCTATACTTTTCAAGATTGTTTACACTGAAATAGCCTTCTATATGTATGAAGTGTAAAAGTAAAAAATGTTGCTCATTTCTCATAAGCATTGACTCATTAGTATGCATATGTGCTTAATATCTTGAAGAAAATTTATAGTATGAGAAACCATAAAGGAAATTTTGCTCTTTGATATGAAATGTACCACATCTGAATTAACTTTGATAGGTACTTCAAGATCAGTTTTGTGATAAGTACTTCTTAGATTGAATAAGTTGTTTATCTGGATGATTTTTGGTTATGCTAAAATCTCAGCTTTGTGTTTGGAAGTAGGAGGATGTCATGAAAAATTGATCAAACCTCTTTTATAAATTTCTGCATTGAATCTGTAGTTTTCTTTGTGTGTGCATGTGCACCTTCTACGCCGCCAGTTGCTCGCTGGCAGCGTATTTTGTTTGCCTATATATAGGTGAAAGTGCGATTTTTTTTTACCCCTGTTCTTTTCACCCTCTTCGCTTTTCCCTCGCCTCTCGCGTCGTGTCCCGGTGCTGCTGTCGCTGTCACCTTCTTCGTTCCTACCTACTGTTCAGGTAAAAATTTTTTTTACTATCTTCGTCCTGCTTCTCCATTTTCTGCTTCCTAGTTCTATAGTTTTCTCTCATTATTCTAAGCTAGGGTTTAGTAGATTTTTCAGCCATTAGGGCTTTCTCGTTTTGTTGATTGGTGCTGTCTGTTTTCTCTTTCTCTTCCATTTCTTTTTACCATGTGTGAGACATGGGAAAAAATCAATCTTAAATGATTTCCTCTTTCATCACGCGGGATTAAATTAAACAAAGAGTCGCCACCATTCAATTTAGGTGTGAATGGATACCAAAATATTAAATAAGCACAAAAGGCAATTTTTAGGGCCAAATATCCCTCCTAAAAAAACAACCAGAGATGGGTAAGGGGATTAAGTTATGAACAGGGGAAGGGGTTAGGCACCCCTATTCATCCACACAAGGTGGTTTCCAGGCATTGTTCATGTTTAAAATAAAGGAAAAAGCTTGCTATAAAAATCACACGAAATCACAAAAAAGGCAAAATATATGGTTTTTTCATATGAATAGTCTGATTGATCCAGAACTATCAAATATGATCATACCATTCCTAGGGTTTTCATGATCAAAATAAAATTAAGATAAAATCAAATAAAATCAATTTAAAGTGAAAAATCCAAAAATCTGGCTTCAAGTCAAAATTCTAGAAATCTAGAAAAATATGATTTTTATAAAATATTTCAAAATTGAACTTGAACAGTCCAGGATATAGATAAAGCCCAAATTTCACATTAAATCAGAAAATAAAAACCAAAAATACCCACGTTGAAAAATACCAAAAAGGGAGAATTTAGACCGTAGAGTCTTCTCTCAACAATGAAAAACAATTCAAAAACAACATCATGAAACCCTAGAATTTATTTTCAGGCTTCTGGATTCAGATCTACCATATTGATCATGATAAATCCAAGATCCTAGCCTAAAATCACAAAAATCACAAAAACAGTGCTATAGGTGCAAAAGTGGCAAAAATCCAAATTTTATAAAAAATAGGGGATCTCATGCTATAAACATCACAGATTCATGTTATTCATTCAAATATATCATAAAAAGCATTAAAACATGATCAGGATATTTAAAACAACCTTATCTCACAGATTTGAGCACATGGGGGTCTACCCTACGGATCCACCTGTTCTCTTTTCCCCTAGTTCTCTCTTCACGTTTTACGGCTAGAAAGACTCTTGAGGTACTTGGAGATAGGTTTGGTTACACAAACACAATCACAGGCCTTATTCTATAAAAAAAAACAGATATGGGGTTCTATTCTAGGGATCCACCTGTTCCCCTTTCCCCTAGTTCTCTCTTCACGTTTTACGGCTAGAGAGACCCTTGAGGTACTTAGAGACAAGTTTAGGAATACAAAAACAAATATGGCCTTATTCTACAGCAATAGAGATGATCCTATTATTTCTAGAATTGAAGACAGAAAATAAAAAGGGATAGGAGACTTACCTGGATTGAGCAAGCAGGCAGCAGGGGTTCTTCTCTTGGAGCTTCTTAGAATTCCTTGATTTCAAAATTTCGTGGCCCTTAGCTAGAGGAGAGAGCCTCTATTTATAGACACACCCAGGGGCATGGTTGGTCCAAGGTTTGGCAAGATAGAGTTTCAGTTTGAGTTAAACACAAGATCATGCCAATCCTTTATCCACAAGGATAAATGAGATAATTCGAACAGATAAATAAGAGAATTCGCTTATCCAAGAGAGATATTTGGGCGCAGATAAGGCTCAAAATCAAAAAGGTAAAATTCGCATAAAGACCCCCGTGCCCGTATATATATTACGGTCGCACCCTGCCCGTATTATTAATACGGGCACGCCGTGACCGTATATCAACTGCAGGTATGACCAGTCCGTAAACAAAATACGGTCATGACCAGTTTGGCCAGATTTTAAACTTTTTTGACCTGTTTCAAATCCCAATTAATATTTTCAATTATTTTCTCATTTTTAGTGCAATTTGGGGTGTCTACAGCTGCCCCCTCTTTGCTGGTAATTGGAACCAATTACAAGCAGAGAGCAAAAAGACCCACCAATTGCACTTTCTAAGATTTTTGTCTAATCAATTACACTTTGCAAGGATTAAATGGATGATTTTTGAAAAAAAGAGTTGATTGTGGAAGATTTGCTAAGAAGTCCCTCAGCTTAAGGGCCAAATCCTCCTCTCTCCTCTCACTGAGCACTTGTGGGCTATGAAGTGAGATGTGAGACAAAATTTTTAAACAAAAGTGAGTATGGTGGCAATCCTTGCAACTTACAACTAATATAAACATTAATCTCCTGAAAAGTGTGGAGAAAATGATGAAAAAGACAATTTTTCTGGGTGGCCTGCAGTTGTAGCATAATGAACAGCAAAGAACAGACACAACTCAAAATTACACATTTGAAAGACATCTCATTAATTGAACTTGCTTTGGTCGAAAAAATGAGTGATAAAAAACATGGATTTGAAGATAGCCAATGAAATCCCTGTTTGAAGTCTGATGGGGTGGCGTCTCTTCTTTATCTCAGATTTCTTAGAGCTCTCGTGGCTATGAAAAGAAATCTGAGACAAGCAAATTTTGAAAAGAATGTGGATTTAAAATTGACCACTGCAAACTCAATTGATTTTGATGTTTTTCACCTTTTGAATTTTCCTGATTGATTTTCTTATTTGATATACCTGGGTGTCATTTGATGCCCGAACCTGTGCTTGAATATTTTGCAACTTGCTTTTGCTTCTTTATCTTCTTGCTCTCTCAATAACGATGTATGTGCCCTTACTGCCCATCACCTATCTTCATGCTTTTTAATTGCCCAAGTGAATGCCCTCATCTTGATTGATGGATCATGATCTATTGATCTAATCTCATGCCTTTACAACCCATGATCTATCTTTCATGCATTCTTGCTACCCCAGTAAAATCCTTCTTCATGATTGAAGAATTGGGAACCCTTGTTTAACATGCCATTGCTTCGAAGCCCTTTTTTTTTCTTTCAAGTTCGAAGACTAAAGCTTGATTGCTTCTTCCAGATGTTGGAATTCATTCCAATGAAAACCCAGCAGGAAAGACACTGAGCATGCCCCGGTTTTGACTGTTTGAAGAAATATTTGCCCCTCAGCAGAGATGATCCTCTTTTTTTTCTTTTTCTCTTTTTTTTTCTTCTCTTTTTTTTTCTCTTTTTTTCTCTTTTTTTTTTTTTTTTTTTTTGACCTTTGCCAAAAAGAAACCCTAATAGAAGAATGCAAATGCAAACATAAGAAAATATGTTTTATACTAGTGGCCTCAGAATTCTCTAATGCTTGTAAAAACAGATGTTTTATGAAAAGATATAGATTCTCATCATAGGCCAAAAATATATTTTTTTGCTTTTTTGTGTTTTTATATTTTTTTTTGAAAAAATGATCCAATCACTTATTAGCATATAGTCCAAAAGAATTAAAATCAAGTTGAATAATGAGAAGATTATTTCAGAAAATGCAGAAAGACCAAAATCAACCTTTGGAACCTTTAGACTCATTCCCATGACCATTGGTTTGTCAATTGATGCTCCAGATATGACAACTCTTTCAATCTGACTATTTTGCCCCAGTCTAGAAAGACATTTTCCTTCATCCAATTGAAGAGCAATTGTTTTTCCATTGTATCCATGATATGAGAATTTATGACTTCAACTTCAGCAATAATTTCCTAATGGCAATTTTGATGGCCATCAACTTGTTCATAGATGATTCATATCATAGTTCTGATTATGTTGCTTCAGTCTTGAAAAGAGAATTTTCCTCAATCACTTGAAGAGTGACTGTATCTTAAAATAACCACCAACATGAGGACTTCATCTGGATCTATGCCAATTTTGGACTTTCCTCTCTGACGATTTCCTTCTTGTAGATAGCTGATTATTTGCCATGTAGCGCCCTCCCGGGTTTTCACTACATTTCCTTCCATTTTTTTTTCGTTTTCTTTTTCTTTTCTCCTTTTTTTTTTTTATCCTTCATCACCAGCAACTATATAGTCAAAGCTGCCTTAATTCAAAATTTCTTAATCAAAGAGGACTTATGAATGGGACGAAACGAAGGCTTGGTGTTTGTTTAGAAAGAAAAGGAATAAAAGGCTCAAATATCATATGATCAAATGGGTTAACTGAAATTGTAATTTTTAAGGCATTTCTTCCCTTGGAATGAATATAAAATTGCCCCAGTAATGAATTTCTTCCCTCAATTTGATTTCTTCATTTGAAACTTATTCTCCAGTATTGAACTTCTTTTTTTTCCATTCTTTTCTTCACAATTTTGAAGACATTCTCCAAATAGCATTTGATTATCTTTTTTTTTTTTTTCCTTTTTTTTTCTTTCTTTTTCTTATTTTTTTGTCTCATTTCTTTGCCCCATTTTCTGAAAACATATTCAAAATCCCTTTTGAACTTCAATAATTGTCCCTTCATTCCCTTTTTTTATGCCTTAATAAATTTGCCCCAGTGTGGGGTTACAATTCTCAGTTTAGGTTACTTGGAAAAATGTATCAGGCTCAAAGGGTTTAACTAGGGATTTTAAAATTTTTGGGGATATAAGAAAGAAAGGCCTCTTATCATTTTAAGAAAAATTGAATTTTTAGACTTGGTAGAGTTGCACTACATGACTGGCTCAGGATTTTTTCTTCTCTTTTTTCTTAATCACCTTCTATCAAGATAAAAGCATCTTCAAATAAAACCTCTGTTACGAACAAGTTCTTCAGCTTTTGATAAATCTTTTGAATTTGGATTCTTTCCATCAAATGATGCCCAATTCTATTTCCTACGAGAAGGTCAAATCTTCTCCCATATTTTCAAGTGCAAAACCCCAAAATTTCTTCAAACAATATTATTAACCTCCCTTTGAATGAATCAGCAAGTGGTGCGATCCTTTCTGTATTCTAATAAAGAAACTTCAAATCTTCTTCTATCTTTTCTGTTGAAGACTATGGGTCATCTTTGGTTCCAAAGGCCATAAAATTGGTCACTTCATAATTTTGCAGAATATTCTTCTCATGACACTTAAAAAGATTTGAATTTTCACATAAAATGTCTTTTTCTTCGATTTTGGTCTCAAAATTGAGCCCAATGTCAAAGTCATATTCAACTCAATGAAATTCAATAAGAGATATGATTCATAAGTAAAAGGACCTTGCTGAAAACTTTTTTTTTTTCTAGAAAAATGTTAAAGGGAAAAAATCTTTTTTTTTTTTTGAAGAGCCTTTATTGAAATCACTTCCTAAGAACAAGGCTCCTTAAGATCCTCAGGAAATGTGCATTCTTGTTATACAGGTTTCTTTTCAGAGAACAAGGGAATTTGAAAAGTGCCCCTGTTCTCATAGGCAAAAGTTGACTTTTCTTCCTTTTTCTGATAATTTCTTTCTCCTGCTGAGTGAGGCAAGCCTTCCTGCTCATAATCAAGAGCATTTCTTTCAAGATAAACCCTGACTGTTGGACCAATAGGAGCGATAAGTTGAGAAGGGTCAAATCTTCTTTCTCCAGAGAAAATTGCCCCAATTGCATTTGAGCTGCTTGCCCCATTGTTACCGGTAGGTGGGATGGGTGTGACTGAATTGAATGATAAGGAGTTATTATCCAACAAATCCTGGATTGCATGCTTTAGGGCCAAGCAACGATCTGTGGTATGCCCTGGAGTGCTCATATGATAATCACATATTACAGATGAATCATAACCCTTCCCTTTGCTTGCATGAGGATTTGGCAACCTCAAAGTCACATAACCCTTTTGAAGTAAGGTAGGCAAAAGTTCAGATGGTCTCATAGGCAGTTTAGAAAATTCCCTTCTCTTCCTTACTTCTGTTTCCTCCTTCAGAGGCTGTGCAAAAGGGACATTAATTTGAATAGGCAGCAAAGGAAATTGATGGGTTGGCTTGATAGGAGGTGGATGGGCATTGATTTGAAAGGGTTCCCTGGGAAGTTGTACCATATTCACTTCTGCTTCTCTCCTTTCTTCATTCTTTATTTTTCCATTACCATTCTCCTTTTTCTGTGTAGAGAAAGTGGTGGAAGCTTCCTGGTTCAACACTGCAGAGTAATCAGCTATTTTCCCAGACTTGATCCCATCTTCAATTCTGTCTGCCACTTGCACTAGGGCAGCAAAGTTGGTGGTAGTTTGACCCACCAAGTGACTGTAAAATGGTTGCCCCAATGTCATGATGAAAGTTGAAATCATTTCTGGTTCTCCCATGGGTGGCTTGACTTGTGCACCCAACTCCCTCCACCTTTTAGCATATTGCCTTATGGTTTCATCATTTCTCTTTGTCATCCTCATCATGTCATACTTATCTGGTATAATCTCAGAGTTGAACCTGTATTGTGCCAAAAAGGAATCTGCTAAATCCTTCCACCTTCTTATTTTCCCATGATCCAAAGTGGTAAACCACCTCAAAGCAGCTCCAGTTAAACTCCTCTGGAAGAGTTGAATTAGTATGCCGTCATCCCGGCCAAACTGGCATAAAGCCCCGCAGTATAACTTCAAATGGCTCATTGGGCAGCCAGTGCCATCATATTTATCAAAATCTGGGCATTTAAACTTGGCCGGTAGACATACGTCAGGGTATAGGCACAGATCTTCAAAATTGGTTCCCCCAAAGTTACGTATCCCTTTCACCTCCCTCATTTCATCCTGGATCATCTCCAGCCTGTGCATGAATTTTCTTTCTATTTCATCCCTCATCTTTTCTTTTTCATTCTCTTTCTCAGACTCAACCGTCTCCCCCCTGATCAATATAGGTTCCGGGGTGGGTTCAGGAATAGGTTGAACCGGAGGTGGGATACTGATTTGAGGTGGAGGTGCTTGGTTGGAAGTGGAGGCTTGGTTCTGGGCTTGGACTTGTTCGGCCTGCACTGATAGTATGTTCTCTAGCATTCGGGCTAGCCCTGCCACCTGCTCCTGAAGCAAGACAATATCTGGGTGAGGAGCATCAGCTTCAGTCTCAATGGGATTCATGGCGCGAGCTCTTGATCTGGTTACAGGAGCTATGGTTGCAAGTGTACTTGGTACCTGGAAAAATAAAGAGAAAATATCAGTGCCAATTTAATCTCATTCACATGCCTATGTATGCCTATATGCAAACTGGGTGAACACGAGTTTGAATTTTTTTTTCTTTCTTTATTTGCTTCTTTTCCTTTTTTTTTTTTTGTGAATTGTTGGAATATTCTAGGGCTTCCAACAGGTCCCACAAAAAGAGAAAAAGATCTGAAATTCAAAGGCTTTCAGAGGCCCAAAGAAATTTTTGGAAAAAGTCTGAAATTCAAAGGCTTTCAGAGGCCCAGGGATATTTTTGAAAAAAGTCTGAAATTCAAAGGCTTTCAGAGGCCCAAAGGATATGTGTCTATAATTCAGAGGCTTATAGACGGCCCAAAGAATATGTGTCTATAATTCAGAGGCTTATAGACGGCCCAAAGAATATGTGTCTATAATTCAAAGGCTTATAGACGGCCCAGGGAATATGTGTCTATAATTCAGAGGCTTATAGACGGCCCAGGGAAATGATTGTCTAAAATTCAGAGGCTTTTAGACGGCCCAAAGAAATGATTTGTCTAAAATTCAGAGGCTTTTAGACGGCCCAAAGAATATGATTTGTCTAAAATTCAGAGGCTTTTAGATGGCCCAAAGAAATGATTGTCTAAAATTCAGAGGCTTTTAGACGGCCCAAAAGATATGATTGTCTAAAATTCAGAGGCTTTTAGACGGCCCAAAGGATATGCGTCTATAATTCAAAGGCTTATAGACGGCCCAAAGAATTTTTTTTTTTTTTTTTGAGAAAATGTCTGAAATTCAAAGGCTTTCAGAGGCCCAAGGATTTTTTGAGAAAAAGTCTGAAATTCAAAGGCTTTCAGATGCCAAAAGATTTTTGAAAAAGGTCTGAAATTCAAAGGCTTTCAGAGGCCCAAAGATCTGAAATTCAAAGGCTTTCAGAGGCCCAGGATTTTTGAAAAATCTGAAATTCAAAGGCTTTCAGAGGCCCAAGAGTTTTTTGAAAAAAAAAAAAAGTCTGAAATTCAAAAGCTTTCAGAGGCCCGAGGATTTTTGAAAAATCTGAAATTCAAAGGCTTTCAGAGGCCCAGGATTTTTGAAAAATCTGAAATTCAAAGGCTTTCAGAAGCCCAAGAGTTTTGAAAAAGTCTGAAATTCAAAGGGTTTCAGAAGCCCAAGGAACCTTTCTCACATTTTTTTTTCAATTATTTTTTATTTATTTTTTTTTGAAGCATTTTATTCAAACTTGTTTCCCTTTATCATTATTTAAAGATTAAAGGAAGATTTTAGTGGGAAAAACTGATTAAAGTTGAATATTCCGAGAAAACCGTATACACAGTACGGTCCAGCCCTGCCCGTATTCAAATTACGAGCAAGCCGTGACCGTATGGAAAACACGGGCGAGCCTAGCCCGTATAACCAATACGGGCAAGCCCAGCCCGTGTACCAAATGCGGTTTTACGGAACTCTGTTATATTTTTCCAGTTTTTACATGGTTTGATCACTTTAATTGCTCATCCAAACATACGGTTCACCCAGTGCAAGGCTTCTAAACTGTCCCAAAGTGGACTTTGACCTTTTTGCTAAAACACATGTTTAGGAAGGCACATGTACCCTCCAAATTGACACCATACTCAAGAATTCGGTACCCTTTTGTTGCCTCTTGTGTGTACATAGGGTAGGATTGATTCTAAACAGAGTTAGAGACTCTTCCTATGGGCTACACCATGCTTAAGAACAAACATATTTGGGACCAATTTTGTCCCCAACCAATGGGCACCATGACACCCCTATGACATGATAATAATGCAAAGCAATAGGATTACCTTATTACCGTGTTTACCTTCAATATGGCATCCGCATTATGCCCTGGTTTGTAAGCCATGCACACGGCCTTCCCACAATCATACAAACCCATATCCTCACGTAATTGTATACTTTAGCCAAAAACGTGTAACTCCACCTTCAAGCGTAGGGGTTTTGGGTTTTGGCTTAATGGCAACTTAGCACTCAAGCCTAGTGATAACCAGAATCCCAGATCCACATTATCATCACATCATTAGCTCAAAGTTCTAAGGTAAATGTTTTCACTTTCGCTTTCCGAAGTATCGACCTCGTTGCGCCAAGCTACACACATTCGAGTTCAACTTCCTATAGGTTAAGGGTAGGCCGTGTAAAAACAAAAGGTGCACAGTGCATTGTAAAAATAGGGTGCATTCACAACGTCCCAAACCCTAGCCACTCTTTTCGCAGCCATGCATAAACAAACCAAGGCATAATAGGAAAGCATATTTAAAATAAACAAGTAAAGCAATCCTATAGCACCCAAAACATGCTCATAAAAAAAATCATCTATCATGCAAACATATGATCATGTTATACACCCAACATCATCATGGAGATCATGCTGAAAATTAAAACATGCTATCATAAAAATATAGCAAAAAATAAGCATGGTTCAGCAAAACGGACCTCCCCTACGCATGTTTGTAGAAACAATCCTATAAATCAAAATTAAGCATGTTTCTACCCCCATGAATTCTTGAGCAATAATTCAGATTTAAAACATACTCAACATGCTTAAGAACACAAAATAGCAAGCAAATCAAAAAATATCAAAAACATGAACTAAATCACCAAAAGGCTCAAATCCACAAGTCCCCAGCAGAGTCGCCAGTTGTGAGACATGGGAAAAAATCAATCTTAAATGATTTCCTCTTTCATCACGCGGGATTAAATTAAACAAAGAGTCGCCACCATTCAATTTAGGTGTGAATGGACACCAAAATATTAAATAAGCACAAAAGGCAATTTTTAGGGCCAAATATCCCTCCTAAAAAAACAACCAGAGATGGGTAAGGGGATTAAGTTATGAACAGGGGAAGGGGTTAGGCACCCCTATTCATCAACACAAGGTGGTTGCCAGGCATTGTTCATGTTTAAAATAAAGGAAAAAGCTTGCTATAAAAATCACACGAAATCACAAAAAAGGCAAAATATATGGTTTTTTCATATGAATAGTCTGATTGATCCAGAACTATCAAATATGATCATACCATTCCTAGGGTTTTCATGATCAAAATAAAATTAAGATAAAATCAAATAAAATCAATTTAAAGTGAAAAATCCAAAAATCTGGCTTCAAGTCAAAATTCTAGAAATCTAGAAAAATATGATTTTTATAAAATATTTCAAAATTGAACTTGAACAGTCCAGGATATAGATAAAGCCCAAATTTCACATTAAATCAGAAAATAAAAACCAAAAATACCCACGTTGAAAAATTCCAAAAAGGGAGAATTTAGACCGTAGGGTCTTCTCTCAACAATGAAAAACAATTCAAAAACAACATCATGAAACCCTAGAATTTATTTTCAGGCTTCTGGATTCAGATCTACCATATTGATCATGATAAATCCAAGATCCTAGCCTAAAATCACAAAAATCACGAAAACAGTGCTATAGGTGCAAAAGTGGCAAAAATCCAAATTTTATAAAAAATAGGGGATCTCATGCTATAAACATCACAGATTCATGTTATTCATTCAAATATATCATAAAAAGCATTAAAACATGATCAGGATATTTAAAACAACCTTATCTCACAGATTTGAGCACATGGGGGTCTACCCTACGGATCCACCTGTTCTCTTTTCCCCTAGTTCTCTCTTCACGTTTTACGGCTAGAAAGACTCTTGAGGTACTTGGAGATAGGTTTGGTTACACAAATACAATCACAGGCCTTATTCTATAAAAAAAACAGATATGGGGTTCTATTCTAGGGATCCACCTGTTCCCCTTTCCCCTAGTTCTCTCTTCACGTTTTATGGCTAGAGAGACCCTTGAGGTACTTAGAGACAAGTTTAGAAATACAAAAACAAATATGGCCTTATTCTACAGCAATAGAGATGATCCTATTATTTCTAGAATTGAAGACAGAAAATAAAAAGGGATAGGAGACTTACCTGGATTGAGCAAGCAGGCAGCAGGGGTTCTTCTCTTGGAGCTTCTTAGAATTCCTTGACTTCAAAATTTCGTGGCCCTTAGCTAGAGGAGAGAGCCTCTATTTATAGACACACCCAGGGGCATGGTTGGTCCAAGGTTTGGCAAGATAGAGTTTCAGTTTGAGTTAAACACAAGATCATGCCAATCCTTTATCCACAAGGATAAATGAGATAATTCGAACAGATAAATAAGAGAATTCGCTTATCCAAGAGAGATATTTGGGTGCAGATAAGGCTCAAAAATCAAAAAGGTAAAATTCGCATAAAGACCCCCGTGCCCGTATATATATTACGGTCGCGCCCTGCCCGTATTATTAATACGGGCACGCCGTGACCGTATATCAACTGCAGGTATGACCAGTCCGTAAACAAAATACGGTCATGACCAGTTTGGCCAGATTTTAAACTTTTTTGACCTTTTTCAAATCCCAATTAATATTTTCAATTATTTTCTCATTTTTAGTGCAATTTGGGGTGTCTACACCATGCCTCTCAAGAGAAAGTCGAGAACTGATTCTCCTTCAACATCGTCTCCTCCTGTGAAGCCTCCTCCTATGAGGTCTTCTCCTGTTATTCCTTCTCCTCCAGTGAGACCTCCTTCCCCTTCTCATTCTTCTGAACCGTTTGTGGGGAATGGTTTATCTGATTTCAATGCTTTCTTCAAGCACAGGCCTCTTCTTCTGGAAAGGGCCATCAAGCTTGAGTCTTTTTCTGAATCCCCTTTCTACTCATTGTTTTCGGACAATGGTTGGAAAAAATTTGTGTTACTTGGTGGTTTTGCTTATCCGGACCTGGTCCGTGAATTTTACTCTAATCTTCATCATCTCCATCTTGCCAATCAAGGCTCTGTAAAAGCCTATGTCAGGGGAATTTTTTTCGACTTCTCGAAAGAGCTTATTTCCTCTCTTCTTGAACTACCTCTTGTTGACTCTCCCTCTTTTAACTTTCTTGAGTCACACACTGATCCTCCTATGGAGTCCATCATTCCTTCTCTAATCGTTCAGGGTGCTCCCACTTCTATTAAGAATAAGCCCAACTATTTGCCTCATGGCTCTATTCAAGATCTTCTCCGGATCTTGAACCTGTTTGTATGTGCTTCTCTTGTTCCTTCTGATCATCACTCAGAGATCTCTCACCATCGGGCAAGACTTCTTCATGCCATCTGGAATAGAGAAAGTATCTGTATTCCTTCCATTATCTTCCATCAGATTCTTCAGTCTCGGAATTTAAAATCCAAGACTGCAGCTCTTCCTTTTGGAATTTTCATCTCTTACATGTGTGTTCATCAGGGGGTACTCCCTGATCCGACTGAATTGATCATTCATCCCCGTCCTCCCATTGCTTCCTCCACTCTGACCCGAAGTAAACGTGCAAGTTCGTTTCGGGTGATGTCTTCTGATCCCTCCTCTTCTCAGTCCTCTCTGTCCAGCTCTGATGTTGTGGCTATCATAGAGAAACTGAATTCAATGCAAGCTTCTCAGGAGGCTTTCTATTCAGAGGTTAGGTCTCACATGCTCATAATGAGCATGTTCAAATCAGAGACTCAAGAGAAGCTGGGGCAATTGATAAAGGATGTCGATTTTACATGTGGAGAAGTACAAAGGGACGTTGCTGCTCAGCAACGTATGCAAAATGAAGCGGATCATTTTCTGGAATGCATTCGGAAGACTCAGCTGGAGATGGATCACAAGCTCAGTTGGCTGCACTCCAGATCCCAAGATGCATACAAGCACTACTCAAGGTCTTGGGAACCCAAACCACCTTCCAGAAAGGGGGAGAAATTTGGATGATGCTACTGGAGTTTCTGTTTCTGTTGATGGTTTGGCTGGGTTGATGCTGATGCTTGCTCTTTGCTGATGTTTGCTGTTTGCTGCTGTCTGTTATTCTTTTTGCTGTGGATATGATGTTTTTTTTTGTTATGGTCAGTTCTGGGTGTTTTCTCCTGAATATGGGTGTATAAGGGGAGTGATAAGTAAGGGGGAGAAAATGTCTGTCTTTCTTTCTTGAACATTGTATATGATTCTGTTATCTGTATATCTTTTTGTAAATGAATGAAATTCTGGATTCGTCCAAATCATTGTGTCTCTCGTTAACAGTGTGGTTTTTAAAATTCTTAAATGGAAATCATCATTAACTGAGGTTGATATTAAACACTGGTGTAAGGTTGTTGTCAGGCATTTGCCAAGGGGGAGATTGTAAGTGTGAAAACTCACACTCCTGTTATGGCAAATGATTGACAAATTGTGTCCTCTAATGAAGCTTCAAGATGTGCAGATTAAACAATGAAAATTCAGTGAATTTAGTAAAGAAGAAGAAGTTGGTGCCACCACACTGCTACCACGCCGCTGCCACCCCGCTGGCAGCGCATAAGGGAATTCGTGTGTCGAAAGAAAGGTTCGTGCACCTGCCGCGTACTCTCCCGCTAGCAGCTTGCTAGCAGCACTCTTTTAACTGATTCAACTTACTCTGAGCGGGACTTGAGTTCGCTACCAGCCGTCTACATCGATCGCTTCACGACGCTACCAGCGCTCGACGCGATCTGAGATTTATTCTTTAAATAGACGAGTTGTAATTTTTAATTGTGACTTTTTCCTTTGGATCATTTGTTTTTCGAATCTTGAGGTGTTTGAGATTCGATCAAATCTTCTTTAGAGAGTCGGCGATCGAGTGAGGGGGAGATCTGAGATAGATCGCCTGGAATTGAAGACAGTGGATTCTTCTTCAATTCAGAACTTCATCTGATCGTGTGATCGCCTGGACTGGTGATCGGCCTTGATTGATGCGTAGGTGGATTCCTACTGCATTGGATCGTCTCAGTGGATTATGAGAGGATTGCTGCGATCTGGATTGATCGTGTTCTGCAGCTTGTGGATTCAAGCTGTGTTGCAGTTCGTGGATTCGAACTGTGGATCACTGGTGAGTGATTGTTTGCGATCTGGACTGATCGTGTTCTGCAGCTTGTGGATTCAAGCTGTGTAGCAGTTCGTGGATTCGAACTGTGGATTGCTGTTGAGTGAGTCAAATTGTAAAGGTTAAGTATGTACTCCTTTGTAATTGTCTTTTCATTCAATAGTGGATTTTGAAGGGTTAGTCGCCTCATATAGACTCGAGGTTTTTCCTGGATCTGGATCCAGGTTTCCTCGTATAATTCTTTGTGTACTGTTTCCGCATTGTTCAATTCTGAATTGTTATAGATCGTGGACCTTAAGAGTAGTCCTCTACTCTGTCAATAAGAGACAGGAATTTCTGGGCGATACAATGTCCATCAAGGTGTACGTGGATATGGAGAAAGATTTTACAAGCCAAACAACAAGCAGCGGTTTTACTAAAGGTAAGGGTCTTTAATGGTGTGAACACTTCACTCTGGTATGACAATTGGCATCCAAATGGTCCTATTGTCCCAAGGTTGGGAAATCGGACTGTCTATGATTCGGGCTTGGATATTTCAGCTTCGATCAGTTCTATTATTGATCAAAATGAGTGGTCGATTCCACCAGCAGTCACAATCGATCTTATGGAGTTATGGTCCAAACTTTGTTTATTACCAAAGCCGGATGGTTCAAGAGAGGATAGGCTCGTTTGGACAACTTCAAAGTCTGGTATGTTCAACATTGCAAGTACTTATAGTTTCATTCTACCTTCATTGCATCATGTCCCATGGAAACTTCTTGTGTGGTACCCTCTGACCATTCCTCGGCCTGCTATGATTTAATGGGTAGCAATTAACAAAGGCCTGCTCACATTAGGCAAGCTTAACTCTTGGGGTGTGACATCGCAAAGCACGTGTGTGCTGTGTAGGCGTGCAAATGAGTCCATTCAGCATCTCTTCTTCACATGTAGCTATAGCTGGCTGATTTGGAAAGGTATGCTCCAAACCAATTGTATGCGAAGAACTAACCGAACTTGGTCTCAATTGATCGAGTGGATAACAAGGAGGTGGGCTGGACCGAATCCCATCAAAGCCATCTTTAAGTTATCATTGGCAACGTCGGTGTATCATATTTGGAAGGAAAGGAATAGAAGGTGCTTCAAGAACAGCTATTTGCCAGCTCAAGAGGTGATCAACCATATAAGGTTCGATATTCAATCAAGATTATCTAAAACCAAACATACGGTAAAGGATACAGACCACAATAGGAAGGTCATGGAGAACTGGGGTTTTGCTGCCATTTTTTATTTTTCTGCCATGTAGGAGTGTTCTTAAAGTAACAAAAGGGGTACTCTAAGGGGCGTGTTGGGCTCATGTAGTCAGGCCTTAGTGTTGGGGTGCTGACATGTAATATTTTTCTTTCTCATTCCTTTTTACTGCATGAATGGAAACTCTATTAATTTCCAAAAAAAAAACACTTATCAAGATGAGAGTGTACAATGGGAAGATAACTTCCGTATGGTTAGACAATTGGCATCCCCAAGGCCCATTGGTGGTAAAGTATGGAGCAAGGATCATCTATGATTCGGGGTTTATTCAATCGGATTGTGTGGACAAGTTAATCGCTGATGGTGATTGGGATATACCGGTGGTAGTCTCTTCAAACTTGCTAGAGATTTGGAATGGAATAAATGAGCTCCCCCAACCTTATGACATACAAGAAGACAAGGTTGTGCGCGGGGGTTGCATGGCGGGGCACACGGATTTACGTGCCTCCGGATGGGTAAAACGGGAAGTTTGGAGTCGCCACCGCCTGATGGGGTGCAGGCGGACACCTGGGTGCCTAAGTTTGTCTATTAGGCTGGTCTGTCGCTTGAGATTCTAAGTAGGGTTTCGGTTACGGTCTGAGGAAGTTCGTAGACACCCCGGTCCGCCCCGTCGGATGACAGGTCCCATAGATCTCGTGGTTTGAGTCAACTCACTGATTTCTCACCCGATTCTAGCATGTAATTCGGTTAAGTCTGGTGGGACCACCTGAGTGGTGGGGACCCTTTAATTGATTTTATCTTGTTAGATTAAGTGATCTGAGTCTGATTGGGTGGGCCCTGTTGGAAGGCCCACGATCTCCTTAGTGGGCTTAGTTAAGCCCACATATCCCTTGGTGGGCCTCTGTCTAGCCTAGGAGGCCCTTTGGGCTTAGGTGAAATGAATTGATTTTATTCAATTGTTCAAATTGGAGCCTTAGATGTCTTTCATGCAAAAGTGGGCTGGTATTGGTTTGCAGGCCCCTGGTTGAGCCACACTAGTGTTGCCAAGAGTTTTTAAGTTATCTTGTTAGATTTGCCAAAATGGGCTGGTCATTGGGCTTGGGGCCCGTAGTCCAGACTTGGGCTGGAAAGCCCGAGGTTTTCTTTCAAGTTATGGTTTGAACCCTTACTTGCTTGGTTAGGGGGCTTTGGCGGGCCTGATAGGCCCTAGCCCGTGGTCTCAGCCAAACCATGCTAATTATCACATCAAGCCATAGATCGGGATTGTTCGGGTGGGCCGCATTTGGTTTGGCCCACCTGGTTTGATTAATTTTGCTTAAGTTACTTGTTCATGCTTCATTTGCATTTGTCGGGCTTGGTGGGCCCCGTTGGAAGGCCCACAAATGTACCTAGTTGGACCGGTGGCCCATGTCCCGTGTTGGGTTTCCGGGTCACCCAGAAACCCTATTGGTTCACTTGGTTTGGTTAGAACAGGTTAAAAATATCACACAAGGAGAGAAAAGGATGAAATTGGGTTTCCAGGTGGTGTATCCGAAATTAGTTTTTGGATACACCAAATATACAGTGTAGTCGAAATTAAATTTCGGCTACATAATGAGACATGCTGATCTGACCTAAGTTGTCGGATCAGCTAGAAATAGCCTTTTTTCAGATTTTTCAAATGGAGTGGCTTTCTTGGGCTTCCCAATGGGTTATCAATGCTATGTGGGCCCTGATGAAGGCCCACATTGGTTCAGGGGGTGAGAAGTGTCTCAACACTTGGTCTTTTCGGGTTTAAGGAGTCAACAGGGGAGTGAGAGAGGGGGGCTAGGGGAGCATGCTTGCATAGGTTGATGAGATCAGTTTGGGGGAAGGGAAAACAACAAGGCATGCTACACAACCACATAAAAATTAGCAAGAACAGGCTGCAAACACAGAGAAACAGCAGCTATTATGGGGGGTTTTAAACACATGCTAGGCAGGTATAGGGATTGTATGGTGGTTGGGAGGTGCGTGCACCCATACATGCATTCAAAGCAATCAACGAGGTAGACATGTCGCATATGCACAAGGCAAAGAGATAGTAGAAGGAGCATACTGCAGAGAGACAAATACAGCCATTGTTATGGGGCTTAGGCATACGAATGGGGAGGCTAAAGGTAACATCAAGCAAGGTTCCCCATGCTTTGAATCTGGGGGCTTGATGGAGGGTTAACCTGCTAAGGACAGCAGCCAACAAAGGGGACCAAGGAGGTCTCCTACACAACCCTAACAGCAGCGTTAAAAGGGGAATTCATGATAGGAAACATGTGTGTGTATGTGTTAAAAAAAACAGAGAATAGAAGCTAGACCATGAGACGGAGTCATGTGAAATTTTGAAGGATCTACATTCCTATAATCCTAAGAATAAAGCTAGGAAAACAAGCCATGCATATGCATTCACATCAAAGATTCAACAAGCCATGCATATGCTAGGAAAACACAGCAACATTCTACCATGCATCACCTACTGTTATGGCAACACCTGAACCCAAACCTTATGCTTAACCCAAGGACACTTAGAGAAGGGAAAGAGAAGGGGGGTTTATAGGGGACACAAAAGAGCATCATGCGGGGGGGGGGGGGGGGGGGGGGGGGGGTGTGGAGGCACCCCCACAAACAGTAAAAAAAGATCCAAAACAGTAGCTTAGATGACTCAAAAAGAAATGATGGACCATCTCTCATTCTCCCATGGAGCCAAACGTAATGCTCATCTTACCTTGGAGGAACCGCACCTTGTGGTGTTGTGTGAAAGTGATGAAGATGTGGGGAAGAGCACACTAACCAACCCAGCAAACACATGACTCACATGAACTTTTACATGCTCTAAATCAGGTCATGCTCATATATATTAATTAAAACCATGCTAGGATGCTTACCTTAGACTTACAACACTGTTTTGGGATGTGCTTCACCTCCCTTTGGCTTGGATGGCGACTGGAACTCCACTTTGCAGCACCAACAGCAACTTCCCTCTTTGCTTTAAGTGAGAGGATGGAGAATAAGAGGTGAACCAGGGGGTGGAATAGCCTTGAGGTGGTGTGGGGTGGTTGGGGAGGCAAAGAGAGTTGAAAAGAGAGGGGCTCGGATCAACTAGGGTGGGGGGAAAAAGGGTTAAGGCCAGCAACCAAGGTTGGGGGGGGGGGGGGGGGGGGGGTTGCTGGCCTTTTATAACCAATTAATTGTATCCGACCTAGTAGGTCGGATACACATACACTGTGTATCCGACATTTGATGTCGGATACAAACACAATTATTACAAAAAATTAATTTTCTGAGCAGATCTCTCAAGGAATCTGCGCGAATCTCGCGAGTGAATCCTTTGTATCCGACATATAATTTCGGATATGAATAAAAATATGTGTATCTGACATATATGGTCGGATACAAAAAGGATATTTACAGATTTGCCCCTCGACTTGACCGATTTGACACTTATGATAATTGTAGATTGCCCCCTGCGCATTTTTAGATCAGTCCCTGATATATTTTGCATATTTTGGATATTTACGGATTAATCCCCGAGATATTTATCTGCGTTTCTCGCCACATGTGTAGCTTTTTTGCCATGTGTGCAATTTCCAACATTGCTGCCCGAAAACTTCAACTGCTTATATATTCTTCATCCGGACTCCGATTTGGGCAAACTCAATTGCGCTAGAACCGTATCAGAGTCCTCTATCCATTGGGGTAGGGTTAAGCAGTTGATCCGGGGTTTAGCAGAAAGTCAATTTCTACTCCCCCTCAAGTTTGACCGGCCTGTAAATCCTTCTCCGGGGTCCAATTTCAACAAACTCAGTTGTGTTGGAACTGTGTCAAGATTCTCTATCCATTGGGATAAAGCAAGGTGGTCAATTGTCACTTGATCAAAAAGTCAACTTTTGCCCCCTTTAGGGTTTGACTTTCCAGCTAGGGTTTGCGTTTCCGGCACTTCCGGGGGCGCAAAAATGAGGTGCTTACAGCTGCCCCTCTTTGCCAGAGTCACCTTGCGGATGAACGACAAAGAGAAAAAAAAAATAATCTCGTTTTTGCGCCTGGCATTTCTATCGACATGGTTGACGAGCTTAGTCCTTTGATGTTTTCATTAAGAAGGGAAGTGTCCAAATGATGTGGAGTCACTTCCTGGCTTTGGAATTTCCTTGCCCTTTTTGCTTTCGGGTTTTTGCAGGGCAACTCTTTAGCATTTAATTTATGTTTGAAAGAGATTAGATTGGACATGAGCTCGCCAACCTGTTTCGGCGTTGATGCCAGGCAGTTGACAATATTCTTTTCTTCTTGGTTGTTCCATTAACACTTTTAGGTGATTTTAGACTTCTGATTCTTTTTGTGTCGTTTACTTGAGGTTTGTTGTTGTTGTTGTTTTTATTTTTATTTTTTTTAGGCCAGGAGTTGGTTAAAGGGTGGGACGAATGAGGAACGAAGGAAGGAATAGCAAAGGAGGAGGTGCTGTTGGTGAGGAGGTGCTTCCAGCGCTGTCCGGTGCCTCAAGGGAGCTCATGCACCTGCCATATTCTATTTACAAAAGTGTGAAATTAAAAATTACAAAAGGGGCCATTTTGCCCAATGAGATCCTCATTTTTGCTCGTTCTTCTTCATGTCTCGCCATTCCTTTCCTCTATAGCGTGCTTTCAGGTTGGCTTTCCTTTTCTTGGTTAGGTAGAGGCCTCCTAGTCTGGAATGGCTACTGCTGGGGATCAGCCGGGAATCTCTTCCTCATTGCCTTTTCTCTTGGGCCGAGCCTTGTTTTTGACAAGCGTGGGGGGTTCCCTTGGGAAGGGTGCTCCGCTGGGGATGAGTGGGTTCCCTCACGCCGTCACTTCTCTTTATAAGGCCCTTTCTATCTGCTCTAGTGTGAGTTCCTTATGCTTGTTTGAGCTCCTGTTGAGTACGAGAAAACTCCACCAGGGATTGGTGTGAGTTCGTTTTGTCTTCTTTCTGCTCTCCTTCGCAAAGCCGACCTCTTCAGGCTGGGCGAGGCTTGGGAAGATTACATCATCAGGTGTCACTCTCTTATTGTTGAAAGGACTCCATTGGGGATTAAAGGGTATCGTCCTCCGTTTGTTGAAGGGACCACTGGGGATTTGGGAGAGGATGTCCGTTGTTCACCTTTGCTGTACCTGTGAAGGTGGGAAAGGAACAACCTGTTAGTCGTGGACTAACTGGGGAATGCAAAACATTCTTTTTATTCTCTTTTTGCCTTGGGCCTTTTGCCCATGGCAGCTAGAAGCACAATGTGGAGATTATCAACTCAGGTTAGTAGAATGCAAAACATTCTGTCCAGGTTAAGAGATTATCAACTCAGGTTAGTAGCACAATGTGGAGCTCAAAAATAGTTAAGCAGAACAATTATAGAGAAAATAGGTGTGTCAGTGTGTGGCTATGTCTGCAATATCAAAAGTAATTTCCAAGGCTAGACGGGACTTGGAGTGCTTGGTATTTTCAGTAGCATTGTCGTCACAGGCCACTGTGAAATTTCGGCTTGGGCACAACCTGCTGGTCTGGACCCCTTTGATCTGTTCCTCTTTCTCAGCTTACTGTCTACCACTGTCACTGCTCCTTTCTGTACCTTGTTCTACTCAATCCAAATGTGACCAGTTTTTTTTTTGTGGCTGACCACACAACGCCCTTTTTTCGGGTTTTCGCTGTGTCCAGCCTTTCTGGGAAGCTCTGAATTCCATCATTGCTAATGAACGCATACTTACTGTTTGCCCTGATCGTTCCTTTTGAGATCCGAGAGGTCTTAGAGATAGGACGAAACGTAGGCTTGGTCTTGGTTACAAAAGAAAGGATAAATGGCTCAAAAAGCTTAGCTATCTGGGTTTGCAAAGTGTGCTACTTTTATTGTTGGTGGGACTTACATCCTGGCTTATTTGCATCTCTGTATTTTTGGTGGGGTTAACATTTCCCCTTTTTCTTTGTTTTTGTCTCTCTTTTTTTCTATTGCATTTTCTTTTCTTTTTGAGGTTTTTCTGGGCAAGAATGCCCTATTTCTTCTTTGCTTTGCCAGGAATGCCCTATTTGAGGTGTAGAACACTTGCAATGGGTTGAAAGAATTTTAAGGCTCAAAATTGTCTAATTACGGGAGAATTTAAGGTAGTTGGAAGGATTTATGATCTAAAAGGGAGTCAAGGATGGCCTCTTTTCATTTCCCAATTAGAATGATCTCAGGCGTAGTACAGTTCGACTGCATTTGCATTTATCCACTCAGGAAAAATTGCCCAGTCCATCTGTTGTAGGATAAGTGCTCCTCTGGACAGAACCTTGTGGACTACAAATGGACCCTTGTAATTTGGCTTGAATTTGCCTCTGTTGTCTTCTTGATGAGGAAAGATTCTCTTCAGTACCAAATCTCCTACCTTGAAGCGTCGTGGCTTCACTTTCTGGTTATAGGCTTGTGCTACTCTCTGTTGGTAGAGTTGGCCGTGACACAAAGCCTTGATCCTTTTCTCATCAAGCAACTGTAACTGGTCGAATCTGGATTCTTCCCACTCAACGTCACTGACTTCAACTTCCTTTAGAATTCTTAGTGACGGAATCTATACTTCCACGGGGAGGACTGCTTCCATTCCATACACCAAGGAGAAAGGGGTTGCCCCAGTCGATGTTCTGATCGACGTCCGATAGGTGTGCAATGCATAGGGCAGCTTCTCATGCTAGTCCCTGAAGGTGACCATCATTTTCTCGACTATCTTCTTCAGATTCTTGTTGGCAGCCTCTACTGCCCCATTCATCTTAGGCCGGTATGCTGTAGAGTTCAGAAGTCTAATATTCAGATCTTCACACATCTTTTCCATGTCCTTATTATTCAGATTCTTTGCATTATCTGTGATGATTGCTTTCGGCAGGCTGTAACGACAGACTATATTGTTTCTGATGAACTTGAGCACATGAGACTTCTTTACATCCACAAAGGACATGGCCTCTACCCACTTGGTAAAATAATCAATTGCCACTAAGATGAACCGATGCCCATTTGAAGCCTTCGGATGAACCTGGCCTATCATGTCAATCCCCCAGATGGCGAAAGGCCAAGGTGAGGCCATGGAATACAATGTATTTGGTGGTGCATGGATGTTGTCGTCATAAATCTGACACAACTGGCATTTCTTGACATGGGCGTAGCAGTCTGCTTCCATGGTCATCCAGTAATAGCCCATCCTTAGAATCTTCCTTTCTAGCATATGCCCATTCATGTGTGCCCCGCACAACCCTCCATGGACTTCCTCAATCAGCTTCTGTGCCTCATCTTCTCTGACACATAGCAGTAGAGAGTCATTGTATGACTTATTGTACAGTTTACCCCTACTATAGAAGTATTGCCCTGCCAACCTCTGAATGGTTCACTTTTCTGCAGCCGAGGCACCTTCTGGCAGGATTCTGTCCCTTATGTATTTCTCAATGTCTGCGTACCAAGGTTCTTCTTCGGTTGTGCTTTTCTCGATGCTAAAGCAGTAGACAGGGTAGCACCGAATTTCTATCCCCAAAGGTTGCTCCCAAGTGTCATCAGTGATGGTGGCCATGGATGCCAATGTTGCCAGTGCATCCGCAAACTGATTCCTATCCCGTGGCATATAATCGAATGTCACGTTCTCAAATTGCTCTTCTAATCCTTTGACCAATTCTTGGTACGGTACCAACTTCACATCTCTGGTCTTCCAGTCTCCCATCACCTGATAGATGATAAGGCCAGAATCATTGAACACCTTCAACTCTGGTATGTGCATTTCAATTGTTGCCCGCAGGCCTAGCACACATGCTTCATATTCGGCCATGTTGCTAGTGCAATCAAACAGGAGTTTCACTGCTATCGGGTGATGAACACCGCTTGGGGAGATTAGCATTGCTCTGGTCCCCTTTCCATTTACATTGACTGCCCCGTCAAAAAACATCTGCCAGCTTGTTTCCTCTATCTCTTCTGCGGATTCGGTACTCATCACATCTTCGTCTTAGAAGTGAGTCAATAATGGTTAGTATTCTGGCAGGGGATGCTTTGCCAGGTGATCTGCTACAGCTTGTCTTTTATCGCCTTCCTAGTCGTATAGACGATGTCTTACTCGGACAAAAGGACTTGCCATCTGGCAACCCTACCAGTGGAGATCGGCTTCTTAAAGATGTACTTCAGGGGATCGAGGTTTGAAATCCACAAGACTGTGTGACTGAGAAAATAGTGCCAAAGCTTCTGAGTTGCCCAGACCAAAGCGCAACATGTCTTTTCAAGCACTGTGTATCTGACTTCAAAATTGGTAAATTTCTTGCTCAAGTAGTAGATTGATTGTTCTTTCCTTCCTTTCTCATCGTGTTGCCCTAACACACATCCTACAGCTGTCTCAGAGACTGTCAGGTACATAATCAAGGGTCGTCCCGCGACTGGCGGGACCAATGTCGGCAGACTCATCAGATAGGCCTTGATCTTATCAAATGCCACTTGACAGTTTTTGTTCCAAACCACGGGGTTATCTTTCTTCAACAGCTTGAATATAGGCTCGCACACAGGAGTCATCTGTGCGATGAATCGGCTAATGTACTGCAGTCTGCCCAAGAACCCTCTTACTTACTTTTCTGTCAATGGAGGAGACATCTCCAGAATTGCCTTTGATTTGACGGGGTCCACCTCAATGCCTCGCTTGCCAACTATGAATTCAAGCAGCTCTCCTGAAGTAACCCCAAACATACACTTGCTTTGGTTGAGCCGGAGTTTGTGCTCTCTGAGTCTATCAAACATTTTCCCAAGGTTCACCAAATGGTCTTCTTCCTCCTTTGACTTCGCTATCATGTCATCCACATACACTTCCATCTCTTTGTGCATCATGTCGTGGAACAACAGGGTCATTGCACGCTGATATGTAGCGCTCGCATTCTTCAATCCGAACGGCATCACGCGGTAGCAGTATGTGCCCCAGTGTGTGATAAAGGATGTCTTCTTCATATGCTCATATGCCATCCTTATCTGGTTGTAACCAGAGAATCCGTCCATGAAAGAGAACATTGAATGCGTTGCTGTATTATCCACCAGTATATCAATGTGTGGAAATAGGAAGTTGTCCTTTGGACTTGCTCTATTCAGATCTCTGTAATCGACACACATCCTGACTTTCCCGTCTTTCTTGGGGACTGGCACGATGTTGGCTAACCACTCTGGATAGTGAGTTACTTGCAAGAATTCGGCATCCAACTATTTGGTGACTTCTTCTTTGATCTTCAAGGCCCATTCCGGCTTTGTGCGCCTGAGCCTCTGCTTCACAGGTATGGCCTTAGACTCTGTCGGTAACCGATGCACAACCAAGTCAGTGTCTAACCCGGGCATATCCTCGTATGACCATGCAAACACGTCAAAATAAGATTTAAGAAAATAAATCATCTATTTTCTCAATAATTGTGATAGTTTTTTACCAATTTGGAGTATCCTTGGTTGTGCTGTTTCACCTATATCAATTGACTCGGTTCCCTCGATGTTGGCCTGGGGACCCTTTTCATGCCTTTCCAATGCGAGTTGGATTTCAAGCAGGGTCTCCCATGATTCATCGTCATCCTCATGCTCGAAAGGCTCACAGGGGACGATGTCTGAATCTTCTTGCTGCGATGGGCAAGTGCCCCAATCTGATTTGTCAAGTTTTTGCTCATTTTCAGGATTGGACAATGGCTCATTCTTTTCATTTATTATTGCCATTTGCACTGGCTTTTCAATTTCTTTTTGCTCTTTTTGTTCAATTGCAGCAACATTATTATCTATCCCGTGCCCTGGCTCTTTCAAGTGTGCGTCGGGATTGATACTAAGATTGTGATGCTCAAGTTGCTTGTTTTTGTTATTTTTATTTTCAGACAAAGGCAACTAGTAGAAAGCATTCAGATATTCATTGAAAATCTTAGCAGTAGCTACAACAGAAATTTCAGAGGTGGCGGAAACCCCCTTTGGAACATTAGCCCTGCTGATTGCAAAAGGTATGGCGCTCCAGTTCTTCAGTGGTGCCTTGTCATCCTTGTTGATGACAACCGTTACCTCCAGTTCTCCCGCTAGCACCATGTTGGCGCTATCATCAGATGAGATGCAGATGGGATCGTTTGCTGCGCCTGCCACCGACTTGTTTTGGCTCCTTTCCGATCGGGGAGCACTCTCTAATGATACCCTTGTAAGCACCTCATTTTTGTGCTCCCGGAAGAGCCGGAAGTGCAAACCCTGGACGGAAAGTCAAACCCTTATGGGTGAAAGTTGACTTTCTGATCAAGTGAAAATTGTCCACCTTGCTTTATCTCAATGGATAGAGAATCCCGACACGGTTCCAATGCAACTAAGTTTGCAGGAATCGGAGTCCGGATGAAGGTTTTACAGGCCGGCCAAACTTGAGGAGGAGCCGAAAGTTGACTTTCTGCTAAAACCCAAGCCAGGTACTTAGCCCTATGTCATTGGATAGAGGACTCCGATACGGTTCTAACGCAACTGAGTTTGCTCGAATAGGAGTTCGGATAAGGAAGATATAAGCTGTTGAAGTTTCCGGGCAGCAATGCCGGAAACTGCACACGAGGCAAAGAAACTGCACACGTGGCGAGAAACGCAGGAAAATATCTCAAGGGGCAATCCGTAAATATCCAAATTCCACAAAATATTTTAGGGTTTAATCCAAAATTGCGCAGGGGGACTATTTGCGAAGATCTCAGTGTCAAATCAGGTCAAATCGGTCAATCCAGGGAGCAATCTGTAAATATCAAAAATTTTGTCAGAATAACCGAAATATATTTTCGGTTCATAAAGCGAAATCAAAAATCGCCCGACAGATTGTCTGAATCCGTACTTGACAGAAATTAATTGCTAATTGAGTGCAAAAGTAACCGAAATTAAATTTCGGTTACAAGTAACCAATGGCATAGCCGAAATTTAATTTCAGTTATGCTACAAAAACCTTCATAACTGAAAATTAATTTCGGTTATTGATTTTTCTGCTATAAATAGCAACCCCAGCCATTTGGCTTGGGGTTGCTGCTACTCGAATTTTTCCCCCACCCCTCCCTACTCGAACCTCCCTTCCCCACCCTCTCCCACCTCTCTTAACACCCAAAACCCTAATCTAACCCCTCCCAAGTCCCTTCCACCCCTTCCTTCTTCACTTCCATCACTTGGAGAGGAGCTTGGAGATCATTTCAAGAGAAAGAAGTGCTGTCCAGGAGCTTGGTGTCACAAAAGAGCCTCAAGCACACCTCCAAAGGGGATTCCAACCTTAAGGTATGACTTCCCTATGACTTTTATTTAACATATATAAATTTTGGAGGGTTTGGAGCATGTTGATGTCACTTTGTACTACCATGTTGTCTTGGTTTATCCATCCTCTTTCTTCTTCTCCCAAGCTTTCCCTTCACAAAGTGGAGTTCCTACGGTAAGGGGATGCGTTTTTGGGTCGGTAAAAGAGAGTGTGGGATGGTAGTCTTGTTGGTTTAATGTGGTCATGCAACCACCATTCGACTCCTATTTAGCTAGTATCGGGATAAGTGTTTCTTGTCATCAAAAGAGGAGCATGTTCCTCTTGACTAAGTCCAAATGTAACCTCGGCATAAGCCCCCTCCCCTCCCCTTCTTTAAATGTTATTTGGTTAGGTTTTGGAGACGATCTTGATATGATTAAATGTGTGAGATGCATGTTTAGTTGCTGTCATTTGAATGCATGAGAACCCTTTGTTAGTCATTAGGAATTAAAGCATGCATGCCATGATTTTAGCTTTGTATGAGTGCATGCTTTTTTCATGCATGTGTTTTCATTAAGGTTCTTATCATGTTTCGAATCACTGTTTTGAGACCATGAATTGCATGAAAAGCATGCCTAGGTTAGTCTTTGTTTGTTTTTTCGTCTTTGTGCAAGCATGCTAAATTGGTCTTGGAGGAAAAGAAACCAAACCAGGGATACCTAGATCCCTGGTTGGTCTTCATGTGGATTAGAAGGAAGGAGGGAACCTCCACCCACCTCCCTTGCTGTTTGGCTTTGAAAGCCCCAAAAAGTGAGCCAAAGGGCTCCATTCGGCCCACACAGGGGCCCACATAGTCACCTTACATGTTCACAAGTACCCTGGATGGGTTCTCTGTCCCAAAAGTGCAAAAATTGAGTTTCGGCAGGTTGCCCGAAAACTCAGTTCGGTCAAGGGCTTTCCATGGATTAACCGAAATTGGATTTCGGTTATGCTAGCATGCATGTTTAACCGAAATCTGATTTCGGTTACTCTTTGAATTTTCTAAAAACCTGATTTTTTGAGTGTTTGCTAATTTGCTATGCCATGTGAACAGAACCGGATGAACCAACAGGGTTTCCGGGTCACTCGGAAACCCAAAGTGGTACACGGGCCTTCAAGCCCAACTTGATTCCTTTGTGGGCCTTCCAACGGGGCCCGCCCAACCTAAGGTCACTGTGCGCACCCGATTTCGGTCGCACGATGAGGCGCACGCAAAACGATGCGTGCCTTGGGATTTGTTTGGAGTCGCCACTGCCTGATGGGGTGCAGGCAGACACCTGGGTGCCTAAGTTCTTTTACTAAGGCTTGGTCTGCGTCTTAAGATTTTAAGTAGGTTCTCGGTTGCAGTCTGGGGAAGTCCGTAGACACCCCAGTCCACCCCGTCAAGTGACGGGTCCCATAGGTTTCCCTGGTTTGAGTCAACTCTGGTCTCTCACTCACCCGATTCCTAATCCAGTATTCAATTCGGTTAAGTCTGGTGGGACCGCCAAAGTGGTGTGGGTCCCTTTACTTGATTTTATCTTTTTAATTAGAGATGAGATGAGTCTGATTGGGCGGGCCCCTTTGGAAGGCCCGCGGATTCCTTGGTGGGCTTGGTTGAACCTACGTGTCCCTTAGTGGGCCTCGGTCTAGCCTGAGAGGCCCTTTGGGCTTGGTTCAAATGTATTGATTTTCATTTGAAATTCAAGTTTGAAGTTTAAGTGATTTTTCATGCCAAAGTGGGCCGGGATTACTTTGTGGGCCCTTGAGTGGGCCACACAGTTGGTTGCCAAGTAGTTTTGATTATCTTTCTTAATCTGTGCCAAAGAGGGCCAGGATTTGGGCTTGGGGCCCTTTACCTGGGCTTGGGCTTGAAAGCCCAAGTCTTCATGAGTTAGGGTTTGGAAACCCTAAAATTGGTTCGATTTAACGGGCTTTAGCGGGCCCGACAGGCCTTGCCCCTGGTCTCGGCCAAACCAAGCCTAAATCTAAACATGCATTCCCAAACTGGGCTTTGGCGGGCCTCAATGGGTTTGCCCCACCCAATCACTTTGATTATCTTGATTTAACAAAAACAAGTTTGTCGGCTTGGTGGGCCCCGTTGGAAGGCCCACTAGAAATCAATTTGGACCGGGTCAGTCCATGGCCCATCTTGGTTTTTCGGGTGACCCAGAAACCCTTCCAGTTCATCTGGAATGATCAAACAAACCAAAGAAATCAGCACAATATCACAAAATAGCAAAAAAGGTATTATGGCAGTGTAGCCGGCCTGAGATGCCGGCTACGCACACAGGATAGTGTATCCGGCATTCTTCGCCGGCTATGAATGGGACTCTGTTGATCCGGCCTGAGTTGCCGGATCAACACACAGAGGCTTGTTTTCGGCTTTTTCAGATGGGGTTGGGTTTTTGGACTCCCTAAGGTGTTCCAGGGATTGCGTGGGCTCCTGTGTGAGCCCACATTAGTTCAAGTGAGAGCCACTTGGCTCTCTTGAAGGGTTTTGTGAATTAAAGGGAACAGATGGGGGGCTAGGATTTGCCCCCTCCTTTTCTAGACCAAACCATTACACAAACAGGGATTCAAGTGCCCTTATTCCCGATTTCTTTTCATAGAACATCCCACCATTAACTTACACCAAACCGCAAATAAGCAGAGAAGCCTACTCGATCCTAGAAGTAGCAAAACCCATGCTTTAAAGGGTGATCATCCCATGCATGCATACCACCGCCACTAGACCACATGCAAGTGAAAGCTAAAGCATAAACACACAAGCATCCCATACTATTTACAGCACCCTATCAATATATACTATCTCATTATCCTAATAAAGACATTTAAAGAAGGGAAAAGCGGGGTTACTCACGGGGTACAAAAGATTACTAAGCATGAGGAAGCAGGTTTCCTCTTAAAACAAACACACACATGCCCAAAACAGTGGCTTGGTGAAGCCAAAAGTAGGGCAATAGGACTTCTCATCCTCCCTTGAAGTCGACCATGTCTCTTCCCCTTACCATGGGAGGCCATCTTCATGAAGAAAATAAAGGAAAGATGGGGGAACAACATGCTGGAGAACACCTCATGGGAAGACAAAATAAAACTTTCCAATATGCTCAAAATCACTTCATTTTTACATATGTGGAATAAATGGTGGTGAGGAACAATACCTTGGTGTTTTAACACCCCTTTGAGGTGTGTGGAGCTTCCTTGAAGTGAAGGAAGCAGCTGGAGCCTTCCTCTTGCACCACTACCAGCAGCAAACCTCCTCCTTGCTTGGATAAAAAGATGGAGAAGAAGAAGAGAAGGAAGAAGGGGAAGCTTTAAGATGATGCTTGGGGGGTTATGGGGCCAAAGGAGGGTAGGAAGAAGGAGTTTTCGGAGTTGGCACAGTGGGGGAAGAAACGGGAAAATAGCCAAAATGAAGCCAACCCCGGAAATGGGGCTGCTGTTGACTTTTTATAGAAAACTTAATGTATCCGGCATTTAATGCCGGATACACTACACTTCCTTTGTATCTGGCATAATATGCCGGATAGACTGCACTTCCTTTGTATCCGGCATATTATATCGGATACAAAACATGATAATTTCGAAAATTAAATGCCGCCGCGAATTTGTCGGCGAATCGGTGCGAATCTAGCTGAGCAAATCTTTGTATCTGACATTTGAGTCCGGATATGAAGGGGAGCAAGTGTATCCGGCATTTGACATTTGAGTCCGGATATGAAGGGGAGCAAGTGTATCCGGCATTAAATGCCGGATACAAATCGAAAAATTACGGATTTGCCCCTCGACTTGACCGATTCGACCGATTTGACACTTTTGGATATCTACGGATTGCCCCCTGCGAATTTTGGTTTAGTCCCTAAGATTTTTGGATATTTAAGATTTAGTCCCCGAGATATTTTGCTGCGTTGGCTGCCACGTGGGCAGTTCCTGCGCCACGTGTGCAGTTTCCGGTTTTGCTGCTTGGAAACTTCGACAGCTCATATCTCCTTCATCCGAACTCCGATTTGAGCAAACTCAATTGCGTTAGACTCGTATCGGAGCCCTCTATCCAATGACATAGGGCTAAGCACTTGGCACGGTGTTCGAGAAAAAGTCAACTTTATGCTCCCCTTTAAGTTTGACCGCCCGCAGAACCCTCATCCGGACTCCGATTCCAGCAAACTCAGTTTGCGTTCGACTTGTGTTGGGATTCTCTATCCATTGAGATAAAGCAAAGCGGCCAATTATCACTTGATCAAAAGGTCAAATTTCGACCCCTTAGGGTTTGACCTTTTTAGCCGGGTTTTGCATTTTCAGCACTTCCAGGGGTGCAAAAATAAGGTGCTTACAGTCACTTACAAAAATAATGCAAGATAATTGAAACAAACTAAGTGGGTCGAACCCTAACGAGGCCCACCAAAGCCCAAAAAGAAAGCAAGCTGGCTAGTGTAGGCATGGTTTGACCTTGATTGTGGGCTTGGGCCTGCCAGGCCCACTAAGCCCATCAATCCAACTGGGCAGGGTCCAATACCCTAACCCATTGAATCATGGACCATCCGGTCCAAGTCTACACCAATGGGCCCCAAGCCTAAGGTCTAGCCCACTTTTGGAAACTTAAGTAAGATAAATTCAATAAACCACTTGGCAACCATGTGCGGTCCACCCAATGGGCCCACAAACCAACCCGGCCCACTTTTGCAAGAAAACCACTTAAATTCCAACTTGAACCCTAAAAGTAAATTGAACTCAGGTTAGACTGAGGCCCACCAATGACATGCGAGCTTAACCGAGCCCACCAAGGTCACCATGGGCCTTCTAACGAGGCCCACCCAATCAGACTCAGAGCACTTAATTAAGAAAGATAAAATCAATTAAAGGGACCCACACCACTCAAGTGGTCCCGACAGACTTAACCAAAATTGCATGCTGGATTAGGAATCGGGTGAGTAACCAAAATTGACTCAAACTAGAGAACCCACAGGACCCATCATCCAACGGGGTGGTTTGGGGTGTCCACGGACTTCCCCAGACCGCAACCGAGACCCTACTTAGAATCTCAAAGCCGCAGACCAAAGCCCAAATATACAAGATTAGGTACCCAGGTGTCCGCCTGCACCCCATCAGGCGGTGGCGACTCTGAACTTTCCCGTGCGGCATTTCCAATGCGCGCACAACCCTCACCCATGATCCACTGAGGGGAATTCCCATCAGTATTTCTGTGTCAGGTGGTATGTAGGCGATGGTGACTTCATTGGCCAGGTCAACTTTGGGCCGTACAATAGCGACGGGTATCTTATCGGTATCCCAGGCACAGTAGAGGAATAATTCGGGGGTGCCCATTTGCTGTAAGCCGCATGGTACATCTCCTCTGGCACTGGCCCTAGCACTTGGGGCATGCTGTGGAACATTCGGTTTAGTCCATCACGAGTTCCTGGATGTGGGATCTGTGGAGGTGGAGGAGGAGACCTTGGCCTATGGCTTGGCGTGCCTGAACTGTCTCTTCCTTCCATCATGCAGATATACCTAGCTGGGTCCTCTTCTTCTTTGGATTCTTCAATAGGAGCAGGGGGCGGCACTTCCATCATAACCACAGAGTGGATCGGGATCCCTTCAGGGATGAGCAGTTCTTCTGGCGTGGTGAAAGCCATGGTGACTTCGTCGGCAAATTCCAGGGCGAATAGTGCTGGCAAGTCGTCTAGTGACCCTTCAGAAGACAACGGGTCTACTTCCACCGCGTTTCCGATCACCTCTAGGGACATCGGCTCCTCCCAGAGCAGCTAAGCTAAGCCTTGTAGGTAGCCTTCTTCCGAGGTAGGGGAATCCAAAAACTCATCTCCCCACCATTGGGGGACTATGTTCTTAATGGCCTGAGCTGCTTCACGCTCCATGTTAGTGAAGCGGTGGTACAAGTTCTCGTGCATGCATATGGGCCAGTAGGGTCTCTTCCTTCAGCTCTGGCTCTCTTCCTCTCGGCATGGTTCCCAAGGAGTCTGGAGTAGTCTTCTGTTTGTGGCTTGAAACCGAGTCCGAACCCCGTGGTCTGCTCATAGGTTTGGACGGCTGCCTTGATTCCTTGTTTGTATTTGCCCAGTCCTTCACCGGCTCTGAGGCCCCAGTCTGCGCATTCAGCAGAGCCAAACATGTTTCTTCTTTTCCTCTTCAGGAGTCGTTGCCCCCTTTCAGATTCTGGGATGTGGTTTACCTGCACCATCTCTATGGCTGGAAGTTGAGGGTAGTGGGCAGTTCATAATCCTCATAGGGCACTCTGACCCTTTCGAGCTCCCGGTGATCTTCAGCATGTACTGTTATCAGCTCATTGCCTGATATGAATCGGACCATCCTGTGCAGTGAAGAAGACACTGCTCCTGCCTAATGCAGCCAAGGTCTCTCAATCAGCAGATTCAAGGAGGCATTGATGTCCATGAGCTTGAAATCCATGGTGAATGGCCTATCTGCGATTACGATCACCAAGGTGACCTCCCCCAGCGAATCTATCTTGGCATTGTCAAAGCCTCGGACGTTATGCGCGCTTGGCTTGATCATTGAGGGGTTCAACTGCAGGCTATGGAATGTCCTTATAGGGCATATGTTCAGGGCCAACCCGTTGTCAATCATGGCCCACTTTACAATGAGGATGACGCGTTTCACTGTTATGTAGAGGGGCTCAGTGTGGTTACACCCCTCAGGCGGCAGATCTGCTGCAGAAAAAGAGATGGCCTATGGCGCCATGATTACCGACACA
Source organism: Buxus sempervirens (assembly GCA_947561395.2). NCBI lineage: Eukaryota > Viridiplantae > Streptophyta > Magnoliopsida > Buxales > Buxaceae > Buxus > Buxus sempervirens. The sequence continues at coordinate 6,061,706 of OX387190.1, read as the reverse complement.
ACTGCTTCTAGTTGCTCTGGGTCAATATCGGCCAGCACATGTGCATCTCCCAAAACTTTCATCAATGTTGCCCTGTGTTTCTCTAAGTCAATCAAGAGTTGCATTATGAAGATTTGGGTAGGCACCTTGTTCAACTGTTGGAGGAGGTCGTACTCTGGAGTGTAAACACTATGGTGCAAATCTGTAACTTCCTCTTCTATAGCCTTCCCGTTTCTCTTGAGGGTCTGTGGCAATTCTATAGCCACTTCCTTCCCCTTTTCCTTTCTCTTTGCTTCTGCTTCTGCTCCCTCCTTTGGTGCGGGTGGGGGGTTTGTGTTTACGTATCGACTGGATCGGGTGATTCGATCGATTTCTACTTCGATGGTGGTAGCAGTGGCTTGATGGTGGAAGGGTTGGGTTGCATAAGGCGGGGGTACTACATTGTAGGAAGGTGGTTCGAGGTTGAGTTTTGAGAGGTTGAAGGTTGGTGGCTCAAATGAGAGGGAAAAAGGGTTTTGTGGAGGGAAGTCCATGATATCGTAGATGCTGAGAGCAGAAGGGCTGGGGTCAGAGATGGGAGTGGGGTAGAAGAATTCCTGGTCCTCAGATGGGTGAAAGTGCACCAAAGGGAAACCAGTACGGAAGGCTTCGTCGTCTTCTCCAACGACGTTTACCACTTATTGTTCAGCTGTCTCTTGGGGATACACTATCACTACTTGCCCTAGTTGCCCAATAAATATTGAAGGGTCGAACTGCCAAATGCCATGATCATAGCTCACCTGATTTGTTGACTTGCAGGTGGAGGCTTTAGAGTGATCGGGAAGAGGGTTCGTAGTTATGCCGACCGCTGGGGTCTGAGCAGGTGGTGCCATGAGGTCGACCGTGATGCGCTTGCTGCCGATCAGGTCTTGGATATCGTGCCTTAGGTCCCAGCACCGATTAGTGTGATGCCTTGGAGCACCAGAATGGTATTCGCAACGTTCTGCGGCATTGTAACTCCTTGCGTTGACCAACCGGGGGTTAGGTGGTTTAATCTGCACGTATCCCTTCTTCAGCAAGGTCGACAGCTGTGCGCATGTGAAATCGTGCACGGCGGGGTACACGTGTGAGTGCGTGCCTCCAGATGGGTAATTCGGGAAGTTTGGAGTCGCCACTGCCTGATGGGGTGCAGGTAGACACTTGGGTGCCTATGTTTTTCTATTAGGCGGTTTGCGGCTTGAGATTCTAAGCAAGGTCTCGGTTGCGGTCTGGGGAAGTCCGTAGACACCCTGGTCCACCCTGTTGGTTGACGGGTCCCATGGGTTCCCTGGTATGAGTCAACTCGGTTCTAAATACTCACCTGATTCCTAATGCACATTTGGTTAAGTCTGGCGGGACCGCCTGAGTGGTGTGGGTCCCTTTACTTGATTTTATCTTTGACCTTAAAGTGAGATGAGTCTGGTTGGGCGAGCCCCGTTGGAAGGCCCCCGGATTCCTTGGTGGGCTTGGTTAAGCCCACATGTCCCTTGGTGGGCCTTAGTCTAGCCTGAGAGGCCCATTGAGCTTTGGTCCAATGAATTGATTTTACTTTAAAGTTCAAGTTGGGATTTTAAATGATTTTCATGCAAAGTGAGTCAGAACTTATTTGTGGGCCCGTGGGTGGGCCTCACAATAGTGACAAAATGATTTGAAGTTAACTTTATTAATCTGCGCCAAAGTGGGCTAGGCACGGGCTTGGGGCCCGTTACCTAGGGAATTAGGGTTTTGACCCTTCAGATTTGGTTAATGGGCTTGACGGGCCCGATAGGCCCTAACCCGCAGTCTTGGCGAAACCAAACATAGATTAAGCTAGCATGAAGCAAATTGGGCTTTCGGGCGGGGCCTCGAACGGTGTGGCCCACTTACTTTGCTTAATTAAGTTATTTAAATTCAAGCATGCTTGTTGGGCTTGGTGGGCCCCGTTGGAAGGGCCACTGTGTATCCAATTGGACCGCGTAGTTCATGTCCCATTTTGGGTTTCCGGGTGACCTGAAAACCCTATTGGCTCATTTGGTTCGAATAAGAGAGCAAAAAATGTTGCACAAAACCAAAAAATAAGAAAATTGGAATTCTGACAGTGTAGCCGACCTTGGGTGTCGGCTACACGCAAAAACAAATGTAGCCGACCTTGGATGTCGGCTACACACAGAAACCAATGTAGCCGACCACCCTGGTTGGCCACAACAATATTTTGCTGATCTGACGTGAGTTGTCGGATCAGCTTGGAAAGGGCTTTTTCATGGTTTTCAAAGTGGGTTTGGATTCCTGGGCTTCTTAGGGTACTTCAGCAGTTGTGTGGGCCCCTGTGTGAGCCCACAGTGGTGCAAGGTGTAAGCACCTCATTTTTGCACCCCACAGAAATTCTGAAAATGAAAACCCTAGCTGAAAAGTCAAACCCTGGGGGGGGGGGGGAAGTTGATTCTTTGATCAAGTGATAATTGGCCACCTTATTTTATCCCAGTGGATAGAGAATCCCAATATGGTTCCAACGCAATTAAGTTTGTAGGAATCGGAGCCTGGATGGAAAAGATATGAGCAAAACAGTCCTAGGGGCAAACCAGTCAAAGTTTAAAATATCTTAATTAAACCAATTAAGATAAATGGGAAATAATAAAAATTGGGGAAGTCTAATTCGTTTGAGTGGGGGGCTGAGTTGCCTCAGCAGTCAACTTAGCCAAAAAGGGGAAGAAAAAGCGCGACCGCATTTGAAGTGCAGTCGATTTTTCGACCACCGCTCGCGCGAGCCAATCAGCGCAAGCGGCGCACAAAAAGTAACATGGTTAGTCAGTCTGTGCCTACGCGAGTTTGTCCCTTAATCATTACTGAAAAGATAGGGCCAAAACCGCACATACCCTGCGGTTTTGACCAAACCGCACAGTATGTGCGGTTACTGTTCATTTTTTACCAAACCGCATTGAGTATGCGGTTTTGTCCCAGTTTTCTATAAAAGCAAAATCCGAACATGGGACAGGGGCTGGCTTCCCTTTGGTTGATTCCCACTTCTTCACCTCCACATCCCTTGATCCGAGACCCCTTCTTTCAAGCCCTCTTGGCTTCCTAAGTCCCCCAAGCACCATCTCAAGCCCCTCTTGCCTTTCTTTAACTTGTTCCTTCCTCCTCCAAGAGGCAAAAAGAAGGATAAGCTTGCTGTTGGCAGGGAGAGGTGCTGCTCCAGCAGCCATCCAAGTTCCAAGGCAGCTCATACACATTCAACAAGGGTTCAAAGCCCCAAGGTGAGCTCTTCATGTAATTTTGTTTAGCATATATAAATATGGGCTTGTTTGGGGCATGTACACTCTTGAGCATGCTTTAATACTCTCTTTACATATGATGAACATTTTGTTATATCTCCCTCCTTCCTTTTTGTGATTTTATGAGAGTTCACAACCTCCAAAATGTAAGAAGGAGGTTGTATTCGAATGAAGGGCAAGGTGAGTGGTTTTCTAGTTGATTTTAAGTATCCTAAGATTGCTGTTTTGTTTTGAAGCTACTATCATCTTTCTATCTATTTGATAGAGGAGTGTTGTTCCTCTCATCTTCTTTGGTACCCTTTAAATAACCCCCATTACCTTTCTTATGATCTCTTCTTCTCACTTGTTACTACCTTTTGGATGTTTTGATGGTTGTGTGCCCTCCTTTTCCACATGCTTTGAAGCATACTAACATGGATGTGTATACATCCCTGTGCTAATGCTTTGGATATATGTGCATAGGTAAACCTCCCATATCTTGCTATTGTGGAATATTAACATACTCCCCTTCCCCCCTTTAATATGCTGTTTTCCGGATGCTGATGTGTCATGGAAGTGCAGCGTATGTGACCAATATTGTTGTGGCCTTCCTAATGTATGCTTTACCTCATACCCCATGTTTGTTATCGTGAGCTTAAGTTGCTGTTGGGAGGAGATAGCAGATCTCCCTTCCCTTTCCTTGCTTCATGGCCTCTCACTTTGATGGGTCTTCGGACTATGGCTGAAGTTTAGAGCATATCTTGTTTACTATTTCATACTATTAGTATGCTTGACATATTGTGTAATGTGCCTATTGTAGGAAAGGTTACTTATTTTATGTTGGTATTACATGCTCCCTTTTCCCCCTAGTCATTTGCCATCTAGCATGATCCCTCACCCTAGTGGCATACTAGGTCATTCCCACACCTACTACCCTCTCTATTTTGCATGAGTTTGAGCCTCAAACATTGCTGTCCCCATGGATAGAGCATAGGAGAGCATGCCTGTTCAGGTTAGATAACGGAGCATGCTTTAGGTTGTGACTGGATAGATGTTCATTGGATTTTGAGCTTGCTGTTTTGTGTAGATTAAGAGACCAGAATAGGGACCTCATGGTCCCTCTTTCCTCTTTGCTGTAAAGCTCCCAAAAGACACCAAATGGGGTGTGTGCGCACCTAAAACCGGATCCTATATCGCACACCGGGCGCACCTTCAGTGCGTGCCTCGGGACTTTCGGAGTCGCCACTGCCTGAGAGTGCAGGCAGACACGGTTTTGCCCTAATCGGGTCTAAGTCTGGTCTGCGGCTTTTCAGAGTTCTAGCTAAGTCCTCGGTTACGATCCGGGGAAGTCCTAACGACACCCCGGTCCGCCCCGTCGGTTTGACAGGTCCCTCGGGTCTCCCTGGTTTTTTGAGTCAAGTTCACCCTTCTTATACCAGCATGTTACCTTGTTGAGTCTGGCGGGGCCCTCTGAAGGTGTGGGTCCCTTTTTATTTGATTTTATCTTTCTATTTATTTAAGTGAAATGGGTTGGACCCGGATCCCGTTGGAAGACCCGTGGGTTGTCATGGTTGGGCCTTGGGCCCAGCTGGGTTATTGGGTAACCCATTTGGTTATCTTATTTATTTACACATTCCATGGGCTTAGTGGGCTTGAATTTGGCCCATTAGCCAAGAGTTAAGTGGCCTTGGACCTGTTTATTGAAAACGGGCCTGGTATGGGCCAGTCAAAAGTGGGCCCCACTAGTGGGCCAAAGGGATCTTAATGGGCCTATCTAGGCCCAAAGTCCAAAAATGGGCTTAATATAGCCCAAGTGGTTTAAGGGAGTGGTTCAAGCCGGCTTAGGCCGGGTCAGGCCCAACCGAACCAAGAAATTACACTTTTTACATTATTTTTACATCTGCCCGTATTTTCTTTACGGTCTCGCTTGCCCGTGAATGGATTTCGGTCCACGCTGGACCGGCCTGAGTTTACGGACGCGACCTGTTTTGCATGTTTGCTGCTGATTTCAATCTGGATCAGTTCCGTGGCTTTCTTGGGATCTTTCTGCAACTGATGTTGAAGTTTTCAGCTTCTCCAGATTTGGTACTTGCTTCATTTGGTTCAAAAATGTCATTCTTCCTCTTCCTTTTGTTCTTGGAGGAGACCATCTTTCTTTTTTGTTGTTCATAGCCAGTTTCCAAGGGAAAATAAGGGAATTTACAGGGCTTAGGGATCTCTTTTAAAGGAGTCCACTCTTCCCATACTAAAAAACATATACTTCAAGTCAATGAAAAAGTGTTCTTAGAACACCTCTTTTTTCTTTTCTTTCCTTTTTTGCTTATGATCATCTTTATAGAACTTGGCTTAATACTATCAACAACAACCAGGTTAGTGATATCCAAATGAAATAATCAAAGGAAAGTGGAGAAAACTTGAAATGATAACTTTGGTCATATTAGAAAATGTAATATACTTACAATGCTAGCGATGATTTCTCCGATGAATTTGGCAGCGCTTCCGCGTCCTCCAAAGTTTGTTGGGACGAATTGGGAAGGGCTTGGTTAGGCTCGGTTAAGTGGCCTTGGTCAATGGATGGTAAATGAGATGATTGGGCATGGTTTTTGGGGTAATCTTATAGCATAGGGGTAATTTGGGTATGAAAAATGACTTTGGTTAGGGATGGTGGTGGTTGGGCAGGGCTTCGGCCGTGGAGTGCACCAGGAGGGAGAGGGGGTAGGCCAGAGAGGGATGGCTTGTTGAAATGAGGGGGGTGGCCTCTTTATTTATAGGCAAAATTTCCGTGCCCGTACTTGAAATACGGGCATGCCTTGCCCGTACTTCAAGTACGGGCGTGCCTTACCCGTAATTCAAATACTGGCGAAAAACGCACATGTGCGAATCTCGTGAATCGGTCGTACGGGACGCGTGTCCCGCCGTACAGCGACGCGTGTCTTCTATCAGAATCTTGCCCGTATTTGAAATACGGGTATGCCCTGCCGTAATTCAAATACGGTCCAGCACGTTTTTAAAATGTTTGGATTTCAAACCTTTATTCAATTTGGTTTTTTGCAAGATTCTTATTCGATTTTTCGATTATTTTATTAAAAAAGCGAGATTCTCTTTATTAAAATATTATTAAACACATTTATCTTATTTATTTTATTGGTTTATTTCATTTTTGCTGCCTTTTTTGTCACACGGGCAGTTTTTCTAAAACTTCAACTGCTCATAACTTCTTCATCCGGTGTCCGATTTCAGCAAACTTAGTGTCGTTGGAACCGGTTCGGAACCACCTGTTCATTGGGGTCAAGTTTGGCAGCTGAATTGGGGCCGAGCAAAAAGTCAACTTTTCGCTCCCCAAAAGTTTGACCGGCTCATAACTTTCTCATCTGGATTCCGATTCCAGCAAATTCAGTTGCGTTGGAATCGTGTCGAAATGCTCTTTTTAATGAGATGAAGTTTGATGGCCAAATTTACTTGAATCAAAAAGTCAATTTTTGACCCCCTCAGGGTTTGACTTTTAGTTTGACTTTTCATTTTTCTTTATTTTGGGGGTGAAAAAATCAGGTGCTAACAGCTGTCCCTCTTTGCTGGAGTCACCTTAGGGGATGAACGGCAAAGAAGAAAAAGAACCTTATTTTTGTACCTTGCATTTCTGTTGACAGGGTCGACGAGCTCAATCACTGAATTGTTTTTAATGAAAGGGAAGTGTCAGATGTCTGGTATCACTTCCTGATTTTGGAATCCCTATACCCTCTCTCGGGTTTGAATAGGGGCTGTTCCTTAGTTTTCTGTCTTTGAAAAAGAAAGATAGGATTAAATCTGAGCTCATCAGCCTGTTTCAGCGTTGATGCAAGGCACTTAACAATGTTCTTTTCTTTTTGTTTGTTCCATTAAAGCTTTTAGTGACTTCAGTTTTTTTTTTTTTTTTTAGAGAGATAGGCCAAGGTATGGGTTTGGGAGTGCCGGTGGGAGGATGGGAGGAAGCTTTCGCGCTGCTGTCCATCATCTCGGAGATCACATACCTCTTCTAGCCTATACTATTTACAAAAGTGGGAAATCAAAATTTACAAGAGGGGGCGAATTGGCCCATTATTGCTTTTCCTTGTTGCTTCTCCTTGCCAGGTTCTTTCTCTTGTTGAGGTATTAGAGCTTTTCTTCCCACTCATGAGTATCCACTGGGGATTTGGTGGGAGTATGATCTGTCTAGACGATTCTCTGGGAATTATTGTAATGTCCCTCTTTGATTTTGAAGTTTTGTTGGAGGGTCTAAGGATCTTGACGATCTTCTTTCTTCCGAACTCCGCTGGGGATGAAAGGGAAGAAGCCTCTGCTGGGGAATGAAGGAACAAAGTATCCTCCTTATGTTCATCTTGCATCTTTCTTCCTTCTTTGAACCTGTACAAGGAACAAAATGTCAGTGCTTGTTCCATTGGGGACATGCAGGGTTGGTTTATTCTAGGCCTTTAATTCATCAAAATTAAAATGGCTATTGATTAAGGCAATGAGCCCCTCTCCACGGGTTAGCAGCACAGATGGGGAAATTCCAAGAATAGTTAAGCAGAATAATTACGGAAAAACACAGATGTGGTAGTGTGTGTTTGTGCCTGCAATTATAAAAGTCAATCCTTAAGTTAGACATCGATTAGAGTGCTTGGTATTTTTAGCCTTGTCATCATAGGCCTTTATTAAGCGTTGATTCAAACACAGTCTGCCAATCTGAGCCCTTCAGGTCACTTGGCTGTCCCACTCAGTGCACTGTCCAACCTGTTTCTACTTTCGCTTCATTTCCCTTTCTAATCAAGGCATGACCAGCTCTCTTTTTTTTTTGACCACGACTGACCCTTTTTGCACATAGCGCCCTTTTTGGGTTTTCACCATGTCTGGTCCTTTCAGGGAGAATCCTATTCCGTCATTGCCAGAAAACGCAGTTTTGACTGTTTTGCTCAAGATCATTCACTTTGGGATCCAATAGGTCTTCAAGATAGGACGAAATGTAGGCTAGGCGGGGGTTTTGAAAAAAAGATAAGTGGCCCAAGAAGGCTGTGATTTTATAGGTCTGTACAGTGCTCCTTTTATTGTTGGGGCTTACATCTTGGCTTATTTCTTTGGTGTGGGGTTCATATTTTCCACATCTTACTTTGTACTTGCTTTTCTTTTCTTCTTTTTCTTGATTTTCTTCGCAATTGCTCTTTTTTTTTTTTTTGTTTTTTTTTTGAGTTAGGGCCAGGAATGCCCATTTTGATGCGAAGGAACACCTGTACTAGGTTTGAAAAGAAATTTTCAGGCCCAAAAGTATCTAACTAGGGGAGAACTTTTTGGGGTGCTTGAAAGGATTTACAGGTTTGAGGGAGAGTGAAGGATGGCCTCTCTTAATTTCCCAATTGGAACGATCTCAAGGATAATACAGTTTGACTGCATCTGCATTTATTGGCTCAGGAAGGATAGTTCCATCCATCTCTTGTAGGATTAGTGCTCCTCTGGACAGAACTTTGTGTACTATGAATGGTCCTTCATAGTTTGGCTTGAATTTCCCTTTATTGTCTTCTTGGTGGGGGAATATCTTTTTCATAACAATGTTGCCCACCTTGAAGTGTCGTGGTATTACTTTCTTGCTATAAGTCCGAGCTGCTCTCTGCTGATAGAGTTGCCCGTGGCACAAAGCCTTAATCCTTTTTTTCATCAAGCAACTGCAACTGGTCAAACCTTGATTCTTCCCATTCAATGTCATCAACCTCTGCTTCCTTCAGGATTCTGAGCGAAGGGATTTGCACTTCTATGGGAAGGACTGCCTCCATTCCATATACAAGAGAGAAAGGAGTTGCCCCGGTTGAGACCCTGATTGAGGTTCGGTATGCATGCAAAGCATATGGCAACTTCTCATGCCAGTCTCTGTAAGTGACTACCATCTTTTCCAATATCTTCTTCAGATTTTTGTTGGCAGCCTCTACCGCCCCATTCATCTTGGGTCTGTATGCTGTGGAATTTAGATGTCTAATTTTCAACTCGCCACACATCTTGTCCATGTCCTTGTTATTCAAATTCTTGTCATTGTCTGTGATCAATGCTTCAGGCACACCGTAGCGACAGACAATATTATTTCTGATGAATTTCAGTACATGGGACCCCTTGACATCTGCAAAGGACACGGCCTCTACCCACTTGGTAAAATAGTCTATTGCAACCAAGATGAATCGGTGCCCATTTGATGCCTTCGGATGGATTTCTCCAATCATATCAATTCCCCAAATGGCGAAGGGCCAAGGAGAAGTCATTGAGTACAAAGTGTTGGGCGGTGCATGAATGTAATCAGCATAAACTTGGCATAACCGGCACTTCCTTACGTGGATATGGCAATCATGTTCCATAGTTAACCAGTAATAGCCCATTCTCAAGATCTTCCTTGCTAGCATGTGCCCATTCATATGTGCGCCACACTGTCCCCCATGAATTTCATCAATCAGTTGTTGGGCTTCATCTTCTGTTACACATAGCAGCAATGAATCGTTGTAGGACTTCTTGTACAGCTTATCTCCACTAAGGAAGAACTGTCCTGCCAGTTTCTGAATCGTGCGCCTCTCAGATGCTGTGGCACTCTCCGGCAAAGTCCTGTTTCTCAGGTACCTCATTATGTCTGCATACCAGGGTTCCCCTTTTGGCGTGCTCTTCTCAACATTAAAACAGTAGACAGGAGAACGCTGCACTTCTATCTCCAATGGTTGTACCCAAGTATCACCCGTGATGGTTGCCATGGATGCCAGTGTTGCCAGGGCGTCTGCAAACTGATTCCTGTCTCGTGGCATATAATCAAATGTCACGCTTTTGAACTGTCCTTCCAGTTCCTTAATCAGTTCCTGATATGGCACTAGCTTTGGATCCTTAGTCCGCCAATCCCCCATTACTTGGTAGATGATTAGACAGGAATCACCATAAACTTTTAACTCTTGAATATTCATTTCGATTGCGGCTCGCAAGCCTAACACACATGCTTCATATTCTGCCATGTTGTTAGTGCAATCGAACAAGAGTTTTGCTGCTATTGGATGATGGACTCCCTCTGGGGAAATGATTACTGCTCCAATCCCTTTCCCATTGATATTGACGGCCCCATCAAAGAACATTTGCCATCCGATTTCCTTTTCTACTGATTGGGCACACATAATTTCATCATCCGGCAACCCGGTGAGAAGTGGTTGATAGTCGGGCACAGGGTGTTCTGCCAGGTGATCTGCCACTGCCTGTCCCTTTATTGCCTTTCTTGTGGTGTAGACAATGTCATACTGAGATAAGATAACCTGCCAGTTGGCTATCCTTCCAGTGGAGATCGGCTTTTCAAAAATGTACTTCAGGGGATCTGTATCTGAAATCAAGAAGACAGTATGACTGAGGAGATAGTGCCGAAGCTTTTGAGCTACCCATACCAATGCGCCACAGGTCTTCTCAAGCAATGTGTATCTTACTTCATAATTGGTAAACTTCTTGCTCAGATAATAAATTGCTTGTTCCTTTCTTCCTGTATCATCATGCTGCCCTAGGACACATCCAGCCGCTGTTTCTGTGACTGACAAGTACATGATTAACGGTCGCCCTGGTACAGGGGGAACCAAAGTCGGCGGACTCATTAAATAGGCCTTGATTTTGTCAAACGCTTCTTGGCAATCCTCATTCCAGACCACTGGGTTATCCTTCTTTAGCAACTTACATATCGGTTCGCACACGGGAGTCATCTGTGCTATAAACCGGCTAATGTACTGTAATCTGCCAAGGAACCCTCTTACTTCTTTCTCTGTGGATGGAGGAGGCATCTCCAATATGGCCTTCACTTTGACAGGGTCAACCTCAATGCCTCGTTTTCCAACTATGAATCTGAGCAGCTTCCCTGAGGTAACTCCGAATACACACTTATTCGGGTTCAGCCTGAGCTTGCATTCCCTGAGTCTGTCAAACACCTTTCCAAGGTTCACCAAATGACTTTCCTCTTCTTTTGATTTTGCAATCATGTCATCCACGTATACTTCCATTTCTTTGTGTATCAGGTCGTGGAATAGCAAAGTCATTGCCCGCTGGTATGTGGCGCCTGCATTTTTCAACCCGAATGGCATCACTTTGTAGCAGTATGTGCCCCAATGCGTGATAAAGGATGTCTTTTCCATGTCTTCAGGTGCCATCCTTATCTGATTATACCCAGAAAATCCATCCATGAAGCAGAACATGGAATGAGTTGCAGTATTATCAACCAGTATATCAATGTGTGGCAACGGGAAGTCATCTTTCGGGCTTGCCTTGTTCAGATCCCTGTAATCAACACACATCTGACCCTCCCATCTTTCTTGGGGACTGGCACAATGTTTGCTAACCACTTTGGGTAATCTGTTACTTTCAAGAACCCAGCTTTTAACTGCTTGGAGACCTCCTCTTTGATCTTCAGGGCCCATTTTGGTTTCATCCGTCTGAGTTTTTGCTTTACTGGTGTGGCCTCAGACTTTATAGGTAACCGATGCATAACTAAATCCGTGTCTAACCCAGGCATATCCTCATATGACCATGCAAACACATCAGTGTAAGATTTTAGAAAATCAGTTATCTGTGTTTTCTGTAATTGAGACAGCTTTTTACCAACTTGAAGAATCCTTGGCTGTGCTGTGTCACCTATGTTGATAGGTTCAGTTTCCTCAATATTAGCCTGGAGACCCTTTCCATGCCTGTCTAAGGCAAATTTGATTTCTGGTGGGGTTTCCCATGATTCATCATTATCCTCAAGTTTAAAAGAATCACTGGGGATAATTTCTGAATCATCGGGTTGTGATGAGTAAGCCTCGTTATCTGATTCTTGTTTGACACTATGGATTTCTTTTTGTTCTTTTTGACCTTTTTGTCTTTGCTTAATTGTGGCAGCCTGATTATCTATCTCGTGCTCCGAATTTTTTGGGTGTGCGTCGAGATTGATACTAAGGTTGCGATTTTGAGTTTGCTTACTTGCAGAATTATTCACAGAAGCAGAAAAATAATCAAAAGACTTCACGCATTTATTAAAAAGTGCAGCAATATCTACAGGGGGAATTTCAGAAGTGGAAGAAACTCCCTGTGGTAGTTCGGCTTTGCGAGTGGCAAGCGGCGTCGAACTCCAATTCTGCAATGCGTGTTTGTTCTTGGTTACAGCGGTCACCGCATTCACCTTCCCGGTCTGTATCATGCTAATGCTGCTGTCAGAGGAGATGCAGATGGGGTCATTAGCTGTGCCCTTCTTTGGTTGATTTTGGCTTCAATCTTCTGATGATACACTAATCCATACCCCGCGGCGGATGATAGTCCCTGGTACCCGAACAGTGACTTCGTTGGGTGGTTCTACCTTAGGCAATGCCTTGGTTACAGATTTTCCAGATGATTCGTCCCTCCTGCTGGAAGAATGTTCGTCAGGGGCCCAATTGCCATAAGTTTCATGGTAAGCCAGCTCAGTGGGCAGTCCCAGTACTTAGGGCATATTCTGGAACATCTGACCCAGACCATCCCTGGTACTTGGGTGTATAATGCAGATGGGAAGTGGGGGAGACCTTTGTCTTGGAGTGGGTTCTCCTGAACTATTCTGGCTTTCCATCATGTAGATGTACTGAGCCGGTTCTTCCTCTTCAGCCTCAGTTGGCGGTGCCTCGACATCATCTGATGGGTAGGCAAATGCTTCTTCCGGCATAGCTGGTTTTTCGGTGTCAACTGACTGCCAAGAGAATAGAGCAGACAGTTCTTCCATCATCCCACTGAGAGCCTCTGAATTCTCTTCTGTAATTGTCTCCTGGGGCAAGGAAGGTTCGTCCCATAACCTTTGCAGATAATTAGCTTCTGCTTGCTCTGCTGGATCATTGAACTCATCGCCCCATCCCTGGGGGACTATGTTTTGAATGGCCTGTGTAGCTTCCCTCTCCATATTGGCAAAGTGATGGTATAACTGGCCATGTACACAGATGGGCCAATTTGGGTCCCTTCCTTCTGCTCTTGCCTTCTTTCGTTCAGCTTTCCTGCCAAATAGCCTGGCATAGTCTTGAGGTCCAAGGACAAACCCTAGTCCAAAGCCCACAGATTTGTTACAGGGCTGGATTGCAGACTTGATGCCTTGCTTGTATTCGCCTAAACCTTCTCCTACTCGGAGGCCCCAGTCGGCGCATTTAGCAGCACCGAACATGTTCTTCCTTTTCCTTCTGTGAGATAAGTCTGATTGCAGAGGAGTAGGAATGCTGTTTACTTGCACCATTTCTATGGCTTGGAAGTTCAGGGAAGTAGGGAGCTCATAATCAATCACAGGTACCCCTCCTTGTTCAAATTCTCTGTGATTTTCTGCATGCACCGTGATCAATTGAATTCCCGAGATGAATCGGATCATTCGATGTAAGGTGGACAGGACTGCCCCTGCTTGATGTAGCCAAGGTCTTCCAATCAGCAAATTAAAGGAGGCATTGATGTCCATCAATTCAAAGGTGATGAAGAAGGCCCTCTCAGCAATTGTAATTTCCAGAGTAACTTCCCCCAGGGAATCCTTCTTGGCATTGTCAAATCCGCGAACATTATTGGAACTAGGTTTGATCAAATCAGCGTTCAGCTGCAGAATGTGGAAGGTCCTGACTGGGCAGATATTCAGAGCTGACCCGTTATCGATCATGACTCGTCTCACTATTAAGTCGGAGCACCTTATAGTGATAAACAGAGGTTCCGTGTGATTATGACCTTCAGGGGGCAAGTCTGCTGAGGAAAAGAAGATTGCTTCTGGTGTAGCAATTATAGACATTACTGTCTCTAGCTGCTCAGGGCTGATGTCGTCAGGCACATGAGTATCGCCCAGTATTTTCATGAGTACGTCCTTATGTTTGTCTGAATCCAATAAGAGACGCATAATGGATATCTGGGCTGGTGTCTTATTCAACTGCTGCACTAGATCATACTCCGGAGTGAAGGCACTGTAGTGGAGTTTTTCAATCTCTTCTTCTGGGGCCTTCCCTTTCTTCTTATGGGTCTGTGGCATTTCAGTGGCCACATCCTTCCCTTTCTCTTTCCTTGTTCTTTCTTCACTAATCTCTTCCTCTGGTGCAGGTGGAGGGTTAGGGTTGATATATCGACCAGAACGGGTGATCCGATCGACTTCTCTTTCTGTGGAAGTGATGGTAGAATCATGGTACATGGGTAGGAATTGGTAAGGTGGAGGCACAGTGGAGTAGGTTGGGTCAAGGTGAAGTTGGTGTAAATCGAGGGTGGGTGGTTCCAGTAGGAAGTCCACAGGCTCATTCAATGGGTTCATCATGTCGAAGATATTCAGTGGAGGTGAGTTTGGGACAGGTGGAGGATAGAACGGCTCTGGTTCGGGAAAGTTGAAATGCACCAGAGGGAACCCCATGAAGGTTTCTTCATTCTCCTCTTCATTAATGACGTGTATCTGTTGACAGATTGCCCCTTCTTGGAGATGAATCTTGACAACTTGCCCCGGTCGTCCGATCAATAAGGACGGGTCAACCTGTAGTTCACTGCTTTGATTACTAGTGATCTGATGTACTGTTCCGCTGCCAGAAGCCTTAGAGTGGTCTGGGAGGGGGTTAGTGGCTGTACCAGTAGGAGGAGTAGATGCTGCTGGTGCTGGGGGATCTACAGAGATCTTCTTACTGTCTATTAGATCCTGTATATCATGCCTCAAGTCCCAGCATCGATTTGTTGAATGCCCGGGAGCTCCAGAATGATATTCGCATCTCTCTACTGTATTATAACTTCGTGAGTTAATAATTCTGGGGTTAGGAGGCTTGATTTGAAGGTACCCCTTCTTCAGCAGTGTAGCCAATAGTTCTGCAGGTGCATAAGGTAGCGGGGTAAAAACCCTCTTCATCCTTGCCTCTGCCTCTTCTCTGGTCCTTCTCAGAGGTTGCCCCTGACTTTCATTCCTCTGGGCAATGTGATAGGGTTGTGTTGGTTGTACATAATTAACAGCCTGGGTTTCTTGTCTCCTAGGCTCTTGCCCCTGATTTCTGCCACTCTGTTCGGTTGCAGGCCTCCTTTGTATAGGGCCCTGACCACTACCATCTATCTTACCAGCCCTTACAGCATCTTCAATCCTATCTGCTGTCAGAATCAAGTCATTAAAATTGGAAGTACTTTGTCCCAATAGCAAGGAGAAAAACGGCTGTCCAAGTGATGTAATGAACAAAGAGGTCATCTCCTGTTCAAGTAGTGGCGGTTGAACTAGTGTGGCCAATTCTTTCCAACGTTTGGCATACTCCCGTACAGATTCCTGATTCTTCTTTGTCAACCTTTGTAGTTCAGCCCTAGTTTGCACAATTTGACTGTTCAAACGGTACTGCTGGATGAATGCTGCTGCTAAATCATTCCAGGTCTTAATCTTGGTTTTGTCCAGACTCAAAAACCAGTTGTATGCTGCTCCTGTCAGCGACCTCTGAAAGAACTGTATCATAATTTTTTCATCTTTAGCATATTGACACATATCTCCAGAGTAAGACCTTAGATGGTTTAATGGGCACCCGACGCCATCAAATTGATGCAAGTCAGGGCACTTGAATTTTGGTGGAAGTTGAACATCGGAGAAAAAGCAGAGACTGTCTAAAGTAGCCTCCATGGGGACCGCACTGGGTCGTAGGCTTTTTAGCTCTTCACGCAAAGCATCTACCTCTGACTTGGTGGCTGCCATCTTTTCATCAAACTGGGCCTGTTGTGTTCTATACCAATCTTCCTCTTCTTGCCCCAGTTGGGCAGGCGCAATAACCTGTGGAAGAGGCACAGCTTGCGGAGGAGGAGGTGGTACCAACGGAGCAGGGTACGCAGGGTATGGTGGTGGAGCATCCATCTGCGGTGGAGCAATTGGTTGCTGCAGGGTCACTAGTGCAGCAGGGGGAGTCATCCTGAGTTCTCTTAGTTCTGCCATTAACTCTTGAATAATAGTCCCCATACTGTCAATCCTCTGTTGCAGATCAGTCACCGTCTGTGCCTGGCTGGACTCTGCCTGGTCCTGTCCTGGTGAGGTCTGTTCTCTTGGCTGCTCCATCTCAAGTCTTCTCCTAGATCTTAACAAGTAAGGGCTTTGAGAAGCAATTTTGGTACCTATGAAGGGCAACCAGCAGATATTAGTGCAACTTATATTAGAGGCATAATACATGATCCAAGATTAATTCATTTGGATTGTTTTGAAAATGATAGGGACTCTTAAGCTTGATCTATTTTAACCGAACGGTTGGGAAAGAGAACCCGGTTTAGACTGGTCTGTTTTAGCCAAACGGCTGGGGGAGAGAACCCTAAATTGATCTGTTTTAACCAAATGGTTGGGAGAGAGAACCCGATTTAGACTGGTCTGTTTTAGCCAAACGGCTGGGAAAAGGAACCCGGTTTAGACTGGTCTGTTTTAGCCAAACGGCTGGGGGAGAGAACCCTAAATTGATCTGTTTTAACCAAACGGTTGGGAGAGAGAACCCGATTTAGACTGGTCTGTTTTAGCCAAACCGCTGGGAAAGGGAACCCGGTTTAAACTGGTCTGTTTTAGCCAAACGGCTGGGAAAGGGAACCCAAAATTGATCTGTTTTAACCAAGTGGTTGGGAGAGAGAACCCGGTTTATACTGGTCTGTTTTAGCCAAGCGGCTGGGGGAGAGAACCCTGAATTGATCTGTTTTAGCCAAACGGCTGGGAAAGGGAACCCTAAACTGATCTGTTTTAACCAAATGGTTGGGAGAGAGAGCCCGGTTTAGATTGGTCTGTTTTACCCAAACGGCTGGGAAAGGGAACCCTAAACTGATTTGTTTTGAGCTCAGGATCACGAAGTTGGACTATGTAAAGTCTCCGCAGGGGATGAGCTAAACAGCAACATCCAGGTGTACCTTAACCAATTTTCAGTTTAATCTCTGATGGTTTTAGCACCTGACTTCGGCTAGTAATTCCCGGGCGTGTCTTAGCTAGTCGTTGGTTCAATCACCATTGACTTTGACGCCTCACAACGGGGAAGGCTATGCCAGGACGATCCTTTGCCAATTTTCTGGTTTAATCACCAGTGGCTTCAGTGCCCTAAGAGTTCGGCTAGGGATACCCGAGCGTACCTTAGTCGTTAGCTTAGTTGCTTGACCTTGGTGCCACACAACGGGGTATGCTATGCCAGGACGATCCTTTGCCAATTTTCTGGTTTAATCACCAGTGGCTTCAGTGCCCTAAGAGTTCGGCTAGGGATACCCGAGGGTACCTTAGTCGTTAGCTTAGTTGCTTGACCTTGGTGCCACACAACGGGGTATGCTATACCAGGACGATCCTCTGCCAATTTTCTGGTTTAAACACCAGTGGCATCAGTGCCCCATAGGTTGACCGTGTGATCCTTTAAATCAGACGGGTGCGATCTGAGCTCAAGGGATAGGGTGTTCTTTATTTAGAACCCTGGGGTTTTAAGGCTTAAGTTTGAAACTTGAAGGTTTGAGAGTTGACAAGGACGGGGTGTTCTTTACTCAGAACCCCTAGATTTTAAAGATTCTTTTGGCAAGTTCTTTATTCAGATTGCTTGAAAGTTTTAGAGTTGATGGTAAAAATGGGGTGTTCTTAAAACCCTTTAGTTTAAATATTTAAAATAATTTGGCAAGTTCTTTACTCAGATCGCCTAAAAATTTTGAATTGGGTGTTCTTTATTCATAACCCTTTGCTTAAATTTGAAATTGTTAATTTCTGAAGATTTGAAAATTGGGTAGGAATTAGGTGTTCTTTATTCAGAACCCCTGGGCTTAAAGAAAAAATTTTGGCGAGTTCCTTATTCAGATCGCCTAAATGGATTGGGGCCAGATTGCTTGAAAAAGGAATTGGGGGGATGTCTTAATTGACTTTATTAAATTTATCACCAAATTCTTGATGGAAAAAAGAAGTACAATGCCAAAATTCAGAACAAGAAATTACATGATTAAAAAACAAACAAACCCAAAGTCTAGCTAGGTTGGTCATCATCAAAATGAGAGGACACGTCTCGCCTTTTCAAGGCACGCAGAAGTTTATTCCGCAGACGTCGGTCCTCTTTTGTGCGTCTGCGCATGGTGTCAAGCTGCTGTTGAAGGGCCTCATTGGCCTGCTTGTTTTTACGCTCGGAATCCACGTATGCACGATGGATTCGAGAATGAGATTCCCGCAGTTCGGCCACCCTATCCTTGTATGTGTCAGGCGGCGGAACTGGGATATCGTCAGAGGTGACGATATGGAGGGGAGGTGGGCTGTCTAGGCCAGTTTCTCGAGCAATCCATTGTTCGTAATTACAAACATCGGATGCAGTGAAAATGTCCTCTTGGAGTATGTGCACGTGTTGCCATTCCTTCATCAATTTTTTCTTCAATTCCCATGTAAGTGGGCCAGTTAATCCTTCCGCCTCATCCTTGATCGGTATTCCCTGAGACTTCCCAAACTATCTCAGAATTCGAACCAGATAGTATGGCATGGCATGGGTCAGGCCTATCAAGGCTAGGCAATGTCTCTTCCTGAAAGCTATGACGGGGGTATATGTCTGGTCAAATGTGCCTCCCCATCTTATATCCGTTTCTCCTTTCAGTTGGAGAAAGTGGTCAAACCAGTCCTCTCTGGAGGGTAAGTCTGGTCTAATCTCTCTTCGGGCCATCAATGTGACATTGTCACGGACGTACCCATAACATGGGCTGACAGGTTCAGCAACCATCAGGTGATCTTGGAGCCAAATGTGTAGGAAAGGAGCGCATCCCTGAAACCTCCTAGTTCCGTTCTTGGTCATGGTCAAGGCATGATATAGCTGAGCAAGGATCAGTGGTGCAATTCGGAATTTCACTTGGAGTTGGTCTACAATTTCCATGAGGGCCAAATTAATGGTGTCTCCCCCAGTAGGAAAGAAGAGCTGTGACAGAACCACGAGGGTGAAGGTGTCCCACCAAACACGGGGTCTTTCCTGCTTCTTGTCCCTTATCTTTTCAACAAGGAAGGTTTTAGAAACCCGCGTGAATGCTTGGTCACCTCCTAATGTCTGGAATTCTCCTCTTGGTAGGCCAAAGAAAGTATAAGCTTCATTCTTGTAGCTATCTTTGAGACTTGGCCTAGCTGGTTCTCCATGGTCACGGAATCAGAGGAATAGTTCGAATTCCTCAATTGTGGGAGTCAACTCATTAGTCCCAAACCTAAAGAGTGAAAGCTGGGGATCCCAGAAAGGCAGAGCCGCCTGAATCATGTCCCAGTTAATGGGCACATTTAACAGGGACAGAGTTTGTCCCATCTGGTATTTCTGTTCCCATTTAATTTGCTCATCTCCTTGCAATTGCCTTGTCCAAGAACGGATCCAAGGGGTATCAAAGGCACACTTCTCTATCCTAGGGAAGCGAACTCTCTCAGTCGAGGATGAAGATGCCATGCCGACTATCCGATTGAAATTCCAAGTCAATTTAGGGTTTTCCACCAAAAACTCTAAATTAGTCTAAGGCATGCAACAAGATATGCAAAAATTAAATCAATGCCTAAGCAGTTCATGCAATTATCAATCACAGAAATCAAAAATTAAGTTATGGGTTTTAAGGGTTATGTCCTTTAAATGTTCAGGTCTTAGCCGGCCTTTTCTTTCATCTGTTCTTTCATCTGCTCTTTCATCTGCCCCTAGTGTCGGATTGAAAACAGTATTTACAACTTGCC
This sequence comes from Buxus sempervirens, assembly GCA_947561395.2. Taxonomy (NCBI): domain Eukaryota; kingdom Viridiplantae; phylum Streptophyta; class Magnoliopsida; order Buxales; family Buxaceae; genus Buxus; species Buxus sempervirens. Next base: position 6,041,858 of record OX387190.1, on the reverse strand, counting down.
TTCGAGGGCGAAATAAATCTGAAAATAGAATCACCTTTAGGGTTGTTGAGAACCCAAAAGGAGGGTACAAATTTGCTACTTGACAGGTGGGCTGAAATCCTATCTCTAGGGTTTTTCTGCCCTTGTTCTGACCCATTTCTGTCTGATCTGGCCGGCTTTCGACTGAACCAAGACCGACTTGAATGCACGGATTAAATCGAGTTAATTTCCTCAAATTAGGGTTAAGACCAACACAGGTGGGGGTTAATGCCCCAGATTAATTTTACCCTTATTTGTTCATTCATGTTCATGCTCACATCAGGGTTTATCAGAAGTAATAGGTGGGGAAGGATACCCAGCCCAAGGCACCTGCCTTCAAGGGTCTGAGCCAAGTACTAGACCCTTCGCGTACCATGGCAAGAAACCAATGGCGCTTGAAGAATCTAGACACCTGGGGAGATGGGTTTACCCTGCTTTCCCCGGCAAGCCATGGGAGCGTAGGGCTAATACCATCCCAAAAGTAAGTTTCTCGATTGAAGAAGGGTGGCTGCTAGAGAGATCTAGGTTTTGGTTAAGAAGAGCATTCACATGGTGCAAACAGCATTCAATTTGGATCATTCATGCAGACTCCCTCGTGCATGTCACCCCATGCAGTTAAAAAATTCATTAACGGTGAAGTGAGGTGCTTGTATGTGCAGTGGAGCCAAGTGCTGTGTCTAATCGGGTGATTCTCGGATAGTAAGCTGATTAAGGGTTCCTTAATGTCACTTTTATAGTGAGAATACAGAACAGTATACAATACAATGTTTGGGTGGATCCCCAGGTAAGTGGAGGGTCACAGGGAACCGCTTAAATTCCACTTTCCTTAGGCAATTATCTCGTCCTTGTGAAAGGATCCCCCAATATTATGTAATTGCATAAGTTTCATAAACCACTAAGGTTGGACAAGAAGTACTTCCTAAATCTGCCTATATCCACCTAGGTTGACTCATTTGATAACCAGGGTCCAACTGGGTTGAGGTATCCCCAGCAGAGTCGCCAAGCTGTGCGCACCTAAACCTGGCCTAGATCGCACACCGGGCGCACCTTCAGTGCGTGCCTCAGGAATTTCGGAGTCGCCACTGCCTGAGAGTGCAGGCAAACACGGTTTTGCCCTAATCGGGTCTAAGTCTGGTCTGCGGCTTTTCAGAGTTCTAGCTAAGTCCTCGGTTACGATCCGAGGAAGTCCTAAAGACACCTCGGTCCACCCCGTCGGTTTGACGGGTCCCTCGAGTCTCCCTGGTTTTTTGACTCAAGTTCACCCTTCTTATACCAGCATGTTACCTTGTTGAGTCTGGCGGGGCCCTCTGAAGGTGTGGGTCCCTTTTTATTTGATTTTATCTTTTTATTTATTTAAGTGAAATGGGTTGGACCCGGATCCCGTGGGTTGTCATGGTTGGGCCTTGGGCCCAGCTGGGTTATTGGGTAACCCATTTGGTTATCTTATTTATTTACACATTCCATGGGCTTAGTGGGCTTGGATTTGGCCCATTAGCCAAGAGTTAAGTGGCCTTAGACCTGTTTATTGAAAACGGGCCTGGTATGGGCCAGTCAAAAGTGGGCCCCACTAGTGGGCCAAAGGGATCTTAATGGGCCTATCTAGGCCCAAAGTCCAAAAATGGGCTTAATATAGCCCAAGTGGTTTAAGGGAGTGGTTCAAGCCGGCTTAGGCCGGGTCAGGCCCAACCGAACCAAGAAATTACACTTTTTACATTATTTTTACATCTGCCCGTATTTTCTTTACGGTCTCGCTTGCCTGTGAATGGATTCCGGTCCAGGCTGGACCGGCCTGAGTTTACGGACGCGACCTGTTTTGCATGTTTGCTGCTGATTTTAATCTGGATCAGTTCCGTGGCTTTCTTGGGATCTTTCTGCAACTGATGTTGAAGTTTTCAGCTTCTCCAGATTTGGTACTTGCTTCATTTGGTTCAAAAATGTCATTCTTCCTCTTCCTTTTGTTCTTGGAGGAGACCATCTTTCTTTTTTGTTGTTCATAGCCAGTTTCCAAGGGAAAATAAGGGAATTTACAGGGCTTAGGGATCTCTTTTAAAGGAGTCCACTCTTCCCATACTAAAAAAAATATACTTCAAGTCAATGAAAAAGTGTTCTTAGAACACCTCTTTTTTCTTTTCTTTCCTTTTTTGCTTATGATCATCTTTATAGAACTTGGCTTAATACTATCAACAACAACCAGGTTAGTGATATCCAAATGAAATAATCAAAGGAAAGTGGAGAAAACTTGAAATGATAACTTTGGTCATATTAGAAAATGTAATATACTTACAATGCTAGCGATGATTTCTCCGATGAATTTGGCAGCGCTTCCGCGTCCTCCAAAGTTTGTTGGGACGAATTGGGAAGGGCTTGGTTAGGCTCGGTTAAGTGGCCTTGGTCAATGGATGGTAAATGAGATGATTGGCATGGTTTTTGGGGTAATCTTATAGCATAGGGGTAATTTGGGTATGAAAAATGACTTTGGTTAGGGATGGTGGTGGTTGGGCAGGGCTTCGGCCGTGGAGTGCACCAGGAGGGAGAGGGGGTAGGCCAGAGAGGGATGGCTTGTTGAAATGAGGGGGGTGGCCTCTCTATTTATAGGCAAAATTTCCGTGCCCGTACTTGAAATACGGGCATGCCTTGCCCGTACTTCAAGTACGGGCGTGCCTTACCCGTAATTTAAATACTGGCGAAAAACGCACATGTGCGAATCTCGCGAATCGGTCGTACGGGACGCGTGTCCCGCCGTACAACGACGCGTGTCTTCTATCAGAATCTTGCCCGTATTTGAAATACGGGCATGCCCTGCCCGTAATTCAAATACGGTCCAGCACGTTTTTAAAATGTTTGGATTTCAAACCTTTATTCAATTTGGTTTTTTGCAAGATTCTTATTCGATTTTTCGATTATTTTATTAAAAAAGCGAGATTCTCTTTATTAAAATATTATTAAACACATTTATCTTATTTATTTTATTGGTTTATTTCATTTTTGCTGCCTTTTTTGTCACACGGGCAGTTTTTCTGAAACTTCAACTGCTCATAACTTCTTCATCCGGTGTCCGATTTCAGCAAACTTAGTGTCGTTGGAACCGGTTCGGAACCACCTGTTCACTGGGGTCAAGTTTGGCAGCTGAATTGGGGCCGAGCAAAAAGTAAACTTTTCGCTCCCCAAAAGTTTGACCGGCTCATAACTTTCTCATCTGGATTCCGATTCCAGCAAATTCAGTTGCGTTGGAATCGTGGCGAAATGCTCTTTTTAATGAGATGAAGTTTGATGGTCAAATTTACTTGAATCAAAAAGTCAATTTTTGACCCCCTCAGGGTTTGACTTTTAGTTTGACTTTTCATTTTTCTTTATTTTGGGGGTGCAAAAATCAGGTGCTAACAGGGTGATTCCCCATTCTCTGAACCACTGTGGGCCCACACAGGGGCCCACACGACTGCTGGAATACACTGGAGAGAAGCCAAGCTGAATCCTGAGGCCATTCTGGCCTTTCTGGCCTTTCTTGGATTTTTGGGCCCGAACTGCATACTCAGAGCGGTTCGGGCGAAACCCCGCTTGACCTGCGGTTGTGCCTTGACTGCACAGGACGTGTGGTCAGTTCCCAGAATCCCTTAAAAATCCATTTTGGGACTCGGTTGGACTCAATCTGACCTGAATGCACATGACCCAACCCATGGGGTTTTTAGGGTCAACCCAATTCCATTTTGAGACTGTGGGCCCGGATGGGCCCACCCTGGCTTTTTGGGGCCCACCCAATCAGACTCATCTCATTCTAAGCTAAGAAGATAAAATCAAGTACAGGGACCCACACCGCTCAAGTGGTCCCGCCAGACTTAACCAAATTGAATACTGGATTAGGAATCGGATGAGTGAGAAACCCAGTTGATTCAAACTAGGGAAACCAATGGGACCCGTCACTCGACGGGGCGGACCGGGGTGTCTACGGACTTCCCCGGACCATAACCGAGCCCTTTCCCAGAATCTCAAGATGCAAACCAAAATAGATATCCTTAGGGCACCCAGGTGTCTGCCTGCACCCCATCAGGCAGTGGCGACTCCCTTTTCCTGTTTTACCTTTTTAGGAGGCACGCACCTTTTTCGTGCGCCTTCATCGGTGTGACCATGCGCACACAAGGAATGGGGGGAAACCCTATTTTGATCTCCTTTCGGGATTTTTGGAATCAAGGAAAGGGGGAGAAGGCTTGGGTCATGCCTTCTCCTATTTGGGTCACAACCACCAGTAAAACAGGGACCTAGGTGTCCCTGTTTTGGTTCTCTTGATGACCACTCCACTTCTTATGAGAGAAGGAGGCCCGAAAAGCCAACCCTTGGTCGACATTCGGCCGAATCAAGCTTTTCCTTTCAACTTATTGAAACTTAAACATGCTGGAAACATATTAGACAGGTCATTCAAGGAACAAAAGAAGCACAAAATCCATAGGTAAATAACAGTGCATGTGTGTGCTTAAATGAACCCCAACAAAGCAAGATAATGGGGGTTTGCCATAATCCCTATGCATGATGCCAACAAGCTGAACCTAGGAGGTTCTGGGGGTGTGAGAACACGACAAAACAGTGGGTATGAGAGGGCATATTAATGGTATGGGACAGCAGCACATACAGGGGAAAATAAGAGAGCATGAAACCTTAAGATGGAGAGAAAATCTAACCTAGAACATGCATGTTTCATGGCATACAAGGTACTAAGGTAGCACGTTATAATGTGATAAAGAAAATTATTAAAAGAAGGGATAGAGAGGGATTACATGAGGGGTACAAAGGAGTAGAAAGTAAAGGGAACAAGCTCCCATTCGCACAAAAAAAAAAAACAGTAGCAAATTAGTGACCTAAAGGTCCTTGAAACCAAGCTTAGATGGAAACTCATCCTCCCTTGGGAGCCGTATGTGTACCCCCCCCCCCCCCTTACCGTGGGAAGCCATCCTCATGATGGAAATAAGAAGAAAGAGGGAGAGAAGCATGGTATAGAACACATCGTAGCAAGAGAGAACAAAGGTGTGTGCATGATGCATGGAGATGGAGAGAGAGAGAGAGAGAGAGAGAGAGAGAGAGAGAGAGAGAGATGCATGATGGATGCTCATGGGGAGAGAGAGAGATGCATGAGGTGTGGCATGCATGGATGATGGGAGAGAGAGAGAGAGTTAATGCATGATGTGTGCATTATGCATGGGGGAATGCATAGGGAACATGAATTTATGAAGGAGAGAGAGAGAGAGGGAAAGAAGATGTAGTGGGGAATTAGGCATGTGGGGGATGAGTTATGGAGGAGAGAAAGGGAGAGAAAGATGTGGTGGGGAATTAAGCATGTGGGGGTGATTTTCTTGGTAATTGCAAGTTGGTCCCTGAGACATTTTTAGATCAATTTGATATTCACAGATTCATCCCCAGATAATTACAGCTTTGTCCTTGGATATTTTATGATCTTTTGATATTTACAGATTAATCCCTGAGATATTTTTAGCATTTTAGATATTTACGGACTCATCCTTAAGCAATTACAAATATGCCCTTAGATATTTTTGACTGTCCTGATATTTTACGAATTTGCCCCCAAACACCTTTTTCTGCTGTTTTTGCCACGTGGGCAGTTTTTAGGGTTTCTTGTTTTGCTCATAACTTATTATTTGGGACTTTAATTCGAGCAAACTCAGTTGCGTTGGAATCGTGCCAGAATGACTTGTCCACTGGGACAAGTTTGGGCAGCTATTCTGGGGTTTAGCAGGAATTCAATTTTTTGCTCCCCCTCAAGTTTGACCGGCTCATATCTTCTTCATCCAGACCCTGATCTGAACAAACTCGGTTGTGTTAGGATCGTGTCGGAATTTCCTAATCATAGGGAAGAAGTATGGTGGTGGATTTGTACTTGATCAAAAAGTCAACTTTGGTCCTCTCGAGGTTCGACTTTTCAGTTAGGGTTTTCACTTTCGGCACTTGCGGGGGTGCAAAAATGAGGTGCTTATAGCAGCAATTCTGCTGGTGCATACGGTAGAGGAGTGAACACCTGCCTTATTCTAGCTTCCATCTCCTCTTTTGTTCTTCTCACTCCATGATAAGCTGCTTGCCCTGTCCCCTGGGGTGCCACTGCCTCTGTCCCTGGGAGAAATGGTACAGTTGCGCCAGGTGCACATAATTCACTGCTTGTGGCTCTTGTCTCCTGGGCTCTTGCCCCTGATTTCTGCTGGCCTGCCCAGCCACTGGTCGCCTTGGCACAGCACTCTGCCCGCTGCCATCTATCTTGCTTGCTCTCACAGCATCTTCAATCCGATCTGCTATCAGGATTAGGTCGTTGAAATTGGACGTGCTTTGCCCCAGCAGCAAAGTGAAGAAGGACTGTCCCAAGGAAGCGATGAACAACGAAGTCATCTCCTGTTCTAACAGCGGTGGTTGCACCAGCGTTGCCAACTCTTTCCATCGTTTGGCATATTCTCTCACTGACTCTTGGCTCTTCTTAGCTAGCCTCTGTAACTTTGCCCTGGTCTGCACAATCTGATTGTTCAGCCTGTATTGCTGGATGAACACGGCCGCCAAATCGTTCCATGTCTTGATCTTGGTTTTATCCAGACTTAAAAACCAAGAGTAGGCTGCCCCAGTTAACGAATTCTGAAAAAACTGTACCATGATCCGTTCCTCCTTGGCATACTGGCACTTGTCACCTGAATAAGATCTCAAGTGGTTCAAGGGGCAACCCGTGCCATCAAACGGATGCAACTCGAGACATTTGAACTTAGCCGGGAGTTGGATGTCAGAGAAGAAGCAGTGGCTTTCCAGGGTAGCCTCTCTCTGCACGGTGCTAGGTTAGAGCTGCTTGAGTAGCTCTCTCATGGTGGTCATTTTTGCCTTGTTCTCTTCTCGTATTGCCATCAGTTTCTCTTCAAACTAAGCCTCCTAGGTTCTATACCAGTCTTCGTTGTCCTGCCCAGTTGAGCAGGTACAAACTGATCCTGTTGTGGAATGTGGAAAGGTGCTACTGGTAGTGGCGGTGGTGGTGCCACGGGAGGGGGATGCACTGGATACAGTGGTGGTGCCATCTCTGCCTGTGGTGGGAACTGCGGCTGCGGTAGATGGGCGGCTAGCGCTGCTGGGGGAACTAGCTTCAGTTCCCTCAATTCTGTCATCAGTTGCTGGATGATAGACCCCATGCTGTCAATTTTCTGTTGCATCTCATTGACTACTTGCGCATGGCTGGATTTTGTCGGATGCTGCCCCGGCGGTGTCTACTCTCCTTATTGGTCCATATCGAGCCTTTTCCTCTATCTTAGTAGGTAAGGACTTCTGGAAGCAATTTTGGTACCTAGTAGACAATTAACAGGCATTAGTGTAATTTTACACACATTGGTTACACAACTTTATCTGATTGAACTTGTTCATTTGCTTATTTTTTTTTCTGATATGATTTGATTAATTGATCTATTTTGGATGCCAAGAGGCAACAAGGGAAGAGAACCTGATTTCTGAAAGCTAATCTATTTTAGCTACCCGCAGGTAACTGGGAAAGACAATCCTAATGAATGTTGAAGACTGATCTATTTTGGTTGCCCGAAGACGACCGGGGAAGAGAACCATAATGACCGAATCTATTTTAGTTACCCGCAGGTAACCGGGAGAGAGAACCCTATTTTTCTGAAAGCTGATCTATTTTAGTCGCTTGGGAGCGACTGGGAACGAGAACCTAGTTTAACTGGTATATTTTAGTCACTTTCAAGCAACTGGAGAAGAGAACCCTAAATCACTAATCTATTTTAGCCATTTAGCAAAGGAAGAGAACCTAGGGTTAAAACTGATCTATTTTAGCCATCTTGGTAAGGGAAGAGAACCTTCAATTTAGGGGGATTTTTCTGAGCTCAGTATCACAGGGTTGGACCACGCATGGTCACAAGAAAAGGGGGGCTGAAAAACAGCACTCAGGGTTGCCTTAACCAATTTCTGACTCATCCGTCGGTGGTCTTGGCAATACAAAGATTTCGGCTAGTAGTACCCGGACGTTCCGCAACCAATATTCAATTCGACCCTCGGCGGCTTTGGTGTCGCTATCTGGGGTAGGCTATGCAAGGACGCTCCTCCACCAATATTTGACTCATCCGTCGGCGGTTTCGGTGCCCTAAGATTTCGGCTAGTAGTACCCGGATGTTCCGCAGCCAATATCCGATTCGACCATCAGCGGTTTTGGTGTCACTATCTGGGGTAGGCTATGCCAGGATGCTCCTCCATCAATATCTGACTCATTCGTCGGCGGTTTCGGTGCCTTAAGATTTCGGCTAGTAGTACCCGGACGTTCCACAGCCAATATTCGATTCATCCATCGGCGGCTTTGGTGTCACTAACTGGGGTAGGCTATGCCAAGACGCTCCTCCACCAATATCCGACTCATCCGTCGGTGGTTTCAGTGCCCTACAGGTTGGACCGAATGCTCTTGAAAAGATACAAACGGGTGTGATTTGAGCTCAAAGTCTTGGGTGTTTTGAACACTTGCCGGGTTTCACAATCTCAATGAGAGAGACGCAATCAAAGGAATTGGGTGGTCACACCGACCAGGAATATTGCAATTAATGAAGAGAGATGGTCTGTTGGAGACCGAGTTGCCCTACTTGGGGGAAATTAATGCTTTTATTTCAGATTCTTGTCTTGTTCAGTTTGAAAAACATATCATAATGAAAGAAAATTCATGCTTAATCGAAAAGAGCCGTCGTGGCACATAGTACATCATCATGCTTATCAAAATACAACACAGCCAAAGTCTAGCTAGGTTGGTCATCATCATAGTGGGAGGACACGTCTTGCCTCCTCATGGCACGCAGAAGCTTGTTCCGCAGATGTCGGTCGTCCTCTACGCGCTTGCGCACTAAGTCCATTTCATGTTGCAAGGCCATATTGGCCTGCCTACTCTCCCGTTCCGAATCCACATAAGCTAAATGGATACGGGAGTGGGTCTCCTGCAGTTCGGCCACCCTGTCCCTATATGTTAGGGGGCAGAACTGGAATGTCACTAGAGGTGATAGGCTGAAAGGGCGGGGGGCCGTCGTAGCCGAACTCCCGAACTATCCATTGTTCGTAATCTCGAAAATGGGATTGGGTGAAAATGTCCTCCCGGTACACGCACACCATCTTCCATTCTATCAACAGTTGCTTCCTCAATTCTTTGGTGAGCGGGCCAATCAGATTGCCCATATCATCTTTGACCGGGATTCCCTATAGCTTCCCAAACTATCTCAGAACTCGAATCGGATAATACGGCACGGTATGGGTAAGGCCTATTAGGGCGAGGCACTCTCTGCCTTTGAACGCTAGGATGGGGGTGTAGGTGAAGTTGAATGTACCCCACCATCTGATATCTGTTTCTCCATTCAAGTGGAGAAAGTGGTCTAGCCAAGCCTCACGAGTGGGTAAGTCACGGCGAATCTCTTTTCGGGCCATTCAGGCGACGTTGTCACGGGCTAGCCCATAATGTGCACCGATGGGTTTTGAGACCATCAGGTGGTCTTGCAGCCAAATGTGGAGGAGGGGAGCGCACCCCTGAAACTTCCGGGTTCCATTTTTGGACAAGGTGAGGGAATGAAACAATTGAGCTAGGATTAGTGGCATGATTCGGTACCTAGCCCGGAATTGATCCACAATTTCCATGAGGGCCAAGTTAATGGTATTTCCCCCAGTTGGAAAAAAGATTTGCGACAGAACCACAAGGGTGAAGGTGTCAAACCAAACCCGGGGTCTTTCCTGCTTTGTGTTTCTTATTTTTTCAGCTAGGAATGTTTTGGAGACCCTCATGAATGATTTGTCACCTCCTAAAGTTTGGAATTCTCCCCTTGAGAGGCCAAAGAAAACACAAGCTTCATTTTTGTAGCTTTCTTTGAGACTTGGCCTGGCGAGTTCTCCAAGGTCGCCTAATCGAAGGAATAGGTCTAATTCCTCAATTGTGGGAGTCAACTCATTGGTCCCGAATCGAAACATTGATAGCTGGGGATCCCAGAAAAGCAGAGCTGCTTGGATCATATCCTATTTAATTGGCACGTTTAACAAGGACAAGGTATGCCCCATATGGTATCGTGCCTCCCATTCAATCTGCTCATCCCCTCGGAGCTGCCTTGTTCAAGAGCGGATCCAGGGGATATCCCAGGCGCACTTCTCTATCCTAGGGAATCGAACTCTCTCAGCTGAAGATGAAGATGCCATGCCAACTATCCGACCGAAATTCCAAATCAATTTAGGGTTCCACACCAAACTCCTAATTAGTTCTAAAGCATGCATAATAAAATAGACGAATGATTACCAACTTCCACAATCATCCGTAGAATAAAGCAACAAAAACTAAACAGTGCGGAATTTAAATTCAGGCACACATGGTGTGTGGTCCTAAGGGTTGGCACCAGTTTGAGGTGCAACTCCTAGACATACTTGTGTGAGGGAGCACGTCCAAGTCCTAATCAGTCTTTTTGTCTTTCATCTGTTCTTTCACCTGCTTTTGGCGTCAGACCATAGCAAAAATTACAACTTGCCATCGAGGGCGAAAATTTACAAGTTATTTACAAAAGCTGCAAGAGAATTCATCTTTAGAGCTATCAGGAGCCCAAAAGAAGGGTAAAAATTGCTTCCAAGGCGGGTAGGCTAAAAATTCATAGATCTAGGGTTTAGTGCTCCTGTTCTGATCTAGCATGCTTTCATCTGTTTGTTTGATCTAGCCGGCCTTCATCTGCTCTAAAAGACCAATTCGGACTTAAAGGGCTCCCAGCGGACTTTAATGGGTCAAGGCCCACAGCTTACAAGACTCAATGCAAGGATCTGGGGTGGTTCCCTTGATCAAAGTTAAGTTAGCTTCCTAAATTAGGGCTGAGGTAGCCCAGAATCCAGGGTTTACTCAATTTAATGCAAAAAGCGGGGGTTGCTGCCCCTAATGGACTCTTGGGCTTTAGATTGATTTTACTCCTCTTGTATTCATCAGTCACATCACAATCATAATCACACAGCGGGGTTTATTCAGAAGCGTTAGGTGGGGAAGGATACCCAGCTCGAGACATAAGCCTACATGGGTCTGGACCAGTACTAGATCCTCGCGTATCTTGGCAAGAAACCTGTGGCGCTAATGGACTCCAGAAAACTGGGAGGATGGGTTTACTTTGCTTTCCCCGGTAAGCCACGGGAGCGTATGTGCTAATACCATCCCAAAAGTCAGTTCATAAGAATCAGAAGGGTGGCTGCTAGAGAGGTCTAAGTTTTGGATGAGAAGAGCAATATTCGTACTCATTCATTCATTCAGGGTCGGATCATCCATGCAGCCTCCCTTGTGCATGTCACCCCATGCAATTTATCACAAGCAACTTGGAAAAGAAAATCCATCGACGGTGTGGTGGTGTGCCTGTGTGTGCAGTTGGGCTGCGTGCTGTGTCTAATCGGGTGAGTTTTGTCTAGATTTCGTTGATAAAGGAGTTTCACCGTCTTGTATAGTAAGGTGCAGAATTGGCACGCAATACGAGGTTCCGAAAGAGTCCCCAGGTAAGTGGAGGGTCACGGGGGACCACTTAAATTCCACTTTCCTTAGGCAATTATCGAGTCCTTTTGACAGGACTCCCTAGAAAGCGCAGTTGCGCGTATTCTACGCCTTACTTAAGACAAGATAGTAAAAGATCCTAGAATCAACTAAATCCCTCTTATGTTGACTCATTCTAACCAAGGGTTCTATAGAGTCGAAAAAGTCCCCAGTGGAGTCGCCAGGCTGTGCGCGGGGGTCGCACGGCGGGTTACATGGATTTTCGTGCCTCCGGATGGGTAAAATGGGAAGGTTGGAGTCGCCACCGCCTGATGGGGTGCAAGCGGACACCTAGGTGCCAAAGTTTGTCTACCATGCATCACCTACTGTTATGGCAAGACTTGAACCCAAACCTCATGCTTAACCCAAGGACACTTAGAGAAGGGAAAGAGAAGGGGGGTTTATATGGGATACAAAAGAGCATCATGCGGGGGGGAGGCACCCCCACAAACAGTAAAAAAAGATCCAAAATAGTAGCTCAAATGACTCAAAAAGAAGTGATGGACCATCTCTCATTCTCCCATGGATCCAAACGTAATGCTCATCTTACCTTGGAGGAACCGCACCTTGTGGTGTTGTGAGAAAGTGATGAAGATGTGGGGAAGAGCACACTAACCAACCCAGCAAACACATGACTCACATGAACTTTTACATGCTCTAAATCTGGTCATGCTCATATATATTAATTAAAATCATGCTAGGATGCTTACCTTAGACTTACAACACTGTTTTGGGATGTGCTTCACCTCCCTTTGGCTTGGATGGCTGCTAGAACTCCACTTTGCAGCACCAACAGCAACTTCCCTCTTTGCTTTAAGTGAGAGGATGGAGAAGAAGAGGTGAACCAAAGGGTGGAATAGCCTTGAGGTGGTGTGGGGTGGTTGGGGAGGCAAAGAGAGCTGAAAAGAGAAGGGCTCGAATCAGCTAGGGTGCCGGGGGGGGGGGGGTGTTGCTGGCCTTTTATAACCAATTAATTGTAATACTATGTGTATCCGACCTCCATGGTCGGATACACTATGTCTTATTTGTATTCGACATCAAATGTCGGATACAAACACAATTATTATAAAAAATTAATTTTCTGAGCAGATTTGTTGGGGAATCTGCGCAAATCTCGCAAGCGAATCCCTTGTATCCAACATATAATTTCGGATATGAATAAAAATATGTGTATCCGACATATATGGTCGGACACAAAAAGGATATTTACATATTTGCCCCTCGACTTGACCAATTTGATTGATTTGACCGATTTGACACTTATGATAATTGTAGATTGCCCCTGTGCATTTTTAGATCAATCCTCAAGATATTTTGCATATTTTGGATATTTACGGATTAATCCCCGAGATATTTATCTGCGTTTCTCACCACGTGTGAAGCTTTTTTGCCACGTGTGCAGTTTTCGGCATTGCTGCCCGAAAACTTCAACTGCTCATATCTTCTTCATCCGGACTCCGATTTGGGCAAACTCAGTTGCGTTAGAACCGTATCAGAGTCCTTTATTCATTGGGGTAGGATTAAGAAGCTGATTCGGGGTTTAGCAGAAAGTCAATTTCTGCTCCCCTTAAGTTTGATCGGCTTGTAAATCCTTCATCCGGGCTCCGATTTCAGAAAACTCAGTTGTGTTGGAACCGTGTCAGGATTCTCTATCCATAGGGATAAAGCAAGGTGGTCAATTGTCACTTGATAGAAAAGTCAACTTTTGCCCTTTGACTTTCCAGCTAGGGTTTGCGTTTCTGGCACTTCCGAGGGCGCAAAAATGAGGTGCTTACAAAGGTCATATGGGGGCGAAATAATTCTTGTAAATTTCAGATTGCATCTGCCTACAATACTATTAGGGAGGAGAATCGAAAAGTACCATGGTATCATATGGTGTGGTTCCCATACGATAGACCCAGGCAATCCTTCATATTATGGATGGCTTTGAATAAAAGGTTGCTAACAAAGGAAAGATTGGCAAAATGGAGTATTATTCAAAACCCAACGTGTGTTCTACCTAGAACTCAAGTTGAAAACCAGCAACATCTGCTATTTGAGTGTGAATAAAACAGGAAGATTTGGAGGCAAGTCTTGAGCCTAAATTGCTACTGATATGCTGGCATGGGGTGGGATGATATAGTTGAATGGGCAACAAAAAGACTCAAGGGTAAATCTCCTCTCATATCACTTACTAAGGTATCACTTGGAGCTATTGTATATCACATTTGGATTGAGAGAAATAGAATAACGTTCAAGAATAGCTACTTACTGGTTGAAGTAGTGTTCAAGAATATTGAAATGGATACCCAATCAAGATTTAGAGGCAAGGATATTGTAGTCAAAGACACACCAAGGAACCAGTAAATTGTGGCAAATTGGAATTTGAACTGCAAGTATGAGGTTAATATTCGATGTTAGGAAGTGAAACCAGCTGTGCATACTCTAATCAATGAATGGAAAATTCGGGTTTGGGGTAAGCTAGTATAGTTAGCTTTTGTTATAAGCTACTATAGTAAGATTAGTTGTCGAAAAAGAGAAGGGGAACTACCTGTTAATAGGGAGTATGGAATGTACTCATTGTATATATTTCTTTATCTAAAACAACTTGAATTAACGTTAAAAAAAAAAAAAACCACACCACTTTGTCTTCTCTAGACTGATCAGGGCATGGTGGCTATCAAGTGCATTACTTGCTTCAATTAGTTCATGTGTTTGAGCTGCAGGTAGCACCCATGTATTAACTTCAGTGATCGTTGACACTATAGCATTCAACGAAAGTGCAGCATCATAACAGATTTTGGGACCAAACCGTTAGAATAATGAGCTCAAAGGATGCCAGTTATCCCACCATAGACTAGTTCCAGATCCATCCCCAATCTTATGCTTAAAGAATTTGAAAACTCTCTCTCTCAACTTCAAGACCTTACACCAAACCCAAGATGAATTTGTTGGAATTTTCACCTACCAAATAGACTTACCTCTTAACCTATATTTATTGACCCATTGTACCTGTGCGCACGTCGCACCCGTGCGGGGGCGCACGCGAAAGATGTGAGGGAAAGGGGGGTTTAGGAGTCACCACTGCCTGATGGGGTGCAGGCAGACACCTGGATGCCTTAAGGATGTCTATTTTGGTCTGCGGCTTGAGATTCCAGTTAAGATCTCGGTTATGATCCGAGGAAGTCCGTAGACACCCCGGTCCGCCCCATCGGTTGATAGGTCCCTTGGGTTTCCCTGATTCGAGTCAATCTTGGTTTAAATCACCCTTATGTCCTAAACTACCATGCTCACTTATTAAGTCTGAATGGGACCTTCAAAGGTGTGGGTCCCTTTTATTTTAGTTAATTTTATCTTTTTATCTAGGTGATGTCGGTCTGATGTGGACCCCGTTGGAAGGTCCATGGGATACCAAGTAGGGCTTAGGCTAAGCCCAGTTCCCATTTGGGGTTATGTTGGATAACCCCGTGTACTAGATTCGGTTATTTGGTTTGGGGGTTAATTAGATGTACAAGACAATTAGTGGGTTCAGATTCTTTTATACTTATTGAAATGGGGGTTTACTGGGCCTAACCGTAGAACAGGTGCAGTTCAGGGCCGAACTACTTTGTGTATGCAGTTTCGGCCCAAAAAGCCCCAAAGGCAATTCTCATGGGAGGGTTCTGGGAGTCTCTTCCCCAAGGACTTTTGCAAATTGCTATGGGTCTCTGAGCAGACCCACGGTGATTTCTACATGCCATTTTCGGCCAGAAATGCCATTTTTATTGGATTCCTAAAGTGGAAGGAGTCCTTGCTTTTGAACAACCACTAGAATCTTGGAATAGGGATTCCCATGAGTTCTTTTAGACTTATTGGAAATGGGGGTTTACTGGGCCTAACTGTAGAATAGGTGCGGTTCAGGGCCGAACTACTCTGTGTATGCGGTTTCGGCGCAAAAAGCCCCAAAGGCAATTCTCATGGGAGGGTTATGGGAGTCTCTTCCCCAGGGACTTTTACAAATTGCTATGGGTCTCTGAGCAGACCCACGGTGATTTCTACATGCCATTTTCGGCCAGAAATGCCATTTTTATTGGATTCCTAAAGCAGAAGGAGTCCTTGCTTTTGAACAACCACTAGAATCTTGGAATAGGGATTCCCTGGAGTCCTTGCTTGGAGCTGGAGATGACCTTTCCCTCCCCTCTTCATGAGAAGAGAAGGAAAGTGGCCCAAGAGGCCTAGGTCATGGTCTATTTTGGCCAAACCATACATGCACATATCCAATACATGATCAAACTCATAGGATGAACGAACAACGATAAGTGTACATGCCAACAGCAACTGAAATCATTTGAAAATAGTGGACAAATGGGGGGATCCTAAGGAGATTTAGCATGCTTTCTATGGGGATCTTGAGGTGACTAAGACAATGCGAACAGTGGGTGTATGTGAGCTAAACAAATGGGCTTTTACTCATATTTACAGTAGTAAAAAGAAGCAACAAAGTGACAGCCAAACAGATTTCCTAAGTGCTATTTGTGCGTGTGCAAGGGGTGGTTCCTACATGTATGAGACGGGCTAGAAACAGTGGGTGAAAAAGGGAGTGACCATGTGTGTGCATTTGCACCAATAGCAACTAATGTGCACAAATAAAAATCCTAGTGAATGGGTGTATGAGCATACATATTAAGTGTGCAAAAGAAGATGGTACGTCTAATCTCATACAAGCAAGACAGCAGCCATTGTGAGGGGGTTAGTCATGATTACGGGGCTGGAACAGTAGGGAAAATGTGGGGAAAATGTCATCCTCCATACATGGTGTTAATGGGCTGGTCTAAGGTTTTTCTGCAAAGAGCCTTCACTTCTTCAATTATCCTTTTTGGAAGAATAAACAATGATACTGTAAGACCCTGATTTTTTTTGGTAAGGTTTTTCTTTTATTATTAAAATAAAGTTTGTGTGCTTGTTAACTTAAGTGGATGCGGGAATATGTAGGGTTTCCGGTGGGCGAGCATGCACAGGATCAAGTACTTTAAAGAGGTTGTCGAGCGGCAATACGTATGGGCGCATACAAGGTAAATATACAAAAAGGGAAATTTAGGTCTTGGTTTATAGAATACTCATATGAATACTTTTGGCAATACTTTCGTTAGCTGAAGAAGTTGGGCGACTTGGCGATTCGCGGCGACTGGTGTGGCGATTACGGTTTTGCTGAGAAGAACGAGAACTGCAATAGCTACGATCGGATAGGTGGAGTCGGAGATACAGATTCAGTGGGTTATTTACTCTCGCGAACAGGGGATAGTTCGACTACCTTTGCATCCACGCGCGCAGCCGGAAATCGTGATTGGCCGTGGTTGTGGAATAAGCTGTTATTCTGGGATAAGCGTATAAGAGTGAGTAGCATTGATTTACAACTGAGGTTTTAGTTTATTCGTGATGGTATTCTAATTGCATGGTTGTATTCTGATTTTTCTGGGTTTTCTGGAATATCATGAGTCCGAGCATGAGATTGAATTACAACTTGAAATTAATTGTGTTTAGATTAAATCCAAAACTGGTTGGGAAGTATTCTGGGAACATTGGGAGTGTATTGGAACAATTACAGACCGAAACAGATCGGCTAGAGATAGAGATCTCGAAATAACAGAGAGTCAAAAATCGCAATGGGTATCCGCCGAGCTGGCGCCCACTCGCGCTCACTTAGGAAATAGGTGTCCCGTTAAAATCACCCTATCCGCCGAGCTGGCGCCCACTTGGCGCTCAGCTCGCGCTCACTAAATAGTATGCGCGAACCTCGCGCGAAGCCGACACCTATCTCGTGCCCATTTCCCGCTCAGCTCGTGCTCACTTAGTGTCAAGTGAGCACATAGTCCAAATTTGGCCTGATTCCTATCCGCCAATTGGCGCTCACTTTAGGAAGTGAGCGCATACCCAATTTTACTTACCGAAATTGATTCTTGACTAAACCAAGGGGGATTTTGATGTCTTGAGGTTTATACCACTTAACCAATCACTTGTTTGGGAACCTTGGAACCTGCATTACCTATTAAATTCCTAGAGGAAATTCTAGTGGCAAATTCTTAAAGGCATCTAAGGTTGAGTTTAGGTTATTTGTATGTGTTGTGCTGGATACCAAAACAATGGGAGTTCCTAATTAGTTTTCCCTTGAATTTATACACTGTTTTGATTGAGAAATTATTAACTTCTAGTTTCACTTGGTTGGAAAATTCTGAATGTATTGTAAGGTTTTTCTTGGCATGAATAACTGTGTTTTGTATTCAAATGGCATGTGTTGCGGAAATGAGAAAATACTGAAAGTATTAGAGATACTGCTTGGTCCAGAGGGACAGGTGATGAACTGTAATGAGTTATATACGATGTGGAATGAATGACTTTATTTTGATGTCGGAATTGCGATTATACGATGATTTACTGTTTTGGTTTAGCTTGTCCTGGATCCAGTTGCTTAAGCTTAGTAATGTAATGTTATTGTTGGTTGTTAGAATTGCATGGCCTTGTGTGTTGCCACGACCGGTGTAGAGCAGCCAGAAACCCTGAGTAGGCCTGGTTGTCAATGCAGAAACCCGGGGAGTAGGCCTGCATTGGATGACGAAACCCTGAGTAGGCCATCATTCAGAGTTTCCGAAACCCTGAGTAGGCCGGAACTGTGTACATGGAGGTGTGGAGTGTCTACTTGGCATGTTTAATTTATCAACAAAACAATAGTCATGACATTGACCAATCGATGTGTTGCCGTACTTAACTGAGATGTGATTTGACTGATGAAATTGGTTTTGGTCTGAACTTGAAATTTATGTTAATTGTTTAATCGTACGAAATGTTTATCGATGCATAGTTTTGAACTGTGGTTAACTATTTCTGCATGCATGTGCTACTCGCTGAGATATTTGTATCTCACTCTGTTGTTTTTGTTTTGTTTTCAGATACTCGTGGTGAGGCGACTATTGGGGTAGATCCATCTGAGGCTTATAGGGAGGAAGACTACTATTACCTTCCTTAGACTTGTAGGTTATCTTGTTTCGAATTTGAGAAATTTGAATGTTGAGGTGTATTAAAGTCTATTGGGGTTGAACCATATGATTTCTAGTTAAGTTCTAAATGTTACATTATGGATTAATGAAATTGTGCACTCTGACAGGTTATAGTTAGATGATTATCCAGCGATCATAAACCATTAACGATCCTTACCTAACCTTCGTGAGACGTGTTATATCTTTATTGAACAACACGGATCCGGGGCGTTACAGATACCTAGTTCACTGCTGTGGAGAAGAGAACTAATTCCACATACAATTCCTTGTTAGTGGCAAGACCGATAGCAAGATGGACAAAATTAGTGTGGTTCTCGCTTTGTATCCCCAGGCATGCTTTCGCTCTATGGCTACGATTTAACAATGGGTTAGCAACATTAGACAAGCTCAAAAGCTGGGGAATGGTGTCTAATCCATCATGTGTCTTGTGTAGGGCTGATAAGGAGACAATCCCTCACTTATTTTTCCACTGCAGGTATAGTTCGAAGATATGGTTGAACATCTTGAAGTTGCATTGCAGTCGACTAGCCAACAGAAGTTGGAACGACCTAATAGAGTGGGCAATGACAAGATACATCAACTAGTCTGCATCAAGTGTTTTGTTTAGATTGTCGTTGGCTGCTGCTACATATCACATCTAGAAGGAGCGTAATAGGAGAATATTTAAAGCAAATTTCCTACATGCTAGGAAGGTGCTTAGCTTTATAATCACTAATGTGCAAAACATGCTACAATTGGACACGCTGGAGGTTGTCGATAATGGAGGTAATAGGCAATTACTGGAAAATTGGGGAGTCGCATGGAGTGCAAAGTAAAACCCAACTTTTTTATCAAGTAATATAAGCTGAGATAGAATTTTTGTTTGTTTCTTCAGCTTAGAGAAACAGTGGGTCTCTTTATGAGATTGTAATGATTGTATAGCTTGTATATTCTTACTAATACAAATACTTAATTTTTCACAAAAAAAAATCGAATCCCCCTGATTTCAATGTCATCCATACCACTCTATCTTCCCGAGCCACATCAGGTTTTGGAATCAGGTGAAGTTTACTCCATAAATCCATCAAGTCTATTGTAACAGCTGGGGGAAGAGACTAGTCATTGTTCTTGATTATGTTGCTCACGTTCGCTGATATGGGCAAGTCCGAATCATACACCACACGATAGCCAAATTTTGGTACAATTGGCCCATCAGGATGCCAAATATCATACCAAAGGGAAGTGCCAACACCATTGTATACTCTCACTTTTACTAGTGTTGCATCAAGCGGTCGCACCTTTAAGATCTTCCTCCATATGCAGGTACATCTTGATGGATACTTTAACGCCCAGAAATTCCTATCTTTGATCAGGTAGCTTCGAGTCCACCTAACCCACAATTTTGGTGAGTTGTTAACAATCATCCACAGGTATTTGAGAATAGCTGCCTTATTCCAGATTTGTAAACTCTTAACACCAAGTCCACCTTAAGCTTTTGGAGCACAAACTACCTTCCAACTAATTGGACAGATCTTCTTCGTTGAGTTTTGGCCTGCCCAAAGAAAATTGGACACTAATTTTGGAAGAATGAAGACTGATTGTGTAAAACCCCAGTTTTTAGTAGAAATTTAATTAAAGGATTAATTAAAAGATTTAATTAAATTAATTGGTGTGGAGTTTTTTGCAATTAGGGGGCAAAGAAATAAGTAGAATTTTATTAAGTATGCAAGTACGAAAAAAATAATAATAATAAAATAATTAATGGTGATGAGAAAATAAATAAATAAATATTTTACGTTAACCTCAACTTTAAGGAGGGGTAGATATGGAATCCCGAGGGTTAAGTTAAGGCCAGAGATAAATTAGGTTAAGGGTTTGCGAAGTCTATAAATAGATTGCTAAGGTAAAAATTTCAGAGGTTGGGGAAAAAGAAGTCAGAGGCCGAACTCATAGGTATTTCGATTGGTCGTTGCGTGGTACCTGAGGGCGTCGGTCGATAAGCTTAAATCGCCGGAGGAGTCTATCAAAAGGGTTGGAAGCTAGAAGAAAAGTCTTCGATAACATGTGAGTAGCATCGTTTTAAAACTGGGTTTTGGATTTGATCCATGAGTTTTGTCGTGTTGCATATGATTCTGGAAAATACAGTTCGAGCGTGAGTTTTTTTGAAGGATTGTTAGAGATAAATATTAATGTGTTTAGAATAATTTCGAAACTGGTTTAAACGTCTTCTGGGGATAGTAGGAGGCTAGGAAAATTGTTACAGACATTAAAAATTAAGTCAGTCATGGAGTTTTTGAATTAACAGAGAGTTGAAAATCGTAGAGGGTATCCGCCGGGTTGGCGCCTACCTAGTGCCAACTATTTTGGCTGGCACGAGAAATAAATATACTTACCGCCGAGTTCGCGCTCGTCTCGCGCCAACTGTTTTGAGTTAGCGCGAAGTATAATTTTTGTATCGCCGACTTCTCGCCGAGCTTGCGCCAAGTCGATTTAGTTAGCGCGAGATGATTTTTCCTTACTGCTAAGCTCGCGCCTAGCTCTCGCCTAGTGTATTTTGACTTAGCGCAACGTGTATATTTTAGGATTGACTTCTCGCTGACCTTACGCCAAGCGCCAGAGGTCAGCGCAAGCCCCAATACTTTGCAGAAATGTGAAAATTGACCAAATCAAGCTAGAGTTGATATTTTGAGGGTTCAATCACTTAGCTATTGACTTGTTTAGGACCTTAGAAATATTATTACCTATTCAAACACTCTGAGATTATTAAGTGGAATTATTGGGAATCCTTAGGAGTTTCCAAAGTGAATTTTAAGGGCTATCGGTAGGTGATGTTATTGTTCCAAACCACTAGGAGTTCATGCTTAATTTACCTTTTTGTTATACACTTGTTTCTTGAATGAGAATTGTTTAATCTGGCTTTTACTTGATTTAAAGTTCCGAACTGCATTTGTGAAGTTACTCTTGGTGTGAGTAAATGTGTTTTTACCAATGGTCTTGTGTTATGAGATTTGGGTAAATACTGAAAGTACATGAGGAACTGTTCAGGTCCAGAGGGACATGTGTTGAGCTGTGTTGTGTTGTGCATGATGATGAGTATTGTTGATTTAATGTGATGTCAAAGTTGAGTTTATACGATGGTTTGATGTTTTTGGTTTAGCTTGTCCTGGATCCATGCTTAAGCTTAGTAATGTAATGGTATTATTGGTTGTTGTAATTGCATGGCCTTGTGTGTTGCCACGACCGGTGTAGAGCAGCCAGAAACCCTGAGTAAGCCTGGTTGTCAATGCCGAAACCCGGGGAGTAGGCTGGCATTGGATGACAAAACCCTGAGTAGGCCATCATTTCAGAGTTTCCGAAACCCTGAGTAGGCCGGAACTGTGTACATGGAGGTGTAGAGTGTCTACTTGGCATCTTAATTAATCAACTTAACAATAGTCATGACATTGACCAATCGATGTGTTGTCGGTATTGAATTGAAATGTGATTGGAAACGATTATTGGTTTTGGGTTTAAACTTGGAGATTGTATTGGTTGCTTTAATCGTACTGGTTATTTATCGATGCATAATTTGACTGTTGTTAACTATTTCTGCATGCATATGCTACTCGCTGAGATATTCATATGTCACTCTTTTGTTTTTGTTTTGTTTTCAGATACTCGAGGTGAGGCGACTACTGGGGTAGATCCGACTGAGGCATATAGGGAGGAAGATTACTATTACATTCTATAGACCTGTAGGTTATTTTTGAATTGAAATTTTGAATTAATTGAATTTTTGAGGTGTAATAAAGTAGTTTGAGGTTGAACCATTTGATCTTAATTAAGTTGAATATTAAATTCTTAGATAAAGTATGATTGTGCACTCTGATATGGTTTAGTTTAGGTGATTATCCAGCGATCACAAATAATTAAGATCCTTACCTAACACTCCGTGAGACGTGTTATATCTTTATTGAACAACACGGATCCGGGGTGTTACAGATTGCCAATGTACAGTAATAGAAAACAATACCAAGTTGATGAGCGTGAGCTTGCCAGCATACGATAGGTTCCTATTCGTCCACGAATGTAATCTTGCTTTTATCCTTGTCAGTAGAGGAGCACAATCCTTCAGAGATAGCTTAGATGACAACAACGGTAGCCCTAAGTACTTGATGGGTAATTGTCCAACCTGAAGTTCAAATCTGTTGCTCAGGTGGGCTTTTGTAAGATCCTGGATTTTTAGGAAATTTTAATTAAGAGGGAATATTTTAATTAAGGGTAAATAGAGGATTAAAGGATTTAATCAGATTAATTAAATCAGAATTTAATAGAAACTAGTGGTTTGTTCCAAGTTAGTTGATTTGAGTTTGGATCAATTGGATTGGTTCATTTCAAGTGAATCGGTTTAAGTGATTGAGTTCAATTTTGTTGGTTAAGCTGGATTATTTTAATTGAGGAAAAGAATCATTTAATTGGGTTTTGTTAAATTAATTTAGTGGTGGATGATTGGTTCAGTTTGATTCATCGAACCGGTTTAATTGGTTTAAAGGATATATATTTATGATCAAAGAACCCAAGGGTTCTTATTTTGTTCACTCATGAGGGTTAGAAGAAGAGGAGAAACTGCAGAGGAGAGGGGAAGAAAGAGAAGAAGGAAAAAGGGAAGGTTAGCTTGGGGTTCGCGTGTTTACATGTAAGTAGCACCTTTCCAACCTCTTTTGCAAAGAAATCGCAGTTTAGACGGGAAATATGATTTTGTTGGATTCATGTGACTTTGGGGTTTTGTTGTTTGATTTGTGAGAATTGAGCTGTAAATGGTTAGATTATATTTCTTGGGTGTTCAATGTGATTTCCAAGCTTAAAGTGGTTGTAAATTCGAAATCTGGTGGTTTGGTTTCCATATTTGGGGATTTTGGGGTTATTTGAATAACACAACTGATTTATCATGATTTGTAAGTTAAATTGTTATAGAATCATTGAAAAGTATTTCCTAATGTTTATGAAGCTATTCCCAAAGTTTTACAGTCGTTGGATTAAGATTTGATAGTGAAAAGTGAGAGAAAACCCCCGAAAATCGCGGCTGTTCATCACGTGTAAAACCCTGATTTTTGGCCTCCCGCCTGAAGCGCGGCTCAAGCGCCCCTTTGAGCGCCCAGCCAGATGAAAGCATGAAAAATCAACCTAGCCAAGCACCCGAAGTGCAGTTCGAGTGCCTAGCCTGATTTTTCTAAACCCGAGAGCCAAATTTGAGCGCCTGAAGCAGGCTCGAGTGCCCAAGTCAGAAAAACCATAATTTTCCAATTTGAGTTGATTTTAACTATAGAATTGTTTTAAATCAAATCCAACACATGTACAACTAAGATTTAAGTATTTAGGAAGTGGTTGTATAGGACTGTCTTTAAAATTCAATTTTATAAGGATTGTGTGCACGTTTTACTAGGCTAGTCTTTTTAAGATATTCTTGGTTCCATACTCTGGTGGAATGAGATTATTTTGATTCCAACTCTTGGAACATCTCTCTAAGATCATTCTTAAGGTGTCTCTGAAGGCCAATTATAATAAGGAGCTCATATTAAATAATGGTCTACCTTGTCCTTTGAATTAGTACATTTTGAGGTTAAAGAGGATCTTTGTCACTTGTAATGATTCAAAGGAATTCCATATAGGTAACTCTCATTCCAAACTACTTATAAGAGATTAATTGTTTGAGAACATGTTCCTAGTCGGATTTGAAAATTTGAGTTGTGAACTATGATTCGAATCATTTTGTTTTGCATCGGATTTGATTGGTACTTGAATGGGTTTTGTTTTATAGTGAGTTATTATTTCAGAAAGGGAATGTTTGTTTATTTTCATGAATGATTTGTTGAACAATCTGGTTTGAAAACGTTATTTTCCTTGAAAGGCTTGAACTTGTGATCCTCCATGATGGAGTGGATTTGGTCATGATTGACCCATGGCTTTGAGGTTTAACTTTTGGTTACTTGTTGAATTGATTTCAAGTTGTTGGTCTAGCTTGAGTTGGATCCATGTCTAAGCTTAGTAACGTAATGTTTTTGCTTTATTGGTGTAATGGCATGGCCTGAAGTGTTACCACGACCGGTGTAGAGCAGCCCGAAACCCTGAGTAGGCCGGGTTGTCAATGCCAAAACCCAGAGTAGGCCGGCATTGGATGACGAAACCCTGAGTAGGCTGTCATTTCAGAGTTCTGAAACCCTGAATAGGCTGAAACTGTGTACATGGAGGTGTGGATGTCGCCTTGGCATGTCGATTACTCACTCTAATCAAAGTAAATAACATTGACCATGATATTATTGTTGCATATTGTTGATTTGACACGTGATTCAGTTTATTACCGAGTTTGTGAAACCCCATTCCAATATCCTTAGCACACCCTAATCAGTGAGCTTGATGTGTAGGTGAAGCTGGAGAAGCTCAAGCCTAAAGCTAGTCAAAGTGACTAAGCCCTGGCTTGTTAGTAGGCTATGGAGGTGAGCAATCTCAAATTGTTGAATAAAGTAGGATATCAAGCGAGAAAATATGCTAAGTGTTGGTATTGTGCAATGTAGGAAGGACTGGCAAACTTGTAAAATATAGTTGTGTGCACATCGGCCCGTAAGGCCGCACATGGAAAAACGCGAGGAAAAAGGGGGGTTTAGGAGTCGCCACTGCCTGATGGGGTGTATGCAAACACCTGGATGCCCTAAGGATTTCTATTTTGGTCTGCGGTTTGAGATTCTGGTTAAGATCTCGGATACGGTACGGGGAAGTCCGTAGACACCTCGGTCTGCCCCGCCGGTCTGGCGGGTCCCTCGGGTTTCCCTGGTTCGAGTCAATCTTGGTTTAACTCACCCTTATGTCCTAAACCAGCATGCTCATTTATTAAGTCTGAATGAGACCTTCAAAGGTGTGGGTCACTTTTATTTTAGTTGATTTTATCTTTCTATCCAGGTGATGTTGGTCTGATGTGGACCCCGTTGGAAGGTCCATGGAATGCCAAGTAGGGCCTAGGCTAAGCCCAATTCCCATTTGGGTTTATGTTGGATAACCCCGTTTATTGGATTCAGTTATTTGGTTTGGGGGTTAATTAAATGTACAAAACAATTAGTGGGTTCAGATTTTTTAGACTTATTGGAAATGGGGGTTTACTGGGCCCAATTGCAGAACAAGTGCGGTTCAAGGCCGAACCGCTCTGTGTATGCGGTTTTGGCCCAGGAAGCCCCAAAGGCAATTCCCGGAGGGGGATTGGGAGTCCCTTCTTTTTCACTGTCCTTCACATGTCTGTGGTCTTTGATCAGACCCACAGTGGCCTTAAAAAGCTGAATTTTTTATTAAAAGGCACCTTTCATAGGATTCTTAATATGGTAAGGATCCCTAACCTTAAGCAACCATTAAAACCATGGAACAGGGACTATAGGGGTCCCTATTTGGAGTTGAAGATGACCTCTTCCCCCTCCTTAAGAGAAGAAAAGGAAAGTCTAATACGGCCAAACCATATATACACTCCTTTAACACATGGTCGAGCACATGCAATGAATGATCAGCAACATGTGTGCATCCCAATAGCAATGAAAAGAACATGAAAGCAACAAGTAAGCAGGGGAAAACCTTTATGGGTATAGCACACTTCCTAGGGGAAGGGGGGCTGTGAGGTACCTAAAGCGATTCTAACAGCAGATGAGAGCGAGCCAAATAATGGAATTTCTAATGGTATTTATAGTGGTCAAGGGAGACCACAAGATGGGAGCTGAACGGGTTTCCTAGATGCTGTGTGTGTGTGTAAATGGTGGTTCCCATATATGTAAATCATGGCACAACAGCAAGTAAAACATATGAGAATGTGTGCTTCAAAACAGTGAGCATTCGTGGAGTGTGCTAATGTCTAAAAAACATGCTGAAATAGGTTGCAATGATATGTCCTATCAAAATCAGCAAACGATCAAGCTGTCATGCACCGAATCTAGCTAACAAGGCCAAGCAGTTAAGGATACACTAAACAAAGAAGCTAATCATTGCATCCAACAAATAAAAATGAACTAGCTACGGAAGGGAAGTGGGGGTTAAGGTTACAACAAAGATTCAAGAACAGGGGAATATGCGTCCCTCAAATTGAACATGTGAACAGCTCCATGTGTGTGACTTTTTGGACCATTGAACAAGGCCTTTCTCCTCCCATTCAAGATAGCTAACTCCCCTTACCATGGGAGCCTTAGACTAGGAAGTACAGAAGAAAGAACAGTAGAAGAGTAGTAGAGAGATCATACTCACAACAGTAAAAAAGGATGCTCATCATAAACCAATTTCCATATATATTGAATAGTAGATGTGAAGAAAACTCACCTAGGTGTAAGGAGATCTTGTTGGTATTAAGTGCTGGCTCCTGGAAGCTAGAACAACAATTGAAGCAACTCCTTTCAACTTCCCAGCAATCTCTCCAACTTCACTTCTTACTTGGATTGAAGAGGAAGGGATGGGAAGGTGTTTGACAGGATTCAAATGAGTTTGAAGGCTTGGGAGTGGTGGAGAAGAGTGGTTCGGATGTTCAGGGAGTAAAGGAAAAGGAGGAGAAACAGTGAAAAACCAACCACCTCTGTCCCATGTTCAAATTTGCTTTATTTAGTATACAGGTACAAAATCGCACAGTATGTGCGGTTTGGTCGAAACCGTAGAACATGCGCGGTTTGGCCGCGTCTTTTCAGCATTAAATGGGGGACAAATTGGTCAGGCGCAGATTCACGCGAATGTAACCGCACTGTAAGTGCGATTACTTTTCGTGCACCGCTTGCCTTGATTGGCTCGCTCGAGCGGTGGCCGAAAAAATCAACCGCACACCATATGCGGTCGCTTTGCGACCCGCATATTGTGTGCGGTGGCGGTGACTCAGCCACCCACTCGGGCGAATCAAGCTACTCCGATTTTTATTATTTGTTATTCGTCTTGATTAACTTAAATAAGACATTTTAAGTTTTGACTGATTTGCCCTCGGGACTATTTTGTTCATATCTTTTCCATCCGGGCTCCGATTCTTGCAAACTTAATTGCGTCAAAATCGTGTCGGGATTCTCTACCCATTGGGATAGGGTATAGAAATCAATTTAGGCTCAGGCAGAAAATCATCTTTTGCTCCTTAAGGTTTAGACCTATCTTTTAGGGTTTAGCTTTCAAGCTTTTTAGAGGAGTGCAAAAAAGAGGTGCTTATAGGGGCTTGGGAGCATAACAGTAGCATGACAGGGGGCAAATTAATGCACAAAAAAGAAGAAGCTAAAAGGGCAAAGGAGGGCTGTTGGTGGTCAAAAAACGATAGCTTACCAAGGGGGATCATGGTAGAAGTGGGCCTGAAGCTAAGGGAACAATGGGGTAAAGGAGCATGCAATGGGGGATTGGCTGGAGATTGCAACACAACAAGAAGAGGAGAAAGGATCCGCTGCCGTCTCCAGCAGCAGCTCATGTGATACATAGCAAGGGGCCTACGGGTAAGGGGAGCATGCTCATTAACCTCAAAATAGTAAGCAAAAGATGAGCAAACAGGGAAGCACATTAATACTTCAAAACAACAACATGCTATGGGGTATTATAGCAACCAATCATGGGATATGGGAGCATGTTAACGCCAACGAAAATAGCGGGCTAAAACGAGGGAAGGGGAGCATGGTGACACCAAAAACAGCAAGCTAAGGGGAATGGGAGCATGGCCGTGGGGTTGCACATGCACATTTACTCACGGCATTTACATGGAGACATACACACACGTCCATGCTATTATAATTCAAAGCATGCAAGAAGGAGGGCATGTGTCCATCACAAAGAGCAACCAAAAAGAAAATAGTGAGAGTGAGAGAAGTGCAACTACAAGAAGGGAACATGGGGGATTACATGGGCTACACAAGATCACCATTCAAGAGGGAACACACTCCCCCTAAAAATAATTAGAGACACTCAAAACAGCAACCTAAATGACCAAACAGTGCATGAAAAAACCTCTCATCCTCTCCCTAGGACAAAATGTGTACCTCCTCTCTTATCTTTTGGAGGATTCCATGGTGAGATGGGGAGCAAGAACACATACAAACCACTTTGAAAACTTGCTTTGGAGCATGGGAGAAACCAACTAACTAAACATCATGAAACACGTTCATTCTCATATATGTGGTATAAAATGTGCCAAGGAACAATACCTGGCGGTTGGGAAGCTTCCTTGAAGGGTGTAGGCACCTCCTTGGAGCTTGGATGGCTGTTGAAGCACCACCTTGCAGCACCAACAGCAGCAACACCTCCTCTTGCTTGGATGAAGATGGAGAGGAAGGGATGGAGAAGGGTGGTGGAGGGTTTAGAAGGCCTTGGGAGTGAGCTTGGGGGTGTAGGAGGCAAGGAGGGGTGGGAGAGTGAGGGTTCGCACCAGCACAGAAGGGGGGACAGGGGGTAAGGCCAGCAACCCTCGGCCAGGGGGGTTGCTGGCCTCTTTATAAGCTTCAATTTGTATCGACCTAATAGGTCGGATACACTTACAATTGCTTGTATCCGACCAGGTAGGTCGGATACACTAACATCCTTTACAAAGTCTGGACACTTAAACTTTGGTGGGAGTTACAGATTCGGGAAAAATCCCAGTCTATCCAGTGAGGCTTCTCTTGGCATAGGGCCTTGGTTTGCATTCAACATTTGTTCCTTTAGTGCTTGCAAATCCACTTGCATGTGGGTTGTGACCCCCACCGCTTCTTGTGCTCGGTACCATTCTTCTTCTTCGTGCCCCATTCCTTGTGGCATTACTTGCTGCTGTGGCAAGGCAAGGGGTGCCGGAATCCGTAACTGCTATTCTGGTTGGACTGGCAAGTGTTGCGGGGTTGGCTGTTCTGGCGGCTGCAAGTTCAGTTGTGGAAGAGTAGGTGGTGGCTACTCAGGTGGGACCGGCAATGGCTGAGGAGCCGGTTGTTGTGGTAGTGGAGCCGGTGGTTGCTATGGGGGTGCCGGCTGCTGTGGCGGAGGTACCTGCAACTGTTGCTGTGGCTGTACAAACTGCTGCAGCGCTTGCAACCTCTCCATCTGCTGCATCATGGCGGTCATCATGGTTGACATGTTGGCCATCTGTTGGTTCAGACCAGTGATCACTGGGTGGTCTTCCAGCTTCTCTGGCTCCTGGGGCGGAGGTGGAGGTAGTGCTTGCTCCTCAACGGGATCCATCTGCAATCTCCCTCTGGAACGCAAGAGGTATAGGCTACGGTTCACAATCTTGGAACCTTGGGAACATAAAAAAAGATACAAGTTAGTGCAAGGAATTCATATTTATATGGAGATACAATGCATGTCAATGTAGATTATTTGTGATCTTTTTTATTTCCATATTTGATTGGGATGCAGAAACTCGAAGAGTTGATTTCCACTTGATTGGATTTTGGGAACTCGAAGAATTGCTTTCCAAAGGATTGGTTTTGAGAAGCTTAGAAAGTTGATTAAGGGTTTTGGGTTTGTGAAAACGCAAAGCGTTGATTTCCACATTGGGCTCTAGAAACACGAAGCGTTGATTTCCAGGGAGTTAGGAGTTTTGGGAAACTACATGAGTTGATTTCCCTGAGCAGTGGAAACTCGAAGAGTTGATTTCTACTGGGTTTAGGTTTGTGAAAACGCAAAGCGTTGATTTTCACATTGGGCTGTGGAAACGCGATGCGTTGATTTCTGGAGGTTTGGGTTTTCTGGAAGCTACAAGAGTTGATTTCCATTTGATCTCTTTTTAGTCGCCATTCGGAGGCAAGGGGAGAGTCCCTGGTTTTGATCCCCAGAAACTGCAAGAGTTGATTTCTGAAGGTTTCGGAAACTACAAGAGCTGATTTCCATTTGATCTCTTTTTAGCCGCCATTTGGGGGGCAAGGGGAGAGTCCCTGGTTTTGATCCCCAGAAACTGCAAGAGTTGATTTATGAAGGTTTTTGAAACTACAAGAGTTGATTTCCATTTGATCTCTTTTTAGCCACCATTCGGGGGGCAAGGGGAGAGTCCCTGGTTTTGATCCCCAGAAACTGCAAGAGTTGATTTCTGAAGGTTTCGGAAACTACAAGGTTGATTTCCATTTGATGGATTCGGAGACTCGAAGAGTTGATATCCAGATTAGGCTTAGGAAACTCAAAGAGTTGATTTCCTGACTGGGTTGGTTGTGGAAACTCCAAGAGTTGACTTCCAGAGGATGGATTTGGAGACTTGAAGAGTTGATCTCCAGATTAGGCTTAGGAAACTCGAAGAGTTGATTTCCTGATTGGGTCGGTTGTGAAAACTCCAAGAGTTGATTTCCAAAGGATGGATTCGGAGACTCAAAGAGTTAATCTCCAGATTAGGTTTAGGAAACTTGAAGAGTTGATTTCCTGATTGGGTTCGGAGACTTGAAGAGTTGATCTCCGAGGGATTTCATAGTTGTTTGTTCTTTATTAGGCTGTAGCTTGTTAAGACACAGAGTTGGAGCCATTCATGGTCCTGAGGCAGCTTTGATTTTTGAAATTTTTGCATCATTTCCCTTGAAAATGACTTGATAAAAAATGTTGGTGCAAATGATCTTGAGGTGTGTGCACTCGATGCATGAAAATGCGTGCATGAAATTAAAGCAAAGTTCAAATGATATTACCATTCAAAAGACTTAGTGTTAACAAATAAATGTCAAAAGCACATCAAAGAAGTGTGTGCACAATCCTAAAAAGGGTTAGTGCCCCACGGGGTACGACTCCTAGACATACTTGTGTATGGAAGCACATCTGAGTTCCAGTCAACTTTTCTTTCATCTATTCTTTGTCTGCCTTTGACTTCAGGTGTTAAGCCAAAATAATTTACAACTTGCCAGCGAGGGCGAAAATGATATTCACAGAAATCTGCAAAGGGTTCATCCTTAAGGCTGTTGGGAGCCAAAAGGAAGGACACAAATTTGCTTCAAGGTAGCTGGGCCAAATTCCTAAATCTAGGGTTTGGTGCCCTTGTTTTGATCTGGCCTACTTTCATCTGATTGTCTGATCTGGCCGGCTTTCATCAACTCAAAAGGTCGACCCGGACTCAGGGTGCTTCCAGTGGACTCAATGGGTCAGGGCCCACGGCTTACAGGATTTGATGCATGGACCTGGGGTGGCTCCCCTAATCAAAGTTAGGTTGGCTTCCTAAATTAAATCTGAGGTAGCCCATGATCTAGGGTTTACTAAATTTGATGCAAAATGCGGGGGTTGCTACCCTTGATGGACTCTTGGGTTTTAAATTGATTTTATTTCATCATTTACAGCACATTCACAAAATTGCGGTCTCTTCAGAAGCAAATAGGTGGGGAAGGATACCCAGCCCGAGCCATTTGCCTACAAGGGTCTGGACCAGTACTAGATCCTCACGTACCACGGCAAGAAACCTATGGCGCTAAGAACTCCAGAAAACTAGGGAGATGGGTTTACCCTGCTTTCCCCAGTAAGCCACGGGAGCATGGGGCTAATACCATCCCAAAAGTCAGTTCATAGTGTGCGCACCCGATTTCGGTCGCACGACGAGGCGCACGCAAAACGATGCGTGCCTCGAGATTTTTTGGAGTCGCCACTGACTGAGGGGGTGCAGGCAGACACCTGGGTGCCTAAGTTCTTCTACTAAGGCTTGGTCTGCGGCTTGAGATTCTAAGTATGTTCTCGGTTGCGGTCTGGGGAAGTCCATAGACACCCCAGTCCACCCCGTCAAGTGACGGGTCCTATAGGTTTCCCTGGTTTTGAGTCAACTCAGTTGGTTTCTCAATCACCCGATTCCTATTCCAGCATGTAATTTGATTAAGTCTGGCGGGACCGCCAAAGTGGTGTGGGTTCCTTTACTTGATTTTATCTCCTTAATTAAAGTGATGTGAGTCTGATTGGGCGGGCCCTGTTGGAAGGCCTACGGATCCCTTGGTGGGCTTGGTTGAGCCCATGTGTCCCTTGGTGGGCCTCAGTCTAGCCTGAGAGGCCCTTTGGGCTTTGGTTCAAGTGAATTGATTTTAGTTTAAAGTTTAAGTTGAATTTAAAGTGATTTTTATACAAAGGTGGGCCAGGTTGGTTTGTGGGCCCCACTATTGGTTGTCAAATGATTTAGTTCATCTTTGATTATCCGTGCCAAAATGGATCAGGCCTTGGGCTTGGTGCCCTTTACCTGGGCTTGGGTTTGAAAGCCCAAGACTTCTTGAGCTAGGGTTTTGAGACCCTAACCTTAGTTGGTTAATGGGCTTGGTGGGCCCGATAGGCCCTGCCCTTTGCCTCGGCCAAACCATGCATAAATATGATCAACATGCTTCACAAGTGGGCTTTGGCGGGCCTCCAATGGTGTGGCCCACTCAAATAGATTGATTTTATCTTTGTTTAACAAAAATGAGTTCGTCGGGCTTGGTGGGCCCCATTGGAAGGCCCACCGGGAATCAAGTTGGACCGGGTTGGTCCATGGCCCATCTCGGGTTTCCGGGTGACCCGGAAACCCTACTGGTTCGACTGGTTTGATCAAATAAACCAAAAAAAATAGCACAAAATCACAAAACAGTAAAAACAACATTCTGGCAGTGTAGCCGGCCTGAGATGCCGGTTACACACAAGTCTCAGTGTATCCGGCATCTTTTGCCGGCTACAAGTGGGCTTCTGTTGATCCGACCTGAGTTGCCGGATCAACCTAAAAACTTGGTTTTTTTGGATTTTTGCATTGGGCATGGGTTCTTGGGCTTCTTGGGGTGTTCCAGTGATGGTGTGGGCCCCTGGGTAGGCCCACAATGGTTCAGGGAAGAGGAAGACCACACTTTTGGTCTCTTATGGGGTTTTTTACAACAAAGGAGAGAGGGGGGAGGCATGGGAGGTTGCCTCCTCCCACTCCAAACGTTTCCAGCAATGTAACAGGGACCTAAGTGTCCCTGTTTAGGTTACCCAAAGCCGTCTCCATCCCTCCATGTAGGGAGAAGAAAAGAGAGGCCCGGTAGGCCAAGGCTTAGTCCACTTTCGGCCGCCTAAACCGCATATTTGACAAAACAGCATACTAATCACATTAAGCAAGTCATATGAAACATAAAAATATTCAAAACAGTAGGTAAACGAATAGGATGGATACGTGCTTAAGTGGGCATAAACAAACCCCCCAAAAGGGGGCTATCATGGCTCCCATGCACGGCATCCCATGACCTAATCTTGGGGCATTCGGGGGGGGGGGGGTATGGGAACATGCCGAAGAACAGTGGTTATTGGAGTGGAATGGGAGCAAGTTAATGACACCAAACAGTAACTAAATGGATGGGGAAGGAGTAATTGCATGGGAGCTATTATGCATGAATATACTTGGGGGTGGGTGAGCATGGGATCAAGGACAAAATGGCATGCGTGCTGTCCTCAACAGCAACTAAAAAGGCACCATAATGGGAGTGTAAGGGAAGGCATGAATCATACATAAACACCCTAAACCTAGCATGCATGTCCTACAAATTACACCACATCCAAAGCAAACACATGATCATTTAACCAAACTACTTAAAGAAGGGAAGGAGGGGGGTCAAAGGGTACATGAGAGTGACCAAGAGGGGGAACAAGCTCCCCCATTCGAATGGCAGTAAAAGCATGCTAAACAACACCTAAACAATCCTTTAAAAGTGCCTAACATACCCTCTCATCCTCCCTTAAAACCATGCGTATACTCCATCTCACCTTTAGAGACTTTTATATGACAAAAAATGAGAAGAACATGTGTGCAAGCTATGTAGAAAAACAGATCCAAACAAAAGAGAAACCAAGCTTTTTAAAGATTGTGAAATGCCCTCATTTTTACATATGTGAAACAAGTGGGAGTAAGAAGCAATACCTTAGGGTTAGAACCCTGGAATGAGATGTGTGGAGCCTCCTTTCGAACTCAAACAGTGGCTGGAGCACTCTTCTTCAACACCAACAGCAGCCTCTTCTCCTTCTTCAACTTTTTGAGTGAGGGAAAGAAGGGAATGGGGAGGGGTAAAATGGTCAAGCAAGGAGATTCTTGGGTTTGGGGTGCAAGGAGGGGTTAAAGAGGGAGATTTCGGACCAGGTGCAATGGGGGAGAAGGGGTGGAAACAGCCTACCAGAAGCCAACCTCGGAAATGGGGCTGCTGTTGCCTTTTTATAGAAAACTTAATGTATCCGGCATTTAATGCCGGATACACTACACTTCCTTTGTATCTGGCATATTATGCCGGATACATTGCACTTCCTTTGTATCTGGCATAATGCCGGATACAAAACATAATAATTTCGAAAATTAAATGCCGCCGCGAATTTGTCGGCGAATCGGCGCGAATCTCGCCAAGCAAATCTTTGTATCCGGCATTTGAGTCCGGATATGAAGAGGAGCAAGTGTATCCGGCATATTTGGCCGGATACAAATCGAAAAATTACGGATTTGCCCCTCGACTTGACCGATTCGACCGATTTGACACTTTTGGATATCTACGGATTGCCCCCTGCGAATTT
This sequence comes from Buxus sempervirens, assembly GCA_947561395.2. Taxonomy (NCBI): domain Eukaryota; kingdom Viridiplantae; phylum Streptophyta; class Magnoliopsida; order Buxales; family Buxaceae; genus Buxus; species Buxus sempervirens. The sequence goes on along the minus strand of OX387190.1, from coordinate 6,006,896 downwards.
TGGTTTAGTCCCTGAGATATTTGATGATTTTTGGATATTTGAGATTTAGTTCCTGAGATATTTCGCTGCATTCATCGCCACGTGCGCAGTTTCTTCGCCACGTGTGCAGTTTCCGGTTTTGCTACGCTGAAACTTCAACAGCTTATATCTCCCTCATCTGAACTCTGATTTGAGCAAACTCAATTGCGTTAGACTCGTATCGGAGCCCTCTATCCAATGACATAGGGCTAAGCACTTGGCACGGGGTTTGAGTAAAAGTCAACTTTCGGCTCTCCCTTAAGTTTGACCGCCTGCAGAACCTTCATCCGTTTCCGATTCCAGCAAACTCAGTTGCGTTGGAACCGTGTCGAGATTCTCTATCCATTGAGATAAATCAAGGTGGCAAATTATCACTTGATCAAAAGGTCAAATTTTGACCCCCCAGGTTTTGACTTTACAGCCGGGTTTTGCATTTTCAGCATTTCTAGGGGTGCAAAAATAAGGTGCTTACACATAGGAATCAGAAGGGTGGCTGCTAGAGAAGTCTAAGTCTTCGTAAAGAAGAGCAATATCCGTTGAACCAATCATTCTAGTCGGATCATTTACAGAGGCTCCCTCGTGCGTGTCACCCCACACAGTTCATCATGAGAACTGGAAAGGAAATCCATCCACGGTGTGGTGGTGTGCCCGTGTGTGCAGTTGGGCTGAGTGCTGTGTCTAATCGGGTGAGTTTTGTCTAGATTTTGTTGATAAAGGAATTTTTACCATCTCATATAGTAAGGTGCAGAATTGGCACGTAATACGAGGTTCCGGGAGAGTCCCCAGGTAATTGGAGGGGGCACAATAGTCCCGCTAAATAAATAATTGCCTTAGGCAATTATCTCGTCCTTTATGACAGGACTCCCCAGAAAGTGTACTTGCGCATATTCTACGCCTTATTAAACAAGATAGTAAGAACCCTAAAACCAACTAATCCCCCTTATGTTGACTCATTCTAACCAAGGGTTATATCAGGTCGAGAGTCCCCAGTGGAGTTGCCAGGCTATGCGCATGGTCGCACGGGTGGGCGTGGCTCCTAAAGGGTAATTCGGGAAGGTTGAAGTTGCCACTGCCTAATGGGGTGCAGGCAGACACCTAGGTGCCTAAGTTTGTCTATTTAGGCTGGTCTACGGCTTAAGATTCTAAGTAGGGTTTCAGTTGCGGTCCGGGGAAGTCTGTAAACACCCTGGTCCACCCCGTCAAATGACGGGTCCCATGGGATTCCTGGTTTGAGTCAACTCAGTCTGTCTATTCACCCGATTCCTAAGTCAAAGCATGCTCATTTTCAAGTCTTGGTGGGACCGCCTGAGTGGTGTGGGTCCCTTTACCATATTTTATCTTGCTTAATTAAGTGGTTTGGGTCTGGTTAGGTGGGCCCCGTTGGAAGGCCCACGGATCCCTTGGTGGGCCAAGCATGGCCCACATATCCCCTTGTTGGGCTTGAGTCTAATCCTAAAAGCCCTTTGGGTGTTGGTTAATTTGATTAATTTTATTTGTGGTTCAAGTGGAAAGTTAGTTTGAAGTTTATTCTTTGGTGGGCCGGATGGTCTGTGGGTCCATTGGGTGGGCCACACAGTGGTTGTCATGTGATTTGATTTATCTTGGTTTAATTGTGTCCAAACAGGCTAGGCATGGGCTTGGGGCCCATTACCTAGGTTTGGGCTTCAAATCCCAAGGGATTATAGATTAGGGTCTAGGAGCCTTACCCTTGTTTGATTAATGGGCTTGGCGGGCCCGATAGGCCCTTGCCCGTGGTCTTGGCCAAACCATGCTAAATAAAACCTGCATGCTGTGAATTGGGCTGTTAGTGGGCCTCGCTGGGTTTAGCCCACTTGGTTTAGTTGATTTGCTTAACTTACTTGTTTATGTTCCAATGCGTCTGTCGGGCTTGGTGGGCCCCGTTGGAAGGCCCACTAGTGTATCTGGTTCGACCGGGTTGGTCCAAGTCCCATCTTGCCACCCGGAAACCCTACTGGTTCACTTGGTTTGATTGAAACGGGTTGCAAAAATGGGATAAGGGCCAAAAAACAAGAAATTGAAGTTTCTGTAATGTAGCCGACCTGAATTGTCGACTACACACAGAGACACTTGTAGCGGACCTGATTTGTCGGCTACAAACAAAAATATGCTGATCCGACCTGAGTTGTCGAATTAGCCTGGAAAAGGCCTTTTTGGGGTTTTTCGATGGGGGATTGGTTTCTTAGGACTTTGGGGTGGCCTGGGGTTTGTGTGGGCCCCTGTGTGGGCCCACAGTGGCTCAGATGAAGGGGGAGAGCCTCGTTTGGCTCTCCTTTTGGGTTTTTTGGAAACCAAGTGTGCACGCATCGGAAACGCCGCACGGGAAAATTCGGAGCCGCCACCGCCTAATGGGGTGCAGACAGACACCTGGGTGCCTAATCTTGTCTATTTGGGCTTGGGTCTGTGGCTTTGAGATTCTAAATAGGGTCTCTGTTGTGGTCTGGGGAAGTCCTGTAAAACCCCGATTTTTTCTAAGAAATTATTTTATTTAAATTAATTATGTGTACGTATTAACTTAAGTAGCTGAGGGTGTATGTAGGGATTTCGGTGGGCGAGCACACACGGAATCAAGGAATTTCAATGGTTTTCGAGCAGCAATTTGCAAATGGAAGGTATAAATGCTTAAGGGAAATTAGGTTTAGTTTTTTGGAAATAATCATATACACTCGTAACCGAAGAAGATTGGCGATTGCGGCTACCGACTGGCGATCTAGGTGAGTAGCATCGTTTTAAAACTGGGGTTTTGTGTTTATTCGTGAGTTTATTCTGATGCATGAGTGATTTCTGGAAGAAGTTCGTCCGAGCAAGAGTTTATTTATAACTGAATGATGATAAATAAAAATGTGTTGGAATAATTTCAGAAGTAGTTTAAATGTCTTCTGGGGATATTAGGAGACTGGGAAAATTGTTACAGAGAGAAAAAGTCCGGCCAGTCGTGTAGATCTAGAAATAACAGAGAGTCGAAATCAAAATTTCTAAACCTTGCGCCCACTAACAGGTAGTGGGCACAAGGTTTATTTTCCTATCCGCCGAGCTTGCGCCTAGCTCGCGCGAGCTTAAATTATACCCGCTCATTTCGGGCGAAGCGTGGGCGAAGTTCACGCTCATCTCGCGCCCACTTGATTTAAGTAGGAGCATACCATTTTTTTTAACAAGCGACCTATCCGCCGACCTCTCGCCTAGCGCAGGAGGTCAGCGCATGGTCCTAAAATTTGTCGAATGTAGAGTTTTGACCTAATTAAGTTGGTTTTGATGATTCTGAGGGTTCAAGCACTTAACTAATAACCTGTTTAGGACTTTAGAAACATTATTACCTATTCAATTACTCTGAGAATATTAAGTGGAAATTCTGGAAATTCTTAGGAGCATCCAAGGTTAAATTTTAAGGACTACCAGTAGGTGATCTTGTTGTACCGAACACTAGGAGTTCTTGATTTAACTTCCTTTTGTTTATATTCTGTACTTGAATGAGAATTTATTTAATACGGGTTTACTTGATTGCAAGTTCCGAAATGTATTGTACAGGTTTCTTTTGGTGTGAGTAAAGGGTTTTATTACAAATGAACATGTGTTGTGAATTGTGGTTAACTTCTGGAGATACTTGAGGTACTGTTTTGGTTCAGAGGGACATGAGGTGAGCTGTGTTGAGTTATACATGATGTGGCATGTATTGTTTTATTGTGAGGTTGGAATTGAGATTATACGATGGTTTACTGTTTTGGTTTAGCTTGTCATGGATCCATGCTTAAGCTTAGTAATGTAATGTTATTGTTGGTTGTTGAAATTGCATGGCCTTGTGTGTTGCCACGACCAGTGTAGAGCAGCCAGAAACCCTGAGTAGGCCTGGTTGTCAATGCCGAAACCCAGGGAGTAAGCCGACATTGGATGACGAAACCCTGAGTAGACCGTCATTTCAGAGTTTCCGAAACCCTGAGTAGGCCGAAACTATGTACATGGAGGTGTGGAGTGTCTACTTGGCATGTTTAATTTATTAACTTAACAATAGTCATGACATTGACCAATCAATGTGTTGCCGTATTGAATTGAAATGTGATTTGAAATGATTATTGGTTTTGGTTTTAAACTTGGAAATTGTATTAGTTGCTTAATCGTACGGGATGTTTATCGATGCATAATTTGAACTGCGGGTAACTATTTCTGCATGCATATGCTACTTGCTGAGATATTCGTATCTCACTCTGTTGTTTTTGTTTTGTTTTTCAGATACTCGAGGTGAGGCAACTATTGGGGTAGATCCGACTGAGACTTATAGGGAGGAAGACTACTATTACATTCCTTAGACTTGTAGGTTATTTCGAATTGAACTTTGAATAAATTGAATGATTGAGATGTAATAAAGACCATTGTGGTTGTGCCATTTGAATCTTAGTTAAGTTTTGAATATTGAATTCTTAGATAAAGTATGATTGTGCACTCTAATATGTTTTAGTTAGGTGATTATCCAGCGATCACAAATGATTAAGATCCTTACCTAACACTCCGTGAGACGTGTTATATCTTTATTGAACAACATGGATCCGGGGCGTTACAAGTCCGTAGACACCTCAGACCACCCCGTCGGATGACGGGTCCCTGTGGGTTCCCTGGTTTGAGTCAACTCTGTTTTCTCACTCGATTCCTAATCCAGCATATAATTTTGGTTAAGTCTGGCGGGACCACCTCAGTGGTGTAGGTCTCTTTAATTGCTTTTATCTTTCTTAATTAAGTGCTCTGAGTTTGACTGGGTGGGCCCCGTTGGAAGGCCCACGATGTCCTTGGTGGGCTTGGTTAAGCCCACATGTCCCATGTGGGCCTCTGTCTAAACCTATGAGGCCCTTTGGGTTCAAGTTTAATGAAATGGATTTTATCCCGAGGTTCAATTTGAAGAGTTAGGTATTTTCCATGCAACAGTGGGTCGGCATCGGTTTGCGGGCCCTTAGGTGGGCCCCCATGGCGGTTGCCAAAATGTTTTTAGATTATCTTTGTTTAATTCGCCAAAGTGATTTGGACATTGGGCTTGGGGCCCATAGTCCAAATTTAGGCTTGAAAGCCCATGTTCTTGGAGTTTAGGGTTTGTACCCTTCCTTGGTTCAGTTGGTGGGCTTCGGCGGGCCCGATAGGCCCTAGCCCTGGGTCTCGGCCAAACCATACAATTCAAATACTCATTCCACACATCAAGTTCGGGTGGGCCGCATTGGGTTTGGCCTGCCCGGTTCAACTAGTTAATTTTGCTTACGTTGCGTAATTGCATGCATGAAGGTTTACTTGGCTTGGTGGGCCCCGTTGGAAGGCCCACGAATGTTCCGAGTTGGACCAGTGGTCCGTGTCCCATGTTGGGTTTCCGGGTGACCCAGAAACCCTATTGGTTCACTTGGCTATATGGTAAATATCATCCAAATTCAACAATGAACAAAGAACACAAAAAAAAGGCATTTTGGCCATGTATCCGGCATTTCTTGCCGGCTATGCATAAGCCAAGGGTGATTCGACCTGAGTTGTCGGATCACCTTAAAAGTGTTGCTTTCCGGGGTTTGGCCATCGGGTTGCCTTTGTGGGCTTCCTAGGGGTCTTCTACTAGTGTGGGCCTATGGGAGGCCCGCATTGGGGGAAGCATCCTTTAGCTTCCTTTGGGGTTTCCTAACTAAGGCAAGGGGCTAGCCATGGGTGCATGGGGCCTGATGCTCTTCATTTCTTCTTTCCTTTTTAGAAATTACAGCAACAAGGTGGGATCCTAGCACCCCAAATTCCATGATTTCACATCACTAATCGACCAACCATTAAAGCCAAGCAACAGGGCATCTCAAGCTACCAAATTAATCACCGAACCTACAATGCAATGAGACTCAAAACAACAATTCACAAACGAAGTGTGCGCATGGTCGCATGGGTGGGCAGTGCCTCCTAAAGGGTAATTCGGGAAGGTTGGAGTCGCCACTACCTGTGTAAAACCCCGAATTTTCCTTAAATAATAAATTAAATTAATAAATAATATTATTGAGAGTTATAATTGATGGAAATATTTTATTATTGTAGGGGATGATCTAATTATTGGAGATCCAGAATTAGACGCAGATTTGACCGTTCGATCATGAGATATCGAGGTACGTATTCTGATTGGGTGTGTGTATGGAGTTTTGTGTATGTGAGATACATGGGATCGGAGAGTATAAATACCTATTAAAATAACCTAAAACTTATTCGTTGTATTTTCACACGTATTGAATAGCCGCAAGCGACAAACCGAGTGACTGAAGGAGAAGAAGAAGAGGAAGAAGGAAGGGTACTGGTTTTGTGTTTTTCATCACCTAGGGAGTACCTCACGCCTGTGTGAATCATTGTTTAGAGAGAGAAGGAGAAACAATCGTGGAAAAGAGGTAGGTGACACCGTTTTACCTTCGTGTTTGGATTTACATTCGTTTAATCGCAAAAGCATGTTTTTATGATATGTAATGATGTGTATAGTTAGATAATCATGTTATAAATATGTTAGAATGAGTTTAGACGAGAAAAATCACGTTTTGGAACTGATTTTGTTCGTTTTCGAACGACCGCCGACCTCGACTGTGCTCGGCGATCATCGGCGCTAGTTATAAACTGTAGATCGCCGAAGACTGCTGGAAGACGTACCGTCAGCATTGGATTTTGAACTACCGCCGAGGCGATCCTGAGCGATTTGTTCAGATTTTGCAGATTTTCGAAATTTCACACCCTGATTCAATTCCAAACTATTTTTAGACAATTTTAATGATTAAATAAGATGTTTTAAGACTAAAATAAATTATCTAATTCCCTGTTTTACAGAAAAATAAATTAGGAAGATATTTAGGACATTAGTTGCCAAACTTTGAAAGAAATGGAGAAACCTAGTTTTTGGAAAACCTAACTAGTATTTAATTACTAGAACATCTTCTAAATGACACTATAAACCAGAAAACTTTATAAAGAGAATTCAGAACTCAGATGACTGAATATTGAAGTAATTGACAGATTTAACCTTTATATGCCGCTGGGCACCAACCCTTATAGAAATATTATATTTTAGGGAATTTTGGAGTCTAGTGGGCATATCTGGTTATGGATCCATAGTTGTTGCTAGATAGCTGAGGGATATGTCATTTGGGTTGAGTTACTCCTATATGCGACACGCTTCCTTTGCAAGTTAGTTTGTCTGGGAAGGTCCTATGTTTGGAGGGACACCCCGGTGAGCCGCTGGTGATTCCCTGTACATGTGGATAAGCGACCATCTCCATGTATTGATTCTGGTGCTGCATGCTGGTAGTACATGCCAACTCTGATGGGTACGTGTGCAATAAGTCAGTGACTACGACTCTTGTCTAAGCTGCGCTGCATGGGATTTGAGTATCATTAGTAGCATTGCTCTTAAGCCGCATGGTAGTATAGCAATTGGTTGAGAATCATCTCAAAAGGTTTATCTATCTTTGTGAGTCCTACAAATGACACTAAAATCACAACACTTGTTATTATTATTGTATATATGCTGGAGGCATGTGATTGAGATATTGATCGGATGTGACTATTTAGTGCATCCTAGCAAAGTATGAATTATGTTATCGATTTTGGATATTGGATTCTTATAATAGAACTTGCTGAAATTCATCTTTAGAACTGTTTATCATATATATTTTTTTTTTGGAAGGTAAGTCCAAAGAATATATTAAAAAAAGGTAATTACAATGAGGTGCAAACAAACCGCCTAAAAAAGCGGAGCAAGAAACCAACACAAGTCAAAAGACCCCAAACAATTACAAGACGAGCCCAAGCATCACCTAATGAGATCCCAATTCAAGTTCCAATGAGCAAGGAGGTGGCGATGGAGAGAGGAATCTGTAAGAACTGCACGTTCCAAATTAGCCTTGTCTTGAACATCCATGATAATGGTGGAACACAACAGCTCCCATGGCATGTAACTATTCTTGAATACCCTTCGGTTTCTTTCTCTCCAAATATGATAAGCACTTGCTGCAAGTGATAACCTGAAGATGAGAAGAGCATGGATGCTACCTAGCTTTATGGACGATGCCCATTGTACTAGGTCCACCCAAGTGCGGTTGGTTCTTGCAACTCCATTACACTGCATTATATGGTTCCATATATGGGCACTATATGTGCACTCAAAGAACAAGTGCTGGTGGGATTCTGTGTGTGTCCTGCAAAGCACGCATGTAGTATTGGGGACAATGCCCCTCTTGTGAAGCCGATCTTTGGTAAGCAACCTTTGGTTCACTGCTAGCCATAGAATAAAAGCATGCTTGGGCACATGCTTTGGAAACCAAACGATCTTGTACCAAGGAACCTGATTCCCTCGGTTAAGTAGGCTCTTATATGCACTGGAGATATCAAATATACCTGACTTAGAAGGTGTCCATAGCAAAACGTCATCAAGGTGAGGGATGGGGTTCGGGAGTTCACCAAGCCTGCTCCACGCTTCAATTAAATCAGGGGAAACTGCAACGGGAGGGTCCCATGAATCACCAGAGATTATGCTGCACACCTTTGCTTGGCTGGTAAGACCTGAATCATAAATCAACCGATAACCATAAGTATTGAACAAGGGGCCAACCGGATGCCAATTGTCATACCACAAGGAGGTGTCAAGGCCATTATGAATCTTCTTTTTTATGTGGTGGGCCATTCCCTGCCTCAACTTAAGGATCTTTCTCCATGCCCAAGATGAAGTGCCTGGAAGGTTTAAAGTCCAGAAATTACGATCCTTAACGAGATAACTCTGGACCCATCTAACCCATAAGGAATTACCCTTGGACAGAATTTTCCAAATGTGCTTCATTGTTGCAGCTCTATTCCATGTGCTTAGTTGGAAAAGACCAAGGCCACCCTCATTTTTTGGAGTGCATATGATTTTCCAGCTTATAGGATTCATCTTACGCCTAAGATCCGGTCCCGACCACAAAAATCTTCTGGATATCCTCTCCAAATCAAGTATCACCTTTTTAGGAATAATGAAAGTGGAGAGCCAATGTGCCTTGATAGAGAACAATACAGCCTTGATGAGAGTTAACTTACCCGCATAAGAGAGGCTTCTACCCTTCCAGGATTGGGTCTTCAACTTAACTTGGTTGATAAGTGGCTCACAATCCTTCCAAGAGAGCTTAGAGGTAAAAAGAGGGAGGCCAAGATATTTAACTGGCAAATCACCAAGGGAAATACCTGAGAATGAGGCAAGGACAGCCTTGGTTTCTTGATCCACGCCACTAAGGAACATGGAGCTTTTTTGCTTGTTAAGCTGTAGGCCTGTCAGTTGGTGAAAGTCATGGAGAGAGTTAAGGATGCACTGTAAGGAACTAGTGTCCGCCTTAGAGAAGATGAAAAGATCATCCGCAAAGCACAGCATCTTAAGGCCTATGGCCTCGCATCTATGGTGGTAAGCAAAACCGTGATTAGTGCTCCTCTGCAATATCATATGAAACACTTCCATGACCAAGACAAAAAGATACGGAGATATGGGATCCCCTTGTCGTAGGCCTTTTGCTCCCTTGAAGAATCCAGAAAGAGAACCATTGAGCATGATGGAGAAGGAAGGCGTGGACACACATTCCATTATCCAGTTTACAAACTTCAGTGGGACATGCACAGCAATCAGCAATTCCCTAATGCTCTTCCAAGAGACAGAGTCAAAAGCTTTTCTAAGGTCGATTTTGAGAGCACATTTCTTATGCGGGCCATGTAGGTGATAGTTGTGCAAAAGTTCATGAGCAAGAAGAACATTTTCAGCAATACATCTCCCTGGAATGAATGCAGACTGATAATTCCCAACAATATCACCAACAACCCTTTTGAGCCTATTAGCAAGTACTTTTGAGATGCATTTATAGAGAGTGTTAACACAAGATATTGGCCTGAAGTCAGTAACCTTACTTGGATTGGGGCATTTGGGCACTAGAGAGATGGCTGTGGTGTTCCACTGTTTTAGCAAGCTGCCATCTTTGAAAAAACTGAGGATTGCGTCAACAATATCACCACCAACAATTTCCCAACACTTCTTAAAGAAAAGGGGGGTAAAACCGTCAGGACCTGGAGCTTTATCATCCTTTAAACCAAAGAGAGTGGCCTTGATCTCCTCATGGGTAACCTCCTCCAGAAGCTGAGATTGATGATCATGGGATAAGGTTGAGAGAAAGGAAGGCATAGCATGGTGACTGCTGGTCTCAGCCGAACCTAACAAAGTCTCAAAGTGCTTGACAATGTGTTCGGAAACCTCACTTTGCTTGGTTAGCAAAAGTCCATCTTCATCAAGAATTGTAGAGATGTTATTGCTGGCCCTTCTTGCTTTCAAGGAATTGTGGAAGAAAGTGGAGTTATTATCCCCTTCCGCCAACCATTGGATTCTAGATTTTTGCCTGAGTTGTGATTCCTCACACTTTAGAAGAGAAGATAATTGTTGCCTTAAGGAGTTCTGTTGATGCACAAGGCTGACATTTTGGGGATCATTATGCAAATCCACCTGGACCTTATCAAGATGTAATCTAACCTGATGAACTTGGGAGGAAACTTGAGCAAAGTTCATACGCTTGCTCCATTCTTTAAGTCTATTCTTCACGGCCAATAGCTTCTTAGAGACCCGAAACATTGGAGAGCCAAATACTTCTGTGCTCCAGGCCTCCTCAACAAGAGAAAGAAAGTCCGGCCTCTGAACCCAGAAGTTAAAAACCTGAAAGGTTTCTTACCTTGGTTCCATGGGGAGAACAGTGAGACTAAGAGTGGAGAGTGGTCAGAAATGCTTGGACTCAAAACATGTGCTTCAGATGGAACCATGGAGTGAAGCCATGCGAGATTGACAAGGACTCGGTCAAGCCTGCATGAGATTCGTCTTTGGCCTTCACTCTGATTTGCCCATGTAAAAAATAACCCTTTATGTTTGAGTTCAACAACCTCACAAGCATTAATGCAATCATTAAAGTCCTCCGTATGTCCATGGTGAATCTGCTTACCTCCCATCTTTTCAGTCGAGGATCGAACACAATTAAAATCCCCCATGAGAATCCATGGGTGTGAAGATGATAGCATGGGAAGCTGCCTCCATAAGAGTCTCCGCTCGGTTGCATCATTGGAACCATAAACAACTGTGAGGAAACAAGCTTTTTGTGGACTTACCATCTCAACATGGCAATGAACAAACTGGTCACTACTGTCAAGCTTCGTTAGTCTAAGCTCAACTAGATTGTACAGAATCCAGATACGCCCTTTCAAAGCGCTCTCATAGTTGGCAATAAATTCCCAGTTGGGAGCAATTATATTCTTGACAACTTGAGCATTGATGCTCCTAATCTTTGTTTCAACAATAGCAATCATAGATAACTTTCTTTCTCTTATTAGATTTCGCACTTCCATCTGCTTTTCGGGACCATTGAGGCCCCTGATATTCCACATGGCAAAATTGATCATGGGGCAGAATGCCTTGTCTCACCTTTGTTCCCCTCCAGTCGCATTTCCACTGGTTGCATTTTCGCATGCTTCATGGCTATCTCATCCACAAGTAGTTTCTTTTTCTTCTTGTTGTTCTTCCTTCGTGAAGAGGAGGAGGAGCTCTGTTGATTACTTTGCATATCAAATTCTGGTATTACAAACCTATTAGGGGTGATGTTGATGGTGTTCTCCAGCAAGGGTGTTGAACTTACTCGGTCAAGGACTTGCGGATTTGGGTCATGCACGACCACTTGAGGGTTTACATCTGCAGCAATTGCTTCCAAAGGCATGCTGGAGTTAATATTGTGATGGCATCGAATGTTCCCGTCCAAGTCCTCTTCATTGAGTGTGTCTTCGTTTGGGAGAACATTGACAGCAGAAGGGCATGACCGTCCTACATTCAAAGCACTATTCTGTACCTGATCCTCTGGTGTATCATGAGCTCCACTTGGTTCCTCGACTTCAGCGCACACTACATGCTTGCCTTTGGAAGCGACCTTGGTCCAACCATCAAGAGGAACTTGTAGAGATTCCCTTTCGTTCTGTTCATCCTCCATCGTAGAAGCTGTAGGAGAGGTAGTACAAGCGCCACTTAAGCTAGTGGCAATAGTGACACCGCTTTCGTCATTACTATCCTTGATAATTCTCCCAGAAGGCACCCAAGCTTTACGGGGAGCATTAGTACAACGACTTTCCAAGTGCCCAAATACCCGACAATGGCCGCACTTTGCTGGCTTCCATTCATATTCAACATCAATCATGATTGTGTCATCGGCTTCTCCCTCAGCCCCTTGCATATTGAGATACACTTGTTGTGGGTACTCACTCTCATAGTCAATTTCGACACAGATTCTAACATAGTTTAATTTGGATTTGTTCTCAGTTGCTGTATCCATGTACAAAGGCTTTCCAACACCACTAGCCAAGAAGCTCAACCCCTCATACGTCCAATATTCCATGGGAACGTTATGCATCTTAATCCAAATTGGGACTTTAGAGATCATAGCCTTACGCATTTGCATGTGTGGCTGCCATTGTTGGAGCACCATCAGCCTACCAGCGAAGTGCCAAGGGGCTTGGTGGAGGACTTTATCACGCACATCGGTATTCATGAATCTAAATATGAAGAATTCATTCCCTGCAAGAGACACCTGAACACTACCTTCTCTGCCCCACATTCTGTTGGCTAAGCTTTTCACAACATTGAGAGGAAGCTTTTTGTCCAGAAAATAGCCTACAAGGCTGCCTTCCCATGCCCGGATCCCTTCTTCAGCTACAGCAATGGGTGGAGATACAACAACTCTCCCATCCACCCGGGTTGGAGGGTGATAGGTGAGCTTCACATTGGATGGGCTACGCTGGCCAAAGAGAGAGGTCCAGGCTTTTGGTTGACCTCCAGATGAATGGGCAGCAGGAGGTTGGTAAGGCCTCCTTGTCCCAACAGCTGAACCATGTCCAGAGTTGGCACGACCAGCTGCAGTTCCTTGAACCCGTGAAGCTAGGTCACCTCGCTCCAATGAGGTGGCACGACCTGAAGGCAGCAGCGAGTATGGAAGGGGCAGAGTTTGCTGGCTTTGAAGTTCCACAGCTGGTGAGATATCATCGTTTCCAGAAACAGCATGACTAGCCGGACCCGCTTGCTCGCTTGCATTAAGGAAATCAGGCTGCAAGACCTGCAAACCTTCAAAGTCTGGACTGGTCGCAGGTTGCAGGCTCTGAGCTGCAGCAGAATCAGGACTCGTCGCAAGTTGCAGGCTCTGCATGGCAGCAAAGTCTGAGCCCGTCGCAGGTATCAGGGCCTGCTCAGCGGCAACAGCAACAGTTGACTCCATCCTTGATGGCAAGGGCGGGAAGTCAGAATTCGATTGCAAGCCCAATGACCCGGAGGAATTGGTTGACCCAGCCATGAGCTAGACCATCGGGTCAGGGAGATGCCGGAGATCAGAGAGCCCGAAGGACAGACCCCCCGGAGAAGCTGTCTGGGAAGCAGACGGCGACATATTCCCTCCACAACACCAAAACAATTGCCAACACAGTCCCTCTGTGTTGCGACCAGGCGAACCCCTCCACAATCACACTGAGCTTACCTCTTAACCACGACCCAAGATGATGGTGGACAGATGAACAGGTGAATATCTCCTCACGAACTGATTGAGAGCAAACGAACTGGTAGTCGCCTCACAAAACAGTACCCACATGTGATAACACAAAAACGATAGTCTTCACGAAACGATAATCTGTCCAATCTGAGAACTGAAAACTTCCGGAGCAAACACCGAGCAAACCAGTACACGAGCAACCCCGAGCAAACACCGAGCAAACTCACGTCCACGGACTGAATCCCAGAAACAGAAACCGGAGTGCAGGCTGATACTCCTTGATGAACAGTAACCAGTAGCTGATATTCCACGAACAGAAACCAGGAACTGTGTCCCACTTGCCAGAGAGCCCTCCACGAACAGCCACTAGAAACTGAATCCCACTGCCAAAAGAGACCTCCACGAACGGATGAGAACAACTGAGAACTGAGCCTTCCGGAAACCAGCCCGAGCAAACACCGAGTAAACTCACGGCGACGGACTGAATCCCAGAGACAGAAACCGGGAACCAGAAACTCCTTGATGAACAGAAAGCCAGTAACTGATACTCCACGAACAGAAACCTGAAACGGAATCCCACATGCCAAAGAGCCCTCCACGAACCGATACCAGAGCCTGAATCCCACTGCCGAAGGAGACCTCCACGAAACAGAGACCAGAAACGGAACTGAAACAGAAACACCTTGAAGAACCTTCACCGGGAGAAGAAACCCCAATGCTTCACCTTCATGAACCAAGAACCCCCCTGTTTAGTATTCATGAACCAAGAACCCCAATGTTTATCATATTGTTTTGTATTCATGAATGATACGAATGATTATACGAGCCTGCTTAGTCGATGCTGTTTAATCGTGTATGAACTGTTATTTTACTTATATGAACTGTTTAATCATGCATGTGTTACCTACTGGGATATTCGTATCTCACCCTACTTTCATTTCATTTTTTCAGCTGATACGCGAGAGGGGGATCTTAGTGATTTCCAGGGGGAGGTAGCTGAGTATACACCGGAGGATTACTTTTATCCGGATCTTGTTTGAGGTGGATGATTGATTTAGACTTAGTCATATTTGATAGACTATTTTTCATTTGGATTTGATGTACTAGAGAGATGAGAGAGATAGTAACCATTTTATTTTACCAGACTTTGATATTAATGATTGATGATCAACTTAAATGTTTATTTGAGGATTTTAGACTACACTTCCGCACATACTTGTTTCCGCAACTCTGATAGTATAATAAAGTGAATGGATTTTAATTTTTTGGTCTGGTATATTATTGATGATGTATTTGATATGGGCCAGTAACACCTCGGATTTGGTTGTTGAACTAAATTCGGGTTGTTACAATAGCGAACCGGGTTCGGGTCGGGTGCCGGTTTGCACTGACTCGGGTTTGGGGCGTTACAGCCTGATGGGATGCAGGCAGACACCTGGGTACCTAGGTTTGTCTAGTAGGCTGGTTTGTGGCTTGAGATTCTAAGCAAGGTCTCGGTTACAGTCCGGGGAAGTCCGTAGACACCCCGGTCCGCCCTGTCAGTTGACGGGTCCCATGGGCTTCCTGGTTTGAGTCAACTCGGTCTTGGTCTATTCACCCGATTCCTAAGCCACAGCATGCACATTTGGTTAAGTCTGGTGGGACCACCTGAGTGGTGTGGGTCCCTTTACTTGATTTTATCTTGTTTGGTTAAGTGGTCTAAGTCTGATTGGGTGGGTCCCGTTGGAAGGCCCACGGATCCCTTGGTAGGCCAAGCATGGCCCACATACCCCTTGGTGGGCCTCGATCTAAGCCTGGGAGGCCCTTTGGGCTTTGGTTCAATGAGTTGATTTTATTTAAAGTTCAAGTTGGGAGTTAGGTTCAATTTCCATGCAAAAGTGGGCCTGGAAGTAATTTGTGGGCCCCTGGGTGGGCCTCACAATAGTGGCCAAGTGGTTTGATTTATCTTATTTGAATTGAGCCAAAATGGGCTAGGCCTTGGGCTTGGGGCCCTTAGCCCAGGAAATTAGGGTTTGGATCCCTTTCTTGCTTGATGAATGGGCTTGACGAGCCCGATAGGCCCTGGCCCGCAGCCTCGGCCAAACCACACCTAGGCCATCCAACATGCTACAAATTGGGCTTTGGTGGGCCTCCAATGGTGTGTCTCATTTGATTGATTTAATTTGTTTATTTAAAACAAAGTGAGTTTGTTGGGCTTGGTGGGCCCCGTTGGAAGGCCCACGGTTCTTGAGCTCAACCCGTTGGATCCAAGACCCATGCTGGGTCTCGGTTTGACCCAAAACCCTATTGGATGGTTTGGTTTAATTGAAAAAATGCTAAAAATGATCAAGGAAAACAAAATATGCATTTTTGATATTTTTCTGGGTGTATCCGAAATTATAAAAACAGTGTATCCGAAATAAGGTTTCGGATACACTAAAAATCAGTGTATCCGAAATATGATTTCGGATATACTAAAAAACCTGCTTGATCGACCTGAGTTGTCGGTCAAGCTTAAAAAGCTGTTTTTTGCAATTTTTGTTGAGAGCTTGGGTTCCTTGGTTTCATGGGGAAACCAGGGACTGTGTCAGCCCCTGCGTGGGCCCACAGTTGTCTTGGATTGGAGAATTGAGCCTGAACAGGCCATTTTTGTTGCTTTTTGGATCAAAACAGTAGAGAACAAGGCTTGGGGCCTTGCTCCTCCATTCATGGATGAGAATCCATATGACATAAAGAGATCATAGATATCTCTTTGCTGTTTGTGGAGGTTACTCACCTTCCTTATGAGAGAAGATAGGTGAGGGTCCCGAAAGGTCCTCCTCCAAGTCTCAACGGCCAAACCATATTCAAGCAAGGACAAGCATATATGCTGAAAATAATTTAAAACACATGCTAAAAAACAGCAACTCATTCCTACATACTCAAGACTAGCAACATGCTAAAAAGTGCATTAAGTGTGTGTGTTTGTGCATGCAAGTGGGGGATGGGATCATGCAAGATGGCTCAAAACAGTAGCCGAAATACTATGGGGAAAAAAGGGATGTAGCAGTCATACTTTAAGGCATTCAAGTAAAAAGGTCCTATCCTAGGCACACATGCTTTATGTCTTACAAACATCACAAAACAACAAGCATGCAAGTGAAGAAAAATACCATTAAAAGAAGGGATATGAGGGGCTTTACGGGGTACACAAGATGGAGATAGGAGGACAAACCCTCCTTTAAATGGTGAGAAATAAACAAGGAAGGGAGCATGGGCATGAGCCTTCAAAGGTGACCTTAGGACCCTACGAATACCATCCTCCCTTATTTCATGCTTGAACCTTTCCCCTTACCATGGGAACTTCTCTTTTCAAAGAGGAAGAATAGTAGGAAAAGAAAGAGAACAACAAAACATTTTAGAACTAAAGGAACAAGCATTTCATGGCAAACATGTTCATCATCCTACCATCTTTATATATGTGGAACAAGATACATCAAGGGGACTCACCTTAGGGTTAGAAACCTTTTTGGAGGTGTGTAGTGGTCCCTAGTGGTGTGGACAGCAGCCGTACACCCCCTTGCTCCTTGCACCACCAAGCTTCTCCTAGCTCCACATGAAGAAGAAGAGAAGAGGAGGGGATCAAGAGAGGTTTGATTGAAGGAGGTTCAAGTGTGGGAGAGGTGGTCAATGGGAGAGAGCTTGGAGATGGAGAGGGGCTTGTGGGAGAGAGCTTGGAGAAGAAAAAGGAGAGCAACAAAATGAGCTCCCCTCCTTACGTATGGGGTGGCATGGGAGATGCATGCATGCATTGGGGGGGGAGCGAGAGAGAGAGAGAGATAGAGATGCATGATGATGAGATGTTCGTGGGGGGATGCATGCATAGGGGACATTAATCATGAGAGAAAGGGGGAGAGAGAGGGAGATGTATGCATGAGGCATGGGGGGGTGCATGCATAGAGGACATTAACTATGAGAGAGAGAGAAAGAGAGATGTTTGTATGCATGTGCATGGGGGATGCACATGGGGAACATGAATTTATGAAGTAGAGAGAGAGAGAGGGAAAAGATGTGGTGGGGAATTAAGCATGTGGGGGTGATTTTCTTGGTAATTGCAGATTAGTCCCTGAGCTATTTTAACATCAACTTGATATTCACAGATTCGTCCCCAGATAATTACAGATATGCCATCAGATATTTTTTAATGTCCTGATTATTTACGGATTTGCCCCCAGACACCTTTTTCTGCTATTTTCTCTGCTGTTTTTGCCACATGGGCAGTTTTTAGGGTTTCTTGTTTTACTCATAACTTATTATCCGGGACTCCGATTCAAGCAAACTCAGTTGCATTGGAATCGTGTCAGGATGACCTGTCCACTAGGACAAGTTTGGGCAGCTGTTCTGGGGTTTAGCAGAAAGTCAATTTCTGCTCCCCCTCAAGTTTGACCGGCTCATATCTTCTTCATTCGGACCCCGATCTGAGCAAACTTAGTTGCGTTAGAATCATGTCAGAATTTCCTAATCATTGGGAAGAAGTATGGCGGTGGATTTGCACCTGATCAAAAAGTCAACTTTTGCCCTTTAGGGTTTGACTTTTTAGCTAGGGTTTTGAGCTGTTTTGCTGTCTTTTAGCACATTTTTGGTTTGACAAAAATTTGGGTGCTTACATGAAGCTTAAGCTAATTTCAGTATGCACATAGGGATAAGCAAGGCAGAGGGGGTGTGGGGGGCAGGCTGGTATGCATCCAAGGAGCATGAATACAAACAACTTATACACAAATGTATAAAAAGGTAAGTGCTGTAGATGCACCCTGCAGCAATTGAAAAGGAAGGCTTATGCATGTTAAAAGAAAGCGGTGGGAACCACGTAAAAAGTAGGATAGGGAGGCCTTCATGCATGGCTTTAATGGTCTAGTGTGGGGGGGGGGGGATCCTAGGCTGCCTAAGCCTGCAGGGACAACAACCCCGAATGGGGCTTGAGGACATGACAGTAGTATGACATGGGAGGTAGCATACCAGGGATGGGGGTTCTGCTGCTGTTTCCAGCAGCAGCTCATATGTGCCATGGCAAGGGACTGCGGGTGTGGGGAACATGCTTCTAAAACTCCCAAAACTACATGTAAAAGAAAAATAAACAAAGACATGCGAAGGCACAAACAGTGGGTTACAAGGAGGGTGAGGGAACATGATTGTGCATGGAGGCCATGACCTGTTGGGGGTTTGGCAACAAGCAATTATGGGGTGATGGATCAAGTTAATGGGATGCATACATGTTTGGAAAACCTGCTGGGAACAGCAATAGCCTCAAGGCCTACTGCTGTCCCTAGCAACAACCTATATAGACCATTACAAGAGGGTGGGGGTACTGCTGCCGTCTCCAGCATCAGCTCATGTGAGCTAAGACCGTAGCTTAAAAGGATGGTGGAAGCATGCTCCCATGCATATACTCAGAAAAGAAACAACAAGCATAGAGAGACAAAGATAACATGGCATTTGGATCCAAATAACTAAGTAGGAAATGTGATACCACTGCTGCCGACAGCAAATCCAGAGGTAAACCACATGCTTACTAATTTACCAGAAAAATCAAACCAAGAAACAAATGGAAAGGTGGAGGAGGGGGATTCACAAGGGGTACATTAGATAAAATGAGAGGAACAAGCTCCCCTTTAATGGACGAATATACTGCTGGAAACCAAGAAAAAAAAGAAACACAACAAAAGGACAGCAGCTCCTAGGTGATTTCTACACCTTCTTAGGCCTAGCCCATGCTCTCCTCTCCCTCACGTTAAGCCTCCGGGGTTTACCTCTCTTACCGTGGAAGGAGCATGACCCCATAGAGGACATGAATAAGCAATAAAATAAAGAGAAGACCATTCCTCATGCAGAACACAACAAGACAACAGTATGGAGAGCTTAAATGCTTCAAACGAAACCACACTTATATATGTTAAATAAAACCTTATGAGGAAGCTTACCTTGCTTCTACAAGTTGTTTTGGAGGTGTGTGGCAACTTCCCTTGGGCGTGGATGGAGCTGGAGCCCTCCTTTGAATCACCAACAGCAACTACTTTCTTTTGGCCTTGGTGAGAAAGTGGAGAAGAAGAAGAAACAAGAAATGGAGTGGTCTTGTAATGGTGTGGGGGGTTGGTGGAGGCAAAGGTAGCTGAGGAGGATAGGATTCGGATGAAAAAAGAGAGGGGAAAGAGGTGCCAAACCAATGAAATGATCCAACCCCTTTGAAGGGGGCTGCTGGTGGCTTTTATAAGCAAACATAATGTATCCGACCATATAGGTCGGATACACTAAGCCCTTCTTGTATCCGACATAAAATGTCGGATACAAAACATAATAATTCCGAAAATTAAATGGCGCCGTGAATTTGTCGGGGAATCGGCACGAATCTCGCTAGAAAATCTCTTGTATCCGGCAATATATGTCGGATATGCACCAATATACGTGTATCCGACATTTAAGATCGGATACAAATCCGATATTTACGGATTTAGCCCCTGGATAATCTCAGATTCATCCAATACTCTTAGATATTCACAGATTTGGTCCCTGCGAAATTTTGCTTTAAACCCTGAGATATTTTGCATGTTTGGATATTTACGGATTGCCCCTCGAGATATTTTCTTGCACCACTCGCCATGTGTGCAGCTTTCTGGGTTTTGCTGCTCGGAAACTTCGACAGCTCATATCTTCTTCATCCGGACTCCAATTTGGGCAAACTCAATTGCGTTAGAACCATATCGGAGACCTCTATCCAATGACATAGGGCTAAGCACCTGGCTCAGGGTTCGGCAAAAAGTCAACTTTCGCCTCACTCTCAAGTTTGACTGGCCCATAGATCTTTCATCCGGACTCCGATTCATGCAAACTCAGTTGCATTGGAACCATGTCAGGATTCTCTATCCATTGTGATAAAGTAAGGTGGCCAATCTTCACTTGATCAAAAAGTCAATTTTCCACCCCTCAGGGTTTGACTTTTTAGCTGGGCTTGGCATTTCCGGCTCTTCCGGGAGTGCAAAAATGAGGTGCTTACACCAAGGAGAGGGAGCCAAGGCTTGGGGCCTTGCTCCCTCTCTTGGAGTTGAACTCCAGCATAAATAGGGACCATGAGTGTCCCTGTTTTGGTTTGTGCAAGCATCCTCCCCTCTTCTGTAGGGAGAGAAAGGGGAGGTAGCCCAATGAGCCGATGCTTGGGTCTACGGCCAAACCACGCATTCATTAAAGCAAGTAAACAAATCCACACATGGCAAATGGGCTGGAATGCATGTACGAAACAGCAACCTGAAGGTGGGTGTGTGATAGGTGCTCATGCTCCCATGTGTGCAAAAGAGATGAACTAAAAGGGTGGGGGGAGACCCTAGTCATGCTTCTAAAGGTGGGGCATGTATGTGCCTATGGGGATGCTCATTTCATGGGCTTAGAAATAAGCCAAAATAGCAAGTAGGTGGTGGGGGAGTACGTGTGATGTGTTCTTGCACCGTGCATGTAAGCAAAACAAAACCATAAAGAGGACCTAGGCATACTTTCTAGGCATGTCAAGCACATGGTACAAATGAAGGGGAAAGGGGATCATATAATAGGGAGCACCAAAATAGTAGGTAAGAGGTGGATGGGGTCATGGCAATGGAGATTTATGGAGAATGCTATTTAAGTGTGTGTTGTGCAACCATTTCATGATAGACTAAGAGCAAAGAGAAAAAAGAAACAAAAAAAAAAAGCAATCTCTAAAGCAACTTGGAGACCATTAAAGAAGGGATTTGGGGGTTTAAAGGGTACAATGGACTATTAAAGGGGAAGAAGAACACAATCTTCTCTTTGCTTAATACCAAAAGGAAAAGGAAAGGAAATAAACTTATGGGAAAACCCCCTTTGAACTAAGTACATACATGAATGGTGACAAGCTCTCTCCTCCCCGTCCTCTTTAGAGCCAACCGCCTCCCCTTACCATGGGAGGCTCTTTCTTATGAAGATAAAGATAATGAAGAGAGTGGGGGAAGCAAGGTGAGCCAATATGCCAAGGTAACAACAACTATCGCATAACCAAATATGCTCACAATTTCTTCATGCTTACATATGTTAAATACGATCTAGGGAGAAACCTTACCTTGGGGTTAGAATCCCTTTGAGGTGTGGTTGGAGCCCCTTGAAGCACAAGTGTTGTTGGAAATTCTCCTCCTTGCACCAAAAAAGTCCTCCAAGTCTCTTTCTTGAGAAAAAGTGAAGAAGAAGAGAGAGAGAAGAGGTTGGACGGGACTTAGAATGGGTTGGAGGGTTGTGGATGAGCTTGGGAGAGATGAAGAGAGCATGGGAGAGATGAAGAAAGCTTGGGAGAGAGATTGGAGAGAATGGGAGAGGGATTGGAGAAGAAAGAAGGAGACCAAAAGTGTCTCCTCCCTCCTATGTATGGGAGTGGGATGGGGGTTTTATGTGGGGGATGCACATGGGATGCATGATGTTCATGGGGGGGGAGAGAGAGAGAGAGAGAGAGAGAGAGAGGTGTATGTATGATGCATGCATAGGTGCTCATGGGTGTGCGTATGGGGAATTGCATGGCGGGGCATACGGATTTGTGCGTGCCTCCGGATGGGTAAAATGGGATGTTGGAGTCACCACTGCCTGATGGGGTGCAG
This sequence comes from Buxus sempervirens, assembly GCA_947561395.2. Lineage (NCBI taxonomy): Eukaryota > Viridiplantae > Streptophyta > Magnoliopsida > Buxales > Buxaceae > Buxus > Buxus sempervirens. Next base: position 5,984,716 of record OX387190.1, on the reverse strand, counting down.
GCAGACACCTGGGTGCCTATGTTTTTCTATTAGGCAATCTGCCGATAGAGATTCTAAGCAAGGTCTCGGTTGTGGTCTGGGGAAGTTCGTAGACACCCTAGTCCACCCCGTCGGATGACGGGTCCCATAAGTTTCCTGGTTTTGAGTCAATTTTGGTTTATCTCACCCGATTTTCATAGTTTATTGAGTCTGGCGGGACCACTTGAGTGGTGTGGTCCCTTTACTTGATTTTATCTTTTTAGCTTAAGGCGATGTGAGCCTGATTGGGTGGGCCCCGTTGGAAGGCCCGCGGATTTCTTGGTGGGCTGAGTCCAGCCTACATGCCTCTGGTGGGCCTCAGTCTATCTTGAGAGGCCCTTTGGGCTTTGGTTCAATGAATTGATTTTATTTAAGGTTAAAGTTGAAAATTAAGTGATTTTCATGCAAAAGTGGGTTGGAATTTGTTCGTGGGCCCCTGGGTGGGCCTCACAACAGTTGCCAAATGATTAGATTTATCTTTGATCAATCTTCTCTCAAAATGGGCTAGGAATGGGCTTGGGGCCCATAGCCTAGGCTTGGGCTTGAAAGCCCAAGACTTTATGGGTTAGGGTGTTGGACCCCTACCCATGCTTGGTTCAATGGGCTTAGTGGGCCCGATAGGCCCGTACCCATGGTCACGGCCAAACCACCTATCCTAAGCCTGCATGCTTCCTTTTTGGGCTTTTGATGGGCCTCATAGGGTTCGGCCCATTTAGATTACTTCAATTGTTTTATTTATCTTGTTTATTTCCAAAGCTGATCTTGGGCTGGGTGGGCCCCGTTGGAAGGCCCACCAAAGAATCCAATTGGGCTTAGAGGCCCATGTCCCATGTTTGGTTCCCGGCTGACCCGGAAACCCTGCTGGTTCACCCGGTTCTTTTCCAAGTAATACAATAGCACAACAAATCAACAAGTGTTCAAAAATCTGGTTTTCATAAAATCCTTAAAGTAACCGAAAATTAATTTCGGTTAAAATGATATACAGTATAACCGAAAATGGATTTCAGTTATACTGTATTTTTGGCTTAACCGAAATGAATTTTCGGCTAAGCCAGAAAACTCCCATAACCGATATGAGTTTTCGGTTAACCTGTAAAAATCCATTTTTTCACTTTTTCGACAGAAAACCAATCCTTGGTGCTTGTGGGCATGTATAAGGTCTAGGTGGGCCCTTGTGTGGGCCCACAATGGTTCGAATGAGGTCATTTGGGTTCCTCTTTGGGGTTTTCAAAATCAATAGCAAAGGAGAAACTAAAGGGTTTACTCCCCTTTCACAAACCAAAATAAAGACCAGCCAGGGATCTAGGTATCCCTAGTTTGGTTTCTCTTGCTCTAAAAAACAAACCATCCTACCAACACATGGACAAAAATCAAACAAAGTGACTACAATAGGCATGCTTCAAATCAAAGCAAAAGTAAACAAGGTAATACACGACTAAGAGCCATTAAGAGTTGGAAAACATTTTCTCTATACTTAAACGACATAACAACATGCTCTTAACTAATGACAACGCATGTAGGCATATGGGATTTACATGCAAAAGGGATCGACTTCTCATGATCACAAACAGTGACGAAAAAGTGATAAAAAGCATGATGAGAACACATGAAAACAATGGAGAAGGAATGCGATTATATGATCCTAACATCATGGCATGCATGCCTTAAATACTAATGACTAACAAGGAGATTTTATGCATACATGGGATAGAAACTAGACATGCATTTCATGCATTTTTAACATGTTAATATCACTTGACCAACCCTAAAAAAAAAAAGGAAAAGAACATATAAGGAAGGGAAGAGAAAGGGGGCTTACATAAGGGTTACATGAGATAGCACACACAAGAAGAACATACTCCTCTTTTGATGAAAAGAAAACAAAATTAAAAAACCAAAACAGTGGCTGATGAACGCTCTAAATCAACCAAAATACTTCTCTCCCTCTCTTTAAGCTACCGGAAATTCTCCTGTTATTGTGAGGGAATAACAACTCTTAAAAGAGCCTAAAAGAGACTAGTAGAGAAAGAACACATGCTTGGATCAAGGGGATACAACACATACACCGTGAAAAAGTAATCCATTATACTCAGATCATGCTCATTTTAAGATATGTTACATAAAATTCAATGGGGAATCATATCTTGAAGTGTAAAATCCCTTTGGAGATGTGCTTGAGTCCTCCTATGGTACAACAACACTTTGGCACATCCCCCAAGCTCCACCAAATCCTCCGAGGCCTCCTCCAAGTGTTAAGGATGAAGGAGAAGGGTAGAGAAGGGGTTTTAGTGTGCTTTCGTGGGGTATGGAGGGGTTAAGAAGGAGAAGAAAATGGCTTCGGACGGAGGGAGGAGAGAGGGCAGAGCAAAAACCATCCAACCCCCGCAAATGAGCTGCTTAGCAGTTTTTATAGACAAAAATAGTTAATCGGAATTTAATTCCAGTTATGAAGAAAATATAGTATAACCGAAATTTAATTTCGGTTATACTATAAACCTGTGTAACCGAAATTCAATTGCGGTTACACCTTTTCCCGACATGCAATCATGAGAAATCCGAGATTTTTTTTTGGAAATCCGTCAGAAAATTTTTGATTTTTACTTTATGAACCGAAATTTGATTCTGGTTATACATATTTTGTGTATAACCGAAAATTAATTCCGGTTATTCTGAGATTTTTCCTGATTTGCCCCTGAGATATTATCTTGATTTTTGGATTATTTACGGATTTTCCCCTTAATATTTACAGATTCATCCCTGAGATTTTTCTAGCCTTTTGGATATTTACGGATCCAATCGTTGAGATATTTTCAACATTTTGGATATTCACGGATTCGCTCCTGAGATATTTTTCTGCTCTTCTGCCACATGGACAGTTTCTGGCATTGCGGCCCGGAAACTTCAACTGCTCATATCTTTCTCATCTAGACTCCGATTCTGGCAAACTCAGTTGCGTTAGAACCGTATCGGAGTCCTCTATCCATTGGGATAGGGTTAAGCAGCTGATCTTGAGCTTAGCAGAAAGTCAATTTCTTCTCCCCCCTAAGTTTGACCGGCCTGTAAATCCTTCATCCGGACTCCGATTCCAGCAAACTCAATTGCGTTGGAACCGTGTCAGGATTCTCTATCCACTGAGATAGGGCAAGGTAACCAATTATCACTTGATCAAAAAGTCAACTTTTTTCCCCTCAGGGTTTGACTTTTTAGTTAGGGTTTTATTTCCGGCACTTCCGGGGGTGCAAAAATGAGTTGCTTACATCAGTCCCTGTTTTCCAGAGTCACCTTGGGGATGAATGGCAAAGAACAAAAATAACCTTGTTTTTTCGCCCTGCATGTCTGTCGACATGGTTTATGAGCTTAATCCTTTTGATGTTTTTCAATGAAGGGGAAGCGCCGAATGACATGGCTTGTCACTCCCCGGCTTTGGAACTGGCTTACCTTTATGTCTCGGGTTTTCTGGAGCAACTCCTCGGCATTTAACTTAAATTTAGTAGAAAGGGTTGGACTTGAGCTCACCAACCTGTTTCGACGTTGATGCAAGACACTCAACAATGTTCTATTTTTCTCATTTGTTCCATTAAAGCTTCTAGGTGTTTTTAATTTTCTAATTTGGGGACTATTGAGGACAGTTCTTTTCTTTCTTCCTTTTTTTTTTTAGAGTTCTGATTAGGGATTGGAAGGAGGAGGTGCCCTTGGTGAGGAGGTGCTCTTAGCGCTGTTTGGTGCCTCAAGGGAGTTCACACACCTGTCCTATTCTATTTACAAAAGTGGGAAGAGAAAAATTTACAAATGGGGCCATCCTGCCCAGAGATTTCTTCTTCTTGTCTTACTCCTCCTGAGAGGCTTTTCGTCTCTTTCTGCTTTTCCAGGGGGGAAGGGTGCTTCGGCCAATCCCCGTTTTCAATAAGGTAGGGGCTTCCTAGTTCAAGGTAACTCCATTGGGGATCGGTGGGGGTCCCTACCATTTCACTTTCTTGTATCTGTCTCTCATTTGCAAAACCGGCCTCTTCAAACTGGGCAGGGTCTTGACATGCTACTCTAGGTTTGAAAATTCCACTGGGGAAAAGAATCCGCAGGGGGACAAAGGAAGTCTCCGCAATTCCCCTTCTGGTGTATTATTGCATCGGTTTTTCTTTTTTTCTTTCTTTTGCTCTTGGCTTCGAGGCGCTTCTGGACTTTTCCTGGATCTTTCACCTTGCCTAGGTCTACATAATTCTCACAGAGCAGTGAGGTATCTGAGGTTAAAAAAAGGGGTAAGCACTTGTAGCTTACTTGCTTTTAATGTGTGTGCAAGTGCACATGACCGACATGAAGTATTTTTCAAAAAAAAAATTTTTTTTCAAAATTTGGACAAGTGATTTTAAAAGAGAGGCGAGACCAGTGACCATGGTGAATTGCCTTGTTGACTTGAAGTGTTTTGGGACAGTGTGTTTGACACACATTCCCATGAGATTCTCGACTTGTTCCAACAGAGGCTTTGCAGAGGTTTCAAAAGTTGAGGGGCATCTCAAAGGGGTTCTCTCCCTTTCCCAGTTTTGGTTTTCTCTCACCTTGACCCAATTTTTCAGGGTGGTTTCAGGATTTTGCAATTGAGGGGTTTTCCCTTAGGTTAGTGCTTGCCTTAGCTTGAGGGTCTTTGGCCGACTTTTATGCATCATGTCCCATAGATCAGAGAGGACTTCACATTAGGATGAAACATCGGCTTGGTTTTAAATTTGAGAAGTGAAGGGATATAAGGCTCAAGTTCTTATCTTTTCATTTTCAGGTTTTACTCTGTGTCTTGCCAAAGCTCGTTCTTTTTAGATTCCTTTATCATTGATCTGCATGAATTCCATTGTCACATTTTCTGTAATCAGAAAGAACTTTTTGATGGGATGAAATGAATGCTGAGGTTTTGGTTTATGAAAGAAAGGAGAATATGGCTCGAAGTTCTTTTGTAAATGGGTCGAGTCATGTTCTACCCTTTTCTTGATTGCTTGGGCTTTGCCAATACCTTTTCATCTTCATTTTCCCTTTTTGAGGCCTTTTGGAACCATTGCTTTTTCCTCTATTTTTTGATTTTTCTTTCCTTTGCTCTGGGGTCATCTTAGCTTTTTGCTTTGATTAGCAAGTCCCAGTGTGTTTTCTGCTTCCTTTTTTCTTTTCCTGTTTATCTATGTTTTCTCTTCTTTACCCAACACCAGATTTAGGGCTCATGACTCAGTGGGTTAGAAGAAAGAAAATTAGGCTCAAACGGTTTGACTAGATATATGACTTTTGAAAACTGGGGAAATAAAGCAAGGATGGCCTTTCATCCTTTTGCAAAAGTTGTGACAACTTGGTTGAAATGTTCATGCAAATTCATTCGGGAATCTTTTCATCCTTTTTATTTTCTTTTTCAGCTTTGCCCTAGCATGGGGTGGCTAGACACAACACGGGTATTCGAATAACACGATCAAGCCCAAAGTGTTTTGATTAGAGGATCTTAAAATTCAGGATGTATGAAGGATGGCCTCTCATCCTTTTTTAGAGACATGATGTTAAAGTTGGCCTCGGCCCTTAGCTGGTTTAGACACTTTCTCTCTTGCCCTTTTCTCTCTTTTCTCTCAGAGGTTACTCTGGCCAATGTATAGATAGGTTTGGAAAATCAAGACATAGATCAAGAAGGATTGCCTTTGGCTCAGTCAAGGTTCTCATGGGATAGTGCACTACACCCGGCCGAAGCCACCTTTGAGCAACTTGGCATTTTCCATGATCGTGGTCATTGCAAAAAAAGGTGCTGTCTCAGAGCGATGTCATCACTGACCAGCATTTGCATTTTTTCCAAAAGTTATTATTATATTTTTTTTCAAAAGGTTTTTCACAAAAGCTTGCATGAAAGTAAAAAGCGTTTAAATATTTACAAAACAACCACTCCTACCAGGGATGTTTGGTGCATAAAGTAGAATTCAACTTATCCTGGTCACGGCGGACTTGGAGTGGAACCGCGCCTGGTGAAGATTTTGGATTTTGGGATTGCTCTCTACCTTGCAGTTTTTACCAACTTTTTTAGCTGGTGCCACTTGAAGATGCCTGATTATGGTTAGGGAGAGGATTTGTGGTAGTGGCTGCAGAAGGAGTCGATACTGGGGGATCAACTAAGTTATTGTCTATCAAGTCTTGCACATCGTGCTTCAAGTCCCAGCAGCGATTGGTATGATGCCCAGGAGCTCCCATGTGGTACTCGCAGTACTCATTGGCATTATAGGAGTGACTGTTGAGCGGCTGGTGGGTTGGCTGCTTCTTCTGTAGGTATCCTTCCTTCAATAGGGTTGGCAGCAATTCCGAAAACGGATAGGGCAGGGATGTGAACACCCTGTTCAACCTTGCTTGGAATTCCTCTTTGGTCCACCTTGGCCGTCCTAGTGCGAGTGGCAATGATTGAGGAACCGGTTGTTGCAACGAAGGTACTGGCTGCTGTTGCTGCGGTTGTACAAACTGTTGTGGTGCTTGTAGCCTTTTCATCTACTGCAGCATAGTGGCCATCATGGCCGCCATGTTGGTCATCATGGCTGACATGTTGGCCATTTGCTTATTAAGACTAATGATTACCGGATGATCTTCCAGCTTCTTTTGCTCCTGGGACAGAGGTGGAGGTAGTGCATGCTCTTATTCCTCAGCAGGGTCCATCTGAAGTCTCCCTTCGGAATGCAAAAGGTACGAGCTGCGGTTCGCAATCTTGGAACCTTGGGAACATAAACAGGACACAAGTTAGTGCAAGGAATTCATACTAAGATACAATGCATGCCAATGCAGATTATTTTTTTCATATTTGGGATGTGGAAACACGAAGCATCGATTTCCAAAGATTTGGACAAGTCAATGGGAGAGTCCATGGATTGGGTCTCCCGAAATTGCAAGAGTTGACTTTTGAAGGTGTCGGAAACTACAAGAGTTGATTTCCATTTTGATCTCTTTTTAGCCGCCTTTCGAGGGCAAGGGGAAAGTCCCTGGTTTTGATCTTCAGAAACTGCAAGAGTTGATTTCCATTTTGATCTCTTTTTAGCTGCCTTCGGGGGCAAGGGGAGAGTTCCTGGTTTTGATCTCCAGAAACTGCAAGAGTTGATTTCTGAAAGTTTCAGAAACTGCAAGAGTTGATTTCCATCTTGATCTCTTCTTAGCCGCCTTTCGGAGGCAAGGGGAAAGTCCCTGGTTTTGATCTTCAGAAACTGCGAGAGTTGATTTCTGAAGGTTTCAGAAACTTTGAGAGTTGATTTCTGGGAAACTGTGAGAGTTGATTTCAAAGAAACTCGAGGAGTTGGTTTCCGACTTGATCTCTTTTTAGCCGCCATTCGAAAGCAAGGGGAGAGTCCCTCGTTTTGATTTCCAGAAACTGCGAGAGTTGATTTCTGAAGGTTTCGGAAACTTCAAGAATTGATTTTTGGGAAACTGCAAGAATTGATTTCCTAGAAACTCCAAGAGTTGATTTCCCTTTGGGAAACTCAAGGGGTTGATTTCTAAGAAACTCGCAAGAGTTGATTTCCTTTTGGGAAACTCATGGGGTTGATTTCTAAGAAACTCGCAAGTGTTGATTTCCTTTTGGGGAACTCAAGGGGTTGATTTCCGAGAGACTCCAAGAGTTGATTTCCTTTTGAGAAACTCAAGGGGTTTATTTGTCAGAAACTCGCAAAAGTTGATTTTCTTTTGGGAAACTCAAGGAGTTGATTTCTGAGAAACTCTAAGGAAACTCAAGGAATTAATTTCTAAGAAACTCCAAGAGTTGATTTCCCTTTGGGAAACTCAAGGGGTTGATTTTCGAGAAACTCCAAGAGTTGATTTCCTTTTGGGAAACTCAAGGGGTTGATTTCTAAAAAACTCGCAAGAGTTGATTTCCTTTTGAGAAACTCAAGGAGTTGATTTCTGAGAAACTAAAAGAGTTGATTTCCTTTTGTGAAACTCAAGGGGTTGATTTCTAAGAAACTCGCAAGAGTTGATTTCCTTTTGGGAAACTCAAGGAGTTGTCTCTGATTTTGGGAAAAAATGGTTTCAGAGCAGCAGAAGCACAGATGGCTTCCACTAAGATTTAAGATTAGCAATTGACATTTCATTTTGACACTTTTGATCTCTCTTTTGATTTGAAATTTTTTCTTCTCTCTCTTTTTCTTTCTTTCTCTGTCTTTTCAATTTGACTGATGGCCATCAGCAAGGATCAGGCTTACCCTCGATTTTCCTAATTTATTATTGGGTTGGGTTGCCTATTTTCTTTTCTTTGCTAAGAATCGCCTCTTCTTGATTAGGCTGAAGCTGGTTAAGGCACAGGACATTGGAGCCATTCTTAGTCCTGGTGCAAGTTTGATGCACACTCAGGGGCAATTTTGATCTTGGAAATTTTTAGGAATTTCTCTTTGGAAATGATTTGATCAAGCATGCTTATGCGGATGATCTTGAAGTGTGTGCACTTGATGCATGAGAATGCGTACACAAAATTAAAGCAGAGGTTAAATGATATTACAATTCAAAAAACTTGTGTCAACAAATGAATATGAAAAAGTACAGCAAAAAGGGTGTGTGCACAGCCCTAAAGAAGGTTGGTGCCCCACGGGGCATGACTCCTAAATGTACTTGTGTATGGAAGCACATCTGAGTCCCGGTCAACTTTCTTTCATCCATTCTTTCGTCTGCCTTTGCCTTAGATCAAAAGAATTTACAACTTGCCAGCGAGGGCGAAAATTACATGATATTCACAAAAATCTACAAAAGGGTTCATCCTTAAGGCTTTTGGGAGCCAAAAGGAAGGATACAAATTTGATTCAAGGCAGGTAGGCCAAATTCTTAAATCTAGGGTTTTGTGCCTGTGTTTTGCTCTTGCATGCTTTCATCTGATTATCTGATTTGGCCGGCTTTCATCTGCTTAAAAGGCCGACCCGGACTCAAGGTGCTTCTAGTAGACTCAATGGGTCAAGGTCCACGGCTCACAGGACTCGATGCATGGATCTGGGGGTGGTTCCCCTGATCAAAATTTGGTTGGCTTCCTAAATTAGGGCTGAGGTAGCCCATGATCTAGGGTTTACTCAATTTGATGCCAAAAAAGCGGGGGTTGCTGCCCCTGATGGACTCTTGGGTTTTATATTGCTTTTACCCTTCTTATTTCATCATTCACGCATATTCACAAAGTCCCGATTTATGATCTAGGGTTTACTCAATTTGATGCCAAAAAAGCGGGGGTTGCTGCCCCTGATGGACTCTTGGGTTTTATATTGCTTTTACCCTTCTTATTTCATCATTCACAGCATATTCACAAAGTCCCGGTTTATTTAGAAACGATAGGTGGGGAAGGATACCCAGCCTGAGACATAAGCCTACAAGGGTCTGGACCAGTACTGGATCCTCGTGTACCACAGGAAAAAACCTATGGCGCTAATGGACTCCAGAATACTGGGGAGATGGGTTTACCCTGCTTTCCCCGGTAAGCCACGGGAGCGTAGGTGCTAATACCATCCCAAAAGTCAGTTCATAGGAATCAGAAGGGTGGCTGCTAGAGAGGTCTAAGTTTTGGAAAAGAAGATGCAGTATCCGCAACACAATTCATTTAGGGTTGGATCATTCACGTCGTCCCCCTCGTGCGTGTCACCCCACGCAGTTTATCACAAAACTGGAAAAGAAATCCATCCACGGTGTGGTGGTGTGCCCGTGGGTGCGATTGGGCTGAGTGCCGTGTCTATACGGGTGAGCTTTGACTGGATTTTGTTGATAAAGGAATTTTTACCATCTCGTATAGTAAGGTGCCGAATTGGCACGCAATATGAGGTTCCGGGAGAGTCCCTAGGTAAGTGGAGGCTCACAGGGATCCACTTAAATTCCACTTTCCTTAGGCAATTATCATGTCCTTTTGACAGGACTCCCCAAAAAGTGTATTTGCGCGTATTCTACGCCTTACTAAACAAGATAGTAAGAATCCTAAGATCGACAAAATCCCTCTTATGTTGACTCATTCTAACAAAGGGTTCTATTGGGCTGAGAAGTCCCCAGCGAAGTCACCAAGCTGTGTGCATGGGGAATCGCATGGCGGGGCATACGGATTTGTGCGTGCCTCCCGATGGGTAAAATGGGAAGTTGGAGTCACCACTGCCTGATGGGGTGCAGGCAAACACCTGGGTGCCTATGTTTTTCTATTAGGCAGTTTGCAGCTAGAGATTCTAAGCAAGGTTTCAATTGCGATCTGGGGAAGTCCGTAGACACCCCAGTCCACCTCGTCGGATGACGGGTCCCATATGTTTCCTAGTTTTGAGTCAATTTTGGTCTATCTCACCCGATTCCTATTCCAACATTCACAGTTTATTGAGTCTGGCGAGACCACCTGAGTGGTGTGGGTCCCTTTACTTGATTTTATCTTTTAAGCTTAAGGTGATGTGAGCCTGATTGGGCGGGCCAAGTTGGAAGGCCCGCGGATTCCTTGGTGGGCTGAGTCCAGCCTGCATGCCTCTGGTGGGCCTCAGTCTATCCTTAGAGGCCCTTTTGGCTTTGGTTCAATAAATTGATTTTATTTAAGGTTAAAGTTGAAAATTAAGTTATTTTCATGTAAAAGTGGGTCGGAATTTGTTCGTGGGCCCCTGGGTGGGCCTCACAACAGTTGCCAAATGATTAGATTTATCTTTGATTACTCTTATCTCAAAATGGGCTAGGAATGGGCTTGGGGTCCATAGCCTAGGCTTGGGCTTGAAAGCCAAAGACTTTATGGGTTAGGGTGTTGGACCCCTACCCATGCTTGGTTCAATGGGCTTAGTGGGCCCGATAGGCCCGTACCTGTGGTCATGGCCAAACTACCTATCCTAAGCCTGCATGCTTCCTTTTTGGGCTTTTGATGGGCCTCATAGGGTTCAGCCCATTTAGATCTTCAATTGTTTTATTTGTCTTGTTTATTTCCAAAGCTGATCTTGGGCTTGGTGGGCCCGTTGGAAGGCCCACCAAATAAACCAATTCGGCTTAGAGGCCCATGTCCCATGTTCGGTTTTTGGTTAACCCGGAAACCGTGTTGGTTCACCCGGTTCTTTTCCAAGTAATACAATAGCACAACAAATCAACAAGTGTTCAAAAATCTGGTTTTCATCAAATCCTTAAAGTAATCGAAAATTAATTTTGGTTAAAATGATATACAGTATAACCGAAAATGGATTTCAGTTATACTGTATTTTTGGCTTAACCGAAATGAATTTTCGGCTAAGCCAGAAAACTCCCATAACCGATATGAGTTTTCGGTTAACCTGTAAAAGTCCATTTTTTCACTTTTTCAATAGAAAACCAGTCCTTGGTGCTTGTGGGCATGTATAAGGTCTAGGTGGGCCACTGTGTGGGCCCACAGTGGTTGGAATCAGGTCATTTGGGTTCCTCTTTGGGGTTTTCAAAATCAATAGCAAAGGAGAAACTAAAGGGTTTACTCCCCCTTTCACAAACCAAACTAAAGACCAACCAGGGATCTGGGTATCCCTAGTTTGGTTTCTCTTGCTCTAAAAAACAAACCATCCTACCAACACATCAACGAAAATCAAACAAAGTGACTACAATAGGCATGCTTCAAATCAAAGCAAAAGTAAACAAGGTAATACACGACTAAGAGCCATTAAGAGTTGGAAAACATTTTCTCTATACTTAAACGACATAACAACATGCTCTTAACTAATGACAACGCATGTAGGCATATGGGATTTACATGCAAAAGGGATCGACTTCTCATGATCAAAAACAGTGACGAAAAAGTGATAAAAAGCATGATGAGAACACATGGAAACAATGGAGAAGGAATGCGATTATATGATCCTAACATCAAGGAATGCATGCCTTAAATACTAATGACTAACAAGGAGATTTTATGCATACATGGGATAGAAACTAGACATGCATTTCATGCATTTTTAACATGTTAATATCACTTGACCAACCGTAAAACAAAAAAGGAAAAGAACATATAAGGAAGGGAAGAGAAAGAGGGCTTACATAAGGGTTACATGAGATAGCACACACAAGAAGAACATACTCCTCTTTTGATGAAAAGAAAACAAAAATAAAAAAACAAAACAGTGGCCGACGAACCCTCTAAATCAACCAAAAGACTTCTCTCCCTCTCTTTAGGCTACCGGAAATTCTCCTGTTACCGTGAGGGAATAACAACTCTTAAAAGAGCCTAAAAGAGACTAGTAGAGAAAGAACACATGCTTGGATCAAGGGGAAACAGCACATACACCATGAAAAAGTAATCCAATATACTCAGATCATGCTCATTTTAAGATATGTTACATAAAATTCAATGGGGAATCATATCTTGAAGTGTAAAATCCCTTTGGAGATGTGCTTGAGTCCTCCTGTGGTACAACAACACTTTGGCACATCCCCCAAGCTCCACCAAATCCTCCGAGGCCTCCTCCAAGTGTTAAGGATGAAGGAGAAGGGTAGAGAAGGGGTTTTAGTATGCTTTCGTGGGGTATGGAGGGGTTAAGAAGGAGAAGAAAATGGCTTCGGACGGAGGGAGGAGAGAGGGCAGAGCAAAAACCATCCAACCCCTGCAAATGAGCTGCTTAGCAGCTTTTATAGACAAAAAAAGTTAACCGGAATTTAATTCCGGTTATGAAGAAAATATAGTATAACCGAAATTTAATTTCGGTTATACTATGAACTAGTGTAAACAAAATTGAATTTCGGTTACACCTTTTCCCGACATGCAATCATGAGAAATCCGAGATTTTGTTGGGAAATCTGTCAGAAAAATCTGGATTTTTACTTTATGAATCGAAATTGGATTCCGGTTATTCTAAGATTTTTCCTGATTTGCCCCTGAGATATTATCTTGATTTTTGGATTATTTACAGATTTTCCCTTGAATATTTACAGATTCATCCCTGAGATTTTTCTAGCCTTTTGGATATTTACGGATTCAATCGCTGAGATATTTTCAACATTTTGGATATTCACGGATTCGCCCCTGAGATATTTTTCTACTCTTTTGCCACGTGGGCAGTTTCTGGCATTATTGCCAGGAAACTTCAACTGCTCATATCTTTCTCATTAGACTCCGATTTTGGCAAACTCAGTTGCGTTAGAACCGTATCGGAGTCCTCTATCCATTGGGATAGGATTAAGCAGCTGATCTGGAGCTTAGCAGAAAGTCAATTTCTGCTCCCCCTAAGTTTGACTGGCCTGTAAATCCTTCATCCGGACTCCGATTCCAGCAAACTCAATTGCGTTGGAACCGTGTCGGGATTCTCTATCCACTAAGATAGGGCAAGGTGGCCAATTATCACTTGATCAAAAAGTCAACTTTTGTCTCCTCAGGGTTTGACTTTTTAGTTAGGGTCTTATTTCCGGCACTTCCAGGGGTGCAAAAATGAGGTGTTTATAATGGAGGAGAGAGAGAGAGAGAGAGAGAGGTGTATGCATGATGGGATGCACATGGGGAAGATTAATCTTGAGAGAGAGAGAGAGAGATGTATGCATGATGCATGCATGGGTGCTCATGTAGAGGAGAGAGTGAGAGATGTGTATGTATGATGCATGCATAGGTGCTCATGGGGGAGAGAGAGAGAGAGAGGTGTATGCTTGATGGGATGCACATGGGGAACACTAATCATGAGAGAGAGAGAGAGAGAGAGAAAATCTAGATATTTGCAGATTGGCCCCTGAGCTATTTTCTCATCAATTTGATATTCACAGATTCATTCCCACATAAATTTTGGATTCATCCATGAGATATTTTAGAACTTTGGATATTTACAGATTAATCCCGGAGATATTTTTAGCATTTTGGATATTTACAGACTCATCCTTAAGCAATTACAAATATGCCCTCAGATATTTTTGAATGTCCTAATATTTACGGATTTGCCCCAGACACCTTTTTCTGCTGTTTTCTCTACTGTTTTTGCCATGTGGGCAGTTTTTAGGGTTTCTTGTTTTGCTCATAACTTATTATCCGGGACTCCGATTCGAGCAAACTCAGTTGCGTTGGAATCGTGTCAGGATAACCTATCCACTGGGACAAGGTTAAGCAGCTAATCTAGGGTTTAGCAGAAAGTCAATATATTCTCCCCCTCGAGTTTGACCAGCTCATAACTTCTTCATCCAGACCCCGATTTGAGCAAACTCAGTTGCGTTAGAATCGTGTCGGAATTTCTCAATCATTGGGAAGAAGTATGGTCGTGGATTTGCACTTGATCAAAAAGTCAACTTTTTTCGCCTAAGGGATTGACTTTTAAGTTAGGTTTTTATTTTCATCACTTTTGGGGTTGCAAAAATGAGGTGCTTACAGGTATCCCTTCTGGGATGAACAGTTCGTTTGGTGGAGTGAAGGCCATGGTGACCTCGTTAGCAGATTCCAGGGCAACCAGTGCTTGTAGGTCATATGGTGACCCTTCAGGAGCCAATGGGTCTATCTCTACCGCGTTCCCAATCATCTCCAGGGACAGTGGCTCGTCCCAGAGCATCTGAGCTAAACCTTGCAGGTAGTCTTCTTCTAAGGTAGGGGAATCCAAAAACTCGTCGCCCCATCCTTGAGGGACTATGTTCTTGATGGCTTGAGCTGCTTAACGCTCCATGTTAGTGAAGCGGTGGTACAAGTTCCCGTGCATGCATATGGGCCAGTGGGGGTCCCTTCCTTCAGCTCCGGCTCTTTTCCTCTCCGCTCGGTGTGCGCACGTCGGACCCGTGCGAGGCCACGTGCGAAAGCGAGGGGGAGAGGGGGATTAGGAGTCGCCACTGCCTGATGGGGTGCAGGCAAACACCTGGATGCCCTAAGGATGTTTATTTTGGTTTGCGGCTTGAGATTCTTAGAAAGGGCTCGGTTACGGTCTAGGGAAGTCCGTAGGCACCCCAGTTTTCCCCGTCGGTTTGACGGGTCCCTTGGGTTTCCTGGTTTGCGAGTAAACTCAATTCTAAATTCACCCTACTTCTATGCCAGCATACACATTTTATTTGTCCAGGTGGGGGCCACCCAGGTGGTGCCAGGTGGCGTGGGTCCCCTTTTCTTTTATTTGATTTTATCTTTTTATCTTTTATTGAAGTGGGTCGGAAATGGACCCTGTTGGAAGGCCCATGGGATGCCAAGTAGGGCTTAGGCCCAAAAGAAACAGAAGTGAGAGCTCACTGGGCCTAACCACAAAACAGGTATAGTTTGGCCCCAACCGCACATACTATGTAGTTAGAGCCAAACCACTCTGTGTATGCGGTTTCGGCCCAGAAAGCCCAAAAGGCAGTTTTTCTGTGGGCTTTGGGTTCCTGGGTCTCTTGTGATGTTTCAGCAAGGTATGGGCCCCTATGTGGGCCCACAGTGGTGCAAGGAATTGGGGGGAAAACCCCATTTTGGCTTCTCTTTTGTGGTTTTCTGCAACAAAGAAAGAAGGGGGGAGGCATTGGAGGTTTCCTCCTTTCACTTGGGCCACCTACCACAGCTGAACAAGGACCATGTTGTCCATGTTTCGGTCTCTCAGTTCATGCACAACAGCAAGCATCAAAGGTCAATAAAAATCCCTACAGTCAAGAACCTAAAGCATGATTCATCACATAATCAAGACATGTATACTTTCCTATACATCATCCATGGGGATAGAAATATTTGGGCTCACATTCCTATGAAATAGAGAGGGTAGCAAGTATAGGAATGATCTAGCATGTTACTAGGGTGAGGAAGAGTTCACACATGCATCCAATGGGTTACAAGGCCAAACATGTAAACGATGTAAAAAAAAACAACAACACACATGTGCATGTGTGTGTTCATAGGACCGTATGCAGTCCCCTTACCATGGGAGGTGTCTCATGTGAATGAAAAGAGAAGAAGACACATAAATGTCATGTTGAAAGATAGCTTTCAAACAAGAAATACAAGAATCCTAAGACATGCTTGAAATCAACTCATCTTCATGTATGTATAACAAACATTGATAGGAAGCAATACCTTGGGGTTTAAACCCTTGTGTGGGGTGTGAGGATCCCCTTTTAAGACACAAATAGTGGCTGGACAGCCCTCCTCCAGCAGCAACAGCAAGTTCCTTCCTTTGTTTGAGTGAGAGAATGAAGAAGAAGAAGAAGGAAAACAAGGGGGTTTGAGTGGTCTTGGAAGGATTTTGGAAGCGTATAGGGGCAAGGAGAGGTGAAAAGGGATGATTTCGTACTAGGGATGATGGGGGAGAAGGGGTGGAAACCACCCCCTATCTAATGTTCGGATTTGCTATTTATAGAACACAGTGACAAAACCGCACACTCAGTGCGGTTTGGTCGAAACCTCACAGTATTCGGTCAAAACCGCACATGCTATGCGGTTTGGCCTAAACCGTAGGCTATGTGCGGTTCGGCCACATCTTTTCAGCAATGATGAGGGGACAAACTCGCGTAGGCATAGTCTGACGAAAATTCAACCGTACTTATAGTGTGGTTGCTTTTCGTCCACCGCGCGCTGTGATTTGCCTTCTTCTATACCCTAGGACTATTTTGCTCGCATCTTTTCCATCCGGGTTCCAATTCCTGCAAACTTAGTTGCGTTGGAACCGTGTTGGAATTATCTACCCATTGGAATAGGGTATAGAAATCAATTTGGTCTCAAGCAGAAAGTCACTTTCTGCTCCTTAGGGTTTTGAGTTGTTTTGATGTTTTTTAGCACATTTTTTGGTTTGATCAAAATTTGGGTGCTTACACTCGGTTCTCAAAGAGTCGAGAGTAGTCTTTGGGTCATGGCTTGAACCCAAGTCCCAATCCTGTGGTCTGCTCATAAGGTTGGACGACTGCCTTGATTCCTTGCTTATATTTGCCCAGTCCTTCATCGGCTCTAAGGCCCCAATCTGTGCATTCAACAGCGCCAAATATGCTTCTTCTTTTCCTCTTCGGGAGTTGTTGTCCCCTTTTAGATTTTGGGATGTGGTTTACCTAAACCATCTCTACGGCCTGGAAGGTGAGTGTGGTGGGCAGTTCATAATCCACGTAGGGTACTCCGACCCTTTCGAACTTCCGATGATCCTTAGCATGTACCGTTATCTGCTCATTGCCTGATATAAATCGGACCATCCTGTGCAGCGAGGAAGACACTGCTCCTGCCTGATGCAGCCAAGGTCTCCCAATTAGCAAATTAAAGGAGGCATTGATGTCCATGAGCTTGAAATCCATGGTGAAGGGCCTGTCTGCAATTACGATCACCAAAGTGACCTTGCCCAACGAATCTCTCTTGGCATTGTTGAAGCCTTGGACGTTATGAGCACTTGGCTTGAGGGGTTCAATTGTAGGCTATGGAACGTCCTTATGAAACATATGTTCAGGGCCGACCCATTGCCAATCATTGCCCGCTTCACAATGAGATCGACGCACTTCACTGTTATGTAAAGCAGCTCAGTATGGTTACACCCCTCAGGTGGCAGATCTACTACAGAGAAAGAGATGGCCTGAGGCGCCATGATTATCGACACAACCGCTTCCAACTACTCGGGGTCAATATCTATCGGCACATGCGCGTCACCCAAAACTTTCATCAATGTTGCCCTGTGCTTCTTTGAGTCAATCGGGAGTCGCATTATGGAGATCTGGGTAGGCACCTTGTTTAACTGTTGGAGGAGGTTGTATTCTGGTGTGTAGATGCTGTGGTGCAAATCTGTTACTTCCTCCTCTATGGCCTTCCCCTTTCTCTTGAAGGTCTGTGGTAGCTCTGTAGCCACTTCCTTCCCTTTTTCCTTTCTTTTTGCTTCTGCTTCTGCTCCCTCCTCTGGTGTGGGCGAGGGGTCTATGTTTACGTATTGACTGGATCGGTGTTTTGATTGATTTCTGCTTCGGTGGTGGTAGCAGTGACTTGATGGCAAAAGGGTTGGGTTGCATAAGGCGGGGGTACCGCATTGTAGGAAGGCAGTTCAAGGTGAAGTTTAGAGAGGTTGAAGGTAGGTGGTTCAAATGAGAGGGAAAAAGGGTCTTGTGGAGGGAAGTCCATGATATCATAAATGCTGAGGGTTGAAGGGTTGGGGTCAGAGATAGGAGTTGGTAGAAGAATTCCTGCTCTTCAGATGGGTGGAAGTGCACCAGAGGGAAACCAACAGGAGAGGCTTCGTCATCTTCTGGAACGACGTTCACTACTTGTTGTTCGGCTTCTTCTTGGGGATACACCATCACTACTTGCCCTAGTCGCCCAATCAATACTGACGGGTCAAACTACCCAGTGCCCTGATCACAGCTCACCTGATTTGCTGACTTGCTGGTGGAGGCCTTAGAGTGATCGGAAAAAGGGTTTACAGTTATGCTGGCTGCTGGAGTCTGAGCTGGCGGTGCTGGTGGGTCGACCGTGATGCACTTGCTGTCAATCAGGTCTTGGATATCGTTCCTTAAGTCCCAGCATTGATTGGTGTGATGCCCTGGAGCACCGGAATGGTACTCGCACCGCTCCGTTGCATTGTAACTTCTTGCATTGACCAACCGGGGATTAAAGGGCTTGATCTGCACGTACCCCTTCTTTAGCAAGGTTGGCAGCAACTTTGCTGGTGCATATGGTAGAGGAGTAAATACCCGCCTCATTCTGGCTTCCATATCCTCTTTTGTCCTTCTTACTCCTTGATACGCTGCCTGCCCAATCCCGTGGGGTGCCACTGCCTTTGGTCCCTGAGAGAAATGGTACAGTTGTGCCGGGTGCACATAGTTCACTACTTGTGGCTCTTGCCCCTAATTTCTGTTGGCCTGCCCAGTCACTGGCCTCCTTGGCGTGGCACTCTGCCCACTGCCATCCATTTTTCCGGCTCTCACTGCATCCTCAATCCAATCTGCAGTCATGATTAGGTCGTTAAAGTTGGACGTACTTTGCCCTAGCAGCAAAGTGAAGAAAGGCTATCCCAAGGAGGCGATGAATAACGACGTCATCTCCTGTTCTAACAGTGGCGGCTGTACCAGCGTTGCCAACTCCTTCCAGCATTTGGGATATTCTTGCACTGACTCTTGGCTCTTCTTAGCTAGCCTCTGTAATTCTGCCATGGTCTGCACAATCTGACTGTTCAGCCTGTACTGTTGGATGAACACGGCCGCCAGATCGTTCCATGTTTTGATCTTGGTCTTGTCCAGACTGAGAAACCAAGAGTAGGCCGCCCCAGTCAACGACTTCTGGAAAAACTATACCATGATTCGTTCTTCCTTGGCATACTGTCACATGTCACCTGAATAAGACCTCAAATGTTTTAGTGGGCAACCCGTGCCGTCGAACTGGTGCAACTCGGGGCATTTGAACTTAGCTGGGAGCTGAATGTTAGAAAAGAAGTAAAGGCTTTCCAGGGTAGCCTCTCTCTATACTGTTCTAGGTTGAAGCTGTTTGAGTAGGTCTCTCATGGTGGCCACCTCTACTTTGTTCTCTTCTCGCATTGCCGTCAATTTCTCTTCAAACTGAGCCTCCTGGGTTCAATAGTCTTCGTCGTCCTGCCCCAGTTGAGCCGGTACAAACTGATCCTGCTGTGGAATGTGGAAAGGTGCCGCTGGTGGTGGCAGTGGTGGTGCCACGGGAGGAGGATGCACTGGATAGGGTGGTGGTGCCATCTTTACTTGTGGCGGGAACTACGGCTGTGGCTGATGGGCAGCAGGCACTGCTGGGGGAACTTGTTTCAATTCCCTCAGTTCTGTCATTAGTTCATGGATGATGGACCGCATGCTATCAATTATTTGTTGCATCTCATTGACTACTTGCGCATGGCTGGATTTTGCCGAATGCTGCCCTGGTGGTGTCTTCTCTCCTTGTGGATCCATATCGAGCCTTTTCCTTGATCTTAACAAGTAGGGCTTCTGAAAGCTATTTTGGTACCTGTTAGACAATTGACAGGCATTAGCGCAATTTTACACAAATTGGTTATGCAACTTTATTGAACTTGTTCATTTGCTTTTTTTTCTGATACGATTTGACTAACTGATCTATTTTAGCTTCCAAGAGGCAACAAGGGAAGAGATCCTGATTTTTGAAAGCTGATCTATTTTAGATACCCGTAGGTAACTAGGAGAGAGAACCCTATTTTTGGAGACTGATCTATTTTGGCTGGCCTAAGACGACCGGGGAAGAGAACCCTAATGACCGAATCTATTTTAGCTACCCGCAGGTAACTGGAAGAGAGAACCCTATGAGCCAGATCTATTTTAGCCACATGGAAGTGACGAACCCGGTTTAACTGCTCTATTTTAGTCACTTTCAAGCAACTGGGGAAGAGAACCCTAAATCACTGATCTATTTTAGCCGTATTGGCAAGGGAAGAGAACCTGAAATTTAGGGTGATTTTGGTTGAGCTCAATAATCATAGGGTTGGACCATGCATGGTCACAAAAGGGGGCTGAAAAACAACACTCAGGGTTGCCTTAACCAATTTCCAACTCATCCGTCGGAGGTCTTGGCAATACAAAGATTCGGCTAGTAGTACCCGGACGTTCCGCAGCCAATATCCGATTCATCCATTGGTGGCTTTGGTGTCACTATCTGGGGTAGGCTATGTCAGGACGCTCCTCCACCAATATCCGACTCATCCGTCGGCGATTTCGGTGCCCCAAGATTTCGGCTAGTAGTACCTGGACATTCCGCAGCCAATATTCGATTCATCCATCGGCGGCTTTGGTGTCGCTATCTGGGGTAAGCTATGCCAGGACGCTCCTCCACTACTATCCGACTCATCCGTCGGTGGTTTCAATGCCCCAAGATTTCAGCTAGTAGTACCCAGACGTTCCTCAGCCAATATCCGATTCAAGAATCGGTGGCTTTGGTGTCGCTATCTGGGGTAGGTTATGCCAGGACGCTCCTCCACCAATATCCAACTCATCCGTCGGCGGTTTCAATGCCCTACAGGTTGGACCGAATGATCTTGAAAAGATGCAGACGGGTGTGATTTGAGCTCAAAGTCTTGGGTGTTTTAAACACTTGTTGGGTTTCATGATCTCAATGAGAGAGATGCAATTAAAGGGACTTGGGCGGTCACAGCGACCAGGAATACTGCAATTAATTAAAAGGGGTGGTCTGTCAGAGATCGAGTTGCCCTATTTGGGGGAATTAATTCTTTTATTTCAAATTCTTGTCTTGTTAAGTTCGAACAACATATCATAATGAAAGAAAATTCATGCTTAATCAAAAAGAGCCATCATGGCACATAGTACATCATCATGCTTATCAAATACAACAAAGCCAAAGTCTAGCTAGGTTGGTCATCATCATAGTGGGAGGACATGTCTTGCCTCCTCAAGGCACACAGAAGCTTGTTCCGCAGACGTCAGTCCTCCTCTGCACGCTTGTGCACTAATTCCATTTCGTGTTGCAAGGCCATATTGGCCTGCCTACTCTCCCATTTCGAATCCACATAAACTGAATGGATACGGGAGTGGGTCTCTTGCAGTTCGGCCACCCTGTCCCTGTATGTGTTAGGGGTCGGAACTGGAATGTCACTTGAAGTGACGGGCCGAAGAGGCGGGGGGCTGTCGTGGCCGAATTCCAGAGCTATCCACTACTCATAATCTCGAAAGTGGGATTGGGTAAAAATGTCTGTTCGCATGTGAAATCACGTACGGCCGGGCGCACGTGTGAATGCGTGCCTTCGGATGGGTAATTCAGGAAGTTTGGAGTCGCCATTGCCTGATGGGGTGCAGGCAGACACTTGGGTTCCTATGTTTTTCTATTAGGTGGTCTGCGGCTTAAGATTCTAAGCAAGATCTCGGGTTTGGTCTGGGGAAGTCCGTAGACACCCCGGTCCACCCCGTTGGTTGACGGGTCCCATGGGTTCCCTGGTATGAGTCAACTTGGTTCTAAATACTCATCCGATTCCTAATGCACATTTGGTTAAGTCTGGCGGGACCGCTTGAGTGGTGTGGGTCCCTTTACTTGATTTTATCTTTTACCTTAAAGTGAGATGAGTTTGGTTGGGCGGGCCCCTTTGGAAGGCCCGCGGATTCCTTGGTGGGCTTGGTTAAGCCCACATGTCCCCTAGTGGGCCTTAGTCTAGCCTGAGAGGCCCTTCAGGCTTTGGTCCAATGAATTGATTTTACTTTAAAGTTCAAGTTGGGATTTTAAATGATTTGCATGCAAAGTGAGTCGAAACTGATTTGTGGGCCCGTGGGTGGGCCTCGAATGGTGTGGCCCACTTACTTTGCTTAATTAAGTTATTTAAATTCAAGCATGCTTGTGGGGCTTGGGGGGCCCCGTTGGAAGGCCCACTGTGCATCCTATTGGCTCATTTGGTTCGATTAAGAGAGCAAAAAATGTAGCACGAAACCAAAAAATTAGAAATTTGGAATTCTGACAGTGTAGCCGACCTTGGGTGTTGACTACACGCAAAAACAATTGTAGCCGACCTTGGATGTCGGCTACACACAGAAACCAGTGTAGCTGACCACCCTGGTCGGCTACAAACAATATTCTGTTGATCCGACCTGAGTTGTCGGATCAGCTTGGAAAGGGCTTTTTCATGGTTTTCAAAGTGGGTTCGGATTCCTAGGCTTCTTAGGGTACTCCAGCAGTTGTGTGGGCCCCTGTGTGGGCCCACAGTGGTGCAAGGAATGGGGGGAAACCCTATTTTGGTCTCCTTTCGGGATTTTTGGAATCAAGGAAAGGGGGAGAAGGCTTGGGTCATGCCTTCTCCTATTTGGGTCACAACCACTAGTGAAACAGGGACCTAGGTGTCCCTGTTTCGATTCTCTTGATGACCAATCCACTTCTTATGAGAGAAGGAGGGAGAAGGAGGCCCGATAAGCCAACCCTTGGTCGACATTCGGCCGAACCAAGATTTTCCGTTCAACTTATTGAAACTTAAATATGCTGGAAACATATTAGACAGGTCATGCAAGGTACAAAAGAAGCACAAAATCCATAGGTAAATAACAGTGCATGTGTGTGCTTAAATGAACACCAACAAAGCAAGATAATGGGGGTTTGCCATAATCCCTATGCATGATGCCAACAAGTTGAACCTAGGAGGTTCTGGGGGTGTGAGAACACGACAAAACAACGGGTATGAGAGGGCATATTAATGGTATGGGACAGAAGCACATACAAGGGAAAATAAGAGAGCATGCAACCTTAAGATGGAGAGAAAATCTAACCTAGAACATGCATGTTTCATGGCATACAAGGTACTGAGGCAGCATGTTATAATGTGATAAAGAAAACTATTAAAAGAAGGGATAGAGAGGGATTACATGAGGGGTACAAGGGAGTAGAAAGTAAAGGGAACAAGGCTCCCATTCGCACAAAAAAAAAAAACAGTAGCAAATTAGTGACCTAAAGGTCCTTGAAACCAAGCTTAGATGGAAACTCATCCTCGCTTGGGAGCCGTATGTGTACCCTTACCGTGGGAAGCCATCCTCATGATGGAAATAAGAAGAAAGAGGGAGAGAAGCATGGTAGAGAACACATCGTAGCAAGAGAGAACAAAGTTTTTAAACATGCTCAAAACCTTTTTATTTTTACATATGTGAAGCAAATGGGGATGGGAAGTCTTACCTTAGGGTTTAAAGACCTTGATATCGTGTACTTGGACCTCCTTGAGGTACCTTAGTGGCTGGAGCTCCTCCTTCCCAAGCACCAGCAGCAACTCTTTTGGACTCCTTCTAGTTTCTAAGTAGTAGGGATGAAGGAGGTAAGAAGAGAGGGGTAGGATAGTCTTGAAGGTGTTTGTGAAGGCTTGGAGAGTGTTGGAGATGGGATGAACTTGTGGGAGAGATGAAGAGAGCTTGGTAGAGATGGGAGAGGGGAGGATGGAAGATGAAAAGTGAGCCAAAAGTCCCCTTGAAGTCCATACGTATGGGGGTTTTATGGGGGAGATGATGGGATGCACATAGGGGGAGAGAGAGATGGATGCATGAGGGTGATCATGCATGGAAGAGAGAGAGAGAGAGAGAGAGAGAGAGAGAGAGAGAGAGAGAGAGAGAGAGATGCATGCGGTGATGTATGCATAGGTGTGTGCATGATGCATGGAGAGAAAGAGAGAGAGAGAGATGCATGATGGATGCTCATGGGGGAGAGAGAGAGAGATGCATGAGGTGTGGCATGCATGGATGATGGGAGAGAGAAAGAGAGAGAGAGAGAGAGTTAATGCATGATGTGTGCATGATGTATGGGGGATGCATAGGGAACATGAATTTATGAAGGAGAGAGAGAGGGAAAGAAGATGTGGTGGGGAATTAGGCATGTGGGGGATGCGTTATGGAGGAGAGAGAGGGAGAGAAAGATGTGGTGGGGAATTAAGCATGTGGGAGTGATTTTCTTGGTAATTGTAGGTTGGTCCCTGAGACATTTTTAGATCAATTTGATATTCACAAATTCATCCCCAGATAATTACAGCTTTGCCCTTGGATATTTTATGATCTTTTGATATTTACAAATTAATCCCTGAGAATTTTTCGCATTTTGGATATTTACGGACTCATCCTTAAGCAATTACAAATATGCCCTCAGATATTTTTGACTGTCTTGATATTTTACGGATTTGCCCCCAGACACCTTTTTCTGTTGCTTTCTCTACTGTTTTTGCCATGTGGGCAGTTTTTAGGGTTTCTTGTTTTGCTCATAACTTATTATCAGGGACTCCAATTCGAGCAAACTTAGTTGCATTGGAATCGTGTCAGGATGACTTGTCCACTGGGACAAGTTTGGGCAGATGTTCTGGGGTTTAGCAGAAAGTCAATTTATGCTCCCCCTCTAGTTTGACCGGCTCATATCTTCTTCATCCGGACCCCGATCTGAGCAAACTCAGTTGTGTTAGGATCGTGTCGGAATTTCCTAATCATAGGGAATAAGTATGGTGGTGGATTTGTACTTGATCAAAAAGTCAACTTTGGCCCTCTCGGGGTTTGACTTTTTAGTTAGGGTTTTCACTTTCGGCACTTGCGGGGGTGCAAAAATGAGGTGGTTACAATGTCGTCTTGGTATACGCACATGGTCTTCTATTCTATCAATAGCTACTTTCTCAATTCCTTGGTGAGCGGCCCAATTAGACCGCTTGCATCATCCTTGACCGGGATTTCCTGCGGTTTCTTAAACTGTCTCAAAACCCAAATCGGATAGTATGGCATAGCATGGGTAAGGCCTATTAGGGCAAGGCACTCTCTGTCCTTGAAAGCCAGGATGGGGGTGTAGGAGAAGTTGAATGTACCCGACCATCTTATATCTATTTCTCCATTCAGATGGAGAAAGTGGTCTAGCCAAGCCTCACAAATGGGTAAGTCAAGGTTGATCTCTCTTCAGGCCATCCATTTGAATGGGGGTCGAATCTCATAGAGTGGAGGTTGACCCACATCTGGTTTGGTTTGAGGCTTTAATGGTTTGATTGTGTTTATTTTAAATGAATGGGGGGAGGGGTATTTGGTAAAAGGAGGAAAAATAATCAAAATAACCTAATGGGATTGCATGCGACTGTTCACGTTTGACACAAGAAAATAGCCGCACGTCTTCTTCTACTTCTCCTATTCTTCTCATTACTTCCCTAAGATCAAACCCTAATCTCAAGTAACTGTTGGAGCAATTCTCTTAGAAGGAAACAAGGAGCATTTTCGTCCAGAAAAACTCAGGTAAGATTTAAACTTGAAAGAAATCTGTTTTGGGAGATAGAACATGTTTTTGAGTTCTTAAAGATATGATTTTTTTTAACCAAACGAGATCAAGGGATTTTGTGATTGTTGGATCATCTTTGGAGTGATATTGGAGTGCTTTTAGAGAAGGATTAAGTTCCAAAGACAGGTAAGTAGGCCCTTTAAAATTTTATAAACAGAATTTTGGATTATTCGAGAACCGTGGTTATTCGTAGGCTTTGATGATCTGTTTGCATGTCATAGTGTTTTATTTGTTCAAAACTGTTCTAACATGTTTATTAAGTATTCTTGGATGATTTAGAAGGGATTTGATGCATTGGTTTTTGAGTTTTCGATTTTTAATGGATTTACGCAACTTTTCAGAAGTTGCAGAAAATCTGATTTGCGATAGGCCACTTGAATCGTCGCTCGAGCACCCAAGTGTGTCTCGAGAGCAATTCGAGGACGCCCAAAAGCCACTCGAGCGGTATTTTAGGCACCTCGCCTGAGCTTTTTATTCTTAGAAAAACCCGAAAGTGTTCGAAACCCAGAAGGCAAACACCCGAAGCATCGCTTGAGCGAATTCTCAAGTGACCACCCCTGAAACAACCTGATTTTACTCAGCCGTTCGAGCGCCCCTTTTGTCGCTTGAGCGATCATCTGTCAGGATTTGAGAAATTGCCAACCAGCCCAGTTTTTCGCCACGAAATTGTTTTTATTCAATTTAAACCTATGTACTACTAAGTTTAGAGTATCTAAAGATAGGTTGAATTGGCGGATGTTAAAAATTAATTTTTATATAGATTTTGGGTACGTTTTGCTAAATAGGATTTTTAACATAGTGTCGTTGTTCTAAGCAATTCGCTTTTAAACCAAACTTGATTTTAAGAGTTCCTACACCTGTATTTGGGATATTTGAGTGTGTTTTGTGCATCGAAGGATTCGATACACATCTAGGACATAGTTGCCCATTGAAACCTGGTGTTTGGACATGACTTGGTGCCACTTGTGTGGATCTTTGGGTCACAGTTGTGACAAGGCAGGTGCCTGGTTTGTTTATTCCACAGTTGCGGGTTTGGTTATTGACACAGTTGTGTTTTCGCATGTGCGGGTGTTATTGGGAAATATGTCCATCCCCTAGGTTGGTTTTTCACTGTTGAGTGGGCTTAGCAATTACTTGGATCCATAGAATAGCTAGTAGGTGAAATGTTTTCTAGAGTGGTTTGAATTCTGTGTCATAGGCATTCCATCATCTCGAGGATGGTACTGCTCCTGGATAGGTCGGTCGCTACATTACCCACTCCTGGATAGGTTGGGCTGTACATGCTAACTCATTCTAGTTGTCGGTTGGGTTCTTCCGTTGGTGTTGAATAGCCAATCAGTAGGTGCGGCTGGTCCACTTGTAATTCGGTTAGGTAGCATATTGACACATGTCTACTCTCTTTCTCTGGTTTTTTTTTCATGAGTCCCATGAGGTGAAATAATTGTGTTTGATTTATTTTCATTTAATTATTGTTGAACTGTATTTTATTGTGGTTATCCTGATTAGTCGTTGCATATTTGTACTGTTACCAACTATTTGCATGACTACTTACTGAGATGTTGTTTCTCACATTATTGTTTTATCGGATTTGTTTTTAGATATTCCCGGTGAGGACGTTGCTGGGATAGACACTTCGGGGGACTACTCTGACTCCCAGGAAGCGAATTACTTTATTCCTGTGTAGGATTAGGGATCTTTATTAATATATTTGACTTGCTATTTGGAGGGATTATTGAATTATTTTAGTTAGATGACTTTGGTGGATGATGATTATTTTATTTTAGTTGACCAGAAACCAGACTTTGATTGAAGGCTTAATATTGGATGACTTATTTTTATTATTCTGCGCTTCTTGGAGAATTTATCTTTTATTTCCGCACTCTGATTATAATTATTAAAATTGTTTAAGTCTGGAATTAGTTGTTCTTGGGCCATTATCCTAATGAACCAGATTTGGGTTTATGTTTTTAAATAAACTTGGATCCGAGGCGTTACAAAACATGCATTAAACTGAAAATCCAACAAAATAGCTTAATTGAATGGGCTACACCGCTAGAGGCCCAATAAGAGCCCAATTGAAGCATGCTTGGATAGACTAGGTCTGGTTTGGCCGTGACCACGGGCTTAGGCCTATCGGGCCCTACTTCCTTCTTCAAGGAAAGCCCACTTACCCAAAGAGAGGGAAGGGATCCAAAACCCTAAGCCATCAAGCCTCGAGCTTTCAAGCCCAAGCCTATGTTATATGCCCCAAGCCCATTCCTAGCCAAAACTGGAGAAGAACTTAACTAAGATAACAAGACTTAAGGCAACCTTCTGTGTGGCCCACCTAATGGGCCCACAAACTATCTAGGCCCACTAGGAATAAATCTTAAACTAATTCTTTGGATAAATCCCTAAAATCAACCAAATTGACCAAACCCTAATGGGCCTTCTAGGGTTTGATTGAGGCCCATCAAGGGGACAAGTGGGTTAGGCTTAGCCCACTAAGGGACCCATGGGCCTTCCAATGGGGCCCGCCAAATCAGACAGAGATCACCTAAAGTAAGGAAGATAAAATCAACTAAAGGGGACCCATACCACCCAAGTGGTCCCCACACAGACTTAACAAAAGGATTGCATATTGGATTAGGATTGGGTGAGTAAACCAAGTTGACTCTAACTAGGATGACCCGTGGGACCCGTCACTCGACGAGGTGGATCGGGGTGTCTACAGATTTCCCTGAACCGTAACTGAGAACATCTTAAGCCGCAGACCACCTAATAGACAAACATTAGGTACCCAGATTTCTGTCTGCACCCCATCAGGCAGTGGTGACTCCGAATCCCGATCTCCCTTCAAGGACATGCATCGCACCCGCGATGCACCTCGAGTCAGCAATGTACGACACCCGCGTTTCGGACGCACGCACAATATGTCTGATCAAAACAAAAGGGAAGTTAATTCTCATTTTTTGAAGAACTTGGTAAGCCCTCACTGGAGCATGATTGCAAATTATGGAAATTCAATCAAGGGTCGTATATGGATTCTATTTGACAATTACACACTAAAAGTGACACCATTGTCACTTTCTGAACAACTTATCCATTGCTATGTTGAAATTCCTACTTTGAGAAAAGGATGTTTCTTATCCTGTGTGAATGGTTCAAATGATCACAAGGAAAGGAAATTGCTATGGCACGACTTGGTAGCAAGTGTTGTAGATCACCCATGGCTTGTCATTGGAGATTTTAATTGTGTCCGAAATCCTTTGGAGAAAATTTGAGGAAAGGGTATCAAACAGCAGCCTACTGGGGAGTTCAATAATTGTATTCAGACCTGTGCTTTGTCTGAACTCAAGTATAAAGGATTTCACCTTTCGTGGAGCAACCTGCAAGGAGAATCTCATGCAAGTTAGATAGAGCTCTAGTCAACAAGGGATGGCTTACAAAATTCATGTCTTCTGAAGTTGAGTTCTTGAATTCCGGCATTTCAGACCATTATCCGATCATAGTCAATATATTTCCATATTCTCCAAGTGGAGCAAAACCTTTTAGGTTTTTTAACCACTGGGTTTAGCATGGAAAATTCTTATCGATGGTAGCAGAAGCCTGGAAGGTTCATGTTGATGGGCACCCTATGTTTCATGTGGTGAAGAAATTACAAGTGGTTAAGGCAACTCAGGTATGTTTACTATTAAGGAAACTTACCATGCACTAAGGAATCCTTCTTCTGTTGTTCAATGGAATGAGCTTTTATGGTTTCATTGCAATGTCCCATGGCATGCACTCATCTCTTGGCTTGCAATAAAGGATCGATTGCTAACCCAAGACAGACTTTGCAAGCTTGGTATCATGACCACCTCCACCTGTATTTTTTCCCAAAAGGATAGAGAATCTATCCCCCATCTATTCTTTATTTGCAAGTACACTAAAGAAATATGGCAGCACATATTGAAGATAAATGGTTTCAATAGAAGAATCCAACCATGGGGGGAGGAACTTCAATGGGTCATTGACAGATTTGGTGGAAATGATCCCATATCCATGGTAAAGAAAGTGTCTTTCTCGGCAACCATATATCACCTATGGTTAGAAAGAAACTGAAGAACATTTCAAAATGCATTTCTACCAAAAGAGATAATAGCCAACCGCATCAAATGGACAATTCAAAACAGGTTTTCAGGTGAAAATTTTCAAGTTAAGGATAGCCCAAGAAACAGATCGTTTGTGGAAAGATGGGGATTAAGTGTTTTTTGGACTCCCAACCTTTAGCTACATGTATTTAGTTGCGAATATGATGTATCCAGTCTTTTCCTAGTTTTTGTATAGGTTGTTGTGGTGCTCTATGCATCGTGGATCTGTCAAATACTCTTCTTGTATAATCTTCTCTATACTTAATATAAATTTTTGGCTTACCATCTAAAACACAAAAAGTGGTTAAGGAAAAGCTTTAATAATGGAGCAGAAGAGAGACGTTCACTGATATCTCAAGTAAAGTACAACATCTTCATGCTGAGTTAGCTGAGCTCCAAAAGAAATGCCAAGTCCTGCCTGTAGATGAGAGTGTTGTTGATAAAGAGAGATTAACTAGAGCAAATCTAATCAATGCTCTAAGGATCGCGGAAGCACAACTTCGCCAAAAATCTAGCATATCCTAGTTGAAGAAAGGTGACCCAAACTTGGCTTTTTTCCACAACGACCTGATATTCAAAATAGCAGCAAATAAAATCCTCAGTATATATGATGAGTGTAAGCACCTCATTTTTGCGCCCCTGGAAGGGCCGGAAATGCAAACCCTAGCTGAAAAGTGAAACCCTAAGGGGCAAAAGTTGACTTTTTTGATCAAGTGATAATTGACCACCTTGCTTTATCTCAATGGATAGAGAATCCCAACACGGTTCCAACACAACTGAGTTTGCTGGAATCGGAGCTCGGATGAAGGATTTACAGGCTGTCAAACTTGAGGGGGAGCAGAAATTGATTTTCTGCTAAACCCTGGATCAACTGCTTAACCCTGCCCAATGAATATAGAACTCCGATATGGCTCTAACACAACTGAGTTTGCCAGAATCAGAGTCCGGATGAAGAAGATATGAGCAGTTGAAGTTTTCGGGCAGCATTGTCGGAAACCGCACACGTGGCAAGAGAGTAGCACATGTGGCGAGAGAGCAGATAAATATCTCGGGGATTAATCCATGAATAGCTAATTGATGTGAAAATATGTCGGGGATTGATTTGTGAATAGCCAGGGGGCAATCTGCGATTATCTTAAGTGTCAAATTGGTCAAATCAATCAAATTGGTCAAATTGAGGGGCAAATCTGTAAATATCCTTTTTGTATCCGACCATATATGTCGGATACACATGTTATTCTTCATATCCGAAATTATATTTCGGATACGAAAGATTTGCCTTGTCAGATTCGGCGACAGGATCCTTGACGAATTAAATTTTCGAAATGATGTTGTTTGTATCGGAAATTTTATTTTGGATACAAAGGGGGTTTAATGTATCCGACCATGCAGGTCGGATACATTTTTTTTTTTTATAAAAGGGGGCCAGCACCCCCTAGTCTTGTTTTTGTTGGTTCTTTCCCCATTCTCCCCCTCTCTAATTGATCTGAATCCCTCCCTTTTCAACCTCCTTTGCCTCCACCCCCCCCCCCCAAACCCACTCCTAAGACCATTTTGCCTCTCTTCCACCCTTCCTCACTACCACCAAGCTTGAAGGAGAAGGAGGGATTTGCTGTTGCTGTTGGAAGAAGGCTCTCCAGCCATTGTGTGAGCTTCAAGGGGAACTCCACACTCAACAAAGGGGCTTACAGTATTCAGGTATTGCTCCTTGCCAACTTTTATCATACATATATAAAAATGAATGTGTTTCATGGTGTTTAGAAAGCTTGGCTTCCCCCATGCTCAAATCTATTTTCCATAGTAGCTTGCATGTGTTTTGATCTCATTTCCATAGCATGGGGTTCTCCAAGGTAAGAAGAATCACACGTGTGAAGTCCTTTAGGCCATTGTTATGTATTCATTTTGATTCAATGGGGAAGCTTGTTCCCCCCTTTTTCTCATCTAATGTACCCTTGAAATAACCCCCCATTACCCTTCTTGATCTTTGTCTTCTCTCTCCTTTTTCACCACTTTTCTAGGTGTTCTTTTGCTGGTGGTATTCTCTCCCTCTTGTGTGCCATGATGAATGCATGCTTGGGTGTGCAGATTTGTGTATTTGGTGTATGGTAAGGCATGCATGTGCTGTGGTAAGGTTTTTTTATTTTATTTTCGTGATGCATGTCTCTCCCGTACCCCCTTTGTCATGGATTCTGGAGCTGCTGTTGGTGGCAACAGCAACACCCCCTCCCCTCCTTGTTGCATGATAACGCCCCCCCCCCCCCCCTCTAAACATGCTTATGTTTTATGATCCATAATACCTCTCATTGGTTGGCTATTTCACACCCTTAATATGTTGCTATTTGGAGTGATTAATATGCCCCCTGTTTCCCCGTTTGCTTACCTTTTTTATGATTAACATACTATTCGATCAGTCATTAACGTGCACCCCCCATTGCATGCTCCTTTACCTCACTGTCCCCCTAGCTTCCAGCCCACTTCTAGCATGATCCCCCCTTAGTATGTTGTTGTTGTTCGACCACCACAGCTCTCCCTTGCTCCTTTTAACTTCTGTCCTTTTTTTGTATGTATTAATGTGCTCCCAGGTTAGTTGTAACGCCCCGGATCCAGGTTTATTTAAACACATAAACCCAAATCTGGTTCGTTAGGGAAAATGGCCCAAAACACTATTCCAGACTTAAACAACTTCATTTATTATATCAGAGTGCGGAAATAAAATCATCATTCAGAGGTGCGGAATTAAACTACCAAAATAATCCTTTTATTTTTCATCAATGAAGTCTGGAAAGGGTTCAACTAAATAACATAAATAACATACATCAAGGTGTGGATTAAAGATGCCAATCATCCTTTAAATGTCAATCAAAATCCTTAAACAAAATACTGAAAATAGTCCCTAAGCAAATAAATCTAAATGTCTCTTTAAGTCTGTAGACACCCCAAATTGCACTACAAAATGAGAAAATAATGAAAACATGTAATTAGGGATTTAAAACAAGGAAAAAATTGCATGAAAATCAATAATTTAAGCCTTGCCCGTATTGTATCTACAGGCTGAGCTCGCCCGAATTTTATATACGGGCACGCAGCGCCCGTAATACATATACGGACACCACTGGATCGTAAATCATTTACGGGCACATTAGATTTGTGCGAGTTTTATCCTTTCTCGATTTCTGAGCGTTATCTTTAGTCCAATATCCCTTTAAATGAGCGAATTATATCTTTTATTTGTTCGGATTATCTTTGTTGGCCATGGATGGGCATTATCCTTGTGTTTAACTCAATCTGAAACTCTATCTTGCCAAACCTTCGACCAACCATACCCCTGTGTTTACCTATAAATAGAGGGCCTTTCCTCAAGCAAAAGGCCACGAAAATTTGAAGTCCAAGGAGCTCCAAGAGAAGAGAGGAATCCCTGCTGCTCTGCTTGCTCAATCCAGATAAGTCCCTTTTCCCTTTTTATTTTCTGTCTTCAATTCTAGAAGTAATAGGATCTTCTCTATTGCTGTAGAATAAGGCCATATTTTATCTTGTATTCCTAAACTTGTCTCCAAGTACCTCAAGAGTCTCTCTAGCCGTAAAACGTGAATAGAGAGCTAGGGGAAAGGGGAACAGGTGGATCCCTAGAATAGAACCCCATATCTGTTTTTCTCTTTTTTTCTAGAATAAGGCCTTCGATTGTGTTTGTATCACCAAACCTATCTCCAAGTACCTCAAGAATCCTCTCTAGCCGTAAAACGTGAAGAGAGAGCTAGGGGAAAAGAGAATAGGTGGATCCGTAGGGTAGACCCCTAGGTGCTCTCATCTGTGAGATGTGGCTGCTTTGAATATCCTGATCATGTTTTAATGGTTTCTATGTTGAATCTGAATGAATCTATGATGATTATGATGTTCATAGCATGAAATCCCCACTTTTTGCTAAAATTTGGATTTTTCACATCTTTGCACCTACAGCACTGTTTTCGTGATTTTTGTGATATTAAGCTAAGATCTTGGATCTATCATGATCAATATGATAGATCTGGATTCAGAAGCCTGAAAGTAACTTCTAGGGTTTCATGATGTGGTTTTTGAGTTGTTTTTCATTATTGAGAGAAGACCCTATGGTTTAAGCTCTCCCCTTTTGATGTTCTTCATCAACGTGGGTATTTTTGGTTTTGATTTCTTGATTTAATATGAAATTTGGGCTATACCTATGTCCTGGACTGTTCAAGTTCAATTCTGCAATATTTTATAAAAATCATATTTTTCTAGATTTCTAGAATTTAACTTGAAGCCAGATTTTTGAAGATTTCACTTTATTTTGGTTTTGTTTGATTTTATCTCAATTTTGTTTTGATCATGAAACCCTAGGAATGGTATGATCATATTTGAAAATTCTGGATCAATCAGGCTATTCGTATGAAAAAACCATACATTTTTGTCTTTTTTGTGATTTTTTATGATTTTTATAGCAAGCTTTTTTTCCTTTATTTTAACATGAACAATACCTAGCAACCACCTTGTGTGGATGAATAGGGGTGCCTAACACCTTCCCTTGTTCATAACCTAATCCCGTTACCCATCTCTGGTTGTTTTTTTAAGAGAGTTATTTTTACCCTAAATTTGCCTTTTTGTGCTTATTTGATATTTTGGTGTCCATTCACACCTAAAAAGAATGGTGGCGACTCTTTGTTTTTATGAATCCCGCATGATGATTGAAGAAGTCATTGAATTGATTTTTCCCCATGTCTCACAACTGGCGACTCTACTGGGGACTTGTGGATTTGAGCCTTTTGGTGTTTTAGTTCATGTTTTTGATATTTTTGGATTTGCTTGCTATTTTGTGTTTTTAGCATGTCTTTGTTTTGCTTGCTATTTTGTGATTTTAAGCATGCTTGGTATGTTTTAAATATGAATTATTGCTTAAGAATTCATGGGGGTAGAAACATGCTTAATTTTGATTTATAGGATTGTTTCTAGAAAAATGCTAGGGGAGGTTCGTTTTGCTGAACCATGTTTATTTCTTGCTATATTTTTATAATAGCAAGTTTTAATTTTCAGCATGATCTCCATAATGATTTTTTGGTTGTATAACATGATCAGATGTTTGCATGATTTTTATGAGCATGTTTTAGGTGTTATAGGGACTGCTTTGTGTATTTGTTTACTTTATATATGCTTTCCTATTATGCCTTGGTTTGTTTATGCATGGCTGCGAAAAGAGTGGCAAGGGTTTGGGACGTTGTGAATGCACCCAATTTTTACAATGTACTGTGCACATTTTATTTTTTACACAGCCTACCCATAACCTATAGGAAGTTGAACCCGAATGTGTGTAGCTTGGCGCAACGAGGTCGATACTTCGGAAAGCGAAAGTGAAAACATTCTCCTTAGAACTTTGGGCCAATGATGTGATGATAACGTGGATCTGTGATTCGATTCTGGTCATCACTAGGCTTGAGTGCTAAGTTGCCATTAAGCCAAAACCCAAAGCCCCTACGCTTGAAGGTGGAGATACACGTTTTTGGCTAAAATACACAATTACGTGGGGATATGGGTTTGTAATTGTGGGAAGGCCATTTGTATGGTTTGCAAGCCAAGGCATAATGCGGATGCCATATTGAAGGTAAACAAGGTAATCTTAATTTTTGCATTATTTTCATGTCATAGGGGTGTCATGGTGTCCATCAGTTTGGGATAAAATTGGTCCCAAATAGGCATGTATCCTAAAATTGGTGTAGCCCATAGGAAGAGTTGTTAACTCTGTTCAAAATCAATCCTACCCGATGTTCATAAAAAAGGCAACCCAAGGGTACCATACCCCTGAATATGGCGTCAATTTGGAGGGAACATGTGTCCTCCTAGACAAGTGGTTTTTCAAATAGGTCAAGGTCCACTTTGGGACAGTTTAGAAGCCTTGCAATGGGTGAACCGTATGTTTGGATGAGCAATTAAACTGATCAAATCATGTAAAAAATGAAAAAAAAACAGAAAAGAGTTCGGTAAACTGCAATTATAACACGGGCTGGGCTCGCCCATGCTAACTATACGGTCACGGCTTGCTCATAATTTCAATTCGGGGAAGACCAGACCGTATTGTATATGCGGTTTTCACGGACAATTTAATTTTTATCAGTTTTTCCCACTAAATCTTGTTCCTTTAACCTTTAAATAATGATAAAGGAAAATGAGTTTGAATAAAATGCTTCAAAAATAAATAAATAAATAAAAAATGTGAGAGAAAATCCTTTGGACCTCTGAAAGCCTTTGAATTTCAGACTTTTTCTCTAAACTCCTTGGGCCTCTGAAAGCCTTTGAATTTCAGGCCTTTTTCCTTTGGGCCTCTGAAAGCCTTTGAATTTCAGATATTTTTCCTTTGGGCCTCTGAAAGCTTTTGAATTTCAAATCTTTTTTCCCTTGGGCCTCTGAAAGCCTTTGAATTTCAGATATTTTTCCTCGGGCCTCTGAAAGCCTTTGAATTTCAAATCTTTTTCCTCGGGCCTCTGAAAGCCTTTGAATTTCAGACCTTTATAAAAAATCTCTGGGCCTCTGAAAGCCTTTGAATTTCAGACCTTTATAAAAAATCTTTGGGCCCCTGAAAGCCTTTGAATTTCAGACCTTTATAAAAAATCTCTGGGCCTCTGAAAGCCTTTGAATTTCAGACCTTTATAAAAAATCTTTGGGCCCCTGAAAGCCTTTGAATTTCAGACCTTTCTCAAAAATCTCTGGGCCTCTGAAAGCCTTTGAATTTCAGACCTTTCTAAAAAATCTTTGGGCCTCTGAAAGCCTTTGAATTTCAGACCTTTTCCAAAATATCCCTGGGCCTCTGAAAGCCTTTGAATTTCAGACCTTTTTCAATGGGTCTCTGAAAGCCTTTGAATTTCAGACCTTTCTCAAAAATCTCTGGGCCTCTGAAAGCCTTTGAATTTTAGACTTTTTCCAAAAATATCCCTGGGCCTCTGAAAGCCTTTGAATTTCAGACCTTTTCCAAAATACCCCTGGGCCCCTGAAAGCCTTTGAATTTCAGATCCTTTTCTTTTTTATGGGACCTGTTGGAAGCCCTAGAATATTCCAACAATTCAAAAAAAAGAAGCAAATAAAGAAACAAATCCAAACTCGTGTTCACCCAGCTTGCACATAGGCATTCATAGACATGTGAATCAGATTAAATGGGCACTGATATTTTTTCCTTTATTTTTTGCCAGGTACCAATACACTTGCAATCATAGCTCCTGTAACCAAATCAAGAGTTCGCGCCATGAATCCCATTGAGACTGAAGCTGATGCTCCTAACCCAGATATTGTCCTGCTACAGGAGCAAGTGGCAGGACTAGCCTGAATGCTAGAAAACATACTGTCGGTGCAGGCCCAACAAGTGCAAGCCCAAAATCAAGCATCCACTTCCAACCCAGCACCTCCACCCCAAATCAATATTCCACCTCCAGTTCAACCTATTCCTGAACCCGTTTGTGAACCCACCCCTGAACATATACTGATCAGGGATGAGATAGTGGAATCGGACAAAGCCAAGGAAAAGGAAAGGATGAGGGAAGAAGTTGAAAGGAAGTTCATACACAGACTAGAAATGATCCAAGACGAACTGAGGGAAGTAAAAGGGGTGAACAACTTCGGGGGCACCAACTTTGAGGACTTATGCCTATACCCTATTGTTAACCTGCCAGCTAAGTTCAAGTGCCCGGACCTAGACAAATATGATGGCACTGGCTGCCCCATGAGCCATCTGAAGTTGTACTGCGGTGCCCTATGCTAGTTCGGACGGGAAGAGGACGTCTTGATTCAGCTCTTCCAAAGGAGCTTAACTAGAACTGCGTTGAGATGGTTTGCCACTTTAGACCATGGAAAGATCAAAAGATGGAAGGACCTATCAGATGCCTTCCTAGCTCAGTACCGGTTTAATTCAAAGATCGTACCAGATAGGTACGATGTAATGAGAATGAGTAAGGCGAGAGACGAATCTGTAAGACAGTATGCCAAGAGATGGAGGGAGACGGCCTCTTAGGTTAGGCCACCCATGCTAGAGTAGGAAATGATTCCACTTTCATCAGTACACTGGGTCAACCATTCTACAGCCACCTGGTGAGTCAGACCACCACTAATTTTGCGGCTTTGGTACAAGTGGCCAACCGAATTGAGGACGGAATCAGGTCGGGTAAAATAATTGACCACTTTGCTATGGTCAATCAACAAGACCCCAACCTAAAGAAAGGAAGTGGGTTGAAAAAGAATTAGAGCAAGAAAGAAGGGGAGGTGAACATGGTGCAGCCACCATCAGGCCCTAACAAGCCCATACAAATCAACATATCTGCTCATTTTCTTACTCCATCTACTCCATCTACCCAGGCCCCCATGAGGGTCAATGTTCCAGCAGCACCCTCAGACCAAAAGAGGGCTTTTACTAAAGAGGAAAAATATGCCTATTTCGCAGCAAGGAAAAATAGGGTTTTCACCCCTATTCCAATGACTCCTTCTCAGTTGCTACCCACTTTATTACAAGCAGGGTATATAACCTTAAGAGAACCCAATCCGAATGCATCAAAGGGGAGAAATTTTGACCCCTCCACCACTTGTGATTTCCACATGGGTGCACCTGGGCACCCTACTGACAAGTGTTGGCCGTTGAAACATGCCATTCAGGATTTGCTTGACCAAAATACCCTGTCTTTCAATACAGGGGCTCCTAATCCTCCCAGAACAGATATTGGACAGAACCCTCTACCTCAACATCATGGGGCAGGCCCATCTAATGTCATAGGGGTCATTTCTTCTGATGAAATAACCTTTGACCCATTCCAGTTAATTGCTCCAATAGGGACAGTGGTCAAAGTGTATTTTGACAGAAGAAATAGGGATAAAGAGGTAAATGTAATTTCAAAAGGGAATGATAGTGTTGCTGAGGATATTAGCTCTGTTTTGGACCAGGCCTCCTCTCTCATGGCCCAACTAAATATTGCAAAACCACCTCTGGTTATCAATTGCAATCCATCCACCTTTACTTCACCCATTCAATCCAAACCGCCATTGGTCATAAACTATGACCATCTCAATGCATCAGTCACTTCTGTAACTTCTCAACCAAAACAATGTCCACCATTGGTTTTAGATGTTCCTCTTACTCAAACCTCATCATCTAAGTCCAAACTTCCCCCATTAGTGATAAATGTCCCTAAGCCTTTTTACTCTGAATCGGCTGTACCATGGAACTACAGCGAAGCCTTCCCTGCAGCTGAGGCAGAAAGCAAGAAAGAAGTGAACCTTATGATGAGGTCAGGAAAATGTGTAGGTGTGGAGGAAAAACAAAATGAGACAGAGAAGGAAAAGGAAGAAGGGAAAAACAAGGAAAATACTAAGGTAGGGGAAGATGCCCCTC
This sequence comes from Buxus sempervirens, assembly GCA_947561395.2. Taxonomy (NCBI): domain Eukaryota; kingdom Viridiplantae; phylum Streptophyta; class Magnoliopsida; order Buxales; family Buxaceae; genus Buxus; species Buxus sempervirens. The sequence goes on along the minus strand of OX387190.1, from coordinate 5,945,694 downwards.
AGGTAATTGACAGTGAGGCTGCTGACCTCATTAAAATCATAAAAAAGAGTGAGTTCAATGTTGTCGAGCAGTTGAACAAAGTCCCTGCCAAGATCTCAATGCTGGGCTTGTTGTTAAATTCTGAAAAATATAGGGACTCCTTGTTAAGGATACTTCAGGGGGCACATGTGCCTAAAAACATTGAACCAGACCAACTTGGCAAGATGGTTGGGCAGATTTTATCCCACAATGTTATAACTTTTTTTGAGACTGAAATCAGCCCATCAGGGTACCATCATGTTGATCCTTTGCATATAGCTGTGCTCAGTAAGGGTTGCATGATAGCTCGGGTTTTAATTGATAATGGGTTGGCTCTGAATGTCTGCCTATTAATAACATTTGTTAAGCTCGGTGTAAGCACCTCATTTTTGCGCTCCTAGAAAAACCAGAAAAGCAAACCCTAGACAGAAAGTCAAGCCCTAAGGGGTGGAAAATTGAATTTTTGATCAAGTGATAATTGGCTACCTTGATTTATCTCAATGGATAGAGAATCTCGACACGGTCCCAACGCAACTGAGTTTGCAGGAATCGGAGTCCAGATGAAGGTTCTGTGGGCCGGTCAAACTTGAGGATGAACCGAAAGTTGACTTTTCCTCAAACCCCGTGCCAAGTGCTCAGCCCTATGTCATTGAATAGAGGGCTTTGATACGAGTCTAACGCAATTAAGTTTGCTCAAATCGGAGTTCGGATGAAGGAGATATGAGCTGTCGAAGTTTTCGCGCAGCAAAACCGGAAACTGCACACGTGGCGCAGGAACTACACACGTGGCAGCCAACGCAGCAAAATATCTCAGGGACTAAATCTTAAATATCCAAAAGTCACTAAAAATCTCAGGGACTAAACCAAAATTCACAGGGACCAATCCGTAATTGCTCAAAAGTGTCAAATCGGTCGAATCGGTCAAGTCGAGGGGCAAATCTGTAATTTTTTGATTTGTATCCGGCATTAAATGCCGGATACACTTGCCCCTCTTCATATCTGGACTCAAATGTCGGATACAAAGATTTGCTCGGCGAGATTCGCGCCGATTCCCGACAAATTCGCGGCAGCATTAAATTTTTGAAATAATTTTGTTTGTATCCGATATCTTATGCCGGATACAAAGGAGGCTCAGTGTATCCGGCATTAAATGCCGGATACAAAGGACATGTAGTGTATCCGACATTAAATGCCGGATACATTAAGTTTTTCTATAAAAGCACAGCAGCCACCTCTGGCCGGGGGTTGGATTCTTTGGCGGTTTCTGGGCTTCCTTCCACCATTCTTTCCCACGCAAATCCTCCCTCCTTCAACTCTCTTTGCCCTCCATAGCCCCCACCACACCACCTCAAGGGTTCCCACCTTTGTCCCCTTCTTCTTCTTCACTTTCTCAAACAAGTCAAAGGAGCCTAGTTGCTGTTGGGGAGAAGTGGGTGCACCAAGAAAGCTTCCAGCAGCTGTTCTACCTCCAGGGGGTGTCTCCACTTGGTATAGGAACTCAAGAACCACCAGGTAAGGTTCTTCACCACATTGTGTGGCATATATGTTAAAATCAGATTTTTCTAAAATATTTTTTTTAAGCTTGTCTTCTTCCCTTTGCATGAGCTCTCTTGCTTGGTGGTTTGGGCATGATTTGCCATCTTTTCTATGGCATGAAAGCCACCACAGGTAAGAAACCCACCTAGGGTCCTTGAGAGGATGAGAGAACCCTTTCTTTTACATTTTTTAATGACCTTTAGTTGCTGTCCATGGGGTCATCTTAAGCATTCTTGAAGAAGGAGCATGTTCCTTGGTCTTCATCTTGTGTACCCCAATAACAGCCCCCATTTCCCTTCTCCTCTCTCCTCTTTTCCTCACTTTTTTAAGATTTCTTTGGTATTTTACTGCTGATCATGCACCCCAACCCTTTCTTCACTTCTTGCTGTATTCTTTTTTTTTTGTAATGGCATATGGTGGTATGCATGCATGAAGTTTGCTTATTTTTCTAGGGAGCATGATAGGGTCTCATGAGCACTCTTTTTTGCTGTAATCACCTGTATGATCGAGTAGGAACATATGTGAGCTGCTGTTTTTTTTTGTTACAACGAAATCAGTCCCTAGGGACCATGTCTTACTTGCATGCATATGCTTTGGGCGTCATCAAAACACTCACCAATCTCATCTATAATTTGCTATTTGTCAATGGTTATTTGGTGGTTTCGTTTCTGTTTACCATTTGTTTTTTTTTGTGTTTACCCTGCTCCCTTTACACCCTCATGTTAACCCATTTAGGTTGCTGCTGGGGACAGCAGTAGGCCTTGGTGCTACTGCTGTTCCCAGCAAGTTCAATCCTCCTCCTCCCCCCCCCCCCCCCCCCCCCCCCCCCCCCCCCCTCCATGTGCATGTTGAAATCAGACTAAAGCCTCAGTTGTAAGTTGCTGTTTGGAGTCTCATTATATTGTGGGTTTGGTAATTAATTTGTTTAGTTTGAGATGCATGCTTGCTAGGCTTTAATGGTTGGCGGATTAATGTTGTGAAGTCATGAAATGTGGGGTGCTAAGACCCCATCTCATTGCTGTTGGTTGCTGGAAATGGAGGGCAGCAACCCCCATGCCCTCCCCTCTCTCCCTTGCCTAGCTAAGAAACCAAGAAAAGAAGCCAAGTGGGTTACCACCCCAAACCTGAACCAGTGTGGGCCCACTCAGGGACCCACATGACTTGTAGAAGGCCCTAGGAAACCCAAAAGAGTCACCCCAATGGCCAAACTTCGAAAAAGGCTATTTTAATGTGATCCGGCAACTCAGGCCGGATCACCTATGGGTTGTGTGTATCCGGCAACTAAGGCCGGATACATGATAAAAATACAGTTCTTATGATTTTTGTTTTCCTTGCCGAATTTTCATGTCATTTTTAGCAAAACCAAATAAACCAATAGGGTTTCCAGGCCACCCGGAAACCCAACTTGGGACTTGGACCATCGGTCCAATTTGGTATACTAGTGGGGCCTTCCAACGGGGCCCACCAAGCCCAATAAATCCATTTGCATGTAAATAAGCAAGATAAATAAATCAACCAAATCGAGTTGGGCCAAACCCAATGCGGCCCACCCGAACCCATCTTGTGGAATGATATTTAAATTGCATGGTTTGGCTGAGACCCCAAGGCTAGGGCCTATCGGGCCCGTCAAGGCCCACTAACCAAACCAAGTGTGGGTGTAAACCCTAACTTCATGGAATTCGGGCTTTCAAGCCCAAAAACTGGACCACGGGCCCCAAGCCCAAGGTCTAGTGCATTCTTGGCAAAGTTAAATAAGATAAAACCAAAAACACTCTTGGAAATCATCATGGGGGCCCACCAACCAATGCAGACCAACCTTTTGCATGAAAATCACCTAAAATTCCAACTTAAACAATTAAATAAAATCTACTCACTAACCTAAACCCAAAGGGCCTCCTAGGACTAGACAGAGGCCCACCAAGGGTACATGGGCTTAGTCAAGCCCACCAAGGACACCGTTGGCCTTCCAACGGGGCCCACACAGTCAGACTCAAATCACCCAAATTAAGCAAGATAAAATCAATTAAAGGGACCCACACCACTTAGGAGGTCCCGCCAGACTTAAACGAGTTGCATATCAGATTAGGAATCGGGTGAGAACCAAAGTAAGCTGACTCAAACCAGGGAACCCACGGGGACCCGTCATCCGACGGGGTGGACTGGGGTGTCTACGGACCTTCCCCAGACCACAACCGAGACCCCGACTTAGAATCTCAAGCCGCAGACCCAAAGCCCAAAATAGACTAACTTAGGCACCCAGGTGTCCGCCTGCACCCCATCAGGCGGTGGCGACTCCGAACTCTTCTGTGCGGTGTTTCCGACGCGCGCGCACCTCGGTCTAGAGCAAAATAAAATCAAACAAAATGGAAGAATCATAAGAGCCTTTGATAGCTCTAAAACACACTCCCCTATGGGAGGTTGAACTGCTGATCACTATTGGACCGTATATTTTTAACATCACATTTGAAGTGATGGATATACCTGCAGCCTTCAACCTACTCCTAGGAAGGCCGTGGATTCATACAGCTAGGGCTATACCATCTACCCTCCACCAAAGAGTCAAATATATTAGAGGGCAAAAGGTGATTACTGTCCTAGCTGAAAATTTGGTTCCTCCCATGTGGTCCCCTGATGTACCCTACATAAACATAGAAATGACTGCAGACAAGATGACATTTCACTCTTTCCAGTTTGAAACTGTTAATTTTATACTGGGGGGTATTAGGAAAAAGAAGGAAAGTTGACTTGTGCTGAGAAGATGGTCAAGAATATACTGGGAAAATACAATTTCCACCCTGGAAAAGGTCTGGGGGTTAACCTGCAAAGAAGGATAGAACCGGTAAAGGTTAAGAAGATGATCCACAGAGCAGGATTGGGGTCCAAGCCAAGGAATTGGAGAAGACAGAAGGAGATGGAAGACATGAAATTCCTTCACATCAGGGAAACTTTTCATAAACTTTCTCATATGATTCAACTGTCTCCTCCCCAGGATCAGTCCAAACCCCCATACTATAACATTAACCCATTCTAGAAACCCAAGTCCTCAACCGTGCAACCATATGTTCCAACCCCCACCTCCACAAGCATTGGGTGGGCTTGGGCCACATACCAGAACAGAAGCATGACTTTTCTGAGGACGTTGGAGCCTTTTTTTGCCATTACAGAAGGCAACCAAGAAGAAGGAGCAAAGGAGCTACCCTTCATTGATTGGGCTGCAGTAGAAGTTCCATCTGGGACAAGCCCTATAGAAGAAGCAAGCGATACAACTCACCCAGTACTGGTGATTTCAGATGCGGACCCTGAGCTTGAGGAGCAGGCTTGTATCCCTGCCCCCAGATTCTTTTATGTTGAACAATTGGGAGGAAACTCCCCTTACTTTTGAAGCTGAGTTTGTTTGGCAAACAGACATGGCTTCCAAAAAAAAAACTCCATTAGTGGAATGCCCTTTTCCTGAAGGTTTTAATTGAGCCTTCGTCTTCAGGAAAAGATTTTGTAGAAGGCTCTCAAAAAAACACAAAAAGATTTTTCAATTTTTTCTAAAAAATTAAATTTTTCAAAAAAGTCCAAACCACTTATGAACCATATAAGCAAACGGAATTGGATTAGGTTGAGTATGACTTCGACCTCGAGCTTGAGTTTGACCTAATGGGGGTTGAAGAA